>OX383971.1:13453185-14653185 GCA_947532105.1 Athrips mouffetella
GGTCAGAACCAAATCAACTAAATCAAAACGTAAGAAATCTTGAGACACATTTCTGAAGGATTTGAAATTCAATTCAAATTTGAATTCGCAGGGTTCGAATTCAACATACATACATACATAACATCACGCCTCTTTCAAATCTGTAAAAAAATATATTTTTGAATATTCACGCATCGGAATTCAGCAACGAGTTTCTACCACTATCACTAACCATCTTTCTCATCATTCTGCTGTAAAATCAGAGACCTACAATAAGGTTGTAGAGGCCAGACACGTTTTAACTAAGTAAAATGGATTCACGTTAAATCGGATTCCTTCAGGTTTGTATTTTTTTCTGTTTTTAGGGTTCCGTACCTCAAAAGAAAAAACGGAACCCTTATAGGATCACTTTGTTGTCCGTCTGTCTGTCTGTCAAGACCCTTTATCTCACAAACGGGTAAAGGTATGAGGTTGAAATTAAAACCATATATTGGGATCCATGAACCACACAAGATCTGAAAATTTCAATTTTTAACAACGACGCAATCAAAAGATATGGCTTTTTATGTCCTCATCTCCATACATTTATGCAAAAAAGCAAAACTTCTATACAAAACTTCTATCGGTACTTCCCGTTGACCTAAAATTATGAAATTTGGCAACCAGCAAGTGTTGTAACATTTTGGAATCCTGATTAAAAGCGCTAACTTTTCATATCGCTTGCCAAAGTGCGTCAGTACATTTTTTTCAAAGGAGGCCTTGTCAAAGTCGAGAAATTTTAAAAATAATGAAGTCATGATCGGCATTAAAGTGTTATTTCTCGAAAACTTGGAGCAGTTGTGTTATTATTTTTGACTGTGATTACAGGTAATGTTATTCAGGATTATGGAAACATAATTTAAATGACAATAATAACGAACATGAGCGATCGTTAGCGTAAAATGGTTACAGTATTAAGATTTTCTCGGTTTTTAGGGTTCCGTACCTCAAAAACAAAAACGAAACCCTTATAGGATCACTTTGTTGTCCGTCTGTCTGTCTGTCAAGACCCTTTTTCTCACGAACGAGAAGAGGTATCAGGTTGAAATTGATAAAAAATATTAAAGTCCATAAACCACACAAGATTTGAAAATTTCAATTTTTTACAACGACGCAATCAAAAGATATGGCTTTTTATGTCCTCATCTCCATACATTTATGTAAAAAAGCAAAACCTACAGGGTACTTCCCGTTGTCATAAAATTATGAAATTTGGCAAGAAGCTAGTTCTCACAGTACAAATAAAGGGAAAAGTCTAGAATCATTAAATATATCATTTTTTCTCACAACTAATAGTAACCAATTAAGGTGAGCTCCCGTTTCAAGAACTTTTCTAAAAAAAAGGGGGCTAATTGGATAGTCACGGAGTTTTTAAAATCAAAGAGCAAAAGCTTTTAGTATATCATATGGTAGATGGGTAAACCCTGTTAATTTTTAAAGTAGTAACAGTATGGATTTTTTTCTGATGATCTATCCTATCGCCCCTTTCCGGCTTGACGTTGATTTTTGGGACACGCTGTATAGTACGTGTTGTACCTGCGATTTCATTTGCAATACTTAAAAAAATACATATCCTGTTCTTTCTGCCGTTACTGCTTGTAAACGGATAAAAATTATCATAGCTACTTTTATTTGAGATTGAATATCAAATGTAACTAAACACTGCAGGTACCTGCATTTGAAAACAAGAACAGAAATAACCGAACGGATGTGATCAGCTACTCTACACCAAAGATATCTGCAATAAGACAAACTCGTGTAAAGTAAACTATGTACGAATTCAAGTATTGAAATAACTCCCACAGACGCGGTTAGAAGCGAAACAAACTAAGAATGTCTCTGACATACGGAAATCGAACAGTGAAGTTACTGCGGTGACTTAGGTTGTCCCTTTATGAGCGGCAAACTTCCTAGCAAATATAAAAGTCGATTACAACTCCATAATTGATTTCAAAATAAGTATAAAGGCAAAGGTTGTAGCTGAGTACAAAGGGTTTCGCTTTAAGCAATAAATTAAATTCTTTGTGGTCGTGCTCGGCTACGTGAGTTCACCATGCTATAATACGTCTGAATGGATACGGTAAGAGCTTACCTTTGAGTTCAAAGGTTCAGATGACTTCTCATAAAGGCGGTCTAACCATCCTGAGTTCAATTATCCAAAACCGTATAGATTAAGATGGTAGGTATCTAGCTAGGTATGCTAGCCCTTGGGTTTTAAATTTAGACCATCTACTGAAAGTCGGAGATGGAGATTTATATAAAGGGCGTATACTCGTATACCCTTAAAAGCTAATCCCAACGGTCACTTTATTTGAGTGACTATGTCTTAGACATCATACTATATTATGTCAACTGCAAGTAATTCCCATCACTGATTTAAAAGAAAGGTGGATCTAATCAGCCAAGATCCTCTTTAAGCCACCGAAAGTACCTAAGTAAGTAAGTAATCGATAGAATTAGATGGCTACGAGATGAGATACACAAATTTTATACATTAATAGATACATAAAGGATCTATTAATGTATAAAATTTGTGTTTTAATTGTTGTTTGTCTGTCACTAGACAAAAACAATCATTTAGACTGATGAATGAAATGTATATTGCTATTACATGTGCTGCACGCAAGGTCAATTAACACTCGCGCTATAAGGGAAAGCGCCATTACGGTGACTTTACCACACGTGCAATATGGCCTCACTGGTAAGAATGTTAACAAGGGTGAATATAATAAAGTTGAAGTAATAATGTCTCGTCATGCATTCAACAGGTATACCATTATATTGATGGCAGATATCAATCAAAGTGAAGCGGGTGTAGTGTGGGATGCCCGCACGAGCTTACGTAGCCGCGCCGGAACACACTGGGCGCGCGGGCCGTTTGGGGGCGCGGGACCGCGTCTGGGCGGGCGGGCATGAGTAAAACTAAGTAATTAAACCCTTTATGGGTTACTTACGCGGGTAAAACGCGATGGGATGTGAGGCGCGGCACTTGTTGTGTGAGGCCGCGTGGCCGGGCTGCGGCAGACTGTTGCTCCCCGGGCCGCTTCACTTGTTACGTGCCGCCCGCCCGCCCGACCGCCCGCCTGCCACCCGCCGCACCCCGCGCGGCCCGCACCGCGCCCCTGAAGCCTTCGACAACCCCGCCCCGCATCTGCTCACCAATATCACGGGTCCCTCACTTCGCAGCATCCATCTTACCTGCTCGTCTCACCTTCACCTAGCTAACATTCCGAATTTGGATACGCGCTCGAGGACTTTGTGAAGCGCATCTTGTCATAAAACAAGTTTTAACGAGTCAAGGGAAATCTGTAGATACCACATACGAGTAGATATCACCTAAAGAAAACATACTTAATGTATATTATACATTAAAAGTCAACTATTCAGGTATACTTTTCAAGGTGGAAGGGCTTTTGTGGAAAGTCCGTCTGGGGAAGTACCACCCCCTTGCTTTTTTCTGCCGTGAAGTAGCAGTGTTTGCACTGCTGTGTTTCGGTTTGAAGGGCAAGTGAGCCAGTGAAATTACTGGCACATGAGAGATACCATCTTAGTTCTCAAAGTGAGCAACGCGCTTTGCTCTCTTATTAGTGTCAAAATATGCCATTAATAAGACAGTGGGTGCTATGGGCGGTGGTGACCACTTACCATCAGGTGGCCCACCTGCTCGTTTGCTCACTTACTCGTATAACATAAAAAAAAAAAATATATATATATATATATAGGGTGACTTTTAATTAGTTCTTGATAGAAAAAGATATGAATTTACTCATGATACTGGACAACTTTCCCCAAGGAACATAGGTCGAAATACGAAAATTAAGTTTTGACCTCCCATAGAAACTGCATCAGCTGATACTCGTAGCTCATTTTGTATGGGAGGTCAAATTTGGTTTTTCGTATTTCGATCTATGTTCCTTGGGAAAAGTTGTTCAGTATCATGAGTACATGCTTACCTTTTGCTATCAAGAACTTACAAAGTAGAAAATCGCAAAATTTCTCAACCACTTACTTTGTAGATTTATCCGAACACTGGAGGTGTTAAAATAAAATCATTATCAAGAACTTATTAAAAGTCAACCTATATATTACTTATTTTTTTTAAACATTTAATTAAATATTTGTGAATTTAAATCGTCAAAAATGTTACATCGCTGAAACAAGGTGAGCTTATCTG
Source organism: Athrips mouffetella (assembly GCA_947532105.1). Lineage (NCBI taxonomy): Eukaryota > Metazoa > Arthropoda > Insecta > Lepidoptera > Gelechiidae > Athrips > Athrips mouffetella. The sequence continues at coordinate 13,457,378 of OX383971.1, forward strand.
TAACACCTGCAACTACGGAATGAGAATATGACACGCGATCGTTGTAGGCGACGACGTTACAAACGCGTGAAAACTTAGTAATTCCACAAAGATCCTGAAGAATTTGATCATGGAGGTGTACCTAATGTTCTATTAAAATGTAAATTCGTCGGCCTAGCTATCAGCGCCGCGGGGCTCCGCACATTCGCAGCGAGACTCGCGCAGCAACCATTAATCACCTGTCCTGATGATAACAACTTTTATGTAAAATTGTCTTTCTATCCCCAATAAATAACAGCATTGGACCAAAAAGCTATCTAGTGGCAGGCAGAGACACAATCTGCGAAAGACTTATTATTCATTAATTATCGTGTGCATTGCGTAAGTGCGACGTAAATTCGTGTTTAAAAAGGATTTTTTACGTCTACAGCCAAAACTTATTTTTTTTAGTATTTCCTTTGTAACTATTAAACGTGTAAAAATAAGTAAGCTCTCCACGAATATTTTATAATAAAGAAATAAGTTTTGATCACTATTATAATAATACTAGCTGTTGCCCGCGACTCCGTCCGCGTAGGGTTCTGAAAAACGCATTTAAAGACTTAAACCATGGTTCAAACTATTTAACTTCTTACCAAATTATATCAACATTGGTTCATTGGATTAGTCTTAAAAGCGAAACAGACAGATAGACAGAAATTTTCGCTTTTACAATATTATACGGAGTACAGATGGTACGGATTTTTGGAAATCAAACACTCCTTGTTTACGTGTGGACTGTTAGTTCGCGAATTATCCTCGAATGTGTAAAATTATAGTAGAATTCCACGCGGACGAAGTGTGATTCGGGTTTCTTTATTTCGTGTACAAAACAAAACCTACAACTAAATCTGACGCTCGGTTCTGTACATACAGAAAAACCGGCCAAGTGCGAGTCGGACTCGCGCCCTAAGGGTTCCGTACCTATCTACCATATGATATACTAAAAGCTTTTGCTCTTTGATTTTAAAAACTCCGCGACCATCCAACTTGACCCCTCTTTTATAGAAAAGTTCTTGAAACGGGAGCTGACCTTAATTGTTTACTATTAGTTGTTAACCCACCACCCTCACGCCTTAAGAGCCGTCACAGTTTTATCAAAGACACCATGCCGCTCGATTTAGATCCATCCAAGGCTAGGGTAGAACTGTGGTCAAAAAGGTACCCTCCTGACAACATTCATATCCCAACTGCCGAAAAGCTGCCACCAGGTCACGATCTTCCTTGGTCCATATGGAAGTCACTAAACAGACTGCGGTCGGGCGTTGGCAGGTGCGGGGAACTCATGAAGAGGTGGGGCTTCTCTGATAACGACAAGTGTGAATGCGGTATTTTGCAAACCATGACACACTTGCTGTCGTGCCCTACTTCTCCAGTTTCCTGCACTCGGAGAGACCTTTTTGAAGGCAACCAAAAGGCTATTGATGTGGCTACTTTTTGGGCTAAGCGTTTGTAGTCAGTTTTGCCATTGACTCGAAAAGAAGAAGACTATTAGTTGTGAGAAAAAGTGAAATATTTAATGATACTTTAGACTTTTCCCTTTATTTGTACTGTGAGACCTGGCTTCTTGCCAAATTTCATAATTTTAGGTCAACGGGAAGTATCCTGTAGGTTTTGCTTTTTTGCATAAATGTATGGAGATGAGGACATAAAAAGCCATATCTTTTGATTGCGTCGTTGTAAACAATTTAAATTTTCAAATCTTGTGTGGTTTATGGACTTTAATATTCGTTATCAATTTCAACCTTTTCTCATTCGTGAGAAAAAGGGTCTTGACAGACAGACAGACAGACGGACAACAAAGTGATCCTATAAGGGGTCCGTTTTTTTTATTTTGTGGTACGGAACCCTAAAAATAACAGTACAAAATCCAACGTGTCTAGTTTCACATGTTTTTAACTGTGCATGTACCTCCATACAAAACAGTAGGACTTTATTTCTTTACAACACGATTTCTAAATAAGAAAGTACCTACTTTATCTAAGTTTTAAAAACTCTAGAACTAAAATTTATTGCCCCGCCGCGCCATGCCGAAACTGCTGGATATTTTTTATAATTATTTTTACCGTAATACTAAATCAGAATTTTACTATCCATCCGACTTCAACACAAAAACTGGACCGATTCAAACGGAATTTTCAATAACCTATTTTGCTTGCATTCCTTGCAACATTTATTTATTTATTTATACACTTTCCAATACATCACTTACAGTCTAGCCAAACATGATGTCAAGAGAAGTCTTAAAATTAAGTAAGTACATTGTTTTCATATTATAACAGATTAATTATCAATGTTACATTGGTATAAGGTCTGTAATAGTTGTAGGAGGAGCGAGTTGCTCCAAGTATCTTCCAGCCGCAGCTAGAAGCTTCGTTTCAGGAGTGCTGAACAAGTCCATGGTAGGATCAAAGTCAAGGATGTTATTTAAAAGTTTCATGGCTTTATGGAGTGGTGAAAAAGATAAACATTTTGTACGAGAATCGGGTATGAATAGCAATGGATGATTTCTTGGGCGTAAATTGTGTGTGGGTAATGGTGGGACAAATAAAGATATTGAAGCTAAAAGTGTGGGGTTTGAGATTTTCCCGCAAAGGAGTCGGATGAAATATTTAACTAAGAATAAATCTCTGCGGACTTCTAGGCTCTGATACGAAACCATACCAAGTAAAAATTGGGTAGGATATAGCAGTGGATAATATCCGTACATTTTTTTATAAAGAAATCGAATAATAACCTTTTCAACTGTTAAAATATGGGAAGTGTCTGAAGGGTTCCAAATTATGCACTTTAGCTCTAGTTTGCTCCGCACATACGCATTATAAAGGATTGCCAAAACATCACGATTTGAGAAATCTTTACATTGACGCATTATGAATCCCAGGCTTTTTCGAGTAGATTTGCACATTTCAACAGTGTTAAGTCCGACTGTAAGATCTTGAACAAACCACGTACCAAGATCTTTAACTGATGTTACTTACAATGGTTGATTGTTAATGAGATACGTAGTCGAAAAATGCTGTCGTGAGCGCGAGTAGGACATTACTGAACACTTATTAATATTTAGTGCTAGACCATTTTTACGGCTCCATTCGCTAACACGGTTAATATCTAACTGTAATAATGTATGGTCTTCTTTATTGTTTATGGGGTGAGCAAGTTTAACGTCGTCTGCAAACATCAAGCAAAGTGAATTGCAGATTACGGACGGAAGGTCGTTTATTAGGACTAAAAACATCAAAGGTTCGAGGCTGCTGCCTTGTCCGACACCTGATGTAACAAGGTAAGGTGCTGATTTCGCTTTGTTATAAGTGACAAACTGCTCACGCTCTGAAAGGTAATCGGAAAATAACCTAAGTAATGGCAGAGAAAAACCAGCTAAAGCTAATTTCTTAAGAAGTATGTAATTATCTACTCTATCAAAAGCTTTTTGATAGTCGAAATATGCAATATCTACTGGAGTTTTTTGATCTAAGTGGTTATGTAGATAGGTAGTAATGTTAAGCAAATTTGATGAGGTGGAACGTTTTGGTACAAATCCATGTTGTTCATCAGCGAACCAGCCATTAAGCTGAGAAAAGATTCTGGAGTAAATGATGGATTCGAAAACCTTACCAAAAATAGGTAGTACTGCAACAGGTCTGTAGTTGTGGATGTCAGATTTAGGACCATTTTTATGTATAGGTATAACTTTTGATATTTTCCATTTATAAGGGTACGTGCAAGATATGAGAGCTAAATTGTAAATGTGTAAAAGTGGTTGAACAAATACTTCATGGCAATCCTTAACTATATACTGGGGTATTTCATCAGGTCCTTGAGTATTTTTAGGTGAAAGCCGTTTCAGTGCCTGTCTTATTTCAACTTCAGTAATCTTATCGATCTTAACTTCGCGTAGAACATCGCACTGTTCCCTAGACACGGAAGAATAAATATCAACAGTTATTTAGTTGGGAAGCTGTCGGAAGGAAAACACTTTTGAAAAAGGTGGCGAACGAATCGGCAACTTCCTGAGAAGAAGTGATTCCAATTGTTTCTGGTTCAAGCGATTTTCTATTTTGCCTGATATGACTCCAAAAAGTTGTAGAATCTCTTTTTATATTAGCTTGAATATGACATGTGTGTTATGATGATACGTTGGTACTGTACTGATCTGAAGTCCCTTCATATAGGATCCTCAAATCAGATACGTGAAAGTTTTGGCCAAAGTTGATCGTCTAGAATAATACCCTTTAAGAATATTATATTTTTCTCGCAGAGTTATTAATGTTTACAAAAGAAAATCATTAAGAGGGAATAACAATTTACTTAAAGTATCACACAGTACAAGCCTCTTATGGCCCCGCAGGTAGATCTGTAAAGCTGCAAATATTCTCCATTCAACTCTTCCTCCTTTGACATTGAAATCTGATTTTCTCAACGTTATTTAGCTCACACAACCTGGAAGAAACTATAAATTTCATTAAGTCACATTTCACCTTAACTCAAATACACACAACAATTTTGAAACGAAAATAAATAAAAGATGGAAAACCACAAAATTGAATACTTACATAACGTTAGTTTCACTTCACTTATTCTATACACTTTGGAATCAAATCCCGAATGTTAGCGTCTTGAAATTATACGCAAATAAACCTTCCTATACTATATCCTACACGGAGCAATGCCTATCTTTGTCTCAATTGAAGGAATCCGAAATCAAGGATCACGGTCTCCTTCAAAAGATTCATCACATCAGCTATTTGATAGCTTCCTCCACGAGCTACAAAAATATATAAAAATGACTTACTGATGTCTGGAATTAAAACTTCCCTTTTTACCAAGACTATTGATTGGTCCTAAGATTCTTCCAAAAATTTACACAGCCGCAGATCACTTCATTTCACAATTTTGCATGTTAGGCTTTTGCCCAGCAGTGGACCTTTGTTTTTCCGGGATTACCTGAAACTAAGCATTCACGTTAAAATTCTATTTCAGCTCCATTGCCCTCACTATTCAACAAAACCTGATTCTTAGTTTTCTTCTGTTGCTTCGTCCATAACATTTTTTGCAACTATTTTTTATCACAATTTGACTCGCAACTCTATTTTTAGTTATTATTCCTTTTTTTTAGCAAAAATGCCTTTTTTCTCCATTCCCCTTTTCCGACTCTGTCCCGACTCTGTCTCGACTGTCACGCCTTGTCATATTTTTCTACTCCCCGTTTCTCGTTACACTTCTTGACAGTTCCTCTAAATAGTATTTTATGCATTTAAAAATTTTTTAGGGTTCCGCAAGTGCACAGCCTCCCCCAAAATTTTATTATTTCGAAAAATCTAAGAAAACATTTTTTTTTTTTCGAGAATTCTAAAATTTTCAATTTTAAGTTAATTTTTTTTTATTATTTTTTTTATTATTATTATTATTATTATTTTATTAAAATAAAACCTCCTATATTGGCCCTTAATTTTTTTATTCACAAATACAATAAACAAAAACAAATAACTAAACTACTAATATTATAAATCATTAAACTAAATTAATTTTTATTCAAAATTATTAAAATTAATTAACATGTTTATCTAAATTTAGATTTATTTCAGTTCAACCCTGATTATATAATCAAATTAAATTTGTATTAAATTATAAATTATTATAGTTCATTATATTTTTTTTTTTTTAAAACGAAGTCAATTTAATAATGCCAGTCAATTCACTAACAAATTGGCTCACTATATACTATAATCAAAATAGTCTTCTAATATTAATTATTAAATTAAAACTAATAAAATTATATTAATTAGGTTGTGACCAGGAATATCTCAATTCCTCTAAAGTTAAAATTTAAGAAATAGTCCCGTGAAAATCTCAGTAGCTAACATCCTAAGTATAATATTTAGCCAAATGGACTGCATTATAAACTCCTTTGACACTTTTCAGGGTCAACAAGAATATACACATTAGCATATTTTATTCCTCCAATTCGATATGGTCCATCATATAATAAATCAAATTTCTTAGTTTTATTTCGACTAGAATCCGATTTATTAAGCCTCCTTAATTTTACCAAATCACCAACTTGAAAATCTATCAACTTATGAGTTCTATTGAATCTAACCTGCCGCTTCTGACTCGAAAGTCTAAGGTTTTCTCTAACTTCCTCTCTAATTTGGTCTAACGTTTTATTCGTGAGTGCCCGTGGTAGAAAACGGTCTACTTTAAGTTTCTCTGAATTTCCAAATAATATTTCATTAGGAGAAAATTTCGTACTCTCATGGAACGTATTATTATACAATTCCTCAATCTCCAACAAGTAATGATCCCATCTAGTATGGACATCATGACAATAAATTCTAAAGAATTTGTTTAATTCTTTATTCACTCGTTCTGTAGTGTTAGGTCGAGGATTACGAATAGTAGTATACAAAGTCTTAATTCTCAAAGCTCTGAGTCCATTTTTCCACTTGTGACTAATAAATTGTTTTCCGTTATCTGTCATAACAGCCTTAGGTTGTATTATTTCAGTGAACACTCTCATACAATAAAGCACTGAGTTAAATTAGAATCCTGTATTACAAAAATGTAAATATAACCAGCCTCAGTTTTAGGTAGTGGTCCGAAGATATCAGCCATTACTAATTCACCCGGGTTTTCAGTTAAAATCGATTTACATTTCCCTACCCCTTTTATATAGTCAGGTCTAGAAAGCTGACAAACATGACACTTCTGAATACAAGACTTCACTGTCTTACCCATATTTACCCAATAACACCTTAATTGTAAATATTTCAAAGTTTTATATGCGCCAAGATGACCCATCTCTATATGTACCTGTTTACAAATCTCTTCTTGTAGAACCTTGGGCATAAACAAAACGTAATCTCCACGTACAGTTTTAAAATAAAGTAGATCATTATTGACAATACAACGCAAAGTTATACGCGTAAATCTATCTGTTCTTTCGGGAACTCTAGAAACATTTATTCTCTCCTTAATCCCACTTATGACGTTGTCAAGCCGTTGGTATTCCATCATACGTTGTAATTTATTTTTCAAGTCACGGTCAGTAGAAACACCTACATACATAACAGTTGGATACCACACCTTCTCTTCTTGCAAAACTCCCCCTGGCGGATATCTAGATAAAATATCTACCCCAATATTTTCTACACCTTTTACATGTTCGACTTCGAAGTCAAATTGTTCAAGAAATAAAATCCAACGTGTGACTCTACTATTGTATAATTTCATTTGTTTCATGAAAGTTAATGCCTTATGATCTGTACGAATAACAAATTTCGCTCCTCTTAAATAAGTCTCAAACTTTTTCACAGAATAAATAATAGCCCACAACTCTTGTTCAGTTATAGTCCAACGTAATTCAGAACCCCGTAGTGCACGACTACAGAATCCCAAAATTTTAACCTCACCATTATTTCCAATCTGAAACAATGATCCGGCTATTCCGATCCCTGAACTGTCGGTCTGTAAATAATATAATTTATCCTGATCAGGATGGCTCAATAGAATCGTTGTAATAAATTCTTCCTTTATATTATTGAAAGCTCGATCTAATTCTTCATCCCAAAACCATGCTTGGTTTTTCTTTAATAACCTAGTTAACGGAGCAGTCAAAATACTATAGTTCTTAATAAAACGTCTATAATAATTACAAAGTCCCAAAAATCCTCTTAACTGTTTTTGTTTCTTTGGAATAGGGAATTCCTTTATAGCTTTTATTTTATCCGGGTTAGGTTTAATTCCCGAAGTTGTAACTATATGCCCTAACATTTTTACTTCACTGCAGGAAAAGTTGCACTTTGCAAAATTACAAGTCATTCCAGCTAATTCTAAACGATCCAAAACTATATCAATATGATCCAAATGGTCCTGCCAAGTCCCACTCGTTAGGATTGCAAGATCATCCAAATAATTGACACAAAACTCTCTAACACCAGGACCCAATATAATGTCCATTGCGCGACAAAAAGACCCTACTGACGTCTTAAGTCCTTGCGGAAGCACGTTGTATACGTAAGACTTTCCATTAACTGTAAATCCAGTATATTTTTTACTGTCCTCAGTCAACGGTATTTGAAAATAAGCGTTATTTAAATCAATCAATGTTATAAATTTTACACCAAGGAAAGCATTAAGTATGTCAATCTGTAAAGGCGGTGCTTCTACTTCTGGAACCATATATTTATTGATTTCCCTAGCATCAAGTAATATTCTAACAGATCCATCGGGTTTTCCAGTGAAAGTTAGAGGACTACAAAAATTTGTAGTTTTTCTCGATATAATCCCTAATTCTTCCATCTCCCTCAACTTTTCTTCTACTTTTGCCCTATGTGCATATGGTATAGGATAGGTTCGTTGTATCCTTGGAGTACCCTCAATCATTTTAATGTCATGAGTATAACAGTTTGCCCTTCCAAGTTTCTTTGTAAAACCTTGCATATGGGTTCTCAAAACATTAAAAATTTGTTCCTTCTCTACATCAGACAAATCCATTCCCAACCGAATACTTTTAAACAAATCTAATAATTGTTTTTCTTCACCGCCTTCCTTTTCGTTTTGTTCCTCTACTCCAGATATTAGATTTATTCGATTCTCTTCTAAAAACCCACTAGAAAGATTTCGAAACGGAATAGTAATTTCTCCTTGTCCAACGATACCCAATTCTAATGTTTGTGGTTCTTTTAAATGCAAAACAGCGTTGTGCGCAACTAACCAATCTACCCCAAGGATAGCAGAACAAGTTAACTTAGCAATCACTAAAAACCCCGTATCAATATCAAATGAACCACACGTCAAAGGTATAGAGACTAGTTTTTTAATTTGGAGACTCTTTTGTCCAACGGCTCCCCTCACACATATTGGTCTAACTGGTAACGCAGGGAATTCTAACTTTAATTCTCCTTGTAAACTCTCTAAGAATTCTTCCGAAATACAAGTTACTTCACTTCCAGTGTCTACCAAGAGAACTATAGATTGTCCCAAAATTTGTAACTCTATTTCTGATTTAAATTTAGGCCCCTCATTCTCAAAGCAAACCTCTTCATCATATAAAGAATTACCTTCATATTCTTTAATGAACTGGTTATACATTGGTTGATTTTGTTTAATCACGGAAACGTCAAAAACTTTAATTAAATCTAAGACTGTTTGTTTATTATTATATTCTTCTGAAGAATATCCTAAACCTTCTTTATTACATTTCGTTCTAGTATTATTCGGGGAAACAGGATATAAGATCCCTTCTTGGTCACAACCCAATCCTACCCCTGGCTTCCAACCTTGTTTTATTAAATATTTTACAGGAAAAAGATAATTTAAATTTTTGTTAATTGCAGCCACCTCCTGCTTATTGGAGATGGCCCCAGCTAGTTTAAATCTTCTTCTTGAATTATTTCATTAGTGATCCTTCCCCTTGAAGTCTCCCCCTCGATGTGAGCCACCACTTTTGGTTTTTTATAAAATGGTTTGTCTTTATTTGATATGAATGGACATTGACGCTTTGTTCCCCTATCAGCTCCAATAGTGGAGTCAAAGGAAGAAGATCCACATTGTTTATTCACGTCATCCAATTCACGAAGAAACTCTGTTGCCTCAATCAAAGTATTTCCTTTCTTCATCCGCCAAGCATATTGTACATCCTTCGGGAAGTGTCTCATCAAATCCTCCACTATTTGCCATTCAGGAATTGGTCTAGACATCATCTTAGCTTGCCCTGCTAAACTAACGAAATGTTCTAGCATTGTTCCATTTTCCTTAGACCAAGTGCCATTTACAATCATTCTTCTCAAGGTGTTTTGTTCAGCTTCTCCCCAATAAGCATCCAAAAAATCTCTTTTGAAATCCGACTGTGTAAACCATCTCTGTCTATAAATTCTGGCCCATTTTCGAACATCACCTTCTAAACAACTGATTATAGTTTCAATTGTAGCATCTTCATTAGGCATTCTCCGTAAATAATTCTGAAGATCCTCCAAAAACGACACTGGATGTACCCCAAACCTTCCAGGAAAACGTGGTTTTTCGACTCTTGTATCAATCACCGGGCAAATATTAATCGGTGCTTCATGCCTTTCAGACGAAGTTGATGCAGCGTTAGTTTCCCGTGCTTGCGACAGCTGATTCTCTAAGTTTGACACCTTCTGTGTCAAAATTCCCATGTTTCTTCGAAGTTGGCGAAACATAGTGGAGTTGCGTAAAGAAGGTCGTGGACGATCTTCTTGCTGACCTGTCCTTTCTAATTCATCTTGTCCCTGAGATGTTCTAAGATTATAACGAGGAGGCATTTTCTTTTCTTTGAATACTGAAAGTTTATTACAAATTATTGGTTGGACTTTTGTTTAAATTAAAGAATAGAAAGCTTATCTAATATTCTTTCCTTAACTTCCCAAAACTGTTGCTTTATGGAGCTAATATTTTGATCTCCATCGATAATCTCTATCCTGTCAAAATCTTCCTTTACATTAGGGTTTAATAACCATTCCTCATGAATGTTGTGAATCCTCTCTATATAATCTAACGTTATCCCTGTCTCTTCAGGTCGACCACGACTTAGGGTTCTCTGATAAGAAACCATAGGGGAAGTCCTAAGATAAACTACTAAATTAATTCGAGTAACAAATTGTTCCTTGAAATAAGAGTAGGTTTCATCTAAAACTGCAAACTCAGCCGGGTGCAACAATTCACTCTCTTGCAATTCCCTAATAAAACAGTTTTTGGCTGAATAGATGGAACGTTCCATAACTTTAATCTTAGCGCTAGATTCTTTCGTATGATTCTCTAACATTGTTAGAAGAACATAATTTTGAAAACAGAAACCCCACTTCTTAGGGTTTTCCTTAAATAACTGGAAGAGATTGATGCCAGACAAATTAGTCCATCTATCAATTGGTTCTGGTATTATCTCAAAATCAGAGTTGCCTCCCAAAGCTGCCAACAAAGTAGACTTCCCTGACCCTATGTTTCCTTCTATTGAGACTGTAAAATTTCCCATCTTTATTCTGAAACAAGGAATGCATCATATTTTCTATGGTTTCCAAAACAAATAACCCTAAGCTAAAACCAATTCTAACGTCCCGCTTAACAACTTTAACTTAGATAGACTTTACTCTCAAGTTTCTTCAGTTCAAAAACTCGAAATTAGTGTATTTTTCATTTTGTTTCCTTTTTTTCATTCTTCAATACCTCTCTCGCTTGAAACCAGCATATCCTGGTCACGGCACCAGCTGTACTGATCTGAAGTCCCTTCATATAGGATCCTCAAATCAGATACGTGAAAGTTTTGGCCAAAGTTGATCGTCTAGAATAATACCCTTTAAGAATATTATATTTTTACTGAATCCTACGTCATACCGTTTTATATATTTATAATATTTTGTAATTTACAGATTCTGCTCGGTGGAGAGTGGCAATAGAAGAATGAAAAAGAAACACACTTGTTATTTTAATACTTATATTTGAATATAAACCTAATCTTTACATGTCTAATTTGAGTTATTTATTTTATTTTATATCACTAGTTATTTAAATTTAGTCTCATATTGACTGGAGTAATTCTTCGGAACTCATATAGATTCATCAATTTAGGAAAGGTTTCATCTCTTTTACAATGCAATATTATTATAGCCGTTAAGTTTCTGAAAAGAAACCTATGTTAATATAAACGAAGTCATAAAAATAATGTGGGGACAATCCCCAGGTTTGGAGCACCACCTTCGCCCCAAACAGCTCGTCCTAGGCTTCCTCTACCCTAAGTCCTAGGTCCGAGGCATATCATCACCCAGCTCACGATGACATGACGCTAAACTACCCTAACAATCCAACTGGATCGTCAGGATTCTGATCATCCTCGCGGAGCTGGATATCCCATCGAAAACTTAAACTACAGTAAAGACTAGGGTTAATGTATGTGGAGAGCGGAACTAACTAACCACAGTACAACCCAGACGGTGATGATGTCTCCCCCCGGTATGTTCATGCCCCGCGTCAAAACCCGACTTCCACGTGGCCCACCTTTAAGGGACGATCACTGACTCATCCAGGGTTCACAGGGTATTTGACTATTTCTTTTAGTCACCCATACCAGAGCTGGTCACCGAGCCCGCCAGGCACACGAAGCATACAGTCTTCCTTTAGGAAAACAAGGCACTCCTACAAAATGAGCTCTTCCTGTAATCCCTCCGGGCAGACAATGATCGACATCATCGAATCCCTTAGTTTGTTTTGAAATAAGTTAAACTGAAAATAATTAGCCAGCTCCACACGACCAAGTGTGAAGTCTGTACTAGATACGGGTATAGTATTATTGCTTGCATGGCCGGCCTAGATCAATAACGGTTTTATAACGAGAGACATAAAGAGTTTGAAGGGCAACTTCCCTCCCCCCAGTCACTGAGTGACTTTATTGCACCAACAAGGTCTCCGTATATCCTTCATAGCTCTCACTTGTGATGCGTAGCTAAATCTCTTTTCCGTTACCAACCCACGCAGGACAAGAATTATGTAGAGTAACCCCAGTCTAAACACTCATTTAAATAAAATGAAAAGCATCTAAACTATAATGGGATTACCCAGCATATTTCGAAGAAGAACATAAAAGAAGTAAGTATGACAAAAGATTACTGAAGGTAATCCTTAAATAAAAGTGAAGTTTGATGACCAGAACCAAGAAGATACGGGATAGTAGTATCTAAGCTAGGTTGGGCCAAACATTTATGATTTAAGATCTTAAGGGAAAAATCAAAAGCATCGAGTATTCAAAACCAAGAACACTGGGAGAATTTAGCGTAAACAACACTAGCTAAAACTCGATGTTCTTTAAAAAGAGGACTCAAAAGAAGTATAAAAAATGGGATTATTGTATATACTTAAATATTCGGAACTTATCTACAATGAAAGAAACTAAACATTATAATTTCCGTTCCATTATTGTTTTCAAGAATCTATTTAGTAATATTAAAGGTGGTTTCACACCGAGTCAAAGTATAATTTTAAGTATGTTAAATTATGACAAGTTTTATTAAGGAAAAATAAAACTTAGAATCTTATAAGGTTTAGATTCCTGAATGATTCAATGAAGAATAAATAGATTATTTAACTACTTTAGGATGACACACATAAAGTTCAGAGGTCCCCCAAGGTCAGAGTGTCGTACAGCCGTCGCAGCCTTACGGGCGAACGTCGTCAACACACTTTACAAGAAGCAACCCACGAACGAACGTAATGTCTCCATCAAGAATATTCTTCCTTTTGATTCAAGACAATTCTAATTTATTCCTTATAAACAATTTAATGTCATTAGACTAAACTAGAATGTCTCTACACAAAAGAAGAAGGTTTTAAATTTTCTAACTACTCTACATTTGGTAGACCAACGCAAAGATCAGGAGGTCCTCCCGTGGTATATGCCACTCAAACGACGCATCCAATAATGGACGAGCGTTGTCAGCACATAACACAAGAAACACCAATTCCAAAATCCAACGTTAAAACACCTTGCTAATATCCTTCCATTTGTATTGGAGTAACACCAATTCATCCCATACATACAGATGGGTGAATCAGGTTGAATCAGCGAAATCCCACACAAATAAAAAAGAGAAGAACTTTAGTATCAGCCCCTTTAAGGCTTGAGGGCTCCGGCCCAAGAATGATTAAAATAAATAAATCCGAAGGTCGATATTATCAGTTAATCTTAGGCGGATACACCAGTGACACGCGACATACATTTGCCACAACCAATATAGCGGACTTCGGGGACACATGTCACGAGGGCATCCATCCATGCTTGGTCGAACTAAATAAACCTGAGAGCAAGTATTTCTTAATCTCAAAATCTGGGACCCCTAAAAATATGGTAGTTAAAGGAAAGATAAGCACCTCCTATGAGCTTGAGTACTGAGATGTAGTAATGCTCTCAGCATGTTCCAATTTTGGGAAATCGAGGCAAAAGATTCAAAATCACTATCAAAACAATTTATTATTATTTGAAATAATATTATTTATTATATTCACTCTACTTAAACTTACCCTTTATTTCACAATAAAATGTCACAATTTATATCCAAGTTTTAGTTTGAAGATATTTTATTTTAAGATTTTGAGTTGACGTTCTAATTCTTTTGATCTGACGGAATATTTTTAAATTTTATCATATGATGACACTAGTATATTAAAAACTGGAATTTTGATTTAGGGCCAAAGATTTTATATTATTTTCTAAAAAAAGTAATTATTTAATGTATTAATATTTTCTTCCATTTTGATTTTGGGTTTTGATTTATTTTTAGTTAAAGAGATAAAAAATTTATAAAGATTTCAAAATAGCGTCTAGCTTTGAGTAAAACTAAATCAAAAATGATTTATTTGTTGACTATTTGACAATAATGTCAAATAGACAATTCTACCTAAAAAGGTATAAAAATATACATCGTCTAAAGTCTCCTTGAAATGATGATAATAATATACATCGTCTAAAGTCTCTTTGAAATGTTAACAAAATAAACAACATCTAAAGCCACCCTTGAAACGTTGACAAAATATACATCAGAGTCCAGTTTCTATGATTTCACCAAGGACTATTTTAATCAATTTCTCTGTAAAGGAAAAATTAATCACAATGAAATTTACATTACCTTTACAATCCAAGCAATACCTTTTTTTAGCCTTCACGTTTTATCATTTGTGGTTTGCTTTTCCATGTCTATAATATTCCTTGTAATTCCTGTACCTGTTTAGAAATAGAACATTATCCTGCCTAGCTATACGCGAACAAAGACATTTGCAGAACTAGTTTATACTTAATTATGGGAAAAGGAAATCTTTATTACTATCTACAAATAACGACTCAGTTTAGAAACACAGTATGTTTTAATTCTCGCAGAGTTATTAATGTTTACAAAAGAAAATCATTAAGAGGGAATAACAATTTACTTAAAGTATCACACAGTACAAGCCTCTTATGGCCCCGCAGGTAGATCTGTAAAGCTGCAAATATTCTCCATTCAACTCTTCCTCCTTTGACATTGAAATCTGATTTTCTCAACGTTATTTAGCTCACACAACCTGGAAGAAACTATAAATTTCATTAAGTCACATTTCACCTTAACTCAAATACACACAACAATTTTGAAACGAAAATAAATAAAAGATGGAAAACCACAAAATTGAATACTTACATAACGTTAGTTTCACTTCACTTATTCTATACACTTTGGAATCAAATCCCGAATGTTAGCGTCTTGAAATTATACGCAAATAAACCTTCCTATACTATATCCTACACGGAGCAATGCCTATCTTTGTCTCAATTGAAGGAATCCGAAATCAAGGATCACGGTCTCCTTCAAAAGATTCATCACATCAGCTATTTGATAGCTTCCTCCACGAGCTACAAAAATATATAAAAATGACTTACTGATGTCTGGAATTAAAACTTCCCTTTTTACCAAGACTATTGATTGGTCCTAAGATTCTTCCAAAAATTTACACAGCCGCAGATCACTTCATTTCACAATTTTGCATGTTAGGCTTTTGCCCAGCAGTGGACCTTTGTTTTTCCGGGATTACCTGAAACTAAGCATTCACGTTAAAATTCTATTTCAGCTCCATTGCCCTCACTATTCAACAAAACCTGATTCTTAGTTTTCTTCTGTTGCTTCGTCCATAACATTTTTTGCAACTATTTTTTATCACAATTTGACTCGCAACTCTATTTTTAGTTATTATTCCTTTTTTTTTAGCAAAAATGCCTTTTTTCTCCATTCCCCTTTTCCGACTCTGTCCCGACTCTGTCTCGACTGTCACGCCTTGTCATATTTTTCTACTCCCCGTTTCTCGTTACACTTCTTGACAGTTCCTCTAAATAGTATTTTATGCATTTAAAAATTTGTTAGGGTTCCGCAAGTGCACAGTACTCTTTATATTTAATAATTTCCTGTAATATGTGAACAGTGCATAGTATAGCTGATTATTGTCATTTTGCTTGTATAGGGTATGGTAATAATTTTTAATCTTGTTGATATTAATACATTCATAAGTAAACCATTCAGGATATTTTAACAAATCCGGGTTTGATGGCTTTTTGAACGGAACAGTTGTGTTAATTACTTCATTAATTTTATGGTAAAATAGGTTTAAACTGTCATTAACATTATTTTGTGCATATATAGTTGCCCAATCTGTACTTGCCAGTGTAGAATATAAAAGGGGAAAATCGGCCTTTCTAAACTTGTGTTCTCTAGGTGCAGGTGTAGGATCGGTGTGAATACGCGGTGATGTTAGCCCATGAACTTTAAAGCTAATTTCTAGTGGATTGTGATGAATTTCGGGAGAAACAAGAGAATTGAGACACTCCGAAACCGAAGCCTCAAGCACGGTTGGGGTTGCAAGAACAAGATCGAGGATACGACCGTTCCCATTTCGTATTTCATTGTGTTGACAAAAATTACAAGTGGATAAAAAAATTCAAAGTCTCTGCGTATAGAACTGCTAGCCGAGTAAAGGTTGAAATCACCTACGATAAGAATTGGTTGCGAATATGAATTAACAATTTTTTCTATGCAATTAAAAATTGATTTATATCTAGAGTTAGCTATTCGGGGTGGGAGGTAGACTACACAACAAATAAATTTAACATGTCCTTTTGAAATTTGAGCGCACACAATTTCGTCCTCACGTAAGGCGTCGCAGTCCAGTCTACGTAGTGTGTAGGGACGGCGCGCGGCCACCAGCGCGCAGCGCTCCGCCGCCCGCGCCTCCACGA
Source organism: Athrips mouffetella (assembly GCA_947532105.1). Taxonomy (NCBI): domain Eukaryota; kingdom Metazoa; phylum Arthropoda; class Insecta; order Lepidoptera; family Gelechiidae; genus Athrips; species Athrips mouffetella. The sequence continues at coordinate 13,474,158 of OX383971.1, forward strand.
CCCACTCGGTCGGCGCGCAACACGGAGAACTCGGGCGGGAAGATCTCGGAATCAAATATAGAGTCATTTAGGCGGGTCTCGGTCAGTGCGATGACGTCAGCCGGAAAAGTGTAGAGCGAGTTTTTAATTTCTGTAGTCTTCCCTCTCAGCCCTCTAACATTTTGATAGAAAATATTAATCTTTCGTAATTGCGGCTGAAGGTTTTTTACGAAAAAAAACTCTTTCCACGCTCGCCATTGTGCATGTACCATTCGTGTAGGGAGGTATTTTTAGGCCAGTTTGTGGGTGTCATGAAGAAATCAAAGTGCTCAGCAGGAACTGCAATTATAAAACATTTGTGATTTGCATGTGACGGCGTTGGTTTTTTGACATTGTATCGGTCATCGGATAGCTTTTTTGCCATGTATGCTCGGATATTATCCTCATGTCTGGATGGAAGTTCCATGCATGGATGTGTTTCATTGGCTCTACGACCTTCAGAGTGGTATCTATGTCACCCGTTGCTCGAACTACAGGGCGTCGGGCACGTTTAGGGGGGTGGGACTCTACGTTTCCTGAGGGCAGTGAAGGCTGGCTTAAGGGAAGTGTAGGTGTTTTACTGCAGGTTGGTATCTGGTTGACATGAGCATATAAATTATCACGCTTGAGGTTAGTACTGTAAGCACGGGGAATCGCGCTTAATTGAGTTGTTACGGCCGTGCTTTGCTTTTGCTTTGTATGCGGAGGCTCATGCTTCTTTGAAGTGGTACTATAGATTTTTGTTTCAAGGGCTGCAACCGTTTGTTTTAGGCTTGTACAATTTTGTTTCTGGAGATTTTTTTCCGTTTCGAGTTCAAGGATCATCTTGTTATTAAGCTCATTTGTGCAGCATAGGGTATCATATTCATTGGAGAGGAATTCTAATGATGTTATAGCTCCATCGAGGTCAGACTTGAGCGAGGTATAACGAGTGTTTAACCCATCTACGCTAGTCTTCAGGCTGCTACAACAGCGCATGAGGTCGTCGAGCCGCTTGTTTTGAAGTTCAAATTTTTCCATGACCTCTTCGCGCAGCATACGAATCTCAGTAAGAATGACAACGTTGGTAGATGGAGAGTCGGTTAAGCAGATGCTTTCTACAATATTTCCGCATTATAAGCGTTGTTTCATTTCAGCTCGGTTTCGCCACTTGGAAATTTGTACTCACATATTTTCTGTTTGAATGATACGATCGTATTAAAACAAAGTTTAAATGTTGTACGGAAGTAACACAAATACGTTATTGAAAGCCACGTGTGAATAGTTCTAGTAGTTTGTGAGCTATTGGCGCCCCTGCTTAAAACTTCTCGTACCTTTTGTCTGAGTGAACCGTTTGCAATAAAACTAAGCTTATATGTTGAACGAAAGTAAGTTAAATACGATTTTGAAAACCCCGTTCTAATCAGTACAGTAGTTTGAGAGTTACTTTGCGTACCTTCTGTCTGAGTGAACCGTTTGCCAAGAAGCTAAGCTGATATATTTCACGGAAGTTAGTTAGATTACGTTTTCAAAACCCCGATTTAATCAGTTTAGTAGTTTGTGAGTTATATGCGCTGCCGCTTAAAAATTTTTCGTATCTTTTGTCTGGGTGAACTTTTTGCAATAAAATTAAGCTTTTAATAGTTGCACGGAAAAAAGCTCAACTCGTCATTGATGACCCCGTTAGAATCATTTTAGTAGTTTTTGAGTTATTGGCGCCGCTGCTTCAAACCTAGCGTACCTTCTGTCTAAGTGAACCTGAAGTGAACCGTTTGCAATGAAACTAACATATGCTTATAATGTTGCAAGGAGGAAGTCAAATACGTTGTTGGGAGTTATTGTCGCACTTCCAGTTTGATACTTTATATTAGTGTAGCTTCTGATTGAGTGAACCGATTTAAAGTATAGCCTATATGTTGCTCGGAGCTAAGCTTAATCTACCTGTGTAAACCGCGAGAAAATCCGTTCAGTAGTTGCTGAGATTATCGAATACAGACAGACAGAAAGACAAAATATTCAAAAAATATATTGTGTTATCACCCACACTCATTTTTTGATAAATTCATCAAAAATACAGACACACGGTTTCTACTGTTTTATTATACAGCGTGAATTTTTATTCATTTTAATCCCGAAGCCCAGTGATTCTACTCATGAAAACAAGCAACATTCCCGAAGAAAAATATTTTTTACTCGGAAAATTTTTTTCGTCTCCCCATAGTAAAGTAGTCACGTGATCGACTAATTTTGTATGGGAAGGTGAAAAATTTTTTTCGGGTTAATTTTTTTCTTCCTTTAATAAAGTTGCTAGTTTTCATGAGTAGCTTCGGGATTAAAATTAACGAATAAAAATTCACGCTGTATGTAAGAATATAGATTTTGACGATAATTTGACGGTAATAGGATTTAGGAGCTTTTCTCCGTAGTTTACTTGCAATCGCATCCAAATATCGAGGGCTCACAAAATCCGAAAATCACAGAAGGAGCCATTCAAAACGTGAAATTATTTATAAGTACGGAAACTCATTTCAAAATAGTGTAGCACTTTGTCCAGCGAAGCGTTGAAGTCATTGTATGTGTGTGCTGTATGATCGATCGTTATTTTTGAAGCTGATCGGACAAAAGTAGATTTTTCATAAACTAATCCATCACGCGCCATACCCCTATAGATAGGTACAGGTATTACAATGCCGCAAGGAACAAAGAAAGCCAAATAAATTTACGAAGAAGTAAGATAAGTAAACTAAGTTCCTGCTGTGAAAACTGAAACACAAATTGTACTGCACAAGAGACTGTTTTATTCACTTCAGCTTCCAAAAAACAAATGAGGCTATTTCACAAGAACCTCGGTATTTAAACGCTACCCTACTGGTCCCCACTCTCCCACCTCCACTACTGTGGCGTGTCGACGTGGACCAATAGGAATCGTTTTACAACAACCAACCAAAATGAGTCAATACACTTTCTTTTAAAAGCGATAATCAACGGAAATTGCTTACAATAACTTTTAAAAATGGTCAATACACTGTCTTTTAAATATAGTATTTTAAAACAATAGTCAATACACCATTCTTATTTATCCGTTATGCTTACATTCGTCCATCCTGACTATATAATTGCGACCTCGCAATCGTTGCAACAATGCTATCTTACTATTAAACTGTACTACTTTACTATCATCATTACTACCATACTATTATACTGCACTACTTTACTATCATACTTTACTACCCTGCTATCAAACTCTATTGCTTTATCATCACACTCTACAACTCTACTATACTCTACTGCAATGTAATAACATATGAGACGACACTATTTTAATTTATTAAGTTTATCCTTTAAACATCTGTCGTATCTAAGTTCGTACATTATCTTTACTACAAGTTATAATTTTATATCAACATATTTATTTGTTCGTTATAATCAAAACCTTACTAGTTTCCAGTAATAACATAAATTTCCACTTATTTGTGATTAGTGTGATTACTTACATATCATAATTACTTACTTTAGATATAAGCTATTTAAGTTGTAACATTACAATACTCCTCAACGGAGTCACTAGAATCTCCAGAAGAACCGTCACTATCTAAATTACTAAAGGATAACCAAGGATGTATTCGGTCAACCGGATAAACCCCTTTGTAAACCGACTTACCCTTCTTCTTGGTTACAGGTGTATCTTCCACTTCGTAACGATCGTTTGGTAATATTTGAGTTATACGGTAAGGGCCTAAACATTTTGCAACAAATTTTTTGCTTTTTCCTTTCTCAGATACTTCTCGTTCTACTCTTACCAGCTGTCCTACTTTAAATTTCCGAGCTGGAGTACGTGATTTGTCGAACTTTTGTTTTTGTTTTTCTTGGTTAGTTGCAATTTGTTTTTGGGCCTCATATCTATTTTGTTCTATATTTGATGAGGTAGACGAACAGTCATCCTCGTCAACCGTGGAAAATCTCAAGGCACTTTCTGACTCTACGGTTAATCTTAGTCCGAACAATACCTCAGTTGGGGTTATGCCAGTTGATTTATTAATTGTATTATTGAGACCCCACTGTATCTGAGGCAAATGTTCGTCCCATTTTCGTTCGTCACCTCCATGATTTTTTGCATTTAGTGCATCCAAGACCGTACGGTTATAACGTTCTATTTGACCGTTCGCTCTAGGTGTTGCGACCGCATTTAAAATATGTTGTAACCCTGTGCTATTAACATATTCCTTAAAATTTGAACTAGTAAATGTCGTTCCTCGGTCTGTGATAAGTCTTTTCGGGACGCCAAACAACGCAAAGTAGTCTTTAAAAACATTAATAGTAGTATTACTTTTTGTGTTTTTCACTGCTTTTAAGTAAATTAATTTAGTGAACGCGTCTATAATAAGCAAAATATACTATATATTTTTCCTTTTGCTCTCGTTAAAGGGTCCCAAGTGGTCCGCATGCAAATTTGAAACGAAACTGGCTCCTTAGGTATAGGATGCAGATATCCTGACTTCTTTCCACTAGGCTTTTTCCCGTGTGCGCATTGTAAACACGACTCTATATACTTTTTTTATGAATTTACGCATCTTAGGGAACCAATAATCGGCCCGAACCTTATCAAAAGTCTTTTCGAATGAGAAATGTCCGATTTGATCGTGACATGCCTGCAATATCTGCCATCTCACTCCCTTGGGTGCCAACCACTTAAGACCCTGTTCAGTTATTTTGTAAACTAGATTCCGTTTGACACAATTTTTTTTTTTATCTCTACAATATTATCAGTATCCTTATCCGACAGTATTTTTTTAATTCTTTGAACCTCCTCATCACCGGACTGCACAGTTTCTAGCAGATCTGAAGTTATCTGCAAGATATTAGGGGCACACATACTTTCAATGCTGTTTTCATCACTCCCTATTGGGTTACGACTTAAAGCGTCAGCATGACTAATGGCTGTACCTGGTTTGTACAGAACGTTACAATCAAACTCCTGAATCAGACTCCACCAGCGAGCAACACGTGGGATCATGTCTCGTTTTAAAAATGTTGACCGCAAAGAATTACAGTCAGTTACAATGTTGAATTTAATACCAAGTAAATAAGGTCTAAATTTGCATAACGAACTTATGACAGCTAACGTTTCGAGCTCATATGACGAAAAGTATTGTTCTTCTGGTGAAGTCTGTCTGCTATAAAATGCAACGGGTTTTAAGATATTCCCGTGTTTTTGGAGCAGTATGCCCGCTACGCCATGTTTACTTGCGTCAGTATGTAGCTCGGTTTCCAAACGAGGGTCAAACAAACTCAAGACCGGTCGGGAAACGAGTCTCGTCTTAAGCTCTTGAAAAGCTTGCTGTTGAACCATACCCCATTCCCAAGGACTATTTTTCTTGAGCAATTTGGACAAGGGTCGTGCGATCACAGCAAAATCTTTGATGAAACGCCTGAAAAAACTAGCAAGGCCAAGGAATTGTCTCACGTTGTGAACATTCTTCGGAATTGGAAAGTTTTGCACGGCGGCAGTCTTTTGTTGACCGGGTTTAATCCCCTCTGCATAAACCTCAAACCCGAGAAAATCTATAGAGGTTTGGAAGAACTTACATTTCGAAACTTTTAAAATAAGACCAGCTTCTCTAATCTTTTCGAATACCTGCTCGAGTTTCTCCAGACCGTCTTCGATTGAATTAGAAGGAACCAGAATATCATCCATATACACGACTACTGAGTTGAAACGCAAGTTATCCAAAACTTTGTTAATTACCCTTTGAAAAACAGCTGGCGCATTAGTTAGCCCGAATGGCATTCTATTAAACTCGTATTGTCCTTCAGGTGTCACGAAAGCAGTTTTTGGTTTGGCATCTTCTGTTAACTTAACCTGATAGTATCCTGAAGCCAAATCAAGGGAAGTGAAATATTTAAATCCGGATAACCTCTCCAGCTGCTCCTCAATAATTGGCAAGGGATAATGTTGCTTTATAGTTTTTCGATTAAGAGATCTATAATCAATACACAGACGCTTCTCGCCAGTCTTCTTTTTGACGATTATGATCGGACTGGCAAATGGTGAAGACGACTCTCTAATTATTCCACAGTCTAGTAACTCATCGATCATTTGCCTAACCTCGGCTTTTTCGCTGTGGGATAACCTATAGGGTCTGTACACAACCGGTTCTCTGTCCGTTAGTGCAATATCCATCTTTTCTACACCAGTGCAACCTAACTCCCCTAGCGAGATAGCAAAAGAAGATCTATATCTATTTAACAACGCCAACAACTTCAATTTTTGAGTCTCCTCTATGTTGTCATCTATATTTAAATCGGACAGAGTGAAGGGCTCATAATACCCCTTGGAAGAATCTACCCTACATACATCCGGAGCTGGCATATCGATTATTTGAATTTCTTCAGCTCTAGCAATTAAACAATCCTTGGAAAAGGGTATGTTCTTGCCACTGAGGTTTTTAATTACTAAAGTGCTTCTACCTTCTTTTAGTGTGTACACACCCTCCTCCAAAAAGTATTCCCGCTTAGGCTTTGAACAAAAACATCCATGCACTAAAAAGGGCCCGTCTAATTTATTGGTCGAGTAAACATCTAAACAATTCACGCCTGGCTGTAACTCTGTGTCAACAGCTACAAAAAGCTTTTCACAGTTTGCTCCTTGACATTTCAAATCCTGAGACACCAACAGCTCGTCACTGGTTTTCAAGATGCTAATATCCGGCAATTCGGTGAAGTTCTGGCCTAGTAATAACGAATGGTGAAGAAAATGATCAGGTACAACATGTATTGAGATTCTAGCCTTCACACCTTGGATCTCGATATCTGCCAAACAGCTTCCTAGAGTCTGAACCTTAGCACCTCCAAATCCTGTCATTGTTAATACTTCTCCTCCAAACGATCCTAACACAACTTTTGCGTCACTGTGCCTGATTAACGTACAGTCGCTTCCCAAATCCATAAACGCAGTTCTTTCAAAACCATTGACAAAAACTTTTTGAATGTATTTTTCGTTATGTTTAGACCCATCACATATCTTAAGAATAGACTTGTTTGCTTGTTTTTCAGGTTTCCTAAAACATTCATTCGCGTCATGTCCTATCAGAGAGCAGTTTTCGCACCTCTTTAATGGCTTAGGGCAATTAGAAACAGTGTGACCCTCTTGCTTACAGTTAAAGCACCTCGTCGGATTCTTTTGACCGGACGTATGACTAGTTTTTTCGCGCGTGTTATTTTTCCTGTTGCTATATGGAGTATTTTTAGCTGTATTTTCGTTTTGTCTGATTTTAACGTTCCTAAGATATGATAACAGCTTTTCCGGGTTCTCAAACTGTGCCGCTTCAGCCCCTAACCTAATTGCCCTATCCTCTATTCCAAAAACAATACATTCGACAGCCCTCTTTCCGAAGATGTCACATCGGTTCAGTAACGCTGTTTTTTCATAAAAATAATCCTCCAAAGAGTCCCCAAATTTTGCCCTCTTCTTAAGCATATCAAACAACATTTGCCCGTAGTTTTCTTCTGAAGGAAACGCGGCTCTAAGTTTTTCTTGCCACTGTGACCATGTGAAATCCACAGAATTGAGGCCCTCGTACCACCGTTTTGCGTTCCCTTTTAATTTTGGTATTGCACTTACTGTTGTTTGTTTATCAGACCAATTATAAATTTTTGCAATTTCATTTACTTTAGTAAGCCAAGTATTAATATTTTGATTTTTAGCTGATGGATCAAAATCTGGTACGACATTTATGTAATTAATCTTACTACTGTTATTGTCACATAGTTTCTCTAAGATACTAGAAAACTTTGAAAGTAACTCACAGGACGAATCTTCTCGTCCTGAAGCGTTGCTCTGCCGGTCGGGCGTGCGCAGAATACGGCTGCGACGTCTACTGGTACCAGGAGACACCCGCCGCGAAGAACACTGGGCGCGCTGCCTGCTGCAGCGCTCCCGCGATGACGGTCGAGCAGGGCGGCTGCTCCTCTTTTCCGCGCTGGCCCGCGGAGACTTCTGGCGACGCTTGTTGGGGCTGGCGATGTCTCCCGTGACGGCGCCTGCCCACCCCAGTAATGGACTGCGGCTGCGATGCGAGCTGTCACGGGCACCAGACGCGCAGTGGCTGCGTCGCCTGCTGGCGCGCAGGCCGCTGCACCGCTCTGCTGCACGGCTGGGTCTCGTCGTTGCTCTGTCGTCGCTGCGATCCGGGCTGCGGCTGCGCCGAACTATACCGTGCCTCTCGTGACGTTGCGGACTGCGACTCGGCCACCCGTCAGTGTCGCAGATGCAAAGACTACTACGGCTGCGGGGTTTTCGGCCGCCAGCCCCCGACGCGACTGCGCTGACCGCTCGCTCGGCGTGAAGTATCGCGACTCCTCCGCTCGTCGAGTTGGTAGCAAGATGGTTCCCTTCTAGGGAAGTCCATAATCCTGTCAAAATATTGAGAGAAAGTCAATGTTCATAACAAAAAATATTTTGAAGATATTATTTAGGTTCTAATTGTATACGATTCAGGCTTCATATATTTGTTCACGATACTTAATCAGTAATTATCTAGATCTAATCTAAACAATCAATAAAACGACTGGACTCACTCATCTAGTTTTGGGACCTAACAGAGGTCTAATATAAGAAAATTTATAAAATAAGGCGGTAAAATAAGCAATAATTGTAAAGTAAGGTCAAGAACTATAGCACTTTGCGTGTAAATATGTTTATCTTACTGACTTATTTACTTGTATACATGTACTTACAACAAATAAATGCATTTTGACAATAAAACAAAAAAAAACATACCTTTATCCGATGGCGATCCTGAATCCCACTTCTGAGTTGTGAAAACTAAAACACAAATTGTACTGCACAAGAGACTGTTTTATTCACTTCAGCTTCCAAAAAACAAGTGAGGCAATTTCACAAGAACCTCGGTATTTAAACGCTATCCTACTGGTCCCCACTCTCCCACCTCCACTACTGTGGCGTGTCGACGTGGACCAATAGGAATCGTTTTACAACAACCAACCAAAATGAGTCAATACACTTCCTTTTAAAAGCTATAATCAACGGAAATTGCTTACAATAACTTTTAAAAATGGTCAATACACTGTCTTTTAAATATAGTATTTTAAAACAATAGTCAATACACCATTCTTATTTATCCGTTATGCTTACACTGCTGAGCACTTTGATTTCTTCATGACACCCACAAACTGGCCTAAAAATACCTCCCTACACGAATGGTACATGCACAATGGCGAGCATGGAAAGAGTTTTTTTTCGTAAAAAACCTTCAGCCGCAATTACGAAAGATTAATATTTTCTATCAAAATGTTAGAGGGCTGAGCGTCATCGCACTGACCGAGACCCGCCTAAATGACTCTATATTTGATTCCGAGATCTTCCCGCCCGAGTTCTCTGGCCGCGCGCCGTCCCTACACACTACGTAGACTGGACTGCGACGCCTCACGTGAGGACGAAATTGTGTGCGCTCAAATTTCAAAAGGACATGTTAAATTTATTTGTTGTGTAGTCTACCTCCCACCCCGAATAGCTAACTCTAGATATAAATAAATTTTTAATTGCATAGAAAAAATTGTTAATTCATATTCGCTACCTATTCTTATCGTAGGTGATTTCAACCTTTACTCGGCTAGCAGTTCTATACGCAGAGACTTTGAATTTTTTTTATCCACTTGTAAATTTTGTCAACACAATGAAATACGAAATGGGAACGGTCGTATCCTCGATCTTGTTCTTGCAACCCCAACCGTGCTTGAGGCTTCGGTTTCGGAGTGTCTCAATTCTCTTGTTTCTCCCGAAATTCATCACAATCCACTAGAAATTAGCTTTAAAGTTCATGGGCTAACATCACCGCGTATTCACACCGATCCTACACCTGCACCTAGAGAACACAAGTTTAGAAAGGCCGACTTTCCTCTTTTATATTCTACACTGGCAAGTACAGATTGGGCAACTATATATGCACAAAATAATGTTATTGACAGTTTAAACCTATTTTACCATAAAATTAATGAAGTAATTAACACAACTGTTCCGTTCAAAAAGCTATCAAACCCGGATTTGTTAAAATATCCTGAATGGTTTACTTATGAATGTATTAATATCAACAAGATTAAAAATTATTACCATACCCTATACAAGTAAAATGACAATAATCAGCTATACTATGCACTGTTCACATATTACAGGAAATTATTAAATATAAAGAGTACCAACGTATCATCATAACACACATGTCATATTCAAGCTAATATAAAAAGAGATTCTACAACTTTTTGGAGTCATATCAGGCAAAATAGAAAATCGCTTGAACCAGAAACAATTAGAATCACTTCTTCTCAGGAAGTTGCCGATTCGTTCGCCACCTTTTTCAAAAGTGTTTTCCTTCCGACAGCTTCCCAACTAAATAACTGTTGATATTTATTCTTCCGTGTCTAGGGAACAGTGCGATGTTCTACGCGAAGTTAAGATCGATAAGATTACTGAAGTTGAAATAAGACAGGCACTGAAACGGCTTTCACCTAAAAATACTCAAGGACCTGATGAAATACCCCAGTATATAGTTAAGGATTGCCATGAAGTATTTGTTCAACCACTTTTACACATTTACAATTTAGCTCTCATATCTTGCACGTACCCTTATAAATGGAAAATATCAAAAGTTATACCTATACATAAAAATGGTCCTAAATCTGACATCCACAACTACAGACCTGTTGCAGTACTACCTATTTTTGGTAAGGTTTTCGAATCCATCATTTACTCCAGAATCTTTTCTCAGCTTAATGGCTGGTTCGCTGATGAACATGGATTTGTACCAAAACGTTCCACCTCATCAAATTTGCTACACTTTAAATCCACGTGAATTCTGGCGACACATAGGTGATCTGAGAACTAAAGGTGGATTCAAACCATCGGTATCGTACAACAATGCTTCTTTTTCGGGCACTCAAGCAGCCGAAGCCTTTGCCAAATATTTTTCTAGTGTCTTTTTACCTGACTCGCCTCAGTTAAATACAAATAACCTAGGCTTGGAGTGTAATACTAACAACACTGACATAAAACTATTTACGGCCACTGAAGTTGTTAGTAGCATTGACAAGCTGAAGCCCAGTAGTGCTACAGGCCCCGATAATATCCCATCTTCTGTACTAAAACTGGGCAAACACTTCCTTAGCTTACCTTTGTCCCATATAGCTAATCTTTCATTTCATACAGGTAAATATCCCATGCCCTGGAAGGTATCGCGAGTCACACCCATACCCAAGTCTAACAATGGTTCCTCAGTGGAAGAATACCGCCCCATAGCAGTTCTTTGTGCCCCGGCCAAGATATACGAGCGTATGCTTCATGGTAATATTTATAGGCAGGTTGAACCCTTCTTATGCAATAATCAGCACGGCTTTAGGCAAGATAGGTCAGTTGACACAAACCTTTTAATTGTAGCGGATTATATTTCGAGAAGCCTAGACCAAAGACACCAAGTTGATGTCCTCTACTTTGACTTTCAGAAGGCATTCGACAGAGTTGACAATACCATATTGCTTGGCAAACTGTACAATATGGGTTTCAACCCCGTTCTACTTAAGTTGTTTGCTGACTACCTGCAAGATCGACAGCAATACGTCAGATATGGTTGCTATACATCCAAGCCTTATCACACTAGGTCGGGTGTAAATCAAGGATCTATATTGGGACCTTTGTTATTTTCAATAATGATTAACGATTTAGCCACCGTTGTTAGATATGCAAAATGTCTCTTGTATGCGGACGATTTAAAGCTATACCTGGAAATCAAGGACGAAGTAGATTTCAGACGCTTGCAACGGGACATCGATGCTATATATGCACACAAAATGCATTTCAACATTAACAAATGCCACGTCATGACGTTCGGTCGAAAGCTGCGTCCCTTACACCATCCGTACACACTAGGAGGAGACATAATTATAAGGAACAATATCATGAAAGACCTTGGCGTGTTATTTGATACCAAACTGACGTTTCACGAACATATATCCGCTTTAGCCAAGGAAGCGTACAGACGGCTGGGATTCGTTCTCCGAAACTCGAGAGACTTTCATACACCTCACGTCATAAAATTGCTATATGGTACGCTAGTCAGAAGCAAACTGGAAGCTAGTAGCTGTGTGTGGAACCCGAATGAGTCCTCATACAGCCTAATGCTCGAAAAAGTGCAAAAAGCATTCTTAAGATACTTATTTAAGCGCCAGTATGGATATTACCCGTTCCTTTACCCCACACCCTTTCTACTCGGAACTCTGGGCTTCAACTTGCTAAATGTCCGTAGGGCTTGTGGACAGATGAATATTGGCCTGAAGGTGCTTCGTTACTGCATCGATGTACCAGACTTGCATGATCAGCTGATGAGGTTGCAAGTCCCCAACTGTAGGTACCACAATGCATCGCTCGGCTTACGACACCGCCCCCTAGCGTTCGCGCTGCCACCGAGCCGCACCGTGGCTCGTGCAGGATCACCTGTCTGCATAGATAGGGTGATGGCCTCCAGCATTTCTATATAATTTGCACATATGGCAGACGTGGATCGTTCGATTAAAGACGATGAGTAGAACCACAGAAAAATAGTCTGCCACCTTGGTAGCGCTGCGTTATCAATTAACAGGGCTTTAAAAATGTAAAAAAAAATCATGAGCTAAATCATTTGCTCATGTCTGCCGCTTGCACTGATGGTCAGAATCATCCTCAAAACGATGAAAGTTGAAGAGGCAGACCACCACACCTCTGCGTTTTGAAGGAATATTTTTTTTAGTTTTTTGTTATGATATTAAAACGTGTATATCATTTGCTCATGTGGCAGACATAGATCGTTCGATTAAAAACGATGAGTAGAACAACAGAAAAATAGTCTGCCACCTTGGTAGCGCTGCGTTATCAATTAACAGGGTTTTAAAAATGTAAAAAAAAAACACGTGCTAAATCATTTGCTCATGTCTGCCGCTTGCACTGATGGTTACAATCATCCTCAAAACCATAAAAATCGAAGAGGCAGACCTCTAGACCTCTGATTTACCAAAGGCAGACCATTTGATTCATAGTCTTATATATAGGGTGACTTATAGTCAAGATAGGGTCATGGGAACAAGCGGTTCAAAATTTCCCCATACAAGAAATAAAAAAGTGCCATCTGTGAAAGATCGCGTGAACTACGTAGTGTAGTACTTCAAGGAGGTCTTTGTTCTGAGGTCGGTGCTAAATACACGGAATGGAATTAATATGGCGGGAAAAACAAAACAAAGTCTTTACTGTTTATACGTGACTTAGGCCTGGTTTTTCAGTGTTATTCATTAGATAATAGTAAAAAACAATAAAAGTAAGTAATTTTTTAACTAAGAAAATGAATCATCGTTTCATTTTTGTATTAGTAAGTTTGTTGTTTTTTATTTGGAAAACTTACATCTGTTTATTGAAAAGTCGCGTCTTACACGAATTAATTGATACATTTTTACTTATTTACTTTTTACATCTTAAATCTTTTGCTTTATTTACTTCTTCTATCATCGTTAGTGCACACTTTTATGCAACAGGCTGGCATTTTTGTATGTAGTCGCGCGTTTCGTGTGGTCCGCTCCTCAGAACAAAGATCTCCTTGCTCGTCCGCTCAGATAAAGTTGACAATTTTTGACTGACATTTGTTGGTCCACAATGTCAGATTGTGGACCGACGAATTGTAACGTGTAACAGTGTAACGTGCCGATGGGCCAGTACTAAAATATAAGTAAATGGGTGACTTTTAATTATTTCTTGATAGAAAAAGGTATGAATTGATACTGAATAACTTTCCCTAAGGAACATAGGTCGAAATACGAAAATCAAGTTTTGATCTCCCAAAGAAACTGCATCAGCGGATGGTGATGGAGGTCAAATTGGGTTTTTCGTAATTCGACCAATTTTCCTTAGGAATAGTTTTTCAGTATCATGAGTACATGCATATCTTTTGCTATCGAGAACTAATTAAAAGTCACCCTATACAACGTGTTAATGGAATAAGCGAAACCCTCATACAACCTAACAGATTTTTATTAAAATAAATCCATTCACGTAAAAAAAATCTTAAAAAAATTTTTTTTTCTTGATATTGTTATTTTAAAGTTTCATCATAGTTCTAGTTTTATCGTTGTTCTAGTCCGCGCACGCTTCCCTCCCCTCCTCACCGCTCATGGTCCGCGCGGCACCGGTCGGCAGCGCGCTTATCCATAGAAATGTTTAGAATAGAAGCGGCAAAAATTTAAGTAATAAAAATTTAAAAAAATCACCCCCATCAAAAACCCGTGAAATTGATTCCACTCTCGATTCTGAATAAACTATTTTCTCAGTTTCGCTCAAAGATTTCGGACCTCCTTGCTTCGCTCGGAATAGATACCTTGCTAATTTATTTTAGTAGGGGATGACATCTGCCAACATGTCACAACCCCATCATCGATGATCCATAGAAAACATTCAAAATAACCTGTCAAACCATAGAAAAACGCCTACACCACCTAGTGACGAATTATTTCTATAATCCTCCTTCTAAGTACCTTTCGCTTATTCCGTTAACACGTTGTATAGGGTACTTCCTAATCAACTGCGTTCCTTTGAGTGTGTTACTCTGACCATAGAACTTAACAACTTTCCCTAAAGTACGACAAAAAAATTACAAAAAAAATACTTCACTTAGTTCTTGGTTATAAACTGCTACGGTTAATTTATAATTTTTAGCGCTAATAGAAACCTTGAAATACTTTGAAGGAGGTGTGTAGTTTTTGTTATAAATATGTTTATTTTACAAGTTTTAGTGTTAAGCAAACATCGTAAGGTACAGGCACCAAAAGGTGGTTGGTAACCCTAACTGATCTAAATTACTGACCTGATGATCACTCCTTCAAAGTGGTAAGGACAAACGACTGAAAGGCCTTCCGAAGCACGAATGACGTAGTGTTGTCATATCACTACAATCATGATGTCTCTAAAAAAGTTCGAGCATTTCATGGATAGTCTCTAAAATTGATGGTCAGTAATAAGTAACCAACTTATAGACAGGTACGCACTTCGGTGGAAACAATTTGACCTTGAGCGAGTATTTTCTTTAAGGCGTTTGTAACGTAGCCACAGAATATTCAAGCAATATTTATATTTGTAATCGGTTTCTCGAAAACGGCTCTAACGATTTTGATGAAAATTACTATATGGGTTTTCGGGGCGAAAAATCGATCTAGCTAGGTCTCATGTCTGGGAAAATTCGTTTTCCCGTCTTTTTAATAATTTCTTTGCGCGTTTTAGTGCGTTTAAGAAACTTACAGCGCCACCTGGGTTTGAGTAGCATAGCTTGCTCACCCGATGATATTGTCAGGTTGACGCGGCTATTCTAGAGCGAAGCTCGGTCGCCCAGGTACTATAATAGTAAACAAGTTCAGCGTAGCGCTGGTTCGGCTGACTACAGGTTACACTGGTTTTGTCTCTACGTGTACAATGCCGTGCGTTCCATGGCATGGCATCTCTAAGATGTTCAATTTCCTGTGTAGAGCTTTCACCTGAGAGATTTTGCATTATTTACCTAACGCGTTGTTTTTAAAACACGTAGGTAATCGTGCCTATAAAGTTTGAGCGTTGCTTTCGATTTCCCTGGGATCCCATAATGAGATCCTGACTTGGTGGCCATGGGACAACTTCAGAAGTATGTTTGGTCGGATAAAAAAAGAATTTTGAAAATCGTTCTATTATTTAACAGAACGTTCTTATTGTTGTGCCACTAGCGGTCACACACCACGACTAACGTTATTTAATTTTAGAGATCGCAAAGAAAGACCAACTTCCACTGGGCCACGAGCGCTTCAAACTTTCGATCAATACGTGACTAAAATTTTGAAGAATTATCCTCCAACTCCTAACCGTTAAGAAGTTGGACCTTCTATCATCAGACCATCAACATGAGATGATGATAACTAGACGCAAATACTTGTGTAGCTTTGAAAAATATATGAAAAACGTTATACGTGCCTATAAAATTTGAGGGTTGCCCTCGATTTCCCTAGGATCCCATCATCAGATCCTGACTTGGTGACAATGGTGATCACCTCAGGAGTATACCCTTTCGGATAAAAAAGTAATTTTGCAAATCGTTAACACTTGACGGAAAAATAGGTGGACATACATAAAAAAAAATACATACAGTGGAACATAAAACCTCCTCGTTTTTTGAAGTCGGTTAAAATTAGGCTTAGTTTCCATACTCCTGATAAGCCCATGTATTTACTGTGCCTCTGATTTTTTATTTTTAGGGTTCCGTACCTCAAAATAAAAAAAACGGAACCCTTATAGGACACATTTTATAGGACACTTTGTTGTCCGTCTGTCTGTCTGTCAAGACCATTTATCTCACGAACGGGTAAAGGTATCAGGTTGAAATTAATACCATATATTAGGCTCCATGAACCACACAAGATCTGAAAATTTCAATTTTTTACAACGACGCAATCAAAAGATATGGCATTTTATGTCCTCATCTCCATACATTTATGCAAAATAGCAAAACCTACAGGGTACTTCACGTTGACTTAAAATTATGAAATTTGGCAAGAAGCTAGGTCTCACAGTAAATATAATGGGAAAAGTCTGAAATCATGTAATAAAAAATAAAATAAAAATTGTTTATTTCAGACTTCTTAGATCCATAGAAATGTTAGTAATATCTTAAAACTATGTAAGACTATATAAGACAAAAAATCTAGCAAAAGCTTCCGGGGCTAGGGCGATCAAAGAAACGATCTTGTTTCTGTGATCATCACCCTCCGCACCAGACACTTCCATAGCGGCGACGTATATCTGTCAGCTATGGTCATCAGAATGATGTTACGACTACCCCGCAATCTGTTGATCAGGGATGCTGTTTTTTTGCGTATTATGGCTGCAAAGCCATCTGTTTGATACTCAGCAAACATCCTTGACACACTACAGAAACGGGGCAGTCCCAGCATCATTCTGAATATATTATTATACTGGACGCGTATGGAGTCCAGCGACCTCTTAGTATGCCTAACCCACAGGTTCCCCGTGTACAAGTTCTGGCAGTATGCTTTAAATAGCGTAATTTTCACTTGTTCAGTACAACGGGAGAACCTGCGAGTCAGCATATTGCCTCTAACCGCTAAAGCCCTACGCTCCCTCTCAATATGGTCTTCGGTAATAATATGTCCCAGATATTTAAATTTTGTCACTCGTTTGACGTTCATGACATTACAACTTTAATAAACATTCAACTTTAAATATTACAACTTTTCTCACAACTAATGGTAACCAATTGTGGTGAGCTCCCGTTTCAAGAACATTTATATGAGATAGGGGTCAAGTTGGATGGTCGCGAAGGCGATTTTTGTTTTAGTTATATTTTAAAAATGAGAACACTTACAAACTTGAAAATTGGTATGTTCATAGTGCATAAGCTATAAAATAACAACAAATAATAAAATTTGGTCAAGCGCGTGTCGGACTCAAAAAATGTAGCACATTAACTTACTGAAATTTCAACTAATACAATTATGATTATGTGGTGGTACGGAACCCTCTGTGCGCGAGTCCTACTCGCACTTGGCCGGTTTTTTTTAAAGCATTGGCTACTTTCAAAGCAACCTTTTTAGTAAGATGCTGGCTGGTATTTTGATACATAATTTTTTCATGTTCATTTGTTCAAAGTTCTGTCAAGATTTGAATGGATGACATCAATCAAAGACATAGCAGTTGCAGTCTCAGGAGACGCATTTTTGAAGCGTTCGTATTTGCAAGATTCGTATACGAATCAGTGATATCGCTATTTTTGAATATTTATACCTGTGAATTCTGTCTGACCAAAGATTTTGGAAACTACGCCAGGGGGCGTTAGAAGCGCAGCGTTTTTCTTATGTCAATGGGTCTGACCCACTCGTTTTGAGCACCCAGTAGACGTTGGCCCAACCGTTGGCTGCGCCGGCTCGGCAAGCTTGTTGACAGCTTTCACACGTTGGTGCGGCTCATTCCGTGTAGGTCTGTGAAGCAAGCAAGATGGACGTATACGCGGAGACTATCGCTGCCGCTGAAATATACTTATACAGTGCTTTTAAGTTTTGTTTCCAGCTGCACCATATTTGAAAATAAAAATGTTATTTTTACTTATTTAGAATAAAATAAAACGTCCCTCTGCTCCTCGCACTTATTTGAAATAAAGGCACGGCCAACGTGTGAACGCCTTTTGCGGCTCGTCGTGTAGAGCCCGTGTTGGATTTCTACCCTTGAACATTTCTACCACTCGAAAGTATATTTAATCTGTGATAAGAACGATATTGGGTCCCCGCCATGGTCAAACAGTTTCGCGATCAGACTTCGCGATCATTATTATTTCTCTTTCTTTCTTATAGCTGCATCTCTACCGGATCGCAGGATCGCGGATTTAACGTGTGCGGGCACCCGACGTTTCCTTCCGCGATCCTGCGATCCGGTAGAGATGCAGCTATAAGAAAGAAAGAGAAAGCTATAGGACCATAGACACACCATAGATACACCTAGTCTATGGTCCTATAGCTTTCTCTTTCTTTCTTATAGCTGCATCTCAGCGGATCGCTGGATCGCGGATCGCGGATTTAACGTGTGCGGGGACCACTGACCTCTATATATACAAGTACGCATAGAGGTCAGTGGCGGGGACCCATTGAGATATCAACTTTTTAATTAGCGTTCCATTCCTACGCAATTTATTACCGGTGTTTATTTTTTTCTGAGTGAAACGAAATTATCTATGTACAAGTGCGACAAGGCTTATTATGAACGTGGCGAAAAAAGGAACTAACACCGCCACCTTGTGAAACGTCACTTTTGAGTGTTCTCCTTATACAAGCCAGCGCCCCCACCCGCGTTCATTATAAGCCTTGTCTACTTGAAAGAAGAAAGTGAATTAGGACGCACCCTATATTGGGGATATGATTGATTTAGTACGAATTTATAAAAATTAATATTTCTTAAAATCAGTGAGTAAATCGTCTGCCAATTTTTTGTTGTATTCAGTGAAACCAAATGAAGCGAATAAAAGCAACTAGAATGATGAGCAAATGGTTTAGTAGAGCCTTTTTTTTTACATATTTACTAGTACTTCCCGTGATAATGCAGAGCCCTATACGTCTGCCTCTTCGATTTCTTTAATTTTTAGGATGTTTCTGACCAGCAGCTCCATTGGCAGACATGAGCAAATGATTTAGTACCCTTCTTTTTTTTACATTTTTGAAAAGCTGAAACTCAAAAACGCAGCGACGGACAGAAAAACTTTACTGAACCAAATCAATTTGTAATAATCTAAACTATCATCTCTAGCGATATGAAATATGTGCAAATCATATAGCGAAATATTTTTCATCTCCCTTACTAGCAGGATCCTGCGATCTCTCAATGCCCTATTGGACCAATGGCGTGAATGTGATGTCTTTGTGGATGAATGGAAGGTAATTCTGAATGAGTGTTTGATGTTCTGTGAGATGAGGGATGATTGTCCGTCCTCTCATGTGCAAGTGCAGTAGATTTGTATTTTTGTTGAATATTATGTTAGACTTAAATGTTATTTTATGAATGTATTGACAAATTTGACTGAACAATTAATGTAATTGGTATACCGTTTTAATTGTATTATAATAAATAAATAAATGAGTAAATAAGTACCAACTGTAAACTTAAGTGTAAACTTAATTCCATACAAATAATATGAAAATACAAACTTACCTATACCTACTAAATTTATGTAAAAATGATAATGAAATATGTAGTCAGGTAGAAAACCAATTTAGAATCCAAATTGTAGAACATCATAATAAGCTCAACGAAACCGATTTTGAGTAAATCACATTTTTAAATTTTAGTAGTAAGGGAACACCCCTTATATGAATTTCTACAGACCAATTCATACTGCCGTAAAATACCTTAAATGGAGATGCTTGGTTATGCAAAGTTTCATCAAGATTTTATGAGACGTTTTTGCGTAAATTACTATTTTTCGTTTACGTTGTATGACAGCTACCCTCAAAATGAGAGCCAACAGGAAACCACTCAAAACTCTTCGATGGCTTTACATAAAACTTTTAAATTCAAAATATGGTGTCAATCGGACCATTCGTTTAGCCGCCAGGCCAAAGCGTGATGGACAGACCGACCGAAGGACGGACATTTTTGGGAGACTTGTTTTTTTATGTATAAGTGATATAGAACACATTTGTGAGAAAATTCGATTTTTTTTTCCCACTAGTTGTAACGCCTGACGTTATCTGACTTGATTAAAAACTAGTAGTTTGCTAAACGATAAGGCGTTTCCGTCCGACGGTCTTCATAGGGCGAGAGAGGGGTGCGCGACGAAACGGGGACGGTCACCTACCAACGCCACGTGTTTCAGATTTCAGATTTCAGATAATTTTATTCAATGTAGATTCTTTACAGAATACTTATTGAATGTCATGCAGAATACAATGCAAATAGAGCGAGTCTACGCCGTTTCGGATCGTGCTATGGCAGCGTAAAAGAAACGGCAAGAAACCACTGCAGCACGGCCTACTTTAAGAGTCGGCTTTTTACAATGTGTTTCTTGTGTTTCGCTGGAATATCAGAGCACCATACCTCTTTGTCATTCATATAGTCATCCAATCTATAGTAAGCTTTTTTACATAACGTTTGCTTTACACATTCTTTAAACTTTCTCTCAGGTAATTGCACTATATTGTCAGGTATTTTGTTGTAGTATCGTATACACAGACCAACGAAAGATGTATTGACTTTAGTTAATCTAGTATATGGTTGATCAATTTTATGCTTATTTCTAGTATTAAAATTATGCCTGTCACAAATTTTAGGTAATTGATGAATGTTCTTTCTAGCATACATTATATTTTCATAGATATACTGGCATGGCACTGTCATAATGTTGATTTCCTTGAACAGTTCTCTCAGGGAATCACGAGTCTTCAGGCAATAAATTGCTCTTATAGCCCTTTTTTGTAAAACGAATATTGAATGTATATCAGCTGCTCGGCCCCAAAGCAGTATGCCATAAGACATAATGCTATGGAAGTAGCTAAAGTAAACCAGCCTTGCAGTAGCTACATCAGTAAGTTGTCTGATTTTTCTAACAGCATATGCAGCCGAGCTCAATCGACCAGAAAGAGCCGTTATATGAGGTCCCCATTGAAGTTTAGAGTCTAGTATTAACCCTAAGAAAACTGTACTATTTACAAAATCTAATGGTTCATTATTCAATACTATGTTATGTGAAGTAGACCTTACATTTGGTAGTGCAAATTTAATACATTTAGTTTTTTTGGCGTTTAGGACTAGATTGTTAACAGTAAACCATGCATGAATCTGTCGAAGTGCATCATTGACTTCGTTATAATTTTGTGATTTCCTACTTACATTGAATATTAATGAAGTATCATCAGCAAATAACACAATCTTTGACAGATTCTTCACCACAGAAGGAAGGTCATTAATATAAATAAGGAATAAAAATGGCCCCAATATGGACCCTTGAGGTACGCCAATTTTGACAACAGATCCCAGTGATTTCGTCCTGTTTACTTGTACCCTTTGAATCCTGTTTTCCAAATATGACCTAAGTAGTTTAAGTGAATTATTCTTAACACCGTAATGTTCAAGTTTTAGCAACAATGTGCTATGATCTACGCAATCAAATGCTTTGGATAGATCACAGAAGATACCAATAGCATCTTCAGATTTTTCCCACGCGCAAAAGATGTATTTTAAAAGTGCAGTCCCGGCATCCGTTGTACTGCGCCCTTTCGTGAAACCAAATTGATGGTCATGTAGTAAGTTATTTCTATTGAAGTGTGAAAGCATTTGATTGAGTATGACCTTCTCAAAAATTTTACTAAGTACAGGTAAGACTGATATTGGTCTAAAATTACTGGGATCCTTTTTGTCACCAGCTTTGAATAATGGAACTACTTTACTTTTTTTCATTAAGTCAGGAAATGTACCATGATCGACACAATCATTGAATATAACAGCTAAATATGGAGATATAGTATCAATGATCGCACTACAGACTTTTACTGACATTCCCCATAGGTCCTCAGTGGTTTTCATTTTAATACTTTTAAAGGCTTTAACAATTTCGTTAGGGGTGACATGATTAAACCCAAATTCAGTTTCGCAGGCGTCCACATTCTTTTGAAGTAAATCGCTAGCAAGTGAAGATGATGAATTGAGTGACTCTGTTGTTTTCAAAGGAATATTAGTAAAAAAGGTTTCGAATTCTTGAGCCACTTCTACGTTTGAACTAATAGTTCCGCGATTTGTATGAAGTGTGATTTGATTGTCACGCGGTTTCACTTTTCCAGTTTCACTGTTTATAACATTCCATACAGCCTTAATTTTGTTATCAGCAGACTGTATTTTTTTCCGTAGAAAAAATGATTTTGCTTTTAAACAAACTAATTTAAACAATTTTGAATAATTTTTGACATATTCAATGAAATTGTCGTCATTTGAATAATTTCTAAGCTCATATAATTCAAAAAGTCTCTCTCTACTTTTGCGAATACCAGCGGTAGCCCAGTCACTGAATTTGAATTTTACAATAATTTGCTTTTTTCTAATAGTGAAAATTTTACTGAATTCAGTATTAATCAATGTGAATAAATCTTCATATGAGTTATTAGGGTTGTTAGTATTATAATTGTGACAGGGCAGTTTTTCTAGCAACGTGTTTTTGTACTTTTCTAACCTACCGCTCGTTAGGCTCCTGGTTTCTATATCTATATTCTGGGTTACTCGAGAATAATTAAAAGTAACACTTTGACCAGAGTGGTCAGACTGAAGCGAGTTTATGATACTTTTCTCAAAATAATCGCAATTACAAAAGACGTTATCAATACAGGTAGCCGAGGATGACGTCACCCTTGTAGGTTCAAAAAATACATGCTCTAAATTAAAACATTTGAAAAGACTTATAAGTTTGTTACTATAGGTATTATTTTCTAAGATATTGACGTTAAAGTCACCACACACTATCACAAACTTATTTTCTTTTGTCACTATTTTTAAAACATCTTCCATTACTAACTCGAACATTGAAAAATTTTGAAAAGCGGGAGGTCTGTATACGCATACTACAACATGCTTGTCCAGCTCAACACAAGATATTTCAATACATCTTTCAACCGAAAGTCGAACAATATCTTTACGGTTCTTTATCTTAAAACTGTTACGAACTAAAATCAGTGATCCACCGTGTAAAGCAGACTTTCGATTGAAAGCACTGGCTATACAATAATTTTCATAATTTATCAACATTTGATAGTCTTTTTGCCAGTGTTCTGTCAGACAAATAATGTCAAATTTTGTTCTTTCTAAGAATAATTCTAATTCTAAAATTTTTCCAGAAAAACCTTGAATATTTTGGTGTAAAATTTTCAAAATATTAGATTTTTCCTTTGTCTTTGCTATAGGAAGTTTTTTGCCAGAAGGTTTTTTTTCATTTACTTCAGTAAAATTTTGTGTAGAAAAACCCTCTTTTGTCGTATGAACTAGTTTAAAGAATTGGTGTTAGTAATGTTACTAACTATAGAAGTTTTTTGTGTATAACTTCCTATAACAGAGTCAGATATATTATATGCTATCAATGTAGCCAGGTCTTTCTTAAACTTAAGAGGCAGATACATAGTATCCTTTGTCAATCTAAAATAACTTACAAAAATATTCATGTCAAGATATAAAATGTCACTATGACGAGTTGTCAAATTTTGTAAATGTAAATTCATTCTGTGTATACATTTGTTGTGTTGCTCAGTAACATTTGAACAGTATGGAAAGTTACACAGAATAAACCTACACTTAGTTTCACTCTGTATCTTGTTTAACAATGTCACAAAATTGTTTAATTTTAATCTACTTATGTCAGAATGATTGCCTACCACGATAACAACAGTGGTGTTTATGTCAAACTTGCCTACAGCAATCTTTCTTACAAGACCATCGAAAGTAATATCGGGACAGCAAATATTGGTCACCTGCTGATTATGGCAGTAATTAAAAATAGACCCTAGACCTACTCCTATCCTGTCTGAATATACAAAGGTCTTCTTTTTATTGGAAGTCGACGAAAAGTCCTCGCCATCCGTGGTCTCTGTGCTATTATCGACAGGTGGCTGCTGTTCCACCGTGGCGCCACCAGCGGCGGAATCATGTGTTGGCGACATTGGCGACGTGGTGATGTCTTGACTCGCAGTCACCACTCTCTCATCGATGTGCTGCCGTGGTGCCACCACGATGACGTCATTCACAGCAGTTTGCTCACGCGCGGCGGCATCATGTGTTGGCGACATTGGCGACGTGGTGATGTCTTTACTCGCAGTCACCACGCTCTCATCGATGTGCTGTAGATGCTCCAATACCTTTCTCGCTCCGCTCGAAAGTAAAAAGTTATCAAAGTAACACTGGAAGTACAGTTGACACTGGAATGTACTGGATAATAAATTTAAAATCTCACATATATTGTATCTAAAAAAATATGCGTTATTTCTGGCGATTTTGGGCACGCTCCAGGAATTTCCTTGAAATTCCAGTTTTTCCAGGATTTCCCAGCTATCCCACGTGGGATGTCCTGGGACTTTTTCCTTGAAGGTGTCCAAACATATTACAAAAAGTCCCGTTTAGTAATTTTAAACGTCCAGGTCAAACCCTAATTCTCCTGTACTCTATAGCAAAATTATGCTTATTATGAGAAACATTAAAGGTATCACCTGCCTGCACTAGTTTATAGAAATGGCGGTGAACGTTGGTAGCAGCAGCGGTATGGAGGTATCGGCAAGAGTGGATTTGCGGTGATCCACACAATTAGACCCACGGCACGTCTGCCCCCGCTCTCATCAGACGAGCAGCGTGCACCGCTAGCCAACGCGACTTAATGCTACATTGTAACGTAGGCTAACTGTTAGCACCTACCTTTGTGGGAAATACCGGGTGCAACATTAACCACTCCTTCAAAAACAAATAAGCTGAAACATGTTTATATCAAAAACCTAAGTTTCAAAACCGGAGACTAAATACGATACAATCCGTTTAATGATATAATCATTTACTTATATATAAGTACTAGCCCATCAGCACGTTACAATGTCCCCAATTCGTTGGTCCGAAATCTGACGTTTAGGACCAACAAATGTCAGTCGTTGTCAGTCATACTCGTATTGTCAACATTGGATGCAAATAAACTTACCAACAAAATGGATTGTTCTTAGTTCAAGAAACAATATACTCTTATTATTATTATTGTTTTTGACTATAATCCAATTAATGAAACTGAAAAACCAGGCCTAAATCACATATAAACAGTAAAAAGTTTGTTTTGTTTTTTCCCGCCATATTATTTCCGTTCCGTGTATTTAGTACCGACCGAAGTACTACACAACGTAGTTCACGCGATTTTTCACAGATGGCGCTATTTTTTCTTGTATGGGGAAATTTTGAACCGCTTGTTCCCAAGACCCTATCTTGACTATATAAATCTATGGATATAATGTAGAATTTTACAAGTTATAATAATTTAATAGTCCTAATAAGTAATAGTACTACTAATAAGTAGTAATAGTCGGTTAGGTTGAGTTAGGTTCTGCTATGCGGACGACACGCTGGTTCTTGCCAGAGGGGCCAATTATGGCGAAGCGGCACAATTTGCATCAGATGGAGCCGAGATTGTTGTGTCGCGAATCCAGCGCCTCGGCTTAAGGGTGGCTGTCGAGAAGACAGAAGCTCTCTGTTTCTATGGGCCGCGGAGGAGGCCGCCTGCTGGTGCGAGCATTATGATCAGTGGATTGAGTGTCGGGGTTGGATTCAAGATGAAATATCTTGGACTCGTCCTCGACAGGAAGTGGGACTTCCGAGAACATTTTCGGCTGCTGGCCCCGAAGCTCATCGGGACGGCAGCTGCTCTCGGAGGTCTACTCCCAAATGTGGGAGGACCGAATGTAGGGTGTCGCCGCCTCTACACTAGTGTAGTGCGCTCCATGGCACTTTATGGAGCTCCTATTTGGGTTGATGCCCTCTCTACCCAAAACAGGGCAGAGCTGCGCCGCCCGCAACGCATAATGGCGACGCGGGTGATAAGAGGGTACCGCACGATTAGTTGTGAGGCGGCGTGCGTATTGGCAGGGTCCCCACCGTGGGATCTGGAAGCGGAGGTCCTGGCAGGTGTTTATGCCAGGAAGGTGGAGGCCCGTAATGCGGGTGCACATCCTCCTCGGGAGGAGATCGAGGCCTGGAGGGATGAGGCGCGGATTGTTCTGCTCCAGAAATGGAGTCTCCGCCTCGAGTCTCCCTCCGCAGGTGTCAGGACAGTAGAAGCGGTTCGCCCACTCCTCAAAGAGTGGGTGGACCGTAAATTTGGCGGGCTAACCTTCCGGCTGGTGCAGGTACTGACCGGACATGGTTGTTTTGGCCGGTATCTGCACCACATAGCTGGCAGAGAACCAACTCCAGCTTGCCATCACTGTGACTGCGCCGAGGACACGGTGCAGCACACAGTGGTGGAATGCCCAAGATGGGCAGAGGAACGTGCTGCCCTAGTGGCGGTGATGGGTGGAGATCTCTCGCTGCCGGTTGTTGTTCAGGCAATGGTCGGCAGCAAGAGGTCTTGGGAGGCCATGGTCTCCTTCTGTGAGTCAGTCATCTCGCAGAAGGAGGCCGCGGAGCGGGAAAGAGAGGATAATCCCCTGTCTCACCCGCTTCGCAGAAGGCGCAGGGGGCGCAGGAGTCCTCCGCCCGCTCCGTAGGCTTGCGTGCGGCGGGCCGGGGAGCCCGTCGCTCGCTCTAAAAGGCCAGTGAGGGGGCGACGTCTGATGTGTGCTCAGACATCGTCTAGGTGAGGGAGCCTCTCCAGAGGCTGTCGCAGGGTGGGTTGCGAAAGTAGTGCGAACGTACAGTGCTCGTGACCCACCCGAAATGCGAGAGTGGCACACGGTGGAGTTTTTAGTGGGTGCAAGTCCCACATAACCGTACCATTTCCCCGAACGGTGCGGCATGCGTATGCATTTTCTCCATCACAAAAAAAAAAAAAAAAAAAAAAAAAAAAAGTTCTCCAGCGACCATAACGCACGAAGCGAGCGTGCCGCGCCCGTGGGCGGCTGTGCCAGAGTACTATTCGTTTGAGATTTTAAATTTAATATTAATATAAGTATATTTAGATAAAACTGAACGAATTCACGTTCATGATCAAAGACTGGGATTTGTTTAGGTTTATGATAAAATGAAGCAACATTTTGTCTTCTGCCAGTTTTTTATAAAAAAAACGATTTCGTCAAAAACCTGCGACGTTTATAAATAAACTTATCACAGCAACAAAAACCAACTAAAAGTTATGACTGTTTTTTTCTTTCTGGGGAAAATTACGGAAAAAATCTTATCAAACAGGATTTATCTCTTACTCTTTGTCATACTTAAAATAGTTATTAATGCAACTGTTGCGTAATATTAGAGTAATACACGAGATCTGGTTGCGCCTCGTATCAAAATAGTATAGATCGAGTGTATACTAATTACGTAAAGTTGCATACAAAACTTTATTTACGACCGACAAAAGAAATAGTAAATTTTACAACAAGTTCACAAAACGAACCATTTTTCCGAGACTTTTAGCAGCCCGAGCCGAAGGCGAGGGCTGATATAGTAATGTCGAGGATAAAATGATTTGTGGACGAGTTATAAACTCTGCTTTTCACTTTGATTGCGAGGAAATAAAACGTAAAAGTACTCTCTAAATGTAACTGAAGAATGAGTTGTTCTGCTTTAGTGAAGAATATGTTGACGCGCGCGCGGCGTGGGAGGGGGGGTGCCGCAGGCCCGCGCGCAGGGCGTACACCACCGCGATTACTTTTTGCCCTAGCGCGCAAAATTCGATTTTGTGCAGCCTATATCCTGCACAAAAAAGCACTTTCAGAGCATGAGAAGTGAGAATAACATTTATTAAACTAAGAGGACTTATAAAAAATTGAATTTTGGATAGTACAGTTATTAAAAGTTATTCCTGAAGTTGTTCCAGATCCAGAGCTTGTGGATGGAGTTACTTTAACATTAATTTCATTGAATACTGTTACACCCGGTATATGGTTACTGACAGCCTCTTGTAGATTCATGTTAGATAGATAGATAGATAAATTGTTTATTTAGGAATACAGCACAAGAGATAGATAGATAGATAGATTGTTTATGTTCTCTTGGTACTTAATATTTTGTTCTTCATCTTTTGTTGCCACGGTCACTTTATATAGAAGTAAGCCAACCAGGGGTACTGTCAGCCTCTTGTCGATTTATGTTCTCCTGGTACCTACTCTCCATTTTCTATTACGAGTAAATAGGTAGGCAGTCGTCACCCAAGTAAAAAGTCAATGTAGTATATAGTATTTTTACAAAATTACTTAAAGTAGGCTGTATTTAGTACAGTGGTAGTATTGCCTTAGCCTATGCAGAATGAAAATTATGAAGTACTAGCTGTTGCCCGCGACTTCGTCCGCGTGGGATTCTATGTATCTGCCCATCCATCCATCCATCCACCCTTCCGTCTATCTGTCGTCCGTCCGTCCGTCCAACCATCTGTCCAACCGTCTGTCACACCATCCCTGTCCCTGCCCCACTCCCCCTCCTCCCCCTAACCCTCCCTCTCCATTTCCCCCTCCCTCTCCTCCCTCCTCCCCTTCCCTCTCACTGTCCCTCTCCCTATCCCTACCCCTAACGCCATCTTAACCGCTATCCCTATCCTCATATAATCATAGAAACAACACATATTCATTTTTAGACCCTACCCAACTGAACTCCATCCCCAGGGGATGATGGTATTTCACGTTCACCACGTTGGATTTCAAAATTGTTGTAGTTATCGTAATCAGCAACCCAATAAACCATACAAACGATACCCATATCCACCCTTCATTCTATCTGTCGTCCGTCCAACCATCTGTCCAACCGTCCGTCACACCATCCCTGTCCCTGCCCCTCTCCCCCTCACCCTCCCTCTCCTCCCTCCTCCCCTTCCCTCTCCCTGTCCCTCTCCCTATCCCTACCCCTAACGCCATCTTAACCGCTATCCCTATCCTCATATAATCATAGAAACAACACCCATATTGATTTTTAGACCCTACCCAACTAAACTCCACCCCCAGGGGATGATGGTATTTCACGTTCACCGCGTTGGATTTCAAAATTGTTGTAGCTATCGTAATCAGCAACCCAATAAACCATACAAACGATACCCATATCGGTTTTTAGACTTTTTCACCCTTTTCCCTTTTTAGGGGTTGAATTTGGGGTGGAATTTCAATAACAACCACGTTGCATAGAATTACAACCCTTATGCCTAAATAATAAATTATGTGGATTTTACTTTAAAATAAAGGATTTTCAACTTCATCCCCCTTTTCACCCTTTAGGTTGTCGAATTTTCAAAAACCCTGAGACACATAAATATTTAATTTTAGTCGTTAGCCTAAATACAAAATTTGAAGATCCTAACCACAAAACTGACGGACTTTCATACAAACTTTCATCCCCTATTTTACCCCCTTAGGGGTGGAATTTTGTAAAACCCTTTCTTAGTGCACCCTAAGACCTCATAAAAAACCTACATGCAAAATTTGGAATTTCTAGACCCAGTGGTTTGGGCTGTGCGTTGATATGTCAGTCAGTGAGTCAGTCACCTTCTTTATTAACATGAAATGCATTTTCCCGTGGGTTGCAGGGTTTTCCTGCGTTAAAAAGTAGCCTATGTGTTATTCCAGGACCTAACCTGTACGTGTGCCAAGTTTCATTAAAATCCATCCTTTTTCAACATTAAATGCGTTTTCCCGTGGGAATGAAGTGTTTTCCCGCGGTAAAAAGTTGCCTATGTTTTATTCCAGGACCTAACCTATATGTGTACCAAGTTTCATTAAAATCCATTCTGTAGTTTTTACGTGAAAGAGGAACAAACATCCTACATATTTACAAACTTTCGCGTTTATAATATTAGTAGGATAGGAAGTAGGATACAGTTGCGAAATGAAAATCCATACTCTATTTCCGTACTGTTCGTAATATGGAAAAGTTAGGAAATGAAAATGATAGCGGACCTCAACCTCAATTTCGAATCTGTCATTGGTTTCGAATTTGGAATATTCCGGTACGGGAGTAGACAAACACTTTAGAAAAACTATTCGAACGTCTCAACCAAAGCGACAAGCGATGAATAAACAAGAGTCTATTAGGAAAGGTAAACAAAGAAGGTAGTGAATTCAGATGGTCTCGAGTGTAGGATATAAAACAATTTGTAGAAAAGTGCGACGCAAAGGTAGGCGAGTGGTCTCGCGGGTGTCGTAACCACGCGGGCCGAGCCCTTCCACGCGCGGCATCGGGTTACTGCGATCATAATCCGGTCACAAGTGTCACTCTTTATTGGTTACCTTTTCTTAAATAACATCACTCCAGGTTTTTTACTATTAAGAACATTTTATTCGTTAGAGTTTAGAGCTTTTAAACACTACAGTACCACAAAATAAATGGTACAGCAGCACTGCACTTACTTTCTCGCGATATACGAGAGTCATCATTCAACAGTGTCACCGCCGAAGTCGAACCCAGAACCTCCGGATCAAGAGCCGAATGCTCGAACTACTATATTATAAAGGCTGCGGATAGTAATGACTAAATAAGTACCAACTGCAAACTTAAGTTTATAATTCCATACAAATAATATGAAAATACAAACTTACCTATACCTACTAAATTTGTGTAAAGATGATTTAATTAAATATGTAGTCAGGTAGAAAACCATTTTAGAATTCAAATTGTAGAACATGAAAATAAGCTCAATGAAACCCATCTTGAGTAAATCACATTTTTAAATTTTAGAAGGGAACACCCCTTATATGAATTTCTACAGACCAATTATTGATACTGCCGCAAAATGCATTAAATAGAGATGCTTGGTCATGCAAAGTTTCATCAAGATTGTATGAGACGTTTTTGCGAAAATTAAAATTTTTCATTTTCGTTGTATGACAGCTACCCTCAAAATGAGAGCCAGCAAGAATCCACTCAAAACCCTTCGATGGATTTGCAAATAACTCTTAAATTCAAAATATGGTGTCAATCGGACCATTCGTTTAGCCGCTAGGCCAAAGCGTGACGGACATTTTTGGGAGACTTGTTTTTTATGATGTATAAAGTGACACATTTTTGAGAAAATTAGAAAATCTTTTTTTCTCGCTCCGCTCAAAAGTAAAAAGAAAAATCGCCATTAAGTAAAATAAAATACGACGTTATTAGGGTTTCGACCCAAAATGGTGAAAACGAAACCCTTATGGTGCGACCTAGTCTGTTTGTCTATCTGTCTGTCACACCCTTAGTCACACCTGTATATCTCAGTAACCACATAATCTATCGCCTTAAAATTTGGAATATTTTTACAAAAATTTAAATTTTCGTTGCTAGGTCGAGTAGGAAATCAGTATTCTAAAATATATTTTGTATTTTTTTTTATATACAACGTGTTAATGGAATAAGCGAAATCCTCATCATCTGAACTGATTTTTATTAAAATAAATCTATTCCCGTAAAAAAAATCTTAAAAAAGTTTTTTTATCTAGATATTGTTATTTTAAAGTTTCGTTTCGTTTTTTTTCGTTTCGTGATGTTATGTATGTATGTATGTTCTAGATTCATCATCGTTGTTCTAGTCCGCGTACTCCGCGCACGCCACGCGCACTTCCCTCCCCTCCTCAACGCTTATGAACACACCACAGAAATATTTAGAATAGAAGCGGCAAAAATTTAACTGGTAAAAATAAAAATAAAATTACCCCTATCAAAAACCAGTGAAATTGATTCAACTCTCGATTCTGAACAAACAATTTTCTCAGTTTCGCTTATTCCGTTAACACGTTGTATATTTTTTTAATAATAATAATCGAATTCTGAATTGATCTGCATATTTCAGAAAAACGTAACGTACTGCAGAAAAACGTAAATATAAGTTTGTATTTTCGTAGTGGTGCCGGCAAAGAATAGTACCAACCCTTACATACCCGTAGGTGTCGTAAGAGGCGACTAATAAACTATAAACTGGAGGATGGGCAGCAGCATCCTCCTTTGTATCTAAAATCTTACTTACTGCGGTCACCTACACAGTCCATTGTGCCAGCAGTAACGCCATCAAGCGAGGTGACTATGGTACTTCTCCTCTACATTTTCCAGCAAACGCTTGAATTCTAGAGGGAGCTCCCTGTCCTGTAGTGGACGTTTCATGGGATGTTATGATGATGAGACACGACATGCTTAAACAAAATACTCAGGCAGGTACCCACTATATGTGGAAAATAGTGACAAAATAAACATACAATTATAATTTTTTTATCGGTTCCTAATATAACGCGTGCCATTCTAGTAGGAGATCCAAAACCGAGCTTGCATGGGGTACTTTGCACAAAACCTGCTGGGATGATACTTGGCACAATTCAAGTAAACACATATAGCGACGGGGAAGAAGTGCTAATAACTCCTAACTTACAAAAACCAAATTTTACAGGAGGCGGAAAAAACCGTTTTTTATTTTTCCCAGAAGTGTAAGCAAAAATGTGTAAATAGCAATTTTATGCTAAAATGGACCCGCTGGTAAGGTAATAATAAAAATTTGCTTGGAATAAGTATTAAGCGAGATAATGTAAGATAGGACCTAACACAAAGCTGGTGTGGCTGAAAATTTGAAGATAGGAGTAATTTCCACACTTCAAAAAAGTAACAGATATCATTAAAAATTATTATTTCTCGTTGAAGTTTTAATTTTTTTTTTATATTCGGCGATAATATAAAAAAGAATCTTAAAATTAATACAAATGGACCAAATATTCAAAATAGGCAATTTTTTGAAGATAGAAGTTATTGCCTTTCTATAACACTATCGTCATCACCATATCGGTTATGATAGGCGGTATTTTTAATCATTGGAATTTTTATATTTATGCTTTGAAATTAAAATCCTTTAATTACTGTAACATTTATCCATAAAACATCTTACAAAAATGACAAAGATAACGCTTAACAGTCCCACTTCTTACACCAACGAAAACAAATTGAATGCCGTAGGTCAACATTCTAAATTGAGAAAGCGGCATAAAAGTAAAAAATAGCTCACATTATACTTATTATGCATTTAAGAATTCCCTTGATCTGATGATGATCTTATCACCTGAGAATATGCATAAAGTTTTTCAGTTCTAATGCTTACAAACGTAAGTCAAGTATAAAAATGGAACAGGTAAGATTCAGTAATTTTTAGATTATTTGTTATATTATCGCCGAATATAATTGAAAACTTCAACGAGAAATAATAATTTTCAATGATTTCTGTTACTTTTTTGAAGTATGGAAATTACTCCTATTTTCAAATTTTCATCCACACCAGCTTGGTGATACCTCCTATCTTACATTATCTTGCTAAATACTTATTTCAAGCAAATTTTCATATTAATATTTAATTTGATTAGGTATTACCTTACAAGTTCTTAATTTTTAGGGTTGCGGTACCAAAATGGTAAAAAAAAGGAACCCTTATGGTGCCGCACTGTCTGTCTGTCTGTCTGTCCGTCTGTCTGTCACACCTCTATATCTCAGCAACCACTCATGCTATCGACCTGAAATTTGCAATAGTTTTAGAATATAGTTGCCCAACTTAATTGCACATGAAATTTTTTTGAAAAAAGTATGATTATTAATGTAAAGGGGGCCAAAATAGGGGGGGGCAAATTTCAAATTGTCGCTATTAGGTCGAGTGGGGTATCATATGAAAGGGCTTTACTTGTACATTTTAAAATATATTTTTGTATTTTTTTAAGTTTCTTAGTTTTTAAGTTATGATGAAAAATGTCAAAAAAAATACCATTCCCCCCCTTATCTCCGAAGTTTGAGTAAGGAAAATTCTGAATTAATTACAGTTGACAGAAGTTTATGTAAACTTTACAGCAAAAATAAAACGATCTTTCGTAGTTACACAGTTTTTCAGAAATCTGCAAAAAACGTTTACAAACAAATTTAGTTTTGCGGTCCTGAAAATGGACTTTATTGCTTCCAAAAATACTATAGGTATATCGGAACCCTCGGCGCGCGAGTCCGACTCGCACTTGACCGGTTTTTTTTTACTTAGCTTTAACTTTCATCCCTAATTTCACATCCTTGGAGGACGACTTTTGGAAAACAACTATCGACCTCGTAAAACATGACACATTTTCGACAAATTTCATCCCAGCAGGTTTAGTACAATGTACGCCTAGTTGGATCTCCTATTCCTCTTCGAATAGAACGCAATATTGCCTAAAAGTTTATGAAACACGCATGACAGCTGTTAACATACTTAACATTCACAAAGCAAGTATATTTGGTATCCCCGAGGATTCCAGCCTGAGTCACGTAGTTCGGGCACGATATTTCAACCATTACCATCTCCTTTTCTCACATAGAACAAGTGAATAACAAGCTTAAAGAAATGTGTAAGGTTGGCAAACAAAACCACTAAGGAACTCACAGCAAGACACGAGTCGAGTACTAATACTAGCCGGGCGTGTAGGCTGGTTCATACCCTCCGAATGTATATATTTTGTATAATAAACCTTTCCCGGAATAACGAAGTAGGGTTTTATGAAAATAAAAACATTGTTTCGATTTTGTGAGTGGCCTTTTATAAAAGGTAAACCGTTGTATGTAGATGTCGGCGAGTGTTGTCGTAATGATTTCAGGCAGGGGGATGTGTTTACACTGTAAAGAATTACGCTTGTAAAGGGCTACAGTAACATTTTAACAGTTCCTAGGTACATTATCCCGACCCGAGCAAAACACGGGCAAGCATTTCTTCAGTGTGTCGGAAAAACGCGCGAAAAATCCAAAAAATCGATCTAGCTTTTTTCGATCATGTAGTTAGAGTAAAACTCCTTGGTGCTGTACTAGCTACCTGTACCTACCTTCTCTCTGTTAACTAGGTAGACAACGTATAAAAAGTGCCACGGCTATCGCACATTGTTCGTGTTTGCACTATAATAGAAATTCTGTACAAAGTAAAATACAGTTCACATTCGTCATTAATAAACTAAATACGAAAGCTTAGCCATCGCCTTGAGTTGGCGAAACGTATTCCATGTCATACAGGGTGTTTGGTAGGTCTACAAAGCTCTCTTGTTGTTACTCTACCCATGAAATTGAACACCTTTCCCAAAACATAAGTCGAGATATGAAAAAAAAATGCCTCCCAGCTGCTGATGCGGTTTCTGATGGACGTACAAACTTTTTTCGTATTCTGACCAATGTTCTTTAGGAAAGGCGTTCAGTTTCATGGGTAGAACAACCACCTGAGAGGTTTGCAGTCATATACCAAACATCCTGTATAAACATATAAAATTCGCGAATTTGGTAATGATGAAAACAGACAATTGAATCACAAAATAGAAAGACTAGACTCAAAACTGTCTTCTTCGTTAGTATATTAACGAAGAAGACAGTTTTGAGTCAAAAGACGCGGGTTCGAGTTCCTCCTGTGGTTGTGTGGTGACATTTTCATAGTTTATACAGAGCCGGTTGGCAAAACTGTAAACATCATCAAATCATTGGTGCATCTTAATGCAGGGAGTGCCAGAAACGAATTCCGCGCCGTTTTATGAAATTCCGCGGCATTATGTAGTGACGAATTAAAACTTTCTCGGCATTTTGTAGAAAACGATGAATTATACAATTTGCCTGCGACATATGTAAAAAAGAACCGATGGCCGATGGGGCGTAAGGTTTCTAGAGTGGCGACCACGTACCGGAAGACGAAGCGTTGGCAGGCCCCCCACAAGGTGGACCGACGATCTGGTCAAGGTCGCGGGAAGCCGCTGGATGCGAGCAGCGCAGGACTGGTCGTCATGGAGATCTTTAGGGGAGGCCTATGTCCAGCAGTGGACGTCTTTCGGCTGATATGATGATGATGATAATATGTAAAGGGTTGTAAAGGACAGGTTTCCGAAAACTGAAAGGGCATGATCAGTCAACGTAACTGAACAACTTTCAGTGACCAAAATTTTCAGGAAATGACAAAGAAATCGGCCTCCATTGGTTTTGCTCCCGATGCCCAGTTAGTCTATTTATAAAAATAAAAACGGCCAAGTGCGAGTCGGACTCGCGCCCTAAGGGTTCCGTACCTATTTACCATATGATATACTAAAAGCTTTTGCTCTTTGATTTTAAAAACTCTGCAACCATCCAACTTGACCCCTCTTTTATAGAAAAGTTCTTGAAATGGGAGCTCACCTTAATTGGTTACTATTAGATGTGAGATAAATTTGTAATATTTAATGATTTTAGACATTTCCCTTTATTTGTACTGTAAGACCTAGCTTCTTGCCAAATTTCATAATTTTAGGTCAACGGGAAGTACTCTGTAGGTTTTGCTTTTTACCCGACTGCCCCAAAACAGGAGGGTTTTTATATGTGTCCAAAGATTTGTACAAGGATTCCAGGGTGTCTACTCTAAAGGTCCGATATATCGAAACGATACTACTCGAAGCATGCAAATGCAAAACTTCGTCCCTTGACAATAGAGTAGAATATTGGTTATTTGAATTTTCAAACTACATCCAACCAATATTCTACTCTATTGTCAAGGGACGAAGTTTTGCATTTGCATGTTTCGAGTAGTATTGTTTCGATATATCGGACTTTGAGAGTAGACACCCTGGAATCTACTTTTGTCTCTGAACGATGGAGAGCGGTAAACGCCTAGTACAGTAAATGAATTAGAGAGTTCTACGGCTAAACACGCAGCGTCATCAATTTCCGGTTCGCTTATATTGGCAGACCATGTATCATTTACGTATATAACAACTCCACCACATTTGTTAGTGATTTTACTAGTAACATGAGCGGTGTAACCAGGGATTTGGCCCACCACACCAGAGGAAAGCCAACATTCAGTTAGGATGATGTCAAGAGAAACTTCTATTCTCCGTAGAGCTACAAGAAAAGCATCAAAATTGCACTGAATACTACGTATATTGAAAGTTAAGATTTTGAAGTTATATTCGTTTGTAAGGACGGTTTTACAGTCGTCCAAAGTCGGTAATGTCTGACAATTTATAGAAAAATCGTTGTCAATATCATTCAGAAAATTTTGGTCTATCGTGGTCATTTTGTTGCGACGGTAAGTGGCAAAAATCATTGTCTAGTTTTTATTATAAAATGTCAGACACAGTAACTCCAGTTGAGACACCAAACACGTTGTATGATTGTCGGCTACTCGTACAATTGTGGAACCCAATATGCAATTTTTATAGTCAATATAACTAACGATTTCCAAATAATACTCTAGCGTAGGCAGGTAGTATGATGTGTGAGAGGAATGCAGTATGATGTGTGAGAGGAATGCAATGCTGGTTGGGTCTTGTGAAGCGTGTGTGGGGATCAGGTGATGGGTGAATGTTGAGTTTGTGTAGCACATGTTGCAAACAATACTATTTATCACATAAAAGACAAAAACACAAAAGAAAACAGTAATCGCTGATAATTAACTAGGAAACGCAAACTATGATTGGCTATCTTAGAAATTAAGTGGCCGTTTTCCGATGAGTTGTAGGTCCCCGGTATTATGGATGTGTATGTATGGGTTTTGAGTTTTCGACCTTCCGGACGTATACGCAGCCATATCGGATCCAACAGAATTTGAAACCATGTAGCTTTGCTCTTGATTTTGCGTCGCGAAACAACAGGCGATTTTGCTTAGTCAGCCTCTCATTGATGTAGAGGGATCTTGCTGGACCGTTGACGATATTCTCAGTCGTGAGATTTTTTCTGGACCTTGCCGCCTTTACTAACTCGTCACGTTTGCTCTGTCTGCTGATTTTTACTATTATTGGGCGTGACTTCGGTGCGACGTCTGGAGCTGTATCCGGCTGTTTCTTCCAGCCCGCTCTATTTATTACATCTATGTCAGTATTCGTCAGCTCTACTCCGATTTTCTTGGCGGCTAACAATACCACGTGTTGGAGGTTTTCCTCTTTTTGTTCGGGAACTCCAATTATTTCAAGTTCATTATACAGATTCGACTGTTCCAGTACGTTGTGTTGGTGTTGTAGCGATTCGACAGCCGTTTTAAGGGATGAAATTTCAATATCTTTGTTTTTAATACTTTGTTTACATCATATAAATTTTTTAGTTTTATAATTCTCTTATTTTAGAAGTTACAGGGGGGATACATTTTACCACTTTGGAAGTGTCTCTCGCGCAAACTATTCAGTTAAGAAAAAAAATATTTAAGAAACCTCAATATCATTTTTGAAGACCTATCCATAGATACCCTACACGTATGGGTTTGATGAAAAAAAAAAATTCAGTTCTTTGTATGGGGAACCCTAAAATTTATTGTCTTTTTTCAATTTTTGTGTGAAGCGTTCGACAGAGTTCCCCATAAAATTTTAACGCAAAAATTAGCTGCGTATGGATTGACAGGCTCTTTACTAAAGTGGGTAGAATCGTACTTGACAAATAGGTATTTTTTCGTTGTGGTCAATGGTTATAGTAGTCACAAAATTACATCAGGAGTACCCCAAGGCTCTCATCTTGGGCCTGTTCTCTTCAATGCCTTTGTCAATGATATTCCCAGTAGTCTGAATTATTGTAAACCATTTTTATATGCAGATGATTTAAAATTAGTAGCCATTTGTGAATCTTCGGAAGATGAGCAGCGTATTCAAGAGGATCTTGATAGAATAATCAATTGGTGTGAGGTAAATGGTATGGATCTAAACGCTAAAAAGTGTTTCCATGTTAAGTACACCAGAAAAAATAATGCTTATGAGTCAAAATATAGAATTGGCAGTAACTATATTCAGAAAGTGGACAAAATTAGAGATTTAGGAGTTGTCTTTGACAAAAAGCTAACTTTTATTCCACATATTGAAAGCATTATTAAAAAATCAGCTAGCATGTTGTATTTCGTAAACCGTAATTCCAAACCGTTTAAAAACAATAAAACCAAAATTATGTTGTATTACAGTTTAGTAAGGAGTAATTTGGAATATTGTAGTGTCGTATGGAGACCCCATTATGCCACTCACGCACTGAGGATTGAACGAATTCAAAAAAGGTTCTTATCGAGCCTAGCGTTTGGTAATGGAGTAGCAAAAAAAATTCGCTCGTATAACAAGAGATTACGCCATTTCAAAATTTCCTCTCTTGAGGACCGAAGAGACATGCTGGATTTTATATTTCTACCTAAGACCTTACAAAATTGTATAGATTGTCCCGCGCTACTTCAAAGCTTTAATATTCGAATTCCTCGTAGGCTCCCACGCTGCCCGATCACTCCTCTTTATCCCCCTCCTCGCAGATCTGTCCTCGGCTCCAACTCTCCTGTTTGTAGACTTAGTAAATTGGCCAATAGCTACAGTGACAAGGTGGACATATTCACGGACTCTATCTATAAGCTCCGTAAAATCTTAGCTAAGTAAGTTGCCTTATTGTATGTGTATATCGCATGAGGTGTTCGTCTATAATTAGTTATAGCACTTAAAATTGTTCCTTTGTTGCCTACAAATAAGTTTGTGTAGAGTTGGTGTGTATAACTGTTGATGAACCTAAATAAATAAAAATAAAAAAATAAAAAAAATCTTAATGCGGTTCACAGAATACATCTACTTACCAACTTTCAACAGTATAGCTCTTATAGTTTCGGAAAAAAGTGGCTGTGACTTACGGACGAACAGACAGACATGACGAATCCATAAGGGTTCCGTTTTTTGCCATTTGGCTACGGAACCCTAAAACAACTATCTGCACACCCTAGAATCAGACGAGCCCATATCTAAGATATTTTTCTACGTACACACAACAGCACGTCCGTAGAAACACTTTGGACTTTATGGCATAGTAGTTGTAAATGTTTTCATTCACGTGCGATTGACCGTACGTAATGTATGAGGTAGTCGACATCAAAAAACAGCGCCTCTAGTATGGAGTACAAAAACTGCAGTATCATGAAATTTAAAATAAGACATAAGAACAGGCTACTAAAATAAGACATAAGAACAGGCTACTAAAATAAGACATAAGAACAGGCTACTAAAATAAGACATAAGAACAGGCTACTAAAATAAGACATAAGAACAGGCTACTAAAATAAGACATAAGAACAGGCTACTAAAATAAGACATAAGAACAGGCTCCTCGATCATACTTGAGGAATTTTTACAACCATCACAATGGTACTCGTAGATTGACTATATATTTTTCTTTGTATCATCCGGGCGTAATACATTCATTAGCATTTTCTTTTATTGTTGTTATTATTTATATTGTGCATTGTGATTAGAATTGTTGACATGAAAAAAACAATGATTATATCTAATATATGAATACTCGTACACCCCATATTACTAGATCCTGAATAAAGACCCTAACTTGAGTGTTCAAAATAAAATATGGGACCTTATTACTACATCATCTCTCTTACCACGATTTTTGGTGAGGTAAGTGCGAGCTACGCAACTATAATTAAATTTTACGCTACGCCACTATTTACACATTTGTCATTCAGCGCAGGGCTTGTACAAGGTCGCAGAGGAACCTTCAATCAACAAGCGGATCATGAAAATGCCTTCGCGGCTCCGGGCGTAATACATTCATAACATAACATTCGGCCGGGGATCGGTGACCCTGTCCTAGCACCATTAGTAGAGACACGATATGCATACTTATGACCCTCTGTGAACTCGCCCTTATCACATGCTTATTGGAAAACTTTTCCTTATTGTGAGGAATGCAGATTCATGCTCATATGCACAGATAGCAGCCACCACATTATAATTTATACCGGGAGACCTAAACAACTTAACTTTATGAAGGTGGTAGAGCTTTTGTGCAGTCCCTCTGGAGATGTGTACTCTCAATTTTCGATACATTGATATGATAATTCAAAATTGTTTATTTCTTATCAAGTGTTACATAATAATAAGCGTTGCTGGGGCTCAGGCCGTTAGACCCATTCCGTTATGCTCCCGGCCCCGGTACGCTCCCACGGGGAAAATTTTGTTACAATGGGACAACCTCAGGAGTATACCCTTTCAGGTTATGCTCCCGGCCGGTATGCTCCCATAGTGAAAATTTTGTTACAATGGGACCACCTGAGTACCCTTTCAGATAAAAAAAAAATTGCAAATCGGTTCAAAACTGACGGAGTAATCGGTTAAAGTAAAAGCTTCAGGATACCCTATACTAAATGTGTTATACTTTAGGTGGAATGGAATACATATGCAGGAAGGGTTTTGTAATAGGAATAATCTGTTTATTTAGTACATTATTTTAGTCAGAGTTGAGCAGATTTCTATTGGGAATCAGAGAAATTCCATTTAGAAAGAAATCTTACCATCCAAGAGAAACGCAACTGGCTTTGTCACAAAATAAAATCGCGACAAATCCTGCAAAGGTTTTATCATTCGCTGCTTTCATATAGGGTGACTTTTAATTAGTTCTTGATAGCAAAAGATATGCATGTACTCATGATACTGAACAACTTTTCCCAAGGAACATAGGTCGAAATACGAATAACTACGTTTGACCTCCCGTACAAAATGCGCTAGCAGCTGATGTAGTTTCTATAGGAGGAAAAAATTTTGATTTTCGTATTTCGACCTATGTTCCTTGGGGAAAGTTGTTCAGTATCATGAGTACATGCATACCTTTTTCTATCAAGAACTAATTAAAAGTCACCTATATTCCGCTAAGGGGATGAAATGAAGGATTTAAGTTTGTATGGAACTCTTCGGTTTTTTTTAATTCAATCATTTTAACTCATGATAAAAATATGAAAGTGGTCTCATTTAATGCAAAATTAAATTACAGACCACTTTATTGATATTGTGAGTCCTTTACGAGATATAATACTAAAACCCATTCTGGAGTAAATTTTTATCCCCCATCACTTATGCGCAACTGCGTCGGAGTGAAAAATCTAGGAGAGTCAAGTCATAGTACGTAA
Source organism: Athrips mouffetella (assembly GCA_947532105.1). Lineage (NCBI taxonomy): Eukaryota > Metazoa > Arthropoda > Insecta > Lepidoptera > Gelechiidae > Athrips > Athrips mouffetella. The sequence goes on from OX383971.1 coordinate 13,516,214, forward strand.
CAAACGATGTAGGATTTTTTTCAGATTAGTTATTTTATAAAGTTTTCTCAAATATGCTTGGAAATTCGATCATTTTGACAAACTTCTTCGAGATAAATCAAAATAGCTGTATGGTTAAATACTCGCGAGCAGCTGCCGGCAATGTTAGTATGAAAATTCATTATTACTGAATTTTGCGACCGAGTAATTTTTTTTTGTAATAATTGGCAATCGTCAACCCATATTGTACCGGGTACAACCCATATTGTACCGGGTGAATTTTGCGACCGAGTAATTTTTTTTTGTAATAATTGGCAATCGTCAACCCATATTGTACCCGGTACAATATGGGTTGACGATTGCCAATTATTACAAAAAAAAATTACTCGGTCGCAAAATTCAGTAATAATGAATTTTCATACTAACATTGCCGGCAGCTGCTCGCGAGTATTTAACCATACAGCTATTTTGATTTATCTCGAAGAAGTTTGTCAAAATGATCGAATTTCCAAGCATATTTGAGAAAACTTTATAAAATAACTAATCTGAAAAAAATCCTACATAGTTTGTTACGTACTATGACTTGTCTCTCCTAGATTTTTCACTCCGGCGCAGTTGCGCATAAGTGATGGGGGATAAAAATTTACGTACCCCAGTGTCGTGTTTTTAACTCCTAATATGGCGAACCGCCTGTGTCGAGTGGGGAAGTTGTTCATTGCTCCCCCCGTAAAGCGATAGTGGACTTTACGAAGTCATGTCCGTGACTTTTTGAGACAACACAAACGGAGTTTAATCACGAAGTCGCTTGAAATCTTTATCAGCTGCGCACTCCTTAGTCAATTCGCTGCATAACACACTATTATAAATCACTAGGTACATACACAAAAACCGGTCAAGTGCGAGTTGGACTCGCGCGCCAAAGGTTCCGATATACATTTAGTATTTTTAGAAGCTACAAAGTCCATTTTTAGAACCGCAAAACATACTTTTCCAAATTTCAATTTGATAGCTTTAGTACTTCCTGAGATAATGACCTCATTATGGGGCGACTTTGTCTGTCTGTCCGTCTGTCACACCTGTGACAGACGGACAGACAGACAAAGTCGCACCATAAGGGTTCCTTTTTTTTACCATTTTGGTATCAGAACCCCAAATTCAAGAATATCAACCGAGCAGGCAAGAGCCACGCCGGGTTCCCGCCAAAAAGACACCGAGTAAATTACTATGAAAACTCATATAATTTTACATAAAACTCGTATAAGTGGACTAACTAACTCGTGCTTCATGAGCTGAAGGTATGACGTTACCAAATTACGACAATTTTTCATTTCTCATCTGGTGCCTACTTTTCATCAACTCTTAAACATTGACAATTTAATAAGGGTTCCCCTCGAAGGTAAATAAAAAAGCAGTTCAACGTCTTCTGCAATAAAAGATACCACATTAGATACTGTTATCAGCAATGCAATTACTTGGCTGGCATTAACTCCAAAATGTACTGTTGTAATGTATCTATAAATTTATAATTGAAATAAAAAATAAGCTTGGTTATTTTCTATTATTTCACTTAGTTACTGATTCTTAACTAATATGGTTATTTTATACTTTTTAGTGCATTAGCAATGTCTATTAAGACACCTTGCAAAATTTGAAGGAGGTGCGTAGTTTTTGTTAAAACTATTTTTATTTAAATTACGAACTGGCTTGCAAAAAGAAAGCTAAAAAGTGTAAAAAAGCAAACATAGATTAAAAAGATAAAATATGAAAATAAAAAACCGCGATGTAAACAAAGGAAAATATTGGTAAGTAGAAAGTTTTTAATGTTTGTTTGGATTAAACTTAGTTTGAATGAGAAAAGAACTATACTAGCCTTGGCCGCAACCAGGTATTGAAAAACTTACGCATGTGGGCCTCGGCTTTGCCTCTGCCCATATTATTTCATCCTTCAATACCTTTTACATCTCTCATATTCGGTAAATAGGTCCTATTACCCCCAAATGGGGCTTGTAGGTGACCAATTAGCGCTCTAGGGTAATAATGCAGCTAGAAAAGCCCTAGGGCGGTTAGTAATTATAACGCCCCCGCCCGGCACCTCCACCTCCACGCGCGGCTCCGCCTTGATGGCCGCCTCCAGCAGCGGGGCGGCGGGCGTTTTAATTACTTACCACCCTAGTACTCCAGTAAAAATACGGTTTTGCAAAACATTAATTGTTAATAGCTACTTTTTTGTGTATATCGTATTTGATGTTAAGACTCAATATTTATGAATCCACCTAAAATTTAAAGCGGAATATTTTTTTCGAATAACAGCTAAGGCAAAAATAGTAATAGACAATTATATACTTTATATCATAGATAAACGTATACTTTACATATAGGCATCAAAATCCACCATAAATATATTTAAAAATATCAATTCGTTTCAAAATATAAAATCTTCACTTATTTTTACATATAAGGTCCAATAAAGTCGAGGTAAAATAATAGAAATAAACTGAGCTAAACTCAACCTTTTTAAATGTAAGTGATTCTTAATTATGTATTCACAAAAATGCCTAAAAAAAATGTTTTTGTAATCGCTGGTTTACAATGATTTTGTAAACATTTATGTTGGATTTGCCAAAAATGTGATTATTTAGCACTATTTAAATTATTAGAAAGCAAAACGGATCTATTACTATTTTTTGTTGCGAAGATAAGCTTTATTTAAATTTCGTGCTATAAAAGTTAAACAATACAAAAAAGCTAATATTTTTAGGTGGATTCATGTATAATATGAAATTCTGAATATATAGCAAGCCGTAAATAAAAAAATTATATATTAACATTTTTTTCGAAATTCCATATTTTTTAATGTTTGTACGGCAAAATAAATAAATAAATTTAGGTGGATTCCATTAAAAAGCTTTACACAGAAATATAATCTATGGATCTGAAAAAGAATCACGGCTATTATCAATTATTTCCGTTTCGCCATACAATCTCTCGTAATTTTACTGGAGTATAGGGCTTTTCTAGCTACATTATTACCCTATGTCGCTAATTGGTCACCTACAATTTGGTGATAATAAGGACCTACTTACCTCACAATCGAGATGTAAAGCAGAGTAGTTAGCTCGGGTGTAAGCACCCTCGAACTATAGGCGCCCTCGCTGCGCTTGTGCGCCTAAATATCTCAGGCTGCAATTGATGCCTTACAGCCCTTGGCTACTAATCTACTATTTTGTCGGACATGGCAGTAATGTACTATTTACACAAATGACCTATGCGTGATTGTGACTACTGTTCTAGATAAAAGGTCAATTTGCTTCTATGTCAATGTAGCTTGGCCAGTTAAGTAAATCACTCAATTTATTGTTCTCATTTATCCTTGCCGGTTTCTAATCCTCTATTTGTATTCAGTAATTATTATAATTAACTACCACTCTTCACTATCGAGGTCGATTTATACAGTTCGTTAAACATCACTTTATTTTACTTTAAATTATGTTGTTCTAATGCAAAATTCTTTATTCGATTCGACGAAACATTAGGACGTTTAGTAAACAAAGATTTTTCAGTCAAGAAGAGATTTCTCTCCAATTACACGACGCATACATTTGTGACCACAACACACTCGTAGGAAAACAATTCGGCTATAGTTTTATAACATACAATTAGTCAGAAATATCAACATTTTAAATACTTTTTTACGTATAGAATCCAAATATTTTGTCTACTAAACATTCTATTATTTTATGGATTGGACGTCAATGTGGAGGTTGTAATAAAAGATGTTTTACGCCGTCGCATTACATATATTTTATGAAAATAGAGTGGTCAACTTATTATAAAATATTACATTGTAAATATTACATTGAGACATGAACAGACAGAACAGAACTAATAATAATTACATGGAGATTGCATTGTTGATTGAGATTTAAAATAAAATTCATATTTTCATCGTGTCATATATGAATGCGACCTATTCTCTAAATGATGTTGATGAATGATGGATGATAAATGGCGCCACCTGTAATCAGTTGGTGTTAAAAGGTGTTACAAGGATCTTTCGACTGATGATGAGTGAATATGCTGCTCGAAATTAAAACGATCTGCTTAATCGAAATACAAACAAAAGTAGCAAACTTAAACGATAGCCTAAACTAGATAATCTTCAAGATGAACTCCTCTTAACAGTTCTTAGATCGGCTGTCGGGGTGACGGGAGCGGCGGCGAGGTCGCTCGGAGTTTAGTCTCTCGCTGGAGGCGGCGGACGCTAGGGGGTTACTTTATGAGGCCTTTGGCCTTGAAGAGGTCGCGCATGAGTCCCTTCAGGTAGCGGATCTCACGCTGCAAGTCGGAGCACTTCTCGCCGAGCTCGCTGTGGCGCGCGCGCAGGGCTTGTTCCTCGCCCAGAAGCACCTCGATCTCGGCCTTCTTCTTCTGCCGGTAGCGGGTAGCCGCGTTCTTATTCTGCTCCTTCTTGCGCGAGCGGCGGTCGTCCGAGCCGCGCGCGTAGGGCTTGCCGCGCGAGTTGGAGGGAGCGGACCAGTCGTCGTCGGTGCAGGAGGAGCGCGGGGAGGAGGGCGGGGAGGCGGAGGGGGAGGCGGTGGGGGAGGGGGACCGGGAGGGGGAGGCGAGCTCGGCGGCGCGCGTGGCGAGGATCTCCTCCACTTCCTGCAGCGAGTCGTAGTGCGGCGCGGCGGGCCACGGCTCGCCCGCGCCCTGCGCCTGCTGCGCGTAGCTGAGCAGCAGCTGGGTGGCGGGCCCGGGCGGGCTCTGCGGCGGCGTCAGGTGCGTCAGCTCCACGGCGCCGTACACCGTTTCGAACTCCCGGAGCAGCTCCTCGGTGGGCGGCGGCTGCGGCGCGGCGACCGGGGCGGGCGCGCCGTACAGCGCTAGGTCCGGCACCACCGCCTCGCGCGCCACTACCTGCGGAATGTTCTCGAAGATCGGGAGTTCCACCTTCTCCTCCAGCCAGTTCGGGAAGATGTTTTCTGAAAAGACGAAAACGAATTCGGTTATTGACGCATACATTTCTAGGGTTACGTATTATAAGCTTTCGTAACTTACAAACATAAAACTTTTTTAAGTTAACAAAACGTTACGTAATCCAAAAGCGTTAGTTTTTGTTTTGTTTAATCTCTTCGGTAAAAACATACACACAAACGTCAAACTTGATATAGTTATGTTATGTTCAAAGCCTTGATTAAAACATCAAATATTAAAAATGGGCCGAGTGCAAGTTGGACTCAACAACGGCACAGAAGATTTGTAATTCGAAAGACGTTGTTCCTTCATATCATAATAACATGTAAAGATCACGCTGTTATCCACGATTTAATCACGCAGTACAAAAATATGACAAAGCAGATGTAGCAGGCGCAGGCGAGCCGACTTAACTTAATTAACAAAGCCTGCTTCACGAGATTTTGAGTATTAAACTAGATCAACGGAATATTTTATTCAGAGACTCTGTGGAGTTCGGGTTTGTTCGAATTTACGTTCAGACGTTGAAATGTAGATGAATAATTTATAAACAGCGTATTAAATTACTTATTCATTTTTTAAAGTGCCGTAAAGACTTGTTGGCGAACACCCGCTGCCCTGAGCTAAATAAACAGTATCTCATGTTGCACGCATCGCTCCATTGTTCGCGAGCAGTCAGGGCATTGATACTCGATTGCCTATTGAATAACCATTATATCTTTGTCTCACACCTACTTTGTATTATCTTAACGAAGCATTAATTGTCCTGAAATTTGTAACCTAAAAGTCATTACTGTAATTAGTGTCAACTGAGAACGTCTCACTTTAGTTGATTGTTTTCTTTGGCTTTTACGGGTATTGATCACTAGAATTAAAACTAGAACTTGATGACTTGAGGGCCTGCGCTCGCAGGAAGTTTTTTTTTTGTAAATATTGTTTACCTTCGAAACGTTGTTTAAAATAAACACGTTGTCTCTACTATTATAAAATTGTAAATTGATTTGGTTTGTACATTGAAGAGATTTATAATAAAATAACACGTTATGCTATTTTGATGCCTATGAATCCAAATAACAGATTCTTGGACTTTTTGTCTGTTTCTTTATTTGTTCGACCATCACGCAAAAACTACTAAACCAATTTTGATGTAACTTTTTTGTTTGATAGCAATGATAGCTAATAGTTTGACTTAAACACTGGTATACTTTTTTTTGTAACGGGAATCTGAGATCTAACAATTTTTTCCTTTGGTTTTTTACAATCACTTAACATGCGGACGAAGTCGTGGACAAAAGCTAACAAATCCACAAAATTAGTTTTAATTCTAGCAACTTCATTTAATCTTTAGCTTTGTTACAGACAACCATTATGTGCATTGCATTTTATAAAAGCTTGGAGTTGCAATGGAATATACCAGTTATTATTATTCAAAAATATTTATGCTAAGCAGTTAGTAACAAATGATATCTATTATCATTTATAAACAACAGTATCTTAAAATAATATAGTATCAAAAGGTGGCAGGCAATATGCTTAATGTATGTATAAACAAAGATAAAGAGACGTGATATAGATGAAGGAGACTATTTACTTATGATCTTATGACAATTCTATTTTGTGCTGAATATAGAAACAAATGTTTATATTCTATTCTTTCTGCAATATTCGAGGTACAGTAAAGAGCAGGAAAAATTTGACTCTCAAAACATTTTCTACTGTCTTTTCGCTAACAAAGGGTGATATTAATAAATCGCTCTCAAGTCTGAGATTCCACTCAATATGTATAATTTGTATGTTTAAGGTAGAATCTCACACACAGAGGGATTTATCAATGCGACCTTAAGATAACCGCGGTACAAAGATCAATGACTCAAGATCGAGATGCTCTTAACTGTACCGAAAAGGTTAGCATTTTTAAACATTTTGATTCCATGCATCTCAGTTGATGTAAATCGAAAATAGTAGGCAGACGAAGGAGCGTTTACACAATCAATTGAAACTAATTGATCAGATTGGTGTCTCGTGTGAACATAGCAGAGAAATGCATATTTTTATGTGACGGAATAGAGACCATTTTGAAATAGGGTCGATGAATGTATTGTATGTGGTAGAAACGCCGAGATCCTCGACCCGAGCCGTGATTGATAAACCCGGGCCATATGCGTAACAAGTTCGGTGGCCCTCGCCTCGCAACTTCGCAACAAACACTTACTACGTCATGAATATTATTTGGACTTTTATCTTACACATACATACATAATATCACGCCTTGTTCCCGTCGGGGTAGGCACCTCCACCTGCTACGATCTTGACATACTTCCCTTGCTTCCTTTACTTTCATCAATCCATGAAAATTCCAGTTTCTTTCATTTCTTTTTATCTTATAGTGTAACAAAAATAGTGTGTCTTCCTGCTAGGTGAGAGAAAGCTTTCTCAAAGCTTAAGCTCCCTTAAACCAAATGCTAACACTTTGTTTTGCGAAGAAAGAAAGTGTTAACGATACGATTATAAAAGTGGTTTAACGTTAAAGAAGATTTCCGCAGTTAGCAGTAAGATTTGCATACTTCATTACATCCCATGAACGTCCACTGCAGGACATCCAAGAAAAACGCGTGGTAATTTGGAGAGGATTTACCATAGTCACCCCGATATCAAGCGTTGCGGCTGGCGACCGCTGTTGTTGGTGACAGGTGTGGTAAGACGTTACGATACATAGCCATCTTCCGGTTCATAAGCCCTTAGTCGCCTCTTACGACACCCACGGGTAGAGATGGGTTAATACAATTCTTTGCCGGCACCACACGGACGACATACTTATTTCCGACATATTGGTACCTAAATGTACTTAGTATTTGCCGATAAACATTAAATCATAAGGTCAACACAGCCGTTTAAATGAGTCGTTCTGGCTATTTTTACTAAGGTACCTGATAAAAAAACATAACTGGCGACGAGATTTTTATATCGGTCACCATGGCACGGTTTCAACGCGTGATCAAAGTTTCTTACTTGTTTGAATTATAATTAATTCCACGTATAACAATTTAACAGAATGTCAATAGCAAAGCTACAAGGTAACTTTAAATTTTGTCACGTATGTATGGGCTTTGAGCTCGTGACTCGTTACCAATAACTATTTGCCCTCCATTCAAAAATGGTAAGTCATAATCTGTATCAACACTGAGAAATGGAAACAAGTGGCCAATAAGTTGCTTTAATCATTGGGCGAGCGCGATCGAGGTCGCCTTGAGCGCGAACTGGTTATCAATCGGTCGCGGTACAAGAGGAAAGCGGCATGCGATAAAACTTTTACATCTGCTTTACAAAGTATCGTGTTTAGTAAACTAAACCGCCAACCGCTCAGAACTTGTGCTTGCACCTACACAGGCTAGCACGCAATATACCACCGAGCCACGTGGATTCTATAACATTCATTTATGATTATGTTCTGACTAAATAAACCTAAACAAGTCTGCGCACTGCTAAATATGCGGAATAATATTATGCTGATGCGTGTAGTTTGCGCTTATCGCTACAATTTACTGTAGGTACGTTTAGCCACGTTCCTAGAGAACGAGCTAGATCATTTTAACATTATTCTGATACATCACTATAATAGATGTTTTAGTGTACTTTAACTATTCATTCCTACCCCGATCAACTGAACTATGCATATCCATTTATCATACTAATTCCTTCATAGGAAACAAGAGACGAATAAATTGTTTACATCAACAAGGTTGTTGCGCAGCAAATATCGCTCCAGTTTTCGTCATAGTACTAACTTGTTTGCTCAATCGATTAACCGCCAATATGTAGGTATAAAAACAAGAAGGACAAGTTTTGTGGTTCTGGTAGGTCCTATTGAGGGTCAGAAATAAGAGCAGCATCCAACCTTGAAATCTGAACGACAGAGCGACTTTCGATAAAAACAAAAACAACCGGTAAAGCCATTACTAGCATACAGCAATACATTACCACGTACCGACATACAGATCTGCAAGTGCCATCACGACGTCCTCGTCTTCCAAAACCAATTCCAACAACGGGATTCACAAAGAGTCTCTTAAATTTAGATACTTCTACAATACAGTCCTAGAGATAATTTTAATACGATTATATAGGCAGTGATATTGTATTGAAAGTATTCCACGTGGTGAGCGTAGGTCGTCGTAAATCGTCCAGGGGTAGAAGAAACCTAACGTCTCTTGACAAGTTTCTGTGAGTTGAAAACAATCTCCTTGTTCCAAATGCAGCGATACTGGCACTTCATTCTAACGGTGTCCAGAAGGCGCATCGACGGCGGCAGGCATAGGTCGCGAGCCGAGCGCGAACGCCCGTGATGTTCTTTACTAGTGAAATTTATTGTCACGAACGAACGAAAACCGAGAACTTCAAGCAAACACTGCAAGGCGCGGCGGGGGACACGTTGGTACTGGCGCGCGCGCACGATACGTAGCGCGCTGGACCTCGCCCCGACGCGCGAGTCGCGACCACGGCACCCCCCACTACGCAGGCTGGCTCTACATAAAAACACAGCGCCAAGTTCTTCCATCCTATTATGCCTGTTGCATCTCAAACGAGGAAAATGAAAGTAAACTTAAACAACAAGTAGCTAATAAACACCAAGAGCCCTTTGCATACTACGCAAATATAGACCTAAACAACACGAATCAAGAGTACACCGTGCATTTTTGTCGAATTCTCTTGAAGCCCTGTCTTTTGCTGAAGTGGCTGTGGTACAGGAATACAGGTACTTTAAAAACACGACCTGCTCCAAAGTTAGTAATATCGTAGTTTCCAAATTATACGCATGATTGATCAAATTATTTATGCGTTCTATGAGCTGGCCGTGAAGGCAAGACAAATACGAGTACCATGAACCAACAATATCCAAATTGCTTTCTAAAGAATAGCATTGAACCGTAGTTAATTTATTATTCAATATTTTCTATACTACCAGTTCAACGGGTTTTCAAGCAACAATATTGAAATTATGCTAAAATTTATCAGTAAAACTTTCGTTAAGCTGACATGGTTAACTTCAAACTTTCTTTAAACGTTGGTTAGATTGTGTTGGTAAGCATGCGAAATCTTTATTTATTGTTGTTATTATTTTTTTATAATTGTGAATTGTGGTAAGCATACCAAATTAAGTTAATTTGAATATTAAATAAATATATGAATATGAAACTACTTCGGTGATAACAAATAATAAAAAAAACACAGTAACATTCCTCAGGAGTATTGAAATATTCTACGTCATGATGATAAGGGATTGAATAAATTTTATTTGACCCTCGGAAAAGTTTTATTGATAACAAGGGAACATGCTAGTAATTCATCCCAACGTACATTGATAACAAAGCAATGGAAAAATATTGCTCTTATGACATCAACTGATCGATATACCGACTCGAAAAAATATCTGCTAAGCTTTTTCCCGCGATTTCGTCCGCATGTAAAATAAAATATATACCAGTTTTTAAGTCAAACTACGTGGGACACTCAGAAATATTTGCGACACTAAAAAAAATTGTTCTACAGGTACATATATTTTTATTAAATCTTTTCAAAGTACTCTCCACCAGCCTCTATACAAAGATTCATGCGTCTGAACCAGTTTTCAAAACACTTTTTCCAGTCCGCCGTAGACACCTCGTTTACAGCCTGCTCGAACGCAGCCAGCGCATCTTCCGGCGACGAAAATTGTATCCCCTTGAGCTGATTTTTTATTTTTGGAAATAAAAAGAAGTCACACGGTGCTAGATCAGGGCTGTTAGGAGGGTGACCCAGGAGTTTGACTGGTGTGCTGTCCAGGAAGTCCCTCGTTTTGAGCGCGGTGTGTGCAGGCGCATTGTCGTGGTGGAGCAGTAGTCCGCGGAGCCCTGTGTTTGGTCGCTTGTTGCTCACAACAGAAAAAACTTCTGGTAAACATTTGGTAGTATACCATTCGGCGTTGATGCTTCTTTGATCTCGTAAGGGAATTGAGGCCAAGTGGCCAGTCAAATTAAAAAAGCTGGCGATCAAAATCTTCCCCCCGCTTCGAGATCGCTTCACTTTGGTAGGCGTTGGTTCATTTTGAAACACCCAAACTGTCGACTGGCGCTTGGTTTCTGGATCGTATTGATAAATCCAGGACTCATCACCTGTTACGATGTCGTAAACACGCCGAGACGAGCCTGCTTCAAATTTGTTCAGCATATCACGGCACCATTCCACCCGGGCCTGCTTCTGAGCGTCGGTGAGGTAGTGCGGCACCCAGCGCGATACTATCCTCCTCACGCGAAGATGCCCGTGTAGAATCTCGTGAACGCTTCCCGATCCAATCTTTAATATGTGCTGAATCTCCTGATATGTAATTCGCCTATTATCTTGGATTAAATTTTTCACTGCTAGCACGTTTTCTTCCGTAATAGCCGTCAAAGGGCGACCGCTTCTTTCTTCATCCCCCAAGGTTGGTCGACCGCGCCTAAATTCGTTATACCAACGATACACGGTTGCCTTGGAGGGGCCTTCATCCATAAATGCCATTTGAAGTCTATCGAACGATTCATCCGGTTTCAGGCGACACTTGAAATCGTAAAAAATCATAGCTCTAAAATGTTCCCGGCGCAGATCCATTTTTCAGTAAGACACGATACTTTGAATTGGCTCGCAAAAAATGTGGAGGGAAATTTTGAAAATGGAACACACATATTTTTACTTACAAGTAATCATATTTTCGAAAAAGATTCTGACCGGCCAGTCTCCCATATATAAAAACTATTTTTCGCAATACTTTCTGAGTGGCCTGGTATAAGCTATCAAACAAAAACGTTTGAATAAAATCGGTTCAGTATTTTTTACGTGATGGCCGAACAAATAAACAAAGTCCAAAAATCAGTGATTTGAATTCAGAGCCATCAAAATAGCATAACGTGATATTTTTTTTATAAATAACACATAAAAAGACATAAACGAACACGGAAGTCTTTAGGCAAGTCGCTTGTCCAGCAGTGGCCGTCTTTCAGCTGATTTGATGAAGAGACTTAACATTTTGGGTGTGAAATGAAAATTTACAACTAATATTAATATTTAAAAGTGTAATAATCGCATCTTTAAAAATATGTAAGTATTGTTTATTGTTTAAACTTAAGATTTCAACATAGACTTGGAATCCAATCCGTCGGTCGCTTACTGGCAACTTTCACTTCAATCCAGTTTGAAACCTTCGAATTAACATAACTTTGAGCACTTGCCATCATAAATTTGCTTGATTTTAAGATAAAACGTAAAATGTAATTACCTTTTAATACCAGATCTCATTAACCATCGATTTAATATAATCAAGATATACCTTAATTGTTTAGTTGTTGAACTGCCAAAAACTTTCATTGTTTATTTAACCCTCCTCAGTTAATATATTTTTAAAAATCTAACGGTAGTAACTTTTTTATTGCGAATATCAAAAAATCGTCAATCAAAAACTTGTATTTAGCCTACAGAAGCCTGTCACAGACATCTATCAAGCGGGGTTTTTATGTGTTTTTTTTATTCAGAGTGAACAGGCATTATCTTGGTAATCATGCTACATCTTCGACCCCATATCGTCACTTCACACTTACTACCACCACCAGGTGAGATCGGGGTCAATTCTCGCCTATACTCGCATATAAAAACCCTAGTAAATGGTACAGCCAAATCTTTGTATTTTAATCAGAACGAAATTTTGAACAACTTTCACAGTGAAAAATAAGTCGATGAACGAGTTTTTTTTTTAGCTTTCGAATCTATATGGCCGGCAATAAAAGCTCATATGGGACGAACAATTTTTTTCCGCATTACAATATGGTCTTTTGAGAACGTTGTTCAATTTCAGGTGCTGAGCAACATCAATAAATTTGGCCAGCGGTCCAAAAATAGCCCAATATAGTACCTAAATTAGTGAACTGCAAAATATGCCATATTCGACGTCATGACTATGTCTTTCACGACATCACTGTTATACAAATTTTACATCTTAGCAAAAATTTTTATTTTCGTTTTTAGGCTATTAATGAATCCAAACAATTAACTTACATAGCTTCGTAAACAAGGTGGCGCCATGAAAGAAAATAAAGAAGTAAAAAACCGGCCAAGTGCGAGTCGGACTCGCGCACTGAGGGTTCCGTACAAACCTGTACGTATATAAGTAAAAGTTTTGGTATTTTTATAGCTAAAAACTTTATTATGTGATGTGAGTAACTAAAATTTATATTTGAGTTGATTGAATGAAAGGTAAATTGCGGTTTACGATTTAAAAAAGACTACTAACTAGATCTCGTTCAAACCGATTTTAGGTGGAAGTTTGCATGGTAATGTACATCATACATATAGTTTTATCATTCTCTTATTTTAGAAGTGTCTCTCGCGCAAACTATTCAGTTTAGAAAAAAAATATTTTAGAAACCTCACTATCATTTTTGAAGACCTATCCATAGATACACACACGTATAGGTTTAATGAAAAAAAAAATTTTTTTTGAGTTTCAGTTCTATGTATGGGGAACCCTTAAACTTATTTTTTTTCTATTTTTGTGTGAAAATTTTAATGCGGTTCACAGAATACATCTACTTACCAAATTTCAACAGTTTAGCTCTTGTAGTTTCGGAAAAAAGTGGCTGTGACATACGGACGGACAGACAGACCGACATGACGAATCCATAAGGATTCCGTTTTTTGTCATTTGGCTACCGAACCCTAAAAACCCTACTATAGCTATCGGGTGTAAAATAGTAGTTAGCACTATTTTAATCTGTTACTTAGACCATGAAACTGAACAATTTTCCCTAAGGAACATAGGTCAATATATGAAAAAAAATTGTTTACCTCTTATACAAAAGTCGCAATCAGCTGGTGCATTTTCTATGGGAAGTTGATTTTTTGAATACTGCTGACAAATTTTTCATATATTTAAATGTTATAGCTGTGTCTGTGGAAAGCTAACGTAAAAAATTGTACACGATTTAGTAAAACCCAAAAATTTATCATTAACTACTGTGCAAAGTTTTAAAATGGCATGTATTTAAGGAGGCGACAAATTAATCTGAATTAGGGTTTAAAAAAATATTAAAGCAGGTAGCAAAAATAATAAGTTGGCAGCTACAGTGAAGGATAATTTTAAGTAGAAAATAGCAGCTTTACAATCAGTTGTAAGCTTTGTTTTAATTTAAACTGGCATCGATTTTTTGTTTTGGTAACTGAATTTATTGTTAAGCGAACACTTAACGGCGTATAAAAACTAGAAAATAGGCTTTCTTAAATAATTCAATGAGGTTGTATATAAAGTTTACTAAGGCACAGATTAAATAATATTAACTGACGTTTACTAAGGTGAGAAGAAAATATGAACATGGTCACAAAAAATATACTATGTGCGACATTTTATTAGCTCTAAATAAAGCAAATAAGGACATGCAAAAAAATTGGTTTGACTTAGAATTTTTATAACATGACTTAAAATTTTCCTACAATGGCAAAATAGTAAAAGGCATAAAGGTACAATAATTGTCTTTATTTATTGAACCCGCAATATTTATTTATTTATGCCGAGTTGAGTGTTCCTCTTAGTTCATCGTTTATAATTAAAGCTTCATTAAAATCCTCCTGACTGTAGGTTAGTTCGACGGGGACCCACTGTGCGGGTCCCCTATTTCTGTCTAACCTAACATAACCTACCATATATGTGTCGTCCTGTCTGGAGTTTGTTTTTTCTATGGCGGGGGGCTCGCCCCCTCGTCTCTTTGTGATGGTGTAGTCATTTTGAGAAAAGCAGAAGTAATTGTAAGAAGGCTCGGAAGCACGCGGAAGTATGATTAATTGATTACAAAAAGCGAATTTATAATTAAAGCTCCAAGGTCATGTTCCCAAGGTCATGTTCCCAAGGTCATGTTCCCAAGGCCAGGTTCCCGTCACCCCTAGCAAACAGAAATAGGAGACACTCACAGCACAAAAAAAATATAAAATCTTTAAATATATTCGACCCGCACTCTGTTTCTATGCAATGTACGCTTGTCGCCGTTTCCATTTAATTATGATTCTACAAACAAAAATACTGAAATCTAAATACTTAATTATAGTACCTGTTTTTATTTTTACATCTACCTACAATATTAGTATTTATATAAGGGAGCCTATTGTTGCCAATAATACAATCTTTGTTATCCCACTTTTAATATTAGTCGCAAAGTCATTATTTATAGTACCTCGCCTATGATTTCATTGCCCCTGTTTAATACCTTATAGAATCACCCATTATTTAATTTTTATAAATCCTTGCATTTTGAAGCTCATCTAATATAATTGTCGCTAAAATATTTAATCGCTGCCAGATTCATTTATTAGATGCAAACTGTTAGTTGCCGTTTCATTTGTTAGTTGCCTCGAAAATAATAAGCCTTTTAAAATTTAGAATCTAAAACCCACCGGTTTAGGCCATGCGTTGTCTGTCATCCACTATTTGTTCCTAATGTATAGATTAATCGGTCAGTGTTAGAGTTAGTATTCTTTTATTTATGTTATTATAGAGTTGATGATCATTTTAATTATAGTCTAGACTAAATAAATAATCACGTATGTACAATACACAGATCGAATCCAATTAATTATTATTTACTTAAAAGTGGTATTGACCCATACAACGGAACTTAATTAGTGTGTTTCGATAACCTAGTGTACCGACCGCATCACGCTACCATCATGAGACTTCGTACGATTAGAGGTGTGTCAGATTTACGTAAATTATTTGCAGTACGCCGACGAAATCGTGTTAATTTCGCCAAAACTGAACCAGATGCAGGCTAAACTTGAGCATCTCAGACTAACAGCTGAAACAATGGGACTGCGAATTAACACGAACAAAACAGATCTAATGGCCGGACACGATCAGTAAGGGGGCAATTACGTGAGATGTTTTTTTAAATTTTCTGTCCCTCCCTCCCCCCCTGGTGAGATGTCGTGAGATTTTATTCAACCCCCTCCCCCATCCCCCAATCTCACGTGGGATTTTTTAAATTGTGGGTTTCTTACGTAAATGCGTTAGATTGTTATTGTAAAAAGAAAAAAAAAATTGCTTCGTGCTTTTATTTAAGACTAGTTAAGACTAATAATCAATATTGCTGAGAGTTTAATTATAATAAAAATAATAATAATAATAATAAATTAACAATAGAATACTTAAATCGTAACTACTGTGATTAAAAAAAGAATATCTACTCTAATTCAGTCCATGGAGAATCATGCGCGGTCTCAAGAGAGACTATTGGAACCAACATGTCCATATGAATGAAATTATTTTCTTTCGAACGAATTAGTGAATGATCTTAATAGTATTAGATTAAATCTTAAGCATGTACAATCTGGATTAAATGGACCAAAATAGTTTTTTTTTGTTTCAATCAGAAAAAAAATTGCGTGATATTTGCCGAGACCCCCCTCTCTCCAACGTAAGATAATTTATTAAAGGATTAAACACATGATTACAATTTGAACATAAAATATAGTCATACAGATAAAAATCTTTAGTCTAGTACCCCGTCCCTGTTCGCACCTGGTCCAAACGTACCCATGACGCTGGCCGCGTTACCGCGTTGAATGGCCAGCGACAACTGTTGGACCAGGAACGAGCCGGCACGGGGGTCATTACCCCGCTCCCTCAAGCGCCTTCCAATTTCGCTCAATAAACGCTTCCCTGCTATGCCCCACACCCCCGAGTCTCAACTGCGAAAGGTACAAAATCATAGCACCCTAGCAAATCCGAATATTTATTTGATTTTTGATTAGCTAACCACTCAGCGGCCGCGCCAGCAGAACGTGAGGTCCGGGGCAGGTGGCTAGCCGCGTAGGTGCAGGCACAGGTGGCATCCCACAAGAGGCAACGGCCTTTTGCCCAGGGAATCAAAGTCAGGCCGTCTGGCCTTTTGCCATCAGATCGACACAGCCCCGGTGGCTCCAGGACACAAGGGATGTCGGCAGACACTAAAGCACGACGAATAATTTCGTTGAGTGCGTGGTGTCGTGGATGTCTGCCTGCACACAGTCTGCAGCTAAGGCCATGACGGCTGCTACTGTCAACCCACGCCCCACACCTGCAAGCGTGAGGCTCGCACACCTTGCACCCAAGCCTAAGAGCCACTGCAACACGAAGTGAATTGTTATCAAGAAGAGTGCCCACGTGGGGTGATGGCAGGGCGTGAAGCCAGGCACCAGACTCAGGGCATGACATAGCCTTAAGTCGAGCCACGTCCACCCCAGTAGACGACTCTATAAGATGGTCGATGACAGACTTGGCCCATTGATCATCCCACAGACTTTGCATTTCAGGCCTGCCTGGAGGTGGGTTATTAGGGCAGGCAGCAGTCCAGGCCGTTAAAGCCTCATCTGCAAAAGGGATGACGAAACTGTTACCTTCATAAGAAAGGATCCGAGTAACAAGTTGCGACACCCCACTCGCAGAGGCCAAGAAATCCGACAGCCCGGTGTCCTGCACCCGCCTTACGCCCAACCCCCCATGACGAACCGGCAAACTCGCCTACCGCCACTCCCTCTCATTCAGGCTGACGTTTAGGACTTCCTCTAAGGAGCTCCTAAGAACCTCATCCAAATCAGCAACATCTTGCGGAAATAGCCATGTTGGACAGGTTCTGATGGTGTAAATCAGTTTGGGCAAGGAGAGGCAGTTCCTGAGTAAGGTAAGGCCCACGTGGGCTGACAAGTGCTTCAAATTTTCATGCGCCTTGTACAACAACGTCTTTTTTTCTTGAAGAAAATCAGGGAGACCCTCAGGAAATATTGGAGAGCCCAGCAGAGCGAAGTTATCCTTGTTTAAAATTTTTAATCCCGGTATCAAAAACCGGGTGATTTAACGTTGTGATTTACGTTCTAATACATCGTAGTGATTTACATTCTAATAGGTCTTTACCTATGAAATTGCCGAAATTTTCTTACAGATAATGAGATCATAATTCCTATAATTCTATTGCTATTTTTTTCATTTGTCTTATATTTGAAAGTTGACTTCAAGGTTATCAATTTAAGCATAAAATAAAGTTTTTATTTTTAGTTTGATATATAAAATTAAAGATTCGAAAATTGTTCGTCTTAAATGTCGTCCGATTTCATCATTAGATTTGTTATATTTTTTTACAGATAATATTTTTCGAAAATTAAATTTAAGCTTCTGTTAGCTTAATGTCTTCCCAATAATGCTAAAAAAAAAAAAAAAAATGGATTTATAATTCCTAAGAAAAATGCAAAAATGTTAGTACTGAAAATTGAGTTTACCTAAAATTCGCCATACAAAACGGCAATTTCATAGGTAAAGACCTAATATATCCATTTCATTTATTCGCGCTTATTTAATCTGTCAAAAAAATAACTTTTTAACGATAAAAATCTTGATTGCCATTAAAAATTTGTAAATATGAGTAAAATATTCACGCCGACCGAAGTAATTAAGGCAGCATACGAAACTCAAGAGGACTTTATTGCCAAAAAAATTGGAGGTGATCTAGTGCTAATACTACTACGACAAAAGCAAACAAATTCGGTACGTTATTTTCTTAATGATTTTTATGTTCGTAGAAAAAGTAATGTATGCCACTGATTACAATGACTATCTCTACTTGACAGTGGCATAAACTACTATATTGGATGGAATTTAAAAAACCGGCCAAGTGCGAGTCGGACTCGCGCACTGAGGGTTCCGTACCACCACATAAACATAATTGTATTAGTTGAAATTTCAGTAAGTTAATGTGCTAGATTTTTAAAATCCGAGTCGCACTTGACCAAATTTTATTATTTGTTGTTATTTTATAGCCTATGCCCTATAAACATACCAATTTTCAAATTTGTAAGTGTTCCCGTTTTTAAATAGAACTAAAACAAAAATCACCTCAGCAACCATCCAACTTGACCCCTCTCTTATATGAATGTTCTTGAAACGGGAGCTCACCACAATTGGTTACCATTAGTTGTGAGAAAAGTTGTAATATTTAATGATTTCAGACTTTTCCTATTATTTGTACTGTGAGACCTAGCTTCTTGCCAAATTTCATAATTTTAGGTCAACGGGAAGTACCCTGTAAGTTTTTCTTTTTTGAATAAATGTATGGAGATGAGGACATAAAATGCCATATCTTTTGATTGCGTCGTTGTAAAAAATTGAAATTTTCAGATCTTGTGTGGTTCATGGATCCTAATATATGGTATTAATTTCAACCAGATACCTTTACCCGTTCGTGAGATAAAGGGTCTTGACAGACAGACAGACAGACAGACAGACAGACAGACGGACAGACGGACAACAAAGTGATCCTATAAGGGTTCCGTTTTTTCTTTTGAGGTACGGAACCCTAAAAAACACAACAAGGATGTTCCATAGACTGCAGCTGGTTTTGAAAACTTAAAAAGACTTAAAATACGCAAAAATATCTATTGGAAATTCCAAAGCAAAAATCATGACTTAATAACAAACAAAAATCTCGGCTCAAGAAATAAGAAAGAGGTGCTAATTTGCGTCCGCGCACGGATCTGGGATGCATCCGTGCTGTCCACATTTTCCGCAGTACGCACGTATACAAATATGAGAGCCTACATAAAGATTCAGGTTTACCTTTACCAACTTTATCGAAAAATACCCTTCTAGGAACCATAATACCCTGTAAATAATACCTTAATACACTGTAAATAATACCTTAATACCCTATCTTGTTGTAATCATTATGGCAAAACACTGAAATTCTGAAGGCCCTCCCTGAGAAATAAGTATCTAAGTAACTAGTAATTTTTTAAATCGCCGTCAGAAAATTCTAATAAATATTTCAAAAAATTATAATTTGAAAACTACAAATAATCGTGGAACATACACGGGGGTGATTTGGATACCCCTTAGTATGAGGCATCCATTTTTTTGGATGCCTATCAATGGTCCACCCTGTATAGGTCGAAAAACGAGATAATTTTTTTCTTTCTCATAAAAACCTTGAATCGTCAATACTAGAATTTTTAGCGTACGACTAAATATTTAGGTGGGCCATAACGGAAAGTAAGACTTCAAATTAGTATTTTAGAAAATTCAGGAAAATAAAAATATCAGTAATAGGTAAAATTATACCTGTAATTCGTTCTACCCTTTGTCTCTCAGATCATTTAATTGTACTGAAGCCTGGCAGCATGAAATTTTTGTCATCATCATCATATCAGCCGAAAAATCTCCACTGCTGGACATAGGCCTCCCCTAAAGATCTCGATGATGACCGGTCCTGCGCTGCTCGCATCCAGCGGCTTCCCGCGACCTTGACCAGATCGTCGGTCCACCTTGTGGGGGACCTGCCAACGCTTCGTCTTCCGGTACGTGGTAGCCACTCTAGAACCCTTACGCCCCATCGGCCATCGGTTCTTCTAGCGATGTGCCCTGCCCAATGCCTTTTTAGTTTAGCGATTCTCAGGGCTATGTCAGTTACTTTAGTTCTTCTGCGGATCTCCTCATTTCTGATTCGATCGCGCAGAGAGACTCGGAGCATTGCCTTTTCCATAGCCATTTGGGTGACTTTTAGCTTCCAGATAAGGCCCATCGTGAGCGGCCACGTCTCGGTGCCATATGTCATCACTGGCAACACACACTGGTCAAAGACTATCGTCTTGAGACACTGCGGTGTTTTGGACGTGAAGATATTGTGGAGCTTTCCGAACGCTGCCCATCCCAGTCGAATTCGACGAGTAACCTCTTTCTCTAAGTTGGATTTACCCAGCTGGACTGTTTGTCCTAGGTATACGTATTCATCGACAACTTCGAGCGTATCATTTTTGTATCTAGTTTTAAGTGGTTAGTGCCAAATAACTATTTAAACCAAAAGGTTATCAATACATAATAAGACTACCAATCAAAAGGATGATAGAGTAAATACGTCATACAATTATTATGTAAATTAAACGCCTGAGAATAGTTATATTCCAGTACAGTTATAAATTAGTTAAAATGATAATTTAGGTCAAAAAATGCAAAGTCGATAAGGTCAAATACATGTTACGTTATAAGTATGTGCGCAATCATGTCGTAGTAAATCTTCTGACAAAAACAGCTTGAAGAGCCTCTACGTTGAGAGCTAGTTTCCCTGCGATCTAGGTAGGGCCACTTGTCGTACAGAAATTTATCTCTTTAAGACAAGATGTATTATTTTGCTTGCTGTAGCTGTAGGGCTGTTTCCAGCGACTTCGTCCACGTGGATTTCCGTGGATTCAAAAGTTTCGCAAAATCTTCGGACGCCGACTGCAACTAAATTAGGCCGTAGTCCGTTACAAACCCTCTCCGTGACCTCTTAGCGAAGGCCTTTAACCAGCAGGTCTTTCAGCCGAGATAAAGACGATCTACAGTGCGTAGAATGATGATGGATGCGTAGAACCCACACAAGGTGGAAAAACGTCTTACTTAGGAAGTCGCTTTACAGTCGCTATACAACTAGAGCTCTTCATTTCCGTCCATAAAAAAAATCAAAGCCTGCCTCTATCTCTATCTAGCAATAGTGCTAGTGGTGCTAGAAAGAGATGAAGGCACATTTAGACAGAAAGTTCAAAGGAAACATCCGAGACGTTTTTGCCATTGGCTTTGTATAAGTATTATACTTGGAATCTATTTGGATAAAGGTGTTTAATGCTAACCTTGTTTGCAGGAGTTTTCAATCTGCAACAGAAGATCGTGGGCGAGCTCGGAGCGGTTGGGCTTAGTCTCCGGCGGCGAGGGCGGGTACAGACTGGTTGAAACATCCTCCTGTGCGAACTTGCTCGTCTCGAACTTCGGCACGGCGTTAGGGAAGGTCTTAAGCAGATCTGAGGACAAATACATTGTTGCATTATTTTATTTTAATAATTGGACACTATCAGGACGTTTTCCATAACTAAAAATCAACAATCTACAAATCTAGTAAGAGTTACAATGGCCACGCTCTTATATTTTGTAGCCTTTTAATGCACCGATAAACATGCCACTGTTCTTCGAGCTGACACGTGCCAATCACTGCACTTGATACAACTAAACTTTACAAATAAAGTTTTTAATGCCTATCTAGTCCATTTGTGAAACAGTACACTGTTGGTGACCTGATACACAAATTTACAAGACTACAAACACGTGCGTCGATCCGTTCTAAATCTCTAAAAACTTTTATTTAATGTTCTCTCAGGTATTCTACTGAAAATCTTAAAAATACACGATGATTTCAACTGTGAAAACACAAAACACACTCTTACTTTGTAAAAGCGTAAACTGGAACTCTCTACACAGGTCACACACTCCCCCAAGGTTTTTATAACAACACATTTTGTAAAATAATAAAATTATCCGCCAATAAAATAATTAGATCTTGGTAATACTTCAGCAATTATTTAGTAGATAATATCGGGCACGAATATGTGTGAAGCAGAGGAGGAGCTTCAAGGCAATAAGCTCAGATAAGTAACAGTTGAAATACGCCGAGGAGGCTGGAACGTCGATATATATGTGGCCGATATCTATCGCACGATATTACGTCAAAGCTACGCCCCGAGTCGCGATGCTTTAAATCTTGAACGATAGTGTCACAATAATAACCTCATTTATGAAAACATCCCTCGTTTTATTACTTTTATCAACCGACATTATACTTTTACTTTTTAAACGAATTAAACATGCCTTTTATATACCTATATATATTACAGTTCAAATTATTTTAACTTGTACGGTTGTGTTTAACTCTGTTGTAACCGATTTCAACTTAAATACGTTGCGTAGGTACTTTAAATTATGCACTTACTCAATCAGTAATTAGCTACAGCATTTTGGTCTAGGGAGGTGCCTGCAAGACTTTGTTTATCCAATTGGAGAGCGCAAGCAAAGGTCCCTGAAGTTATGACATTGAAGCACTGTAGGTTTTCAACTCGGTTACTTCATGATGAGTGTCAAGTTCTTATGTAAGGCAAATCTACATTCATCAAATAACTAGACTAACGATCATTGATTTTCGTAGATATACAAAGTCGCATTCAAGATTACAACGAAAGTATCCTAATTTTTGTGTATTCTAAATTTGAAATTTTAAACCTGAAGCCCTAATAGGTCACTAGGCTTAAACTTGAAATGGGAAATAAATCCTACAAAAGGTTTTATTGTTTCAATAGCTTCATTTGTCACTATCCTAGGTCCCAAGCGGAGTTATAATTGACTGATTGATTGATTGATTGACTCATCAATGCACGGACGAAACTACTAAATTTAGAAATAGAGATTCGTGATAAGAGAGGATTTTAAGAAATTCATCCCCTAAGGGGGTGAAATAAGGGTAAATGATTTGTATGCAAGTCCTTTGTTTCTGTAGTAAGCTTCACGCAAAATTCAAATTAAGCTGCTGGTAAAAAATAATAAAACACGTGTTCAAGTGTTTCTTGAAAATCATCCTGCAAAACAGTTTGTTGGTCTAGAAGTCTTTCATTTTCAAAGTTAGAGTTGACAAATTTGAGGTTAAGCTCCACGTAAAAAATAAAAAAGTACGTGTTTACAATTGTTTAGAAGTTCATCCATTAATGGGATGAAATGAAGGATGAAAGTTTGTATGGAATCTTCGTTTTTTTTTAATTGAATAATTTTAACTTGTGATAAAAATATGGAAGTGGACTCATTCAATGCAAAATCAAAGCCCTACAAACTTTACAAAGACCAGCTTTTGATATTGTGATTTACACACTATATACCGTTACTCACCTACACACCTATACACACCATCATACACATTTGTTTATTTCCTTTCTTTTGCTTTGTTTTTGTTTTATTGAACATAGTGTAATTGATTGCGAGAGTCCACTGACTTGAGAAAAGCAGGTTTTAACTAGCTCTCTAGCTTTAAAGTCAAGACATACGTCATGTTCGTTCATGTAATGTATATTTTATAATTTTAACGTTATAAACATACTATATATACAGCGTTTAACGGAAACGTGTGATAATACTGAAGGGTGTGAGTCTGCCCATGAAACTGAACAACTTTTCTCAAGGAACATAGGTCAAAATACGAAAACCAGATTACACCTCCCATACGAAATGCGCTATCTGCTGATTCAGTTTTAATGGGAGGACAAAAATTGATTTTAGTCTATGACCTTTGTTCTTTGGGAAAAGTTGTTCCGTTTCATGGGCAGATTCACATCCTTTAAAATTATCACACCTTTCCGTTACACGCTGTATATGTGAAGTATACTGAACATAATTCCAAAAATCTATGCAAAAAGGAAAAAGACCGGCCAAGTGCGAGTCGGACTCGCGCCCTAAGGGTACCTATCTACCATATGATATACTAAAAGCTTTTGCTCTTTGATTTTAAAAACTCCGCGTCCATCCAACTTGACCCCTCTTTTATAGAAAAGTTCTTGAAATGGGAGCTCACCTTAATTGGTTACTATTAGTTGTGAGAAAAATTGAAATATTTAATGATTTTAGACTTTTCCCTTTATTTGTACTATGAGACCTACCTTCTTGCCAAATTTCATAATTTTAGGTCAACGGGAAGTACCCTATAGGTTTTGCTTTTTTGCATAAATGTATGGAGATGAGGACATAAAAAGCCATATCTTTCGATTGCGTCGTTGTAAAAAATTTAAATTTTCAGATCTTGTGTGGTTTATGGACCTTAATATTCGTTATCAATTTCAACCTGATACCTCTTCCCGTTCGTGAGAAAAAGGGTCTTGACAGACAGACAGACGGACAACAAAGTGATCCTATAAGGTTTCCGTTTTTTTATTTTGAGGTACGGGACCCTAAAAACTATACGTGGGCGCAGGTCGGATCGATACGTGTCTTGTCGCTCCAATGTGTAGCGCATCGCTCCATCCTGTTCTCACAGTACTGTCGTTCTAATCAAGCTAAATTATTTTGACTGTAAATGGTAAATGCTTGTATTTTTGAAACTTCCTAGAATTAATTGTCAACGAAAATTCAAGCTTTCCTGCAGTACGACCACAAAATCTTAAAAGAATGAATTTCAAATCAAAAGTATTATTTTAACACGATTTTAGGGATTCATCCCAAAGGATGCACAGGAGTACCATTAATTAAAGCCTATACAGGCTGGATTTTTGAGTTGGGACAGTAAGGGCAGGTACCCTAACCGTTATAGCTACACGAAAATGGACTAAGGAGACTATCCACAACTTTTCATGACGTTTTGAACCCTATTCGCAGATTTTCATAAAAATACACCGTTCTTTATCTTTGGAGCCGTAATAGGCAGAAGTTAGAAAGTTTCACAGAACTAGAATTTATGGCGGATATCTTTCCTAACAAAATAATATGAAGAAAAGATTAAAGTAAAGAAAAGATTGAGCAAACCGTATACAAAGTACATTATTTAGATTTTTTTTGTTTCGATCTACCGTAAAACGGAAAAAAATCCGTAAACTTGCGTAAAATCCGAGAGTAGGTTAAGACTTGCCCTTTGGATTTCTCACCAAAACCCAATATAAACATACACTCGTATATCGGTCGGAAGGAGGGAATCCTCCTCAGTGCGAATGTTTATGGTTTTTTTAACCGACTACGGTAAAAAAAAACCCTGGGTTATGATTTTGACCGGAATATGTCGCCTTTTAGACTAGAGGACAGAAAGGATTACAATTTTAGATGAGAATATTTTCTCCTTTTATAATTTTTAGAGCGTGTTTTTTTCTGCAAGCGGGTTTCAGATTTTGAACTTATTTTTTATTTGGATTGAGTCTTCATAATGTGACTTTATTTATTTATCAATCATAACAATTATATAGATCCCTATAAATCAATCAAATAAGCTGGAAAACAAGTTGTAGCAACGAAGTTGTCAAAACATCGATATTTTCATTGGATACAAGATAAGCAATGGAAAACAGTTGGCGATATAATAATCGAAAACATGTGTCGCTAAGTAAAAACATGTTTTTAATAGGAACCTTTTATGACGTGCGCGATTCCCTATCACAATAAAAAAATACATAACTATAAACAGTCACTCGTTCTGTGAGTGATTACAAAGACACACCCACGAATACTGCTTAGCAACCACAGAACATCTTTTATTTGCTCTTGAAATTGAGATGCAGATAATTTTGTAGGCTTAATTATTTCAAGCTCCTTTAGCAACTCGTGATACAATGTTCTGATGAGGGCGCCACCTGGACGGACAGCGATAAATTGTTATATAATTTTCGACCTTATTTCACCATTAAGGGGAACTTTTGGTAAATATTTTTTTGGAAGATGTTTGTAACATGCAAATTTAGAATGTGTCAGTCCGTCTGTCACTTATTCAGTCAGTCAGGACAGGTCATTTTATTAATATTTAATTGAACTATAATCATACCAAGTTTGACTCTAGCATAGATAACCTTCCAAAACAAAAAAACCTTTATTGTATGGCGAAACCCTATTCTTTTTATTTCTATTTACTTTATATTATTAGTAGTTTATTATAATCGATCGATCCCGGTGCAAAAGTGCCCATGACACTTGCGGCGTTTCCGCGTTGGATGGCGATGGACACTCTTTGCACTAGGAACGACCCGGAGCGGCAGCGGCATATTATTAAATAGTTTGTTGGTTTATTTGTTTTTTATACACTAAAATCATTTTTTTCCAACGCTTATCAACGTATTTTGCAGACATGATACTAAAACCAGAGTATAGTTGACGGAAAGAATAACATTGGTGTCGATTCTGGCACATACTAACTAAAAACTAAACTAAATTTGACAATCGTAAAAGTGTTGCTGTCTTTTTCTGAACCTATAGAGGGGAACAAAGACAACAACACTTTTAGGCCTGTCAAATTTCAAAGAATCAGACAGCTTTAGCCGATTGCTTTTGACATAGCTGCAAAATGTGTTGGAGAGCGTAGAAACAAACGAAAAAAAGATCTAAACATACAACTTGAAATCAAGTAACTGGTGCCACAGATGAAATAATAGTAAGCTATAGTCGAAAACATCTAAAATATTGATAAAATTTCTGTTTCACAACAGGACGCAAGGTCAAATCTTGCCTGTAAAGATATTTTCTAGTGTATAAAAATATTCAATCACAGGAAGAAAGTGTTATGAAACATTAGGCAGCGTGAATTTTCATTGGTTTTTCTCCCGAAGTCCAGTGATTCTACTTATGATAACAAGCAACTTTCAAAAAGAAATAACACGCTGTATTTATACCAGTGTGCACGAAAGACGCTGGAGTTTTGTAAACAAAATAATAACCTCAAATTCATGTAAAACGTGTTGAAAATATGGCCATATTACTGACTAACTGTATGATAAACGAAAGTTTAAGCGTTTTTTTTTTGTGTGTATTGTAGTTACAAACGTGTAATTGATGTTTTTAATTTCGACCGAAATTATGGATTATTTGAACTTATGCAGCAAACGCTTGCTATTTGGCAGCACCAACACAACGAGAATGTGTAGAGGTAGCCAATTTCACAATATCAGGCAGGACGATGGTAGCCTAGTTTATTTAGCGTATTCGGTACCGACGGAGAAGAAGCAGGTTCGAATTCTGCCTGTGGTTAAATTATGTGATTTTCTTATTATAAAAATATCTAAGCAGGAAGTGATATTAAAAAATCTTTAATTTTATTTTTTTCACGCAGCGAGGTTCCAAACTGGAGTATATGTTACCGGTAATGTGTATAAATTATAATCCAGCATTCTATACCATACCTAGGCAATGCGCACGCAGCCTAAAATGTGTGAAATCTAACTAAATCAAACCTAACCTTACCAAACCTAACTCAAAATGCACTTATTTTACACATTGCCGGCCGGTAGACCAGCTGGCATTCTATACAACGCCTCAGCAATGTAATATAAAGGCCAAATATGAAATGGACGATAATATGTATACTCTTTTATACATTACCAGGGTGTCCACAGCTAATGCCCAAAAAATTTCCCTGACTTTTCCCTGACTTTCCCTGACCATTTTCAAAAATTTCCGTGACCAATTTTATTCATTTTAAAGAAAAATAAAGTATAAATGAATATATTTTCGAAAAATGTTAAGAACAAAAACAATGTCATAATGTAGGTCACTCTTTGGAGAAAAAAAAATGCCTGAAAAATAATGCTTCAACAGTCTGGATTAAGAGGCTGATAAGAGCTAAATACGCTTCACTAGAGCAGGTTTTTAACGAAAAGTGATGTATATATGGCCGTTGAAAAAAAAATGCGATAATTAAGCATCTTTACAATAATATGGCCGACTCAGAAACGCGATTAAATATATTTTGTACGCCATAAAAAAAAACAACCTGTCTTTACCTCTGATTTTTGCTTTTAAACCGTTTTTCTTAAGTACCCATTAATCTATGATGCCAAATCTTTTACACATTATTCAATATATTATGCGTAATAATGCAGCTGTTTAATAATTAATATTATGGGTACAGATTTTGAGAATAATGCAGAAATGAGCGAAAAACGTAAAACAGCGCGAATCCGCTCCGTTCTAGCACGCGCATTATGCCCTTTGTTAGAGAGGGAGGTAATTCAGCTCTTGTCAGCCCCTTAAGAGTCCGACTAGAGCATGAATTACAGGAGTAAATAAAAGATTTCACCGAACCAAAACTATTGAAATTTATAAAAATAAAAAGGAGTAATCTAATTATTGTGACCACAAATTATGCCTTATTGTAGGTCACTCGGAAACTGGAAAAAAATGCTTCAATCGTCTGGATTAAGAGTCAGACTAGACTCTAGTCACTGATACTGATTGAGAATGATTTATCAGGGTGTCCACAGCTAATGCCCAAAAAATTTCCCTGACTTTTCCCTGACTTTCCCTGACCATTTTCAAAAATTTCCCTGACCAATTTTATTCATTTTAAAGAAAAATAAAGTATAAATGAATATATTTCGAAAAAATGTTGCAGGTCACTCTTTGGAAAAAAAAAATCTGGATTAAGGGGCTGATAAGAGCTAAATACGCTTCACTAGAGCAGGTTTTTAACGAAAAGTGATGAAACGAAAAGTGAGCCGTTGAAAAAAACCGGCCAAGTGCGAGTCGGACTCGCGCACTGAGGGTTCCGTACCACCACATAAACATAATTGTATTAGTTGAAAATTCAGTAAGTTAATGTGCTAGATTTTTTGAGTCCGACACGCGCTTGACCAAATTTTATTATTTGTTGTTATTTTATAGCCTATGCCCTATAAACATACCAATTTTCAAGTTTGTTAGTGTTCCCGTTTTTAAATAGAACTAAAACAAAAATCGCCTCAGCAACCATCCAACTTGACCCCTCTCTTATATGAATGTTCTTGAAACGGGAGCTCACCACAATTGGTTACCATTAGTTGTGAGAAAAGTTGTAATATTTAATGATTTCAGACTTTTCCCATTATTTGTACTGTGAGACCTAGCTTCTTGCCAAATTTCATAATTTTAGGTCAACGGGAAGTACCCTGTAGGTTTTTCATTTTTGAATAAATGTATGGAGATGAGGACATAAAATCCCATATCTTTTGATTGCGTCGTTGTAAAAAATTGAAATTTTCAGATCTTGTGTGGTTCATGGATCCTAATATATGGAATTAATTTCAACCTGATACCTTTACCCCTTCGTGAGATAAAGGGTCTTGACAGACAGACAGACAGACAGACAGACAGACGGACAACAAAGTGATCCTATAAGGGTTCCGTTTTTTTCTTTTGAGGTACGGAACCCTAAAAATGTGATAATTCGCAAAGGAAACTGTTATGTAAGGTACCTTGAAACTTGGCTCATAAACAGGAATAGGATCATTAAAGATAAATAAAAAATACCAATTTTTTTCGGCCATAAATGACGAAGTTTTTAAAAAAAATCGTTTTCGTCAAATATCGATAGGTCGTATGGCAGAATGTGATTATTAGTCATTGCCTATCATAAAAAAAAACTAACAGCTGTATTAACCGACCAGACTACTTAGAACATAATCGATATTTGACAAAAACAAAATTAATTTTTAACTTTATTATTTGCAACCGAAAAAAAATCGTATTTTTTATTTTTACTTATTGACCTTATCCCTGTCTATGAGCCAAGTTTCGAGGTACCTTACATATAAGTTTCCTATGCGAATTAAGCATCTTTACAATAATATGGCCGACTCAGAAACGCGATTAAATATATTTTGTACGCCATAAAAAAAACAACCTCTACCCCTCTTTACCTCTGATTTTTACTTTTAAACCGTTTTTCTTAAGTACCCATTAATCATACATACATACATAACATCACGCCTCTTTCCCGTCGGGGTAGGCAGAGACCACAGTCCTCCACCTGCTACGATCTTGACATACTTCCCTTGCTTCCTGTACTTTCATCAATCCTTTCATACATGCTCGTCGGTTTAGGGTACTTTTAACCTGGCCTTTATTCAGAACGTCCTGAGTTTGGTCCTGGTACGTTCGCCTAGGCCGTCCCCTTCCAAAATTTCCATTCATTTTCGCCTGGTAGATCTCTTTCGTCAATCTTCGTTCATTCATCCTCTCTATGTGACCAAACCATCTCAGCATCCCTTTCTCGATTTTGGTCACTACGTCATCTTTTACGCCACACCGTTCTCTTATCACACTATTTCTAATACTGTCACTCAATTTAACACCAATCATACTCCTTAGCGCTCTCATTTCCACTGCATTAATTCTACTTTCATGCTTCTTCTGCCATACCCAGCTTTCACTGCCATACATCAGTGTTGGTACCAAAACACCCCTATGAACAGCCAAACGAGCCTTGTGAGACACCTTCTGACTCCTCATAAAAGCGTGCAGGGCACCATTCACAATGTTTCCAGCATTCACTCTTCTTTCAATATCACTTTCACACTTTCCATCTCTCGTAAACTATAAGCCCAGATACATAAACTCCTTCACTTGTTCGACTTGTTCACCACCTATTGATATAGTACACTGTGTCATACATTCTTCTCTTTCAAGTACCATTACTTTCGTCTTGCTTACATTTACTTTCATTCCTTTCCTGTCCAAAGCCACATTCATCATTGTTACCATCTCCTGCAACTCGTCAGCAGATGACGCAAGTACAACTTGGTCATCAGCGTAGAGAAGACATTTGATGAGTAACTCATTCATTCTCAGTCCACACATACTCTCTTTCAGATCAATCAAACAATTATCCATGAACAGGTTAAACAGCCAAGGTGACGCTACACATCCCTGCCTAACACCTTTTTCGATGCTAAACCATTCAGTGTACGCCCCATTTATTCTGACACAAGCACTGGAATCCTCATAGAGAGATTTCAGTAATCAGATGACCGTTTACCCCATACATAGACAATGCTGACCACAATTCATTCTTCACCACTCGGTCTTTTCCAAATCCACGAACGCGCAGTAGACTTTTTGGTTTTTAGCCAAAAACTTTTCAGCTATGCACCGCAAGGAAAAGACCTGATCTGTACATCCCATTCCCTTTCTAAATCCCGCTTGTACATCCCATTTTTTTTCGTCAGTATCTTTCATCACTCTTTCAATCAAAACCTTTGCATACAGTTTGCCCATTAATCTATGATGCCAAAACTTTTACACGTTATTCAATATATTATGCGTAATAATACAGCTGTTTAATAATTAATATTATGGGTACAGATTTTGAGGATAATGCAGAAATGAGCGAAAAACGTAAAACAGCGCGAATCCGCTCCGTTCTAGCACGCGCATTATGCCCTTTGTTAGAAAGGGAGGTAATTCAGCTCTTATCAGCTCCTTAAGAGTCCGACTAGAGCATGAATTACAGGAGTAAATAAAAGTTTTCACTGAACCAAAACTATTGAAATTTATAAAAATAAAAAGGAGTAATCTAATTATTGTGACCACAAATTATGCCTTATTGTAGGTCACTCGGAACCTGGAAAAAAAAATGTTTCTAGTCACTAGAGAATGATTTATCCCTTATTTTACAATCACTGGGACATTTCGGAAAGCAAACTGTAAATTCTTAATTTTTCCCTGACTTTCCAGGTGGCTCCTCGATTTCACTGACTTTCCCTGACCACCTTGAGCTTCCCTGACTTTTCCCTGACTTTCCCTGATTTTCAAGAATGTGGACACCCTGTTTATCCCTTATTTTACGATCACTGGGACATTTTGGAAACAAACTGTAAATTCTTAATTTTTCCCTGACTTTCCAGGTGGCTCCTCGATTTCACTGACTTTCCCTGACCACCTTGAGCTTCCCTGACTTTTCCCTGACTTTCCCTGATTTTCAAGAATGTGGACACCCTGATTACCTAAACGTACCAGGCATAAAATACATAGCCTAGGCATCATCATAACATCCCATGAAAGGCATAAAAGGCCTGAATTATACAGATTGGTGGTGACATATCCGTACAATCAGAGGCGGCTCGTGACATTTTTTAATGGGTGTGCACAAAAAAATACATACATACATAACATCACGCCTTGTTCCCGTCGGGGTAGGCAGAGACCACAGTTCTCCACCTGCTACGATCTTGACATACTTCCCTTGCTTCCTGAACCTTCGTCAATCCTTTCATACATGCTCGTCGGTTTAGGGTACTTTTAACCTGGCCTTTATTCAGAACGTCCTGAATTTGTTCCTGGTACGTTCGCCGAGGCCTTCCCCTTCCAACGTTTCCATTCACAAAAAAATTTAATACTTAAATAAATTTACTTACCTACCATTTAATGATGAAATATTTTTTATGGCTTTATTGTTACCTACATATTATGCGCGCCAGCGCCAGCTCCAAACACCAGACACGGGAAACAAAACAATTTAATTATAACCGCACATCCAAGGTGTTTTTAAATATTGTTCTGGTTTGAAAACACGATTAAAAGTGAATTTTTGTACTACATTTTTGAACTAGCGCGATTTCAGTTTGTGGCGGCCCCTTTTCATTGAGTTCAAGTCGTATTTGTAAAGTCTTTTTCGCATTTTTTAATGTAAACGACACTGTATTCGTCCATTTTTACAGTAATTAAGCACGTACACTATTAAAAACAATTATTTCTAAATTTTCAAGCAAAATTGCGAACAGTAACTGAGAGCTGTATACGAAAAGTTTGTTTACGTATGATCGGCAACAGCGCTGACCGAACTGCATGGCATCGCGATCTGGCAACGTAGCCTTGAGCAGCGCTCCTGATTAGGCTAATTTCTCATAGAAAATCTTTTGTTTCACGCGCTCGAGTGTGTTGATGTTTCTCTTTCACACTCATTGAATTGTGTATAAGGAATTGTACTGAAGATTTCTTCAATAGGAGCGGAATCGCTGGCGATCCACTTGGTACAACTTGACTGCGTATTTGTTGCGTAATTATTTCTTAGGCTATTATAAATGTATACAACGTATAGGGTTATGAAAATAGGTATGTAATCGTATGTAACTTAACTAGGTAGGTAATACATCCTAAGTTTGAGTTTTGTGAAAGAGGGAGTGCACTGCACCAGTGCTCTTTAGGACGAGCCGCCTCTGCGTACAATCTTTCGACATCCAATCAGATGTTAGTGGGGCGGAGCTAACAAAATACGTGACATCTGTCAAGTTACCTTACAGCCTCCGTGGTCTAGTGGTTAGAGGGTTCGGCTCTCGATCCGGAGGTTCTGGGTTCGATTCCCAGTGGGGACACTGTCAAAACAAAAAATCTCTTTGTGCGACCTCCCCAGTTTGGTTAGGGCATTGCAGGATGAATCACCTGATTGCCCGAAAAGTTAGATGATTCCGTGCTTCGGAAGGCACGTAAAGCCGTTGGTCCCGACTACTATCTACGGATGTAGTCGTTAATGAGCCATGTCAGAGGCCTTTGGCGGCTCAACAACTCTGACACCAGGGTTTGTGAGGTCGGTCATCGACCTTGCAACCCACACGATATGATGATGAGTTAAGTCCATACCTTAAATATTTTATGTAAATCTTATATTATAATTAAACATAATTTAAGTTAACAAACGAAGCATTGCAGTGCATAAGAGCCCAAACAGTAGGTGTGTTGTTGCCGGCAGAACTTTTCTATGAATAAGAAAATTATGGATTGATTAAGCAAGCGCATTTATATATATTCTTTATTGCACATTTAACATACAGAAAGTAAACAAACAAAAGGACATTTACAAAGGCGGGCTTATCTCTACAAGAGATTTCTTCCAGCCAACCCATGGTTGTGAGAGAGAATATTCATAGCGGGATACAATCGTGCATGTAAATGGAAAAAAAACAATAATAAATAATGAATACCTACAATTTCATAGTAAATAATTAATACCTGTATATAAAAATATATACTATTATAAACACTATATACATATATATAATAAATATAAATACATATAAATAGATATATAAAAATATGTACATAAATATTTAAATAAATACAACGACGAAATTCACAATGATGACTACGACTACGATGACGAAATAGCGGTTTGAAGAAGAAAATGCTCTTTCACTTTCTGTTTAAAAGAGGCAATAGAGGTACTCTCTTGTATGGCTTTGGGAAGGCGATTCCATAGTTGAACAGCACGAACAGAGAAGGAATGAAAAAAGAAATTAGTGTTGCTCCTAGGCACCTCAAGCATCGTGGTGATACAAGGGCGCCTAGGTCGAGTGGGAGGAGGAAGAAGTTGGAATCGGGCACGAAGGTAAGGAGGGGAGTGCGGGTCATTGAGGATGTTAAAGAGGACAGATAGGATGTGCATATCTCGGCGAAGGCGGATAGGGAGCCACTTAAGTTGAGCACGAAAGTTAGAAACACGGTCATATTTCCGCAACCCGAAAATAAAGCGTATGGCAAGGTTTTGAAGACGCTCCAGTTTATTAAGTAGCTCCTCAGTCGCATCCAAATAGCAGACATCAGCGTAGTCGAGGATAGGTAAGAGAAGAGACTGCGCAAGCATAACTTTGGTGTAGAAAGGGAGAAAAAATTGGAGACGCTTGAGAGAGTGGAAAGTGTAATGCATACGTCTACTAACGTCGTTGACGTGAGATGTCCAAGACATATTGCAGTCCATGATCAGGCCCAAGTTTTTTACTTTTTTACTGAAAGGGATTAAAACACCAGCGTAAGTAAGTCCAGATACTGAACCCCATTCTAAGTTGGCCCTGAGTCTACTGCTACCGATAACTATTGCTTGGGATTTGTCAGGGTTCACAAGAAGACCAAAGGATTTAGCCCATAGCTCAACAGCAGTAAGATCACCGTTTAAAATTTCAATAGCCTTGGACATCTCAGTCAACTCGAATCGAAATGCCTATAAAGTTGTAAATCATCTGCATACAAATGGAAGGGAGAAGTAATCACACGGGATATATTATTAATAAAGATCGAAAAAAGCAAGGGTGAAAGAACGCCGCCTTGAGGAACACCAGCAATGAGGTCAGACCACTCTGACGAAGCATCGTTAGTCTTCACACACTGCTGGCGACCGAAAAGATAAGATTGAAACCAGTCTATAACAGCAGAAGGTATGTTAACAGCCCGAAGAGTGCCAAGGAGGATATCAAAATCAACAGAGTTGAAAGCACTGCTGAAATCCAATAGGGCCATCACAGTGAGCTTGGTATTATCCATAGCACACCGGATGTCCTCCGTAATATTCAACAGTGCACCAACCGTGCTGTGGGAAGGACGGAAGCCAGACTGGAAGGGACATAAAAGGTTGTTGGAAGTAAGAAAGGAGTACAATTGCTTATGCACAATGGATTCTAAGACTTTTGAAAGGATGGGTAGTATGGATATGGGACGGTACTGGGAAAAGGAAGTGGGGTTCGGGGTTTTAGGTAACGGTATGACAAAAGCCTTTTTCCACGATACTGGAAAGACATTGCGAGACAGTGAGAAGTTAATAATGTGAGTAATTACCGGCGCAATGTCCTCCAGCACGGGAAGTATCATGTCGAGGCTTAGACTGTCACTGCCGATAGCTTTGGTGGAAATGG
The DNA here is from genome assembly GCA_947532105.1 of Athrips mouffetella. Lineage (NCBI taxonomy): Eukaryota > Metazoa > Arthropoda > Insecta > Lepidoptera > Gelechiidae > Athrips > Athrips mouffetella. The sequence continues at coordinate 13,552,148 of OX383971.1, forward strand.
AGCGGACACTCTTCTTGATAGAATCAACTGAGACTGGCTGGAATTCGAAGTGGGGACAGTCGGGCGGGGCAAGATTAGATAGGTAAGAAAGAGTGACTGATTTAGTTAAAGAGTCTAAAATGATAGGAGGGTTAGTGAAGTGAATATTCAAAGCATTAAGGTCCACGGAGCTTTGACAAGCGTTCGTGGTCTTGCCCACACCCAAAGATCGTAGGAATCTCCAAACCTGGAGTTGGCAAAGATCTTCAATAGTAGAGTGAATATAGCGACGTTTCGCATCCCTACACATTCTGTTGCAGATGTTACGGAGTTTTTTATAAGCATTTAAGCTCTCCTGAGAAGGATCTTTTTTGTGTCGTGCTTTAGCTCTGTCGCGCTTAGCCATAGTCCTCCTGATCACCGGCGTTAACCAGGGAGCAGGAGCACGCTTTACCCGTACTGGCCGCACTGGCGCATGCACATCATACAGTTTAATCAGTTCAGTAGTCAGAACATCTACCATGTCATCTATATTGTCAGACAACAACACAGATGACCAGTTAATTTTTTTCACATCCTCTCTCAAACGTTCCAGATCCATATGCTTGAAATTGCGCTGCAGAAGGACCTTGCCTCTAACCCTCGGAGGACGTACTTTGTAAGATAGGAAGACTAAATCATGGTGGGAGAAGGGAGCAGCCATTTGACCGTGAGAGAAAACAAGGTTAGGGTTAGACACAATAATCAAATCTATGAGAGAAGGCCTACAGTTAGGAAAATAATGTGTTGGGGACTTAAAGGGAAGAATGTGTAGGTTAAGTGATGACGTAAGGGCATGTAATTTATCAGCGCGGCTATCACCTTTCAGCAAACACGTATTAAGGTCTCCCATAACAATGACGTCATCATAAGTAAGAACAAAATTCTCTAGAGTACTTTCTAAGGAACTAAAGTAGTCCACCTTATCGTTTGGGCTATAAAGGGCACCAAGGAGAATTTTCTTGTGGTGAACAACTGTTTCGAGAAAGATATACTCTATGGAACCTGCAGCGTCAGACGGAGAACAGGAAACAACACTGGCAGGAATACAGCTGCGAAGGTAAATACCTACGCCTCCACCACCCTTGCCAGTGCGGTCATTACGAAACAGTTTGTAACCTGGAAGAGAACAGCTAGTAGAAGGGAGTGTAGGTTTAAGCCAGGTTTCAGACACTAGAATACAATCAACTACGCCGTCGCCAAAAGATGCGAGAAGATCAGAATAATGAGATAAAATACTCTGAGCGTTAATATGCACCAAAGAAAGGAAATTGGAATTACTGTTCACAAATACCTTTAAAAGTTTATCTTCAAGTGGTTCAAAATCAGAAAGAGAAGTCTCGGTACTGCTTACAGCGCTTTCGTAATCACCAGAGGAACAAGAAAAATATTCATCGTCTAAATCCATACTACTTAATATAAATATATATAAACAATATATAAATAATAAAAAAAAATAGATCAGTAGGTACTACTATAAACTAATTAAATTCAAAATTCTATACAATTAATTCAACTCTCACGCATAAGTTGACTGGAAAATGCAAATAACATACTTTGAAAACGAACACAACAGAACAACACGAACATTGAACATATCAAACGGAAAACAAAACGCAACTTTAAAACAAAACGCAATGACATCAACCGGTTGACGTGACGTTAAGTTACTTAGTAATCTGTGGTTACAATTGCGAAATAAATATTGTAAAATATCAAAAAATAAGGTTGTTAGAAAAATAAGTTAGATCTATGCAAAAAACACCAGAGAAACATAAACGTTGAGCATACCCTACTTATAAAAGCAAGTATAAACCGGCGAAATTAAGAATACACGAACTGGAAATTGAAATCACGAAACAAAACAAACATTGTTCGATCACTATTGTGTTGTAAAGTTATTTGGGATGTTGTTCCATGACCTTCTTGAGCTCTGCCAGCGAGATGACCTTCACTCGGGACTTATCTGGGAGTGAGATAACTATCACGCCATCAACACTCCAACACTTTTTCATCCCGAAATAGCTACGTGCGGTCACAAATACATCCTGGCGGGTCTTAGTCAAAAATTCAGAGATAGTGACCTTGGAACCCTTCAACGTAGTCTTGCTCTTCCAAATCTCAGAACGAGGCCGCACAGAGGAGAACCGAACAAGCACAGGGCGAGCAGAGTCCTTCTTAACACCTAACCTGTGACAAGCTTCAATATCGTTGACACCAATACCAGCTATCTTCATTTGGGAGGTTATCACGGCGAGAGTCTTCTTTAGCACGTCTTCCTGAGGTTCCTCTTTAATTCCATGAAAGAGGAGGACTTTTCTACGAGACTGCGTTTCTATACGGTCCAAGCCAAGGACTACAAGCTCCACCTGCGACTTCAGAATGCCGAGAGACTTCCACACGAAGTTCTTGAACGAAGCAAACTCTGCTGCCAATGTCTTCATCGTGGGATTATTAAGAGTGGCTCCGGGTGGCTGCAGACTTTTCTCAAACTCGCCCATTCTTGCAGTAAACATGGTGGACAGCTCCTCCATGCTTTTGATAAGCTGTTCTGCTGTATTGTCCATATTACAGTGGTGAAAGTGAGTGAGTGAGTTCAAAAATAGTCAACCTACACCAATGTAAGTTTAGTTTTAATACATATGTGTATTAACTATTTATTTTAAATAAAATATTAGCAGTGCTAAAAAACGTGTCTATTCACTTAGGAGGGTACCCGCAGAAAAAACTTTCTAATCAAGAAATTACTTGTTGCTTATTACTGTAAACACTAAAATTAATGTTGATGCGAGAAAGGTAATCTTCGATGGAAATTTACTTCATCAGTTATTATCTGAAGCACGCTTTGAGATCGTGGGGGGTGTAGCTTCCAAGGCGTCGATATAAACTAGTAATGTCATCGGTCAGGTCACTAATTATACAGATAAGCTAAGAGATCCCCTCGAATCTACAATATACGTGAGCGCATGTTAAGAGATTATAGATATTTATAGCAGCATGTTTCGTTAATAATGATCTCCGATGAAGTACAGTATCAGACGAAAATTATAAGTAATCGAATATAAATGAGCTTGTTTCTTACATATGTAAATCTCATAATTTAATTAGCTTATTCCGTTGAAACTACGAGTATAGGACTAACACAAAGAAGACCGCAAAGTCGTCATCACCAAAAAGTCGTTTTAAGGGATTTATAAGTCTATAATAACTTTTGTCGTTTATAGTCCAGTCATATTAGGGGTTTCACCTCGGAATAAGAGATATCCTAGGAACACCTTACACCGTGTACACCTTACATCTCCATTATGGTGTATATGTTTTCGGCAAAGTGTATAATTCAGGCATGCTATACAATGCCTAGGCATTCTATATAATGTCGAGCTCGTCTAGGCAACGTATAAAATATTATTTCTATCGTTTATAATTGTGCACATTGCTTAGTCAATGTATAGAATGCGATGTGGAGATCAGGTAAAAACAAATAACATGTGTTTTTAACTAACCAAACCTAACCCCACTTACCGCGTATTCTATACATTGCCGGCTGAATATTGGGCATTGTATAGAATGCCTAGGCAGTGTGTAAAATAAATTTTATTTCATACATTGCCTGAACGTTTTAAGCATTGTATAGAATGACTAGGTATTCTATAGATTTGCGGGATTTGACACATTGCCTGTGACATATACTCCTTCATTATGGCGTTTTTTAGGGTTCCGTACCTCAAAATAAAAAAACGGAACCCTTATAGGATCACTTTGTTGTCCGTCTGTCTGTCTATCAAGACCCTTTTTCTCACGAACGAGAAGAGGTATCCGGTTGAAATTGATAACGAATATTAAGGTCTATGAACCACACAAGATCTGAAAATTTCATTTTTTTACAACGACTCAATCAAAAGATATGGCTTTTTATGTCCTTATCTCCATACATTTATGCAAAAAAGCAAAACCGTTGACCTAAAATTATGAAATTTGGCAAGAAGTACAAAGAACACAGTACAAAGAAAGGGAAAAGTCTTAAATCATTAAATGTTTAAATTTTTCTCACAACTAATAGTAACCAATTAAGGTGAGCTCCCGTTTTAAGAACTTTTCTATAAAAGAGGGGTCAAGTTGGATGGTCTCGGAGTTTTTAAAATCAAAGAGCAAAAGCTTTAAGTATATCATATGGTAGATAGGTACGGAACCCTTAGGGCGCGAGTCCGACTCGCATTTGGCCGGTTTTTTTATGTTACAAGTGTTACAACTTTACAAGAGCAGGTGGGCCACCTGATGGTAAGTGGTCACCACCACCCATACCACCCACTGTCTTATTAATGGCATACATTGTTACTAATAATACAGCAAGGCGCGTAGCTCACTTTGAGACCTGGTATATCTCATGTGCCGGTAATTTCACTGCCCTTCAAACCGAAACACAGCAGTGCAAACACTGCTGCTTCACGACAGAAAAAAGCGAGGGGGTGGTACTTTCCCAGAGGGACTTTCCACAAAAGCCCTACCACCTTCAAACTTTAAGATTCCTTAAAAGTCTCATAAAATCTCGTGTTCGCATCGTAAGTTATGACGTCATTCTTTTTGCATGAATGAATTTTTTAAATTTATTTTTAGTAACCTATCATATGGGGTATCTAATGAAAGGTCTCCTTGAGCTGATTTTACAAAAGTATTTTCAAAATATACCAAGTTTGGGCTCATCCATCTAGGAATTGGCTGAACAAATTTTTGAAAAATATACACCAAATAATTAATTATATGTTCATTTATAATTTCATCAAAGCAAAATGATTTTTATTTTAACACTTCCTGTGTTCGGATAAATAAATCGCAAAATTTCACAACCACAGGCCTGCCATTCGAACCTGCCGTCTTCTGCGTAAATACCGTAGACGCTTTTACTAACTAGGCTACTGTGGTCCTGCCTGATGTTGTGAAATTTAGCGACCTCTATACGCATTTCAATGTTGCGTTTGTGCTGCCACCTAGTAAGCATTAGCTGTACTAGCTCAACTAGTCCACCATTGCAGACAGATTTCGAGATGAAAATTGGTAACACTACGTATAATTGAAAATTATTTTATTTTAACACTTCCTGTGTTCGGATAAATCTACAAAGTAGAAAATCGCAAAATTTCACAACCACAGGCAGGATTCGAACCTGCGTCTTCTGCGTAAGTACCGCAGACGCTTTTACCAACTAGGCTACTGCGGTCCTGCCTGATGTTGTGAAATTTAGCGAAATTCATATGCATTTCAACGTTGCGTTTGCGCTGCCACCTAGTAAGCATTAGCTATACTAGCTTTTCAAGAAGTGAAAATATAATACACGTGAAAAATAATACATATTTGTTTTTTAATCAGCTCTAACTCTATATATATTTGTAATTGGTTTCTCGAAAACGGCTCTAAGGGGCAAAAATCGATCTAGCTAGGTTTCATTTCAGGGAAAATTCGATTTCCCATGTTTAAAAAAAAGCGTTTTATTCAGAAACCCACAGCCACATCTGTAGGCGGGTAGCATAGCTTGAACACCCGATGATATTTTAACGTTGAGGCGGCTATTAAAGAGCGAAGCTCGGTCGCCTAGGTACTATATCTAAAAAACATCCCTCAAAATTTGTTTTTCAGAAGGGTATTTTTGAAGAAAATATGAGTTAGAGCCGCTATAAAAACACGCGTGTTTATAATTTTTTTCATGTCACTAGAAAGCTGTATTTGGTATGGATATACACGTAAGTCACGCCGACAAAGTGGTAAAACAAAACCTTAAAACAATTTTTTGGGGTACCTACCCAACACATAAAGTGGGGATGATTTTTTAGGGTTCCGTACCTCAAAATAAAAAACGGAACCCTTATAGGATCACTTTGTTGTCCGTCTGTCTGTCTGTCTGTCCGTCAAGACCCTTTTTGTCACGAACGAGAAGAGGTATCAGGTTGAAATTGATAACAAATTTTATAGTCCATAAACCTCACAAGATCTGAAAATTAAAATTTTTTCAACGACGCATTCAAAAGATATGGCTTTTTATGTCCTCATCTCCATACATTTATGAAAAAAAGCAAAACATACAGGGTACTTCCCGTTGACCTAAAATTATGAAATTTGGCAAGAAGCTAGGTCTCACAGTACAAATAAAGGGAAAAGTCTAAAATCATTAATTATTTAAATTTTTCTCACAACTAAAGGTAACCAATTAAGGTGAGCTCCCGTTTCAAGAACTTTTCTATAAAAGAGGGGTCAAATTGGATGGTCGCGGAGTTTTTGAAATCAAAGAGCAAAAGCTTTTAGTATATCATATGGTAGATAGGTACGGAACCCTTAGGGCGCGAGTCCGACTCGCACTTAGCCGGTTTTTTTCTCGTCGAACCAATTGAATCTTTTGATAATATTGTGAGTTTGCTAAGTTTACTTTTTGATTTAGGGATCCATTTGCGAAATATTTAGCTTAAAAGCGCAAATTTTTGTTGTAGTCAAGTAAACTCTGCTAGCTAAACTTTTGTTACTGGAAATGTAGAAAACCTCATATTAGTAGCATATATGATGACACTAAACAGGTAAAGGAGTAATGGTCGAAAAACTAAAATATAAATAGCAATCAGGCTCTGGGCTTTGCTGATCGTTAGGACGGAATAAGTTAAGAAAAAATCGAAACCTTCGAAATAATAATTCCTAAACAACTTTACTACGGAACCCTACATTGCGCGTGGCCCGACACGGACTTGGCCGATTTTAATTCTGTGATAGGCTACGACTAAATTCTATTCTGCCGCACGGGAAACGATATGTTACGAAAATAAAAATAAAACGTTAACTGCGTTATTTGTGTTCGAAAATATAAGATATTTTTAATAATAATTCGAATTAGCGAATTCTCAGAAAGAATGTAGAGTGCAAGGAGGGCAGTTCAAGGAGTTACTGGACGTATATTTAGCAAATATTAAAATGTTCAACCATTTCTTACCTGAAGGGGCCAAAACTTAGTATGTTTTGAAAATATTTCTGTGATGTAGAAGGTTAAAATCAGCTCTTAAAGCCTTTTCATTAAATATACCACATAATAAAATTAAACACCACATAAAAGAAAAAAATATCCATACAAAAAAAATATATTACAAATATATGACAAGCCCGTTGGTGTGGTTGGTAGTGAGCCTGCCTCACACGCCGCGGGCCGCGGGTTCGATCCCCGCCCAGGGCAAACATTTGTGCGATGAACACAAGTGTTTGTTCTGTGTCTGGGTGTTATTTATCTATTTATGTATGTATATCAGTCTGGTACCCATAGTACAGGCTTTGCCTAGTTTGGGATCAGATGATCTTGTGTGAAATATCCCCCAATATTTATTGAAAAAAAAAAAAATTTCATCCCCGAACCGCCCCCAACACCGTACATCTCAGGTCCGCGCACTTTTAGGATGTTTATCTCCTAAGGACCCCGAAAGCATTCATTCTGCCCCCCTGCATGCTGCCTACAATTATTTATAAAACGAACGAACGAAGAGAACATTCCATGGGATTAGACTACGGTTCTAGCAAGCTACCTGTACAATACTGTACATTGTGTAGAAATACAAATGTATTTCTACACAATGTAGTCACATATTTAAAAGAGCGCGCGGGTACTTATTTTCTAGTCACTTTTTTTTCACATGCCGCCAATTGATTGCGAGGCGATGTAATTTAACTGACCTCGTCAAGAGGTAGTAAGTAATATACCTGCCTCTTATCCACTGCTGGACGTTTCACGGGATGTTATGCTTGATTGATTGAAAATCCTACAAAGAATACTTTTTTAATTCGTAACAGGTGGCTCAAGTGAGCCGGGGGTACCGGGCGGGGCACGTGAGCTGAACGCATTTGCGACGGTTGGCGAGACTCGTCAATCAATAGATACCCCAAGATTGCCAACGCCACCGTCGGGGTTGACCAAGAAAAGGTGGCGTGACGACTTACAGGCAGTAGCACAAATCTTTTTTATTTTATTTTAAACTCTAAGTTATTGTCACTTTCTATATCATCAAAACGAAAGTGACAACAATACATAGATTAAAGCTTTGTACAACATGCAACAGCCTGTTAGACCCGGTTGGTGGGAGTTTGCTCAGAACGGCGATTGTTGAAACAACGAAGGGGAGGCCCAACAAAGCGATAATTGAGGCTAAAAAAAAAAACAAATGAGGACACAGCACTAGATATCTTTGACAGTGCCAACATGATGCAACTCTCTCCAGAATTTAACAATATTAGATACCTATCCAATTAATCGTATCACAACGGCTGCCGTTATTTCGTTAGTGAAGCTAAAGTTTATCACGGTATCTAAGAATAACTTTCAAAGTTGTGATAATTATGTTACAAAACGACGTGATACAAAGTGTTAGGAAAAATACATATTTGGCATATTCTACGCCTAAGGAACGTAGGTCGAACAATGACATAATATTTTTAACTTCCTATACCAATAGTGACTTTGAGAGCTAGTGTAGACCCTACGTTGCTTAGTCGTTAACAATTTGATTACTTGCGCGGCTAAATAAAGCGGCATTGCACGTAAAATCGCAACAACAATCGCCAATGGCAGAACCTTGAAAAGCAAGCAAAGCATTGCGTTTCTTTGGTTTTCCTATTTCTTTGTTAAACTGATTCTAAATCTGTAGAGCCTGTTTTCATTGTTTTCTAAATTTAATCAGCGCAGTCGTTAATAACCCAAATATAAAAAACTGGAAACTGCATTTAAAATAAAGTTTCTGAAATGATCGATTATTTTAGTAAATTTACGTTCCTGCTTCGCTTCACCGTCCAATTCGTTAATCGCACGACTTTCAGCGCCATCTTGTGGCAACTATATGTTGATACTAAAAAAGGGTGTCTTAGCAAGAACTGAACTGAATTTTAAAATGTTTTAATAATATATCTATTTAATATTTTATTCACATTTTGCAGTAAGGGCTGCAGGATTTGACGTACAATTTCTTCTTCAAGTTGGCTCAGGGTCGTTCGCATAGACCTGACTTTTAAAAAAAAAACCCCAAAGAAAATACTCCAAACAAGTTAAACCCAACAGACCAACGGTGGCATTTAACCGATATTTTGTTTCATGTGTAAATGTCATCACTACCTCCATACATAATATGTAGAAAAAAATTAAAATAAAATATTCAATATATCCTATACTATTAGACGACCAATATTTATATACATATATTTGTTGGTTTGGTTGCATGCACGTCTCATGTCTGGAAAAATTCGTTTTCCCCGTTTTTTAAGCATTTGCGTTTTAGACAAAAACCTACAGCGCTATCTGTTAGCGGGTAGAATAGCTTGCTCACCCTATAATATTTTAATATCGAGGCGGCTATTACAGAGCGAAGCTCAATCGCCCAGGTACTCCTATACTATTAAACGAGCAATATTTGTATGTATGTATGTATGTGGTCGGTCTCTCGAAAACGGCATTAACGATTTCGATGAAATTTACCATACGGGGGTTTTCGGGGGCGAAAATCGATCTAGCTTGGTCTTATGTCTGGGAAAATTCGTTTTGTCTGTTTTTTTTAGCATTTCTTGAAAATAGCGCGATTCGGAAACCCCACAGCAGCGCCATCTGTTGGTTGGAGGGCTTTGGTTAAAATTTTACAGAGCGTAGCTCGGTCGCCTAGGTACTATTATTTTAATAAAGTTCTTGCTGAGACACCCTTTACATCATTTTAGGGTTCCGTACCTAAGGAAAAAACGGAACCCTTATAGGATCACTTTTTTGTCTGTCTATCGGTCAAGACCCTTTTTCTCAGGAACGCTTGGAGATATCAAGCTGAAATTCATATCAAATACTTAGGTTTACTGCCCCTTGCAGCCGTTTATGCCGCAAAAATTCGAGTTTTTCAACACTCGCAAGGGAATCAAAACCTACAGGGTACTTCCCGTTAACTCAGAATCTTGAAATTTGGTACGAAGCAACGTCTTATAGCACAGATTTAAAAAAATTGCGAAAAGCATAAATTTTTAGTTACATCATATAATAAAAAGATATTTTTAAACTTACTACCCCTTTCCTCGTGAACGCTTAGAGGCATAAATTGAATTTAATATCAAATACCCAGGTCTATAATACCTTTAAGCTGTAACAAAATCAAACTTCTATGTTAACGCAATCAAAAGAAACAGCAATTTAAGCTGCATATTTTGAAACTCGCAAAGGAATCAAAACCTAAAGGATACTTCCCGTCGACCTAGAATCTTGAAATTTGGCATGAAGCAACGTTTTATAGCACACATAAAGGAAAAATTCCGAAAACCTTAAATTTTTAGTTACATAATAACATTTTTAGCAATAAAAATACCACAACTTTTACTTATATACCTACAGGTCTGTACGGAACCCTCGGTGCGCGAGTCCGACTCGCACTTGGCCGGTTTCTTTTTTTTATTGGATTACTTAATCCCACAGTACATACAATGATGTGATGTCATTTGAGATTCAAGACATGTCGTGCATGTGTGACTGTGCACATTTTAGTAACTCAGCATGCATTATTATGGCTGCCTATTGAGTTTCTATGAATCTTTATTGTACACCCGATTGCTGACGCATATGTAGGTATACTTTGGTTTCGTAACTTTAACTTAAGCCTTTTCGCCTCTGTTGCTTACCTCAGAAACTTTGTGAGATGGCGTCCATTCGAACACATTGAAGCAATTTGTTTTATGTAATGAATGTAGAAGTCCTAAATTTTCTAATATGTCTTCAGAGCTGGTTCAAGTCTACTTCGATATCTTGTTGCTTACAAAAGAACTTGGCGTTAAGTAAACAAAAGAATCAAAAAATTAAATGTCTTTAAAAATGGATATTTCTGCCCATTTTAAGATTTTAGTGTACGTGTATTGTTGTGACAAATGTGTATAATTGATGATATTTTCTTTCGACTGCAAAATTTTCGTTTAAGTACTTAGCGCCATTATTCTTTCAAAAAAATCATTCTAGGCGTGGGGAGGTCCTTAGCTAAAGGAGTGATCACACCTAGCTGAATTCAAAGACTAATTAGGCATACATTGCTCGTTGAAGCAAGCATATTGCAATTAACATAACCAAGCCTCCCAGCAATGTATGCCGAATTAGTCTTTGAATTCAGCTAGGTGTGATCACTCCTTAAGTGTGTTAACACACTGTATTCGGATGATCCGAACTAGGGGTCTTCCTAGGCTACTCTTCTTCCTGGTACGCAAGTTGTAATACTAATAGCCTTTTAGGAACTTTGGACTAGAACCAAATTAGAAGCGGAGCACAAACGCTATAAGAAGCTTAGTTATCGGTGCGCCCCCCACCCAATACGTACCATCTTGGAAGATGTCAACATCGAGCAGCATAGAACACTCTTCATTAGTAAGTAGACCGTCGGCCGAAGCCGGCGACCAGTCCCATTGGCTCGTACTCATCCTGGGTGATTGGTATGGCACTCTGAAAAACATTAATAAGTTTCGATCAGACTTTTTTTGGTAGGAACGAAGATCGTGCTGTCAAGATCGCGCATTTGGGACGACTGTCAGGCATCCTAGGTCCCGCTGGAATACTTCTTCACTCCAGAAGGATCAGAATGCCTTCAAAACACCCAACAATCATTACAATGTCCACAGTATGACTATGCGGGACAACGCGGCGGAGTGGCATACATTAATCGCTTAGTTGTAACGTTATTTAAACGCTATACTTTGTGGCACGCAATGGATACCGAGAGATTCGCACATGAGCCCATAATATTCTTACAATAGCTACTGTGTCAGTTTTGTCAGTAGGTACTTTACCAGTCGTCCCCACATTTTACATAAGACCATTTCGATTCGATATCGTAAGTCGTCATTTTTCCCGCCTAAGCTCTCCTGCCTTAGACGATGATGCAAAAATACAACGAATCATTATAGAAATATAAGGATAAAATACTTGATATAAAACTCGCACAAAACTTAAGCAGATCAAATTTAAAATCTATAAGTATGTGTATTTGTTCCTCCCACTTCCCGTACCACCCGCCCGCAGTCACCCGTCTGATACCGACAGCAAATACGTGATCAAAGGAAATTTGATAAATATTTTTTTTATTTCGTTTTAAATTTTTCAAGCTTTCTCAATGAGTTGAAGCGTTACCTACTTGCCACATAAACAAAATAAATAATCTGCATATTCTGTTAGGTTCTATGTTGTACAACTATTTATACAAAATCTTTTTTTTTTTCTAACAGTACCAGCTAAAAACTTAACGGCTGCTTTTGAACTGGCTTAACAAACTATTGTTGTTGTAATCAAATATTGTATTAAGTTCTACTAGCCACTTATGTTAATGTGCAGTTTTCGTAGTTGATAAATTGTCGTGGACTCCTCTTACTAACAAAAAAATCTACACAAATTACCATGTGGTCCTAGTTTATTCAATTGTTTTGCTACTGCCCAATTGAACTATAGGCAGACAATAATAAGCAGCAAGTAATATCATATTAAATAATCGGACACCTACCCAATACTCATGTCGTGCCATTCCTATTATCAATCAAATCACAGAATACGAGTAACACTTTATAATAGAGTAGAGTAACACTTTAACTCGTAGAGTAACACTTATGGTAATATGGTAGAAACTCTTAGAGTAACACTTTATAATAACAATAAGTTTCGACAAGGCAAACATTTGTGTGATAGACACGAGTGTTTGTTCTGTGTTTGGGAGATTTTTTTATCTATTGATAAAAAAATCATTGTATATCGGTTTGGGAACAAATAACTTTGTGTGAATTGGTCCTCCTACATTTATTCATTTTTATTTTAACTGCTGACCTAACTTTATTTTGAAGATGGCATCCAAAGACGATGACAGATCCTCTTTCTGTAGTGGTTTGTAACGAATTAACGTGTCATTAAGTTCTAAGCCAGTCCAAAACTCTGATTCACCATAACATCCCATGAAACGTTCACTGCGGGACAGGGAGCTCCCTCCAGAACTCCAGCAAAAACGCGTGGTACTCAGGAGGGAATTTACCATAGTCACCACGCTTGTAAGCGTTGCGGCTGGCGACCGCTGTTGTATGTAAGATGGTACGATACACAGAGAGATGCTGCTACCAATCCTCCGATTTATAAGCCCTTAGCCTCCTCTTACGACACCCACGGGTAGAGATGGGTTGGTACTATTCTTTTCCGGCATCACACGGGCGTTCCGGCACCACAAGAAGGGCGTTCCAGCACCACAAGAAGGGCGTTCCAGCACCACAAGAAGGGCGTTCCGGCACCACAAGAAGGGCGTTCCGGCACCACAAGAAGGGCGTTCCGGCACCACAAGAAGGGCGTTCCGGCACCACAAGAAGGGCGTTCCGGCACCACAAGAAGGGCGTTCCGGCACTACAAGAAGGGCGTTCCGGCACCACTAGGGCGTTCCGGCACCACAAGAAGGGCGTTCCGGCACCACAAGAAGAGCGTTCCAGCACCACAAAAAGGGCGTTCCGGCACCACAAGAAGGGCGTTCCGGCACCACAAGAAGAGCGTTCCGGCACCACACGGGCCAACTCTGCTTACTCTGATATTAAGACTCAAAGTTCATACAAAGAGTTTTCATAAAATAATGTAAGGGAACAAGTTAGAAGGTTATTCTCGAGCAAATTAGAACAAACTCTACCATATTACCATAAGTACCCTAACCCCTGATAAGTTCAGTGCTTATCAATGGAGGCCTTTCACCTTAAGAAGTTGTAAAAGCTGAACGACGCAATAGCAAGACTAATTCTGATAAAATCGCTCACACATACCTATTGATGGATGGAACTGTATATTTTTTTGTTTGAAGGATCATTTTTACTGGTGTAGGGCCAAATATTATGTTTGGTTTTTATTATTCTCTGCATCTCTCAGTAGGCGTACACAAAGTTTTTTTTTCATTATTGTCAATGGGCTTACTCTTGACCTCGATTTAGTAGTAGAGGAGAGGAGATTCGAGTAGGTGTTGTAAAAGGCGACCAAAGGGATTTTAAGCCAGAGGCAGTAGCGTCCTTCAGCACCGTAATGCGGTCACCAACCACCGCAGTCCATTGAAGCCAGCCGCAACGCTAACAACCCTCCTAATAAAACTACTTGTTTTTTCTGTGAATTTCAGGTAGATATTTTTCTGTATATTCGTTTGTAAAGGTTACATGTAGTGTAGTGATGATTTGCAAACTTCAGGCACATCAAACCCGCGGCCCATAGGCAGCCCTTTACATTTTCTGCGGTCAGCGCGATGGTCCCTAAATCATCATTAACTGCATTCAGTTTTAATGTTAATTTACACAGATAAATTGAAGAATCTTAATATAAAGAAAAAAACGGCCAAGTGCGAGTCAGACTCGCGCACTAAGGGTTCCGTACCTGTCCACCATATGATATACTAGAAGCTTTTACCCTTTGATTTTAGGAACTCTGCGAACAGACAAACCTGATCCCTTCAACGAGAGGTCACATTAATTGGTAATGAGAAAAGTTGTAATATTTCATCATTTTAGACTTGTGCTGTGAGACCTAGCTTCTTGCTAAATTTCATGATTCTAGGTCAACAGGAAGTAACATAAATTTTTAATTTGGTTCATAAATGTATGGGACAGGCAGATTCTATGTCTTTATGCATTCTAGTAAGGGTGATGTGATGAAGGACAAATTTCTATATGATTTGCTCATGTCTGCCTTTGACTGATGATAAGGAGCATCCTCTAGAAGATACAAAAAATATTGGCGGACATCCACACCCCTGCGTTTTTGAGGAATTAAGTTTTAACTATTTTGAAATTTGACAATGAAACGTACACCTGGCAGACTATGACTATCTGATAAAATACAATGTATGAAACCCCAGAAAAATAGTCTGCCACCATAATAGCCCTGCGTCGTAAAGTTACAGCTCTTCAAAATGCAAAAATTCACTACTTCGTCCCGTGATAATGCAAAGCACTGCATGTCTGCCTCTTCGATTTTCTACATCTTCAGAAGTATTTTAAACAGGAGCCACAAAGGCAGACCAAAAAAACATTATTTAGTATCTAATTTTAATTTTATTGCTTTAACTCAAAAACGCAGCGACGCACTGTGGGCTGAAATTAGCGTTTCATAGACATTCAATATTTTTTTTTGAGTGACGCTTTTTATGCTTGGAAACGATTGAGGATACCTACTTTATGCCTTATATAATGAACTTTCAGGTTTATAATTGTAAACAGCGCACTCAGATTTTTTTTTTTTTTAATTGTATGGAGTCGTAATAAATTATGATATCTCCATCATCGCACAATTGCGCCTAATATCCTCTTAGGTTATTAATATATGAATTATTTTGGATTTTTTGACATACTACATGCTATAGCCAAACTTCCGCCTTTTTTTTAACAAAACTTTTAATAAATTACCAGTTTTTTTTTGTTTATTATACAGCTAATGAGTTTTTAAGCAAATTTCACATTCTAATATTTCAGACAATCAATTTGCGTAAATGTCCAATCTATTTAAATCCATTTTAAGCTTAATATTAGTTAAAAACGAAAAAAATTACAAAATTAGATTTTTAAAAAAGAAGCAAGATTGGCCTTAGTTTGGAGTATGTCAAAAAATCCATAATAATTCATATATTAATAACCTAAGAGGATATTAGGCGCAATTGTGCGATAATGGAGATATCATCATATTTTATTACGCCGACTCCATACAAATTTTTTCGAAAAAAATTCTGAGTGCACTGTTTACAAATATAAACAGGAAAGTTCATTATATAAGGCATAAAGTAGGTATCCTTAATCGTTTCCAAGCATAAAAAGCGTCACTCAAAAAAAATATTGAATGTCTATGAAACGCTGATTTCAGCCCACTGTGCGACGCACAGAAAAACTTGTAAGGACCAAATCGATTCGTATTGAGCTGATCTATCATCCCTATTAATATGAATCATGAGCAAATCATATACCCAAATTGCAGCCAGCACCCTAACTATTCCGCCCACCAATACCTTGTAGTTGACATGCCTGAACTACACAGTTTGGAGTGGCTACCAATGACTACTTACCACAGATATAAGTACGAGTCCAGAGACGTCAAGATCCCTTTGTTGTGAAGATAGTTGTCGTAGAACAGGGTTGTCCGTTGAGGGCGCCATGATGGCACTGAAATTATACCAATAAGGATTTTTTTAAATATTTACAACAGATAATTTATATAAAATATTAATTCCTTATTAAAAAAACAAGTAATAATTCACAGACCTCAGAGAATCTTGAAAAATGGGAGTACAAAAAACAACCCGGCCACCTCTGAACCAATTATGAAGTATTGAAGATAGAATAAAGGAAGAATATGTTTTCAATTAATTGCCCAAGCCTTATTCCATTTCTTGCATGTTATGCATTCAATATTAGAAATTCAGCTTGCAATACATTACAAATATTGCAAACTGTAAAGATGTACACCTTACTATAAGTCAACAAAATTAGCTTATCATGTTTAAAATTAAAATTAGTTCTATGATCACAGTTTCATTTATTTATGTTATGAAAGACAAATCAAGGCCAACTACCAGCTAGTTATTACTTTTAAAATGTTTGTTACAAAATCCTAATGTTGAAATGTTACCAGATAAGTCATGCAACTGTACCATGTTACCAACACTGCCATTATTATCAAACACAGCTCTACTATGGGATAATAAACAAGTGACAATGAGCTTCCTTCATTTTTTTTGTAATTACATTTTAGACATCAGTGTGCCCACATACACTGGCCACATTTCCCTGCTGTACCGCTAACAATAAAAAATTATAACTATCCTTTTCCTTTTTTTTTAACTGAAACAATCTTGAAGTGTTTTCTTTTCAAAATTATAACAAAAAACTACTCGTATTAAGATGAAATGCACCAGCTATAACTTTGACGATAACAAAATAAATTAATAATTAAATAAAATGTCAAAAAACACAAAAAATCTCCACAGTAATCGGCTGTGAGACGAGCACATTTTGCTGACCATGTATTTGTAGTAACCATTACCTGTTAGTAATGAGGCCAGAAAGCATAGATTATGTACAGTTACCACACACAAGTTAAAACACTTTTACAATGAGACTTACTTCACAAATCACAATATCTGCAGCAGTATCAAAAATGTTCTATGAAAGCATATAAAAATAAACAATGAATGAACTCAAAAATAAAGTTTCAAAACAAATAACACAATTCGCAATGGCATGCAAAATAACTCACCTTTTTGTTAAATTATTTTAATGTTTACATAATTATGTGCAATAACTGTGACAGGTAGAACTGTTAGACCTACTGACTGACGAAAGGAAGCGTGCAAGTAAAGATTCAAGATGTTTTTAATGAGATCTAATAGTTCAAAAAAAAGATGTTGTTAGCAGGTTGTTAGGTTAACATGCATGAGTGAAATTCGCTTAAAAACAAACGAACAGCGAGGGAGTGTTGTTTTCGTTACGTCTATAATTTGCCGCCGTGTCGCGTCGCTTGCAGGCACCGTTTGCAGTGAGTGAAAGCTACATCATGGAATGCGTCCACAAAAAAGCCATGGATACATAAATCTCGACAAACATGTAATTAAGAAACATGGAAAGAGTACTTACAGCATTTTGAATATTATGTGCGAAGGCACACGCACGTGTGCAGGCTTTGCAACTAGAAACCCATCGCAAACGCAATAATTGCTTGGAATAAAACAAATACACGTCTGTTAACTTCGATTCATTGATGAGTAATAGGAAGAGGGGGGGTGTGGAAAGCGGGAGGGAGGAGGGAAGATACGAAGGCCAATTCGCATAACGCTGTAGGTATGTATCCTTACTTCAACGAGCAATGTAAGCCGAATTTAGTTTCTGAATTAGGGAAGGTGTGATCGTGGCCTTAGCGCACATACATTGACTGTTAAGTACCTTGCTTGTGTTCTGTTCTGTGCTATATTCTATTCATGATCAAAAGTATATCGGAATATTTGCCAGCATGTTTATTTTAAAGTCTTGATCAGACAGACGCATTTGGCCCTGTTGTTTGCTTGCCACTATAAACCCTAAAGCCACGATCACACCTGGCTGAAATTCAAAGACTAATTCGACATACATTGCTGGGAGGCTTGGTTATGTTAATTGCAATATCCTTACTTCAACGAGCAATGTATGCCGAATTAGTCTTTGAATTCAGCTAGGTGTGATCGTGGCTAAGGGTGAAGCCACACGAGCGTAATTTCGGTCGCCGAAATTCAGTCGCACAATTCCGGTTTCATTCAGATTCATACAAAAGTGCTGTATGGGCCAGACAAGCGTAATTTCGGTCGCGTAATTTCTGTCGAGCACCACTTCAACCGAAATTGAGTCGAGCCGACAGACACATCAGTTTTGCCATCAGGGGAATTTTCACCTAATGTTGGAATTCAACTCCTCAACGTTGACTGCCGCAAATAGATATTGTCGTCAGTTTCAAAAGGCATCTTTAAAGTTAAAGCTCCATTAAATCTAATGCGGACCCGTTTTTTAACGGAAAGTCAGAGCAATAGGAATACGAATATAAATACGAATAGGAATACAAATAGGAATACGAATAGGAATACGAAAAGGAATACGAACACGAACAGGGATACAAATAGGAATACGAATAGGAATGCGAATAAAAAAAGAACAGGAATACGAAGAGGGATACTAATAGGAAAACGAATAGAAATACGAATAGGGGATACTAATAGGAACCGCACGAATAGGAATACGGATATTGTTTTAGGGAAGAAAAGACTTCGAAATATTAATAATAATGTTTACCTACTTCAATTAACTTCAAATGTAGGTAGGTACTTAACTTTAGTTCAGACATCAAGCAATATTATTCAAGTCAAGCAAACATCATGCTGTAGCACTCTAAATTTGACAAATTAACTAGAGCTACAGTTTTTGTATTACAGAAATCTGGGACGCACACCAATCGCACACGTTGTCCATCTTCACCTGAAAGAGAAATATTCATTTATAGGGTGTTTTTTTTTCACGTTTCTCGCTAAAAACCTTTTTATATTGGATTATTTGCGGCCCCCTACGCTGTTTGCTAGATTTTACTTTTTTTCTCAGAACAAAAGAAATCTGAACAACTTTTCCAGACAAATAAACAAGCAAACAATTTATAAGGGACGACCATTTGTTGTTGTTTTCGTCCTATTTCTGTTTGGAGAAATTGTTGAGATTTATATTCTGATGGCTAGGATTTCAAGTACTCACCTTCGTACATTTCAGTAGCAAATTCATCTGAATTACCACTAAAATAGATGGCAGGGCAGTTATAAATGGTGAAGGGATCAGTATCAATGCATGGTGTGCAAGGAACAGTGTCGGGGCAAGTGGGAGCCAAATGTCGCCACAGCAAAGTCTTCTTCAAGATCTCAATCTGATTGTCTAGCTTGCTGTACCGTTTGATATCTTGGACTGACTCGCCTGAAGTACCAAGGCAGAGGAATCCTAGAAAAATACTTCTTTTAATCCTAGAAAATTCCATATTAGACAAAATAGACATCTTGGCAATTTCTACATGAAAATGTTTCACCGCCACAAGTTAGAAGTATCACTGATTGAACTGAATGATACATACCTCCTATATCACACTCATATGGATTAGAAACTCGATTGAATGATTTGTATTCTATTGCTTTTGGGAATAAACCTGAAAAATAAAAATTATGTAGGTACAGTCAACCGCACATCAGTGAAAACGCGACGTAAGACTGTCTTAAAATCGATGACGTATGTTTATTATTTTATTTTCGCGAGTCGCGAGTGAATAGGCTTCTTCTGGGCAAGCTCGTTCCATCGTCGACCTCATCTCTGTCCTCAAGGCTAGATCGAGGTCAAGAGTAAGCCCATACATAGTAAAAAAAAAAAAACATAAAATACAAAATACAAAACAACTTACAATAATGAAAAGGTTTTTGTGGCAACATGATTCCTGTAGGGTCTTTGCATCCTGGCATCAAGTCCAATGGAGCTACGGCACTGACTGCAGCTGAGAAGGCATCTACAGACTCTGCTGAAGATATTACATCTGCCTCATTAAGGGTTGTCTCGTTTGAATGGCTGGCAAATACTCCACCTATTAAGAAATATAAACGTAATGTTATCTAGTAGAAGAATTTATCCTATCTAGTTCATCAGCCTTAGAGAATTGAAGTACAGTAATTAATTAATTACGTAAGTTAATTGAGATCATCATCATACCAGGCAAAAAACTTTCACTGTTTGACATAAAGGTTACAGCATGAAGGTTACAGCAAACTGTTTCATCAGAGGCTGCCCTAACAGCATACTATGGTTATGTGTCCTCGATACTTAGTTATGGTTTAGTGTTGTGGGGCAATTCCGTCGAGGTAAACAGAGTGTTCGTGATACAGAAAAAATGTATACGTGCCATAGCGAATGCAGATTATTTAGACAGTTGCAAGCCACTCTTCCAAAAGTATAAAATTTTACCCCTGCCGTGTATGTATATAAAAGAAGTATGTATGTTCGTTAAGTGTAATAGTCATATTTTTCCATTGCGTAAGGATTGTACAAATAGACAGCTCAGATCACAATACATAGACTTGTTATATAAGCCCCCTTGTAGATCTTTCATATATAGGAAAAATGCATTTAATTTGTGTATTGAGATATATAACAATCTACCAATTGAGCTGAAGTCATTGGAAGTAAAAGTCTTTAAACAGAATTTAACTAATTGGTTACTGGCACGCTGTTTTTATAATATAAGTGAATTTCTAGCTTTTAAATCTTAACTATAACTACTTACCTATTTTAAGTTATAAGAGTTTGAAATTGAAAGTTTATGTTATTTAGATGATAGAAATGATGATAGATAAGATAATTTCATTTAAATATTTGCATGCCTGTTTAAGGTTGAATACTATGACATACCATTTATAATACCACCTTGTAAAGTGTATTCTGGCAAATAAATATGTTTGTATTTGTATTTGTACACGACGGCCGGTCCTACACTACGCTGTTTGCATCCAGTGGCTGCCTATAACATTGACTAGATATTCAGAAATAGAGCGGCGGTTGGGGACTAGGAGCCCGTGCTTATTGGTGTGAATCGTGATTTTATCATAGTCGCCACACTGGCAGGGTTGACGCCTCCAGAATGATGAAATCAGAAGCAGGTAGCTGCTGCCACTCGTCCTCTAGTTCACGTTACCTTAGCCGGCCTCTACGACACCCACAGGAAGATATGGGTTGATACTATTCGTAGCCGGTAACACATGTGAGTATGTTGAAAATCTTCTGTAACAACTTGCTCTGAAATAAGAGTATTCTATTTGTGTATATGACTCAACAAATAACAAGATTATACCTGCTACAATGACTCTGACAATCTTGGAGAGTTCTTCCTGGTACTCTGCAGTTCCGGACATGCCCGACAGCCACTCAAGAAGAAGGTGGAGCGAGAAGATGTGGTCACCTGACTTGGAGGACATGTTAAGCCCTGACAGCAGAACTACATACCTAGAGAAATTTGGTGCTTTATTAACGGAGTAAACTTAATATACCTATTCTATTTTCAGCTTTACACTACCAACTAGCTACGAAAAATAGGTAGAGTTAGTTCCTTAACAAGTTTTATTACATATTTAAAGTGGCAGTATGCCTCTTCTGTATACTTACAATTGACATCACTAGGTTGTTATGTACTATCAGTGGATTTATAGACTTTAAGGGCACTGCATGTTATCTTGCGTCATCGACACGAAACTTGCAACGTTGTAGCGATAGTAGTGGCCTACTTGGTCCACAAAACATTGGTCTGCCAATCCAAGACCTGGCAGATTTTGTACAGTCAGAGCTAAAAGTGGGTTCGTGATAGAGTACACGTATGAAACCTATTCGTAGAAATAGAGGGTACCTTTATAAGTAAAACACAACAGGTCTGAAACTGCCAAGAGGATGCAAGGCAGACCTGTTGTTTTTTACTTATATAGGTACCTTCTATATCTACCAAAAGATTTCATTCGTGTAATCTGTCACTTAACCACTTTGCGCTCTGACTATACAAAACCTGCCCGGTTTCGGATTGGCAGACCAACGTTTTGTGGACCTAGCAGGCCACTACTATCGCTAAAAAGTTGCAAACTTCGTGTACTAGATCACATAGGATAACATGCAGTGCCCTTAAAGTCTATTAGTAAATGTTCTTCTTGCACAATGTTGAGGTTTTGTAAGAAGTTTTACAATAATAGTTATTATACCAACCATATCTGCTCAGAGATCTGCAGTGGTTTGTGAAACAGGCTTTACTCAGTCTGCCTTCATCTTTAAAACCCACATTATAAGGAGACTATACAACAATTTTTAATATAATATCTTGTTTACCTATCATCGCTAAGCTTTGGCAAAGGTTTTTGTATGTTACAGCCAGCCCAGCAAACATCTTTCACTGTGAAGATGCCATCTTCATCTTCTGCACCTAAAAAGTTAAAAAAGTGAAAAACAACACACTATATTCTGAGTAGACATTACTAAAACAGTACCTACTAGGCTACAAAACATGCATATACATACCTAAAACAGCGCACACCACCCCAGTTACTACTTGATGAACATCAATACTCTCTCCAACCAACTTGATCCTCTGTAGCTCATCTTCTAGCACCAAGCTATCAGCATCGTGAACAAAGTGAGTCCTATTAAAAAAATCGGTTACTTTAGTCTTAGGTTATTTATTAGATAGGTATTTAAATTGCAAACTAATAGATAAACAAACCTTGGCGCTTGAGGAATGATCTCTAGCTGATCAGAAAGTTCCTTTAATATGCTAGGTTTTAATTCTTGAAGCTTGAAAAGTGTTCCAATAATAACACAATCGGTATTTTTTTCTCGAAGCTCGCACAGCTTCAAGACCTTATACTTATTTGACCACTTCTTTCTGATCACCGGCCCGAGAATATTACGAAAAGTATTCAATCTCGCTGAATAAATATGGGCATATTGTTTAGAGAAATCTCGAGAAACTTGATAAAAACGGTTGGAACAATCGGTATAGTCAACATCATGCCTTTGTATCGCAACTGGTATAAATTCATTATCTTTCTTTGTAGAGCCACTTGAGTCCACTTTGAACAACATTATGGGGACAATTAGGACAAATATTTATACGCAGAAACTGTTTAAAATTACAAAAAAGGGCATAAAAATATGTTCGCGCTATTTATTTTGTTTGACAGAATGACGTTTTGTTTTGAAAATGAATTTTTTTTTTTGGTTTTGTTCTTCCTTTCGGAAAGGCAAAGAGTACAAAGCCCATACAGCCATGTCTGATGTGTTTAATCTTTCTTTTTGCTCCCCTCGTACAGCGATAGTGAACTTTACGAAGGAAAATGTTCGTGACTTTTTGGGACAACACAAACGGGGCTTAAACACGAGATCACTTGAAATCTTCATCAGCTGCGCACTCCGTAGTAAATTTACTGCATAACACACTATCTTTATTATCCACTAAATCACTAAATGCACAAAAAAACAAAATTTCAATTAAGCAGGCAAACGCCCATGTCGAGTTCCCGCCAAAAAGTCCTTTTGAAAATGAATTGACCCTCACACTACGGATTGTTTCTTGAAATCAACGCACACATCACATTCACTGAATATAAGCGGTTTATTTCTATATGCGTGCATTCGTCGAATATCATCGAATACAGTTTTAAAGCAGACTAGAGCGCGCTTATGTCAATGTCACTGAGAAAAATTAAAAGTTTGATTTTGTTTTGCGTTTTAAGAAATTATTGAGAGATAATGATTATTCGATAAGATAATTTAATCTAAAACCCCAAAAAAAGTTGAATAAAATCTCTCGAAAACGAGATTGATGACAAATGTCTTATGAATTTGACGTTTCGCACACGCTGCACTACCTCATTTTCGTATGCAATGATAGCGCGCTAAAGTGACGTCACTGATGACGTCACGTCGCTTAAACGAGTGAATACGAGCAAGTTTTGAACCGACTATTAGCGCGCTAAAACCGCACACAAAGCTCATGAGCAGGTTTTAATCCGTACTGTCACTCAGCCGAATATATACCATGTACCAGTCAATTCTGACAACGCCATCTATTAAACTTTTTTAACAACTTTTTATATTTATGTATGTAAAGCCGGGTCTACAGGTTGGCATCAAAATCAATGGCGAGTACATGACACACCTTCGATTTGCCGACGATATTGTCGTAATGGCTGAGACCCTCTCTGGAAGATCTCGGCACGATGCTCAATAACCTCAGTAGATTTTCACAACAAGTGGGTCTTAAAATGAACATGGATAAGACGAAAATTATGTCTAACGCCCTTGTTGTACCCACTCCACTCAAAGTTGGAGACTACGCTCGAAGTTGTCGATGAATACGTATACCTGGGACAAACAGTCCAGCTGGGTAAATCCAACTTAGAGAAAGAGGTTACTCGTCGAATCCGACTCGGATGGGCAGCGTTCGGGAAGCTCCGCAACATCTTCACGTCCAAAATACCGCAGTGTCTCAAGACGAAAGTCTTTGACCAGTGTGTGTTGCCAGTGATGACATATGGAACCGCAACGTGGCCGCTCACGATGGGCCTTATCAGGAAGCTCAAGGTCACCCAAAGAGCTATGGAAAGGGTTATGCTCGGAGTCTCTCTGCGAGATCGAATCAGAAATGAGGAGATCCGCAGAAGAACGAAAGTAACTAACATAGCCCTGAGAGTCGCTAAACTAAAGTAGCAGTGGGCAGGGCACATCGCAAGAAGAACCGATGGCCGATGGGGCGTAAGGGTTCTAGAGTGGCAACCACGTACCGGAAGACGAAGCGTTGGCAGGCTCCCCACAAGGTGAACCGACGATCTGGTCAAGGTCGCGGGAAGCCGCTGGATGCGAGCAGCGCAGGACCGGTCGTCATGGAGATCTTTAGGGGGCGCCTATGTCCAGCAGTGGACATCTTTCGGCTGATATGATGATGTTTTTGTTATTAATAAATTTTATATATTATTCTTTCATCTCTGTAGTCTAGACCTGTTTCTTTTAATATATTTTCAATACATTTGCTTGAAAAACGTACTTACAAGGACGTAAACATTGCTCGTAAGTAGTTACATACCGAACTAGTGCGTTAAGTAAAAAAAGTATAATACCAAGGAGTTTTTACACTCTGATCATAAAAATATTTTGTAAAAATACTAACTACAGTGGTGACTTTTTACTTGGGTGACGACTGCCTACCTATATTAAAAATAAAATGGGGAGTACCAGGAGAGCATAAATCGACAAGATGCTGACAGTACCCATGGTTGGTTCCTTTACCAAGTGTATTACTTATACCTGTTTTCTCACAAATGTATTAAAAAAAGTCGTAAAATACACGTCCGTAAGGGTTATGACGAACTCGTGAAGATGGTGAACCCTCGACTTCGTCTCGGGCTTACAAAACGTCAACTCGTTTGTAATAACCCTACTTACGGAACTTGTATCTTAAACTACTATTATTATTCGTTTCCAGCTAACCCTACGAAATTCTAGCCTAGATCAACGAAGGTGATATAAAAATAAATTGTCTATCCAGATAAAAATCAGTAGGTGAATGAATGAAATCTGACAAAATCTCAGTGCATTCCCGCATCGAGGCGACACGCAAATGCGGTACTGCGCGTACTATGCTTCGTCTCACCAGGTCACGCAAGCTGCTCGCCTCCGTCGACCCACAAATGAACAATGCACTCCCCCTACACGTCACAAACGTACCGAGTATAAACAGCTTCAAAAAGAAATTAAAGATTTTCTCCATATTATATTGGCTTGCTACAGTAATAACGAATTGTATGCTGGCGTACGCAAGGTGTTGCCCCAGATGTAAAAAATAGAATACCTATGTAATTAGGTATAATGATTTTATGTAATTTATAAATAACTAGCGATCCGTCCTGGCTTCGCACGGGTGCAATGCTGATACTAAATAGACTATTTATAGGCACGCGCCGCCAGGCCCCCGGCCGGTACCGCCATAACCGCTATGTCCCTGCATTTTAAATCTGTAATATCTTCGAAAATATTCATTTAAATTACATGCATATATTAAATGCACAATGTATTTAACGTACTTAATAGGATAAGGATTAAGGCTGTATTGCTTAAAATCGCTTCGTAAAAAAAAAGGATAAAAATGGTTATTGTGGGTTATCCCTAAGAGATAGACATATACCATCGCGGACTTTTTTGTAGACCTTTTTAAGGTGTACAATACTGTAGTACATTATTTTGATCTATCTCGTAGGGTTCAGCCAGCGTTTGCAATGTAAGCGCAAAAAATTTAGATTATTTACGAAACCTCTAAAATTATCAGTGTTTCTCCGCTATATTATGCATGTATTGTACATATAAACCTTCCTCTTGAATCACTCTATCTACTAAAAAAACCGCATCAAAATCCGTTGCGTAGTTTTAAATATCTAAGCAAATATATAGACAGACAGCAGAAAGCGACTTTGTTTTATACTATAATTTTAATTTAATTCTATTAATGACATGTAAATTATTTCAATTTATGCAATAAATCTGAATATGAATGAGCATTTATTTGCAAGAATACCATTTTATGTATTGAATTTAATCAAAATAATAAAGGCAATATTATAAGAGATGGCGCTATTATAAAACTTATTTCTTATTTTATGTCAGTGTGATATCTCCAAATATATTATACTATTCTCTTTGGTTTACAAAGCAAGCAAGGCTGATTCTACGAAAGATTTGTACAGTTTTCAAGGTAGGCCTGTCAAAAAATTATTTTACAAGCACGTAAGTTTAACGTGCTTGTCAATCAATTTCGATTGTTTAGTTAGGTATACTGCGTACAAAATAACTCTGCCTGTTAACGTTAATGCGCAGAACTCAAAAAATTAGTCGCGGGGGTGAGCGCGGCCCCCAGGGGGCGAGCGAATCTTTCATTGGCTCTCCGCCTGTCACCCATGCCCATGAGCCATTGACGTAAGAAAAACGCTGCGCTTCGTAGTTTCCAAAATCTTTGCCATGAGCGGAAAATAACCGTCATAGACAGACTTGTTCTGAACGCGCTGCTGTAGAACGAAGCTTAAAGGGCCCCATACAAAGCCCTGCCTGCAGGGCCCTGCTTGCAGTGCCACTGCCAATCGTACTTTGTGTGGGCATGCAGGGCCGACAAAATGGCCGTTACATCGGCCCTGCAACACCACACACGGTACGATTGGCAGTGCGCACTGCAAGCAGGGCCCTGCAGGCAGGGCTTTGTATGGGGCGTTTAATGTGTTTGACAAGCAATCTACGACAATCTACAGCGCGTTCAGAACAAGTCTGTCTATGACGGTTTAACGGCCCATACAAAGCCCTGCCTGCAGGGCCCTGCTTGCAGTGCGCACTGCCAATCGTACCGTGTGTGGTGTTGCAGGGCCGATGTAACGGCCATTTTGTCGGCCCTGCATGCCCACACAAAGTACGATTGGCAGTGGCACTGCAAGCAGGGCCCTGCAGGCAGGGCTTTGTATGGGGCCCTTTATTTTGAGAGCCAATGAACGATTCGCTCGCTCTCTCGGGGGAGCCGCGCTTACCCCCGCGACTTATTTTATGACTTCTGCGCATTAACGGTCACAGACAAAGTTATTTTGTACGCAGTATAGGTGCTTGCGAATGCTTGATGAAAATTATATATAATAATAATTAATTAATTATACATTTTTGCAATGCTTGCCAAGCATGCTTGGCCGTTTAGAAAATGTTGTCAAGCATCACAAAATTTTTTGAACGACTCCCTTCCTCCCATAGAAACTGCATCAGCTAATAGCGCATTTTGTAGGTTTTTCGTATTTCGACCTATGTTTCTAGAAAGTTGTTCAATTTCATGATATAAGTAACATGGTAAAATTATGTTCACTATTTCAGTAGGACCCTATATAACCTTCCAAACAAATGTACCAAATTTCATAAGTTTGTATGTTTGTTCGTCCACGCATATCCCGACTTCTGTACTATACTTACTAATCTGGGAACTAAGTTCAGATCGCAATAAAAAGAAAAATTCAGTTATAGTACGAGTATTATTTAACTTAAGATACCTACCAAGGAGGTTTAAGTAGCAGAAATAAACGTTGCAGAACTTTCTGCTATGGAGGGAGCCATAAGCGTATCACTTTCTTGCGAGGGACCTCTATACTAAAATGTATGGAATTTTATCAAATCCTAAAAACGTAAAATTTTTACCTTTCTAGTAATATGTGACATGGGACTAATAAATGTTACTACCACAGTTTTTCTGGTGAAAACACTTACCATTCAGGAAAAAAACGGTGTTAAAAATCACGCATAAAATGGCTATTACGGATTATTTACGCTTCCGTTCTTAGTATTAATCATCAATTCACAAGTAAAAAAAGATATATTTTCACTTCCGCAAACAAAGTTTATACTAAAACATTAGATTTTAAAGAATTCTTGTTTTTGTAAAAAATTTAGTTTTTTGACCGACTAGTATAGGCGACTAGGCTACGCGATATACTTTTTAACTCATACAGAATATGTATATGACGGACTCTATAGTTTTTTACTCTGAGTGCTACCTACAGTGCTAGTTTCATCAAATTCGGTTTCTTTTTTTTGAAGTGTTTTTTTTTATTACTTTCAAAATGAGAGCGAATGCTTGACATGCTTTCTCAAGCAGGCTTGCCAAGCACGTAAATGCTTGTCATGCAATTTGACCGTCTAGGGACTCCTTTATATTCTACGGGTGCGTCAATCTCGAGTGCGATGCATGCTATAGAAAAGAAAAATCTAGATCCTTAGATTATTATAAT
This sequence comes from Athrips mouffetella, assembly GCA_947532105.1. NCBI lineage: Eukaryota > Metazoa > Arthropoda > Insecta > Lepidoptera > Gelechiidae > Athrips > Athrips mouffetella. The sequence continues at coordinate 13,581,043 of OX383971.1, forward strand.
ACTAACGTATAAATTATAATACTAACTAGACCGCTGCGATCATCTAGTTTTGACTTTCCTTCCTAAAGCTGCACTTTTTCCTTGTAGCTCTGAGTCTCGCAGATTACTCGCATCGCACCACCATCAAGATTGACAGAGTGTAAGACTCTGTGGTAAGACTACACTATTTCGCTGTTCAAGGCAACAGGAAACGAATCATTTTCTTTCCTCTCGTAGGTTATGGGTATTTCCGGAAAGAAACTGGAGGGAAAGTTAAATGCAAGAACAATGGCGGGTGTTCAAAAAGTAAAACTTAACAATTTGAATATCAATTTGAAAAATGCTCTCATTGTTGGCATAATTATAGCGAAAAATAGTCCACGAACTATTGGATCAAAGAAAAAAAATGGAGACTCCAGAGGAGTTACATCTTTTACCATGAGAGATTCTGAATTCGATACAATCAACGTCGACGTATGGGGATCCGAATATTTCGTGATAACTTTTTACGAAAGGTTTCTTGTGGGCGATGTTGGTATGTATATCTTATCTTGTATATTTTTCGTACACCATGATCATCAAACCGAAATAATAATAATTTAACAATTTACATTTCATTTCAACAGTTTTTCAAATTATATTTCCAGTGGAAGTGTCTTGCCCTAAAATATGCATCAAAGCCGGCGCTAATGAAAATTTTAGACCCCAAGTAAGTTTCACTTTACAGCCCATTTATTTAATTAACGTAAGAAAGTACAATTTGCGCAGCTATGTGATGAGTTCATTAGCGTTGCGGTTGGCTACCGCGATGAATGGAGGGTGACCGTAGCATCGCCTACTACCATACGCAGGATAATGCCACGCAGCCCATCTTCCGACCTACTAGTCGCCTTTTTGCAAACCATATTTTACATACAAAAACAATTTTAACGTTGTCCATCTGGGGAAATATCTCTCTTTGCCTATTTTGCAGAAAAGCAGCAGCAGCTTGTATTGAACTGCTGTTTATCGGCTCGAAGGGTAAGGGAGACATTCCAACTTAGTTCTCAAGGAAGGCAACGCGCTTTGTTGTTTTACCAGTGATAAAATAAGACATTTAGGTGCTATGGGCGGTAGTGCCTATTTATGTGTCTCCTTCTAGGTTTTTCACTTGTACACACGGCCGCACGTCGGTGGAAACACTGTCTGGTCCTGGGCGTTTGTAGCGTAGCGCTGGTTCAGCTCATACTGGTTTTGTTTCTACGTGCTTGCGGCCGTGCGTACATATCTACTAATATAACATCAAGCCTGTTTCCCTTCAGGAGGGTAGGCACTAGGCAGACACCACAGCCCTCTACTTGCTACGATATTCTCTCGCTTCCTCTACTTTGTTCAATCCTTTCATACACGCTCGTCGGTTTACATTACTTTTAACCTGGCTTTTATTTATTTTTCACTTCTCATACTCTGAAGTGCTTTTTGTGCAGGATATAGGCTGCACAAAATCGAATTTTGTGCACTAGGGCATGCAAGTAATCGCGGTGGCGTACGCCCTGCGCGCGGGCCTGCTGCACCCCCCCATGCGTCAACATATTCTTCACTAAAGCAGAACAACTCAGTCTTCAGTTACATTTAGAGAGTACTTTTACGTTTTATTTCCTCGCAATCAAAGTGAAAAGCAGAGTTTATAACTCGTCCACAAAACCATTTTATCCTCGACATTATATACTATCAGCTATGCTGAAAGTCTCGGATAAATGGTTCGTTTTGTGCACTTGTTGTAAAATCTACTATAGTTAGAACGTCCAGAATTTGGTCTTGCTCTTTTGGCACATGAAGTAAATATTTTAGGTATCTTCTCCATTTTACTTATCGTTGAACGAAGGCATGTCTGACGTCACGATCCATACGGGCGACTCGTTCAGCATGTTTCTGCCGCTGCTCCACATTCCCAGCAAGCCTGCTGCCGGGTACTGCGGTCTCGCTGAGGTGCTCAAACTACCAGGCAAGTGTTAAGCCAGCTACGCACACACCATCGTTTCGCACGTCTAGCAGAGGGATGCAGAAGTGTGAAAGAAAGAGAAAGCTACACCTCTGATGGACTTGCAAAACCGTAGCTGGCTTTAATCAAATTTTCTAATCAGGGAATGGAAAAAAAATCCACCAGAGCTGTAATAGTTAGCTAACCTGTAAGTTGTTGTGAGCTGAAAAAATTCAACCAATAGAGTGCTCCGTTGTCCTAGCTTAGAGCTGCGCTCGAAAATTGAGCTATCCTATTGGTTGGAATTTTTCAGCTCACAGGTTAGCTATCTAGCACCGGTCTGGGTGGAGAGGAACCCTCATACTGTCGTATAAACCACGCTATAAGCCCACGGCATCTAATGTAATCTGTAATTGTTTTGTAGAAACTTTGCAAAATTTGTTATGTTATGTATTTAATAAATATTCATATAGTGATGTTCAGATAATAGCCGTGGTCTTATTGTCACTTAGTAGCTTACGATCGCTTTTCAGGGTAGGTGGCATTTACGACCACGGCTATTATCTGAAAATCATTATGAAGTTTAGAAAGTAAGAAAGTTCCAGTGTAGTTGGTGACCGCAGCCAGGAAGTAGGTACATACCTAATGAAATTTTAATAAATTGACTGGTTTTTAATGCAGAGGAAGGAAACAATGTGTTCGTGGATCTTCTTGTCGTAGTCAAAACTGTGAAACCGGCAAAAACTATAAAGACCAAAGCAGGTGAGATTAGTAGGTATCAATGTCACCGGAAAATTATAAGTAGGTATAGTAAGTTGATCAATTTCCTAGTAAGTTCATCAACTTTACAAAAATCATAAACGGCAGTTGAAATGTATTATTTAACGCAATAAATTTCAGCTAATCGATCAACTGACTGCTTGGCGGACGTTGATAAACTGGCTAACGTGTGGCAAAATGTTTTGCCACACGTCAAATCATACACGTGTGGACCCTTGGAGGAACTACGAATGGACCAATCGCTCCTCAGTGTACAATTTTACGTTAAACTGACACCCGTAAAGGGTAAAAGCAAGTGAAACATTCAACCAATCAGCGTACACCTCGCGTTCGTCGGATAATTTTACCTCGAGTCTCCGTAAATTGATCAATTACCTGAAAACTATACGTTAAATAATACATTTCAACTGCCGTTTATGATTTTTTGAAAGTTGTTCAACTAACTAGGTCCTAGTGACTAGGAAATTGATCAACTTACGATTCTTACCATTTTCCGGTGACATCTGTTAGGTTTAAGATAAACTGTTTATTCTTTATTTGAATATTTTGAATTAACTAAATATAGCACCAGTTTCAAAAAGCGTGTTAAAGTTAAAATTTAAATTTATCAATTGATGTAACAGTTTTGTATCAGCAGATATTTAAAGGAGCCTAAACATTAAGAGAGTTCTGTCCTAGTGCCTGATAATATTTTTCTAGGAACTGACATGAATGTGAGAAGCGTTGAAATTATGGACAACACAACTCCAGCTGCTTTAGTTTTGGATATGTTTGATATCGACACCATACAGAGGTCAGTTTTAAACACCAGTTTTATAATAATAACAGGGTTGTAATTTTTTTAATTACCGTTTAATCTATGTGTTAACACAAATCAAAAATGCATCGTGCGCACGCACAGTGGCGCCCTATCATGGTCTTTCAAAGGTATCGACTTTGGTAGGTATTGTAAATTTTGGAACCAAGTGTTTTTTATTACTCTCGTGTTTACAAATAACTTTTACTCAGACAACACTGAAAAAATATTTGCAGTTTCACTCATTTGAGTTACCCGTTAAGTCACTTGTACACACGGCCGCACATCGGTAGAAACACTTTTGAACCTTATGGCGTGGTAATAGAGTTGAAAAAGTTTCTACCGACAAGCGGTTGACCGTACATAGGCACTTACTTTCCCTGAATCAGCTAACCAAAAAGGATCTCGGCCCCTCTTTCACGACAGACGAGTGTTTAGAGGGCATTCAGGTCTTTTTGTACTTCGGCACTAGCTGTACCTGGGACGTCCGAACGGCCATTTTTCCGACAGTCGTCCCAATAACAGGTGAATTTTTGTTACTCCGATGCACTGTTAATGCGCGAAATTTAAAATAGCATCGCGAAGGAGCACGGGGCAGGCGTGCGTGCAAATCACTCATCGGCTCCCCGTTCGGTATCCATACGCAGCAAATAACCGTCAGTATGGGAGTTAACCTCCAGAGCTGACGCAAACTAAACAAAAATCTCTTTGTTCGTAATTGTAAGACCATTTTGATTGTAACATTTTGCAATACCTTTAAAAATGCCAATCTTTGTGGACATTCGTGTCTAGCCGCGGGTTTATCGCCTGTTATGATGATATTGATAATGAATAAATCTAGGGCTGGGGACTGGCGGCCGATGGAGAGCGTGCTGTTCATAGCAGACGCGCGAGTGTCGTGGCGCGCGCGCGCTGTGAAGCTACAAGTGAGCGCCAAGACCGTGGTCACCCATCAGCCGCACACCGCCGACGCGGAGGCGCTAAGACTGTACATACGCAACCAGGCTAATACGAGTAAGATCCCAGTTTATGTGAGTGACAAATAGTGTTTAAGAATATATTAGTCCAATAAATAGTCCTCACAACAGGAAATAAATACTTTTTAATTTGGGAGATATTGAGATAACTAAGTGTAAAAATATTGTTCGATGACTGCACCAGAAAATAGTATACTTACTTGTACAAGTAATTTAAAAAAAGTATAACGGCGACCGAACCCGTACTGACTTCTAGTAGGACGTCTATTTGTGATAGAGTAGGTAGGTAGAATACTCAGAACGCTTGACACTCGCACCGCAACTTTAGCTCAACTGTTACTGAAATAAGAACGATCTGACTGAAGTCCAAGGTCTTAAGCTTGACGTGTCCTTGACTGTACCAAACAGAGCGAAATTTTTTCCTACGTCAACAAGGATTGACAATGAAAAAACGAAACTGAAAGAGATGCGTCCGTTCGCCACCGGCGTTTATAGGAAGTACAGAGCGCGCGGTCGTATTAGATCTAGTTTATTGTGCACAACTTACATGACATTATGTATATGAACCAGGCGGCGGGGAAGCAGCAGCATGGGCGGCTTGGAGCGGAGAGCGCGCGGGGGCGGCCTCGGTAGCGCAGATCCGCGACCGCCTCGCCACCGGCGCGCCCTTCTGCGCCTCGCTACACGCCCTGCTCACTCACCTCGACTTGGACGACCTAGTGCAAGGCTCGTGAGTACTAACATTAACCAGGTTAATGGAGCTGTAACAATCTTACCCTTCTGCGCCTCGCTACACGCCCTGCTCACTCACCTCGACTTGGACGACCTAGTGCAAGGCTCGTGAGTACTAACATTAACCAGGTTAATGGAGCTGTAACAATCTTACCCTTCTGCGCCTCGCTACACGCCCTGCTCACTCACCTCGACTTGGACGACCTAGTGCAAGGCTCGTGAGTACTAACATTAACCAGGTTAATGGAGCTGTAACAATCTTACCCTTCTGCGCCTCGCTACACGCCCTGCTCACTCACCTCGACTTGGACGACCTAGTGCAAGGCTCGTGAGTACTAACATTAACCAGGTTAATGGAGCTGTAACAATCTTACCCTTCTGCGCCTCGCTACACGCCCTGCTCACTCACCTCGACTTGGACGACCTAGTGCAAGGCTCGTGAGTACTAACATTAACCAGGTTAATGGAGCTGTAACAATCTTACCCTTCTGCGCCTCGCTACACGCCCTGCTCACTCACCTCGACTTGGACGACCTAGTGCAAGGCTCGTGAGTACTAACATTAACCAGGTTAATGGAGCTGTAACAATCTTACCCTTCTGCGCCTCGCTACACGCCCTGCTCACTCACCTCGACTTGGACGACCTAGTGCAAGGCTCGTGAGTACTAACATTAACCAGGTTAATGGAGCTGTAACAATCTTACCCTTCTGCGCCTCGCTACACGCCCTGCTCACTCACCTCGACTTGGACGACCTAGTGCAAGGCTCGTGAGTACTAACATTAACCAGGTTAATGGAGCTGTAACAATCTTACCCTTCTGCGCCTCGCTACACGCCCTGCTCACTCACCTCGACTTGGACGACCTAGTGCAAGGCTCGTGAGTACTAACATTAACCAGGTTAATGGAGCTGTAACAATCTTACCCTTCTGCGCCTCGCTACACGCCCTGCTCACTCACCTCGACTTGGACGACCTAGTGCAAGGCTCGTGAGTACTAACATTAACCAGGTTAATGGAGCTGTAACAATCTTACCCTTCTGCGCCTCGCTACACGCCCTGCTCACTCACCTCGACTTGGACGACCTAGTGCAAGGCTCGTGAGTACTAACATTAACCAGGTTAATGGAGCTGTAACAATCTTACCCTTCTGCGCCTCGCTACACGCCCTGCTCACTCACCTCGACTTGGACGACCTAGTGCAAGGCTCGTGAGTACTAACACTAACCAGGTTAATGGAGCTGTAACAATCTTACCCTTCTGCGCCTCGCTACACGCCCTGCTCACTCACCTCGACTTGGACGACCTAGTGCAAGGCTCGTGAGTACTAACATTAACCAGGTTAATGGAGCTGTAACAATCTTACCCTTCTGCGCCTCGCTACACGCACTGCTCACTCACCTCGACTTGGACGACCTAGTGCAAGGCTCGTGAGTACTAACATTAACCAGGTTAATGGAGCTGTAACAATCTTACCCTTCTGCGCCTCGCTACACGCCCTGCTCACTCACCTCGACTTGGACGACCTAGTGCAAGGCTCGTGAGTACTAACATTAACCAGGTTAATGGAGCTGTAACAATCTTACCCTTCTGCGCCTCGCTACACGCCCTGCTCACTCACCTCGACTTGGACGACCTAGTGCAAGGCTCGTGAGTACTAACATTAACCAGGTTAATGGAGCTGTAACAATCTTACCCTTCTGCGCCTCGCTACACGCCCTGCTCACTCACCTCGACTTGGACGACCTAGTGCAAGGCTCGTGAGTACTAACATTAACCAGGTTAATGGAGCTGTAACAATCTTACCCTTCTGCGCCTCGCTACACGCCCTGCTCACTCACCTCGACTTGGACGACCTAGTGCAAGGCTCGTGAGTACTAACATTAACCAGGTTAATGGAGCTGTAACAATCTTACCCTTCTGCGCCTCGCTACACGCCCTGCTCACTCACCTCGACTTGGACGACCTAGTGCAAGGCTCGTGAGTACTAACATTAACCAGGTTAATGGAGCTGTAACAATCTTACCCTTCTGCGCCTCGCTACATGCCCTGCTCACTCACCTCGACTTGGACGACCTAGTGCAAGGCTCGTGAGTACTAACATTAACCAGGTTAATGGAGCTGTAACAATCTTACCCTTCTGCGCCTCGCTACACGCCCTGCTCACTCACCTCGACTTGGACGACCTAGTGCAAGGCTCGTGAGTACTAACATTAACCAGGTTAATGGGTCTGTAACAATCTTACCCTTCTGCGCCTCGCTACACGCCCTGCTCACTCACCTCGACTTGGACGACCTAGTGCAAGGCTCGTGAGTACTAACATTAACCAGGTTAATGGAGCTGTAACAATCTTACCCTTCTGCGCCTCGCTACACGCCCTGCTCACTCACCTCGACTTGGACGACCTAGTGCAAGGCTCGTGAGTACTAACATTAACCAGGTTAATGGAGCTGTAACAATCTTACCCTTCTGCGCCTCGCTACACGCCCTGCTCACTCACCTCGACTTGGACGACCTAGTGCAAGGCTCGTGAGTACTAACATTAACCAGGTTAATGGAGCTGTAACAATCTTACCCTTCTGCGCCTCGCTACACGCCCTGCTCACTCACCTCGACTTGGACGACCTAGTGCAAGGCTCGTGAGTACTAACCTCAGAGTAAAAAACTATAGAGTCCGCCATATGCATATTCTGTATGAGCTAGTGAAGCGTGAAGCGTCTCACTGTCGCCCATGCTAGTCGGTCAAAAAACTCAGTTAAGTTTTACAAAAATCAAGATATCTTTAAAAATCTAATGTTTTAGTATAAACTTTGTTTGCGAAAGTGAAAATATATCGTTTTTTACTTGTGAATTGATCATTAATACTAAGAACGGAAGCGTAAATATTCCGTAATAGCCATTTTATGCGTGATTTTTAACACCGTTTTTTTCCTGAATGGAAAGTGTTTTCACCAGAAAAACTGTGTTAGTAGCATTTATTAGTCCCATGTCACATATTTCTCAGAGAAAAAGATAAAAATTTTACGTTTTTAGGATTTGAAAAAAATTCCATACATTTTAGTATGGAGGTCCCTCGCAAGAAAGTGCTACGCTTATAGCTCCCTCCTTAGCAGCAAGAGCTGCTACTAAAACCTCCTTGGTACTAACACTAACCAGGTTAATGGAGCTGTAACAATCTTACCCTTCTGCGCCTCGCTACACGCCCTGCTCACTCACCTCGACTTGGACGACTTAGTGCAAGGCTCGTGAGTACTAACACTAACCAGGTTAATGGAGCTGTAACCATTTTACCCTTCTGCGCCTCTCTACACGCCCTGCTCACACATCTCGACTTAGACGACCTAGTGCACGGTTCGTGAATACTTACTCTAACCACGTTAATGGAGCTATAACCTTACCCTTCTGGCCTCACTACACGCCCTGCTCACTCACCTCGACTTGGACGCTCGTGAGTACTAACACTAACCACGTTAATGGAGCTGTAACGATCTTACCCTTCTGCGCCTCGCTACACGCCCTGCTCACTCACCTCGACTTGGACGACTTAGTGCAAGGCTCGTGAGTACTAACACTAACCAGGTTAATGGAGCTGTAACCATTTTACCCTTCTGCGCCTCTCTACACGCCCTGCTCACACATCTCGACTTAGACGACCTAGTGCACGGTTCGTGAATACTTACTCTAACCACGTTAATGGAGCTATAACCTTACCCTTCTGGCCTCACTACACGCCCTGCTCACTCACCTCGACTTGGACGCTCGTGAGTACTAACACTAACCACGTTGATGGAGCTGTAACGATCTTACCCTTCTGCGCCTCGCTACACGCCCTGCTCACTCACCTCGACTTGGACGACCTAGTGCAAGGCTCGTGAGTACTAACACTAACCAGTTTAATGGAGCTGTAACCATTTTACCCTTCTGCGCCTCTCTACACGCCCTGCTCACACATCTCGACTTAGACGACCTAGTGCACTGTTCGTGAGTACTTACTCTAACCACGTTAATGGAGCTATAACCTTACCCTTCTGGCCTCACTACACGCCCTGCTCACTCACCTCGACTTGGACGCTCGTGAGTACTAACACTAACCACGTTGATGGAGCTGTAACGATCTTACCCTTCTGCGCCTCGCTACACGCCCTGCTCACTCACCTCGACTTGGACGACCTAGTGCAAGGCTCGTGAGTACTAACACTAACCACGTTAATGGAGCTGTAACGATCTTACCCTTCTGCGCCTCTCTACACGCCCTGCTCACACATCTCGACTTAGACGACCTAGTGCACGGCTCGTGAGTACTAACAGTAACCAGGTCATAGATCCACAATCTCACCACCTCCACGATCGCACCTCGCTACAAGCCCTGCTCACTCACCTCGACTTGGACCACCGACTCCACGGATAGATCCGCAACAGTCTTTTACACCTCACCGCAAGCCTGTTCGCTCACATCTCGATTTGGAAATTCGCACTTAAGACTCACTAATCTTAAGTGCGAATTTCAAGCAACTAAATGAGAACGGCATTAATGTATCAAACACGACCTGCTCTTGCCTGTACTGTACGGTCAAGAGCACATCAAGCTTGACAGATTGGATTTTGTACCGTTCCTATTTGAATAGATGTATACGGGTAGAGTCGCACTGCAAGTGTCAAGCTTGACCTGTCGTTGACTGTACATCTAAAATTGCATATTTTTAGGGTTCTGAACCAAAACGGTAAAAACGGAACCCTTATGGTGCAACTTCGTCTGTCTGTCTGTCACACTTGTATATCTCAGTAACCACTCACGCTATCGACTTGAAAGGAACAGTTTAAGTATATGGTTGCCCAAATTTATTGCAAACAAAAGAATTATAAAAATACTTACCTATAGTAAAAAGGTCCAAACAGAACAATATTTTAAATTGTCGTTACTAGGTCGAGTGAGATATCATATGAAACGGCTTTACTTGCATATTCCAAAATAGATTTTTAAAATTATTTACGACTCTTAGTTTCCAAGTTATGGTGAAAAATGTCTAAAAAAAATACTTTTTCCCCCCCCCTCCCTTATCTCTGAAGTTTGCAAAAGGAAAAATCAGAATAAATTATAGTCGATAGACGTCTACGTAAATATTACAAGAAAAATAAAGCGATCCCTCTAAGTAGCACCGTTCTTTAGAAATATGCAAAAAACTTTTACAAACAAATTTAGTTTTGCGGTCCTAAAAATGAACTTTATAACTTCTAAAAATACTATAGGTATCTCGGAACCCTCGGCGCGCGAGTTCGTTTGCACTTGCCTGGTATTTTGATAATACAGTGTGCCCAATAGTTAAGATTTTGCTTTATTATTACCGTGCTTAAACAAATGTTTTTTGTTTGCCTAGGGAAAACAATGACGACATACGAGTACGTTTTACTGACCACACGGGAGAACTCAATGCACGTTTGCCTTACAACATCCTTGAACAAACTTTGGGGTATTCGGTAAGTATAATTATTAGACAGTAGTACCTACTCTACAATACGCAACATTTTTAAACACCTAAAGACCGGCCTCATAAGAACACATGGCCGGCAAATGGTAACAGGTGGGACCTCTAGACCGAAAGGATTCTAATTACGAAAACATCTATGGAAAATAAAAATAAAAATTGTTCTCCACACAAATTGCTCTCTCTGATCGAACCGTTTTGTTGAATAAAACTTTCAGGAAATAAAAACAAAAATCGAACTCTGCATGCAAAATTTCACACTTGATTGGACAGTTCGAGTCCGATTTTGTTTTTCATTTCCTGAAAGTTTTATTTACTGAAAGTTGTTGAGATACGTTGATTGATCATGCCCTTTCAGTTTTCGAAAACCATTCCTTTACACCGTGTATAAATAAATGCATATTTTCAGGCAGATCAGCTGAAAGCGATGTCAGCAGACGAGAGGTTGTCGATCCGATGGAGGGTGCTACTGGAACAGTGCTGCGGAAAACTGGCCGGGTCTTCATCACGACTCTTAGTGCTTTCTTTAAGAAAAGCTTCACCTGCCGACCCGATTCCGCTGTACTAAATTATTATAGCTATTTTTAAGCATTATTTTTAAAGGAACTGCCTATTCTTGTATGTAATTTAAAAAAAAGATGATTAAATATTGTTTCGAAAATGCGAGTTTAACTTTGCTACTTATGTACGAGTTATTTTTTAAGGAATTATTTTTGTATGTAATTAATAAAACCGGACACTTGCGTGTCGGGGTACGCGCAGTGTAGGGTGCTGTTGCTATTTCTATTATCACCCGGTGATATTCGAGGACTTCTGACAATCTTATGAGAGTAGTCACCATGCGACAGTATCGATTTAACAAAAGAAAAGCCTTCTATCACGCAAGAGATTTCTTTTGAGAATACACCTATAAGTGATAATGGATAAAATAGAAGTGGCACCGTCTTCTCCCAAACGGGAAAAGAAAGAAAAAGATGAGCTCATATACGAATACAAGAAGAAGAGAAGGGAATTCGGCAAGCAGCTTTTGTTTGAAGACCGCGAAACAGAGTTGGTGTGCAGCATTCAGTCGAACCCGGCGGTGTTCAACAACTACGTATTGCGAAATCCTGTACATGTTGGTATACAGAATACCAGCACTTTTTCAGAACATTGGGTCAACTCAGTCAGGTAATACGATTCAATCACATCATTTAGTGCAAGTACTTGGGCGACCAACCTTTGCTCTCATAACACACAGCCAACTAAAAGATGGCGCTGTAGGGTTTTTGAGACACGCTATTTTAAAGAAATGCTCAAAAAAACCGGTCAAGTGCGAGTCGGACTCGCGCGCCGAGGGCTCCGATATACCTATAGTATTTTTGGAAGCAATAAAGTCCATTTTCAGGACCGCAAAACTAAATTTGTTTGTAAAGGTTTTTTGCAGATTTCGGAAAAACTGTGCAACTTAGAAAGATCGTTTTATTTTTGCTGTAAAGTTTACATAAACCTCTGTCAACTGTAATTAATTCAGATTTTCCCTTACTCAAACTTCGGAGATAAGGGGGGGGGGAATGGTATTTTTTTTGACATTTTTCATCATAACTTGAAAACTAAGAAACTTAAAAAAATACAAAAATATATTTTAAAATGTACAAGTAAAGCCCTTTCATATGATACCCCACTCGACCTAGTAGCGACAATTTGAAATTTGGCCCCCCCTATTTTGGCCCCCTTTACATTAATAATCATACTTTTTTCAAAAAAATTTCATGTGCAATTAAGTTGGGCAACTATATTCTAAAACTATTCCAAATTTCAGCTCGATAGCGTAAGTGGTTGCTGAGATATAGAGGTGTGACAGACAGACGGACAGACAGACAGACAGAGCGGCACCATAAGGGTTCCTTTTTTTTACCATTTTGGTATCGGAACCCTAAAAACGAAGAAAACTAACTTTCCTAGGCATGAGAATCCTAACTAGATCGATTTTTCGTCCCCGAAAACCTTTGTATAGTAAATTTAAATCATTAGAGCCGTTTTAGACAAACCGACTTCAAATATATTTATAAAGGTACAAATGTTGCTCGTTTAATAGTATAGGATATAATCAAATAACACTAACTTAATTGACTTTCTAGAGTGGAATACACAACTTCTGGTATAAACCACATAGAAGGCGGCTGGCCCAAAGATATCAACATGAACGATCCAGAAGCCACGCAAAGGTATCGACGCAAGATTGAGAAAGATGACGCTTACATCCACGCTGTTATGAATCTAGGACATGTAAGCATAAGAATTATTTCTTTATGAATTTAGAAACCTGTTCGTTTTTGACGGATTAATCTAGGTAATTGAAAGAAGAAGTAAAATAAGCTACATTTTTCCGTGCTCTAGTGGTTAAACTGTTTGGCTCTCAAAGTCTTGGGACCTGGGTGCTATTCCCAGTAGGAACACTTTCAAATAAAAATCACTTCGTGAGACTTCCCCAGTTGGTTTGGACTCTGATTGTCCGAAAATTAAGACGAATCATATTCGTCATACTTTTCGGACGTTGATGATGACTTTTGATCCTGCAAAAACCCCAAGAAATATTTCTACACAAGACAACGTTTCTCCGTAGATTATGGAACATAACATCTTACAAAACAACGCAATTGACATGTACCAAATCTACTACTCGGAGCTACCACCCATTCCGCCGGTGGAACGCAGCAGCTGTCAAACTGTGAACGTTTACCGTGAGCCGGGAACCAGACGACCCATACGCTCCCTTTCTTGGCAAGCTGACGGAGGAGTCAGAATGGCTTCCGCACATGCTGATATCGATCTGGTAAAAACTGTTAGAAGTCAACAGTTTTCATACATTTGGGATATCGGTAAGTATACTTATTAAGATTATTTAGGTCTTATTTACGAGTATATTATAATAACTATTCATTAGCATTCTTGGACGCTCAGAGAGTACTCTTATGCATTTGAAAAACTTAGGGCAAGAAATAATGACGTTATACGTGAAGTTTTATTTTCACGTGCAATATAAAGAGACTCGGATACTATTGTTGACAGAAAACGCAAATGCACCAGAGCTAGTGATAAAACCACCACAACCTCTACTGGACCTGCAATACAACCCTAGAGATCAACATATCCTCGTCGGAGGCATGATGAATGGGCAGGTATTCACTGGCTTTATACATTCGTACAGTGTTCGTATCGGTGTTCAAATGACGAAGCTGCCTAAGATTTTATATTCAGACTGGATCTTGAGCACAGTGCGCAGTGGCACCCTCATCAGTATTTAAGACCTAATGAAAAATCTAAGGCCGAGTTGCACCATCGAACTTTCACAATAGGGCTTTTACTTTAAGAATTGTCTATTCAACTTTAACTAACTTCGAACATGATTTTCGCGTAGCTGAACAGTTTTCAAATTTTTGGTTCAATTAAAAAAAATAATGAAATATTGACGAGGGCGCCACTGTGCGCACGAAAAGATCTTACAAACAAGGGGCACGTAGCTCGGATGCTGACGTTTATTTGCTGCGAATGCGTACAGATGGTTAGTCTTTTGGATTTATGGCACTCCGGCCGATGCTGACGCATAATTGCAGAGCATGGAAGCCAATGATTCGTAGCACGCCTTCCTCGCGCCACAAATGAAATAATAGTTACCTGCGAACTGTGCCCTCTCCCTGCGTTATATTTTTTAGTTATGCACATTTATAAGGTGGTAGGGCTTCTGTACAAATACCATCTGGGGGAGTACCACTTCCTTGCTTATTTCTGCCGTGAAGCAGCAGTGTTTGAACTGTGGTGTTTCAGTTTGATGGGAAAAGGAGAGTTAGAGATATTAGTATACTACTAATAAGACAGTGGGTGCTATGGGCGGTGGTGACCACTTACCATCAGGTGGCTCGTTTGCTCATTTGTAGAATAATATCCTATACTATTAAACGAGCAATATTTGTATATTTATATAAACATATAGGTAGGGTGATGGCCTCCAGCATTTCTATATAATTTGCACATGTGGCAGACGTGGATCGTTCGATTAAAGACGATGAGTAGAACCACAGAAAAATAGTCTGCCACCTTGGTAGCGCTGCGTTATCAATAAACAGGGCTTTAAAAATGTAAAAAAAAATCATGAGCTAAATCATTTGCTCATGTCTGCCGCTTGCACTGATGGTCAGAATCATCCTCAAAACGATGAAAGTTGAAGAGGCAGACCACCACACCTCTGCGTTTTGAAGGAATATTTTTTTTAGTTTTTTGTTATGATATTAAAACGTGTATATCATTTGCTCATGTGGCAGACATAGATCGTTCGATTAAAAACGATGAGTAGAACAACAGAAAAATAGTCTGCCACCTTGGTAGCGCTGCGTTATCAAATAACAGGGTTTTAAAAATGTAAAAAAAAAACACGTGCTAAATCATTTGCTCATGTCTGCCGCTTGCACTGATGGTTACAATCATCCTCAAAACCATAAAAATCGAAGAGGCAGACCTCTAGACCTCTGATTTACCAAAGGCAGACCATTTGATTCATAGTCTTATATATAGGGTGACTTCATAGATTTATATAGTCAAGATAGGGTCTTGGGAACAAGCGGTTCAAAATTTCCCCATACTAGAAAAAAAAGCGCCATCTGTGAAAGATCGCGTGAACTACGTAGTGTAGTACTTCAAGGAGGTCTTTGTTCTGAGGTCGGTGCTAAATACACGGAATGGAAATAATATGGCGGGAAAAACAAAACAAAGTCTTTACTGTTTATACGTGACTTAGGCCTGGTTTTCCAGTGTTATTCATTAGATAATAGTAAAAAACAATAAAAGTAAATAATTTTTTAACTAAGAAAATGAATCATCGTTTCATTTTTGTATTAGTAAGTTTGTTGTTTTTTATTTGGAAAACTTACATCTGTTTATTGAAAAGTCGCGTCTTACACGAATTAATTGATCCATTTTTACTTATTTACTTTTTACATCTTAAATCTTTTGCTTTATTTACTTCTTTTATCATCGTTAGTGCACCCTTTTATGCAACAGGCTGGCATTTTTGTATGTAGTCGCGCGTTTCGCGTGGTCCACTCCTCAGAACAAAGATCTCCTTGCTCGTCCGCTCAGATAAAGTTGACAATTTGTGACTGACATTTGTTGGTCCACAATGTCAGATTGTGGACCAACGAATTGGGGACAGTGTAACGTGCCGATGGACCAGTACTAAAATATAAGTAAATGTGACTTTTTTTGTATGTTTAATTAGTTCTTGATAGAAAAAGGTATGAATTGATACTGAATAACTTTCCCCAAGGAACATAGGTCGAAATACGAAAATCAAGTTTTGATCTCCCAAGGAAACTGCATCAGCGGATGGTGATGGAGGTCAAATTGGGTTTTTCGTATTTCGACCAATTTTCCTTAGGAATAGTTTTTCAGTATCATGAGTACATGCATATCTTTTGCTATCAAGAACTAATTAAAAGACACCCTAAACAACGTGTTAATGGAATAAGCGAAACCCTCATACACTCCAACTGATTTTTATTAAAATAAATCCATTCCCGTAAAAAAAATCTTAAAATTTTTTCTTTTCTAGATATTGTTATTTTAAAGTTTCATCATAGTTCTAGTTTTATCGTTGTTCTAGTCCGCGCACTCCGCGCACGCTTCCCTCCCTTCCTCACCGCTCATGGTCCGCGCGGCACCGGTCGGCAGCGCGCTTATCCACAGAAATGTTTAGAATAGAAGCGGCAAAAATTTAAGTAATAAAAATTCAAAAAAATCACCCCCATCAAAAACCCGTGAAATTGATTCCACTCTCGATTCTGAATAAACTATTTTCTCAGTTTCGCTCAAAGGTTTCGGACCTCCTTGAGTACCTTTATTTTTCTGTGGTTTCGCTTACTCCGTTAACACGTTGTACTCGTATAGGGTACTCCCTAATCAACTGCGTTCCTTTGAGTGTGTTACTCTAACCATAGAACTTAACAACTTTCCCTAAAGTACGACAAAAAAAATACAAAAAAAATACTTCACTTAGTTCTTGGTTATAAACTGCTACGGTTATTTTGTAATTTTTAGCGCTAATAGAAACCTTGAAATACTTTGAAGGAGGTGTGTAGTTTTTGTTATAAATATTTTTATTTTACAAGTTTTAGTGTTAAGCAAACATCGTAAGGTACAGGCACCAAAAGGTGGTTGGTAACCCTAACTGATCTAAATTGACCTGATGATCACTCCTTCAAAGTGGTAAGGACAAACGACTGAAAGGCCTTCCGAAGCACGAATGACGTAGTGTTGTCATATCACTACAATAATGATGTCTCTAAAAAAGTTCGAGCATTTCATGGATAGTCTCTAAAATTGATAGTCAGTAATAAGTAACCAACTTATAGACAGGTACGCACTTCGGTGGAAAGAATTTGACCTTGAGCGAGTATTTTCTTTAAGGCGTTTGTAACGTAGCCACAGAATATTCAAGCAATATTTATATTTGTAATCGGTTTCTCGAAAACGGCTCTAACGATTTTGATGAAAATTACTATATGGGTTATCGGGGCGAAAAATCGATTTAGCTAGGTCTCATGTCTGGGAAAATTCGTTTTCACCGTCTTTTTAATCATTTCTTTGCGCGTTTTAGTGCGTTTAAGAAACTTACAGCGCCACCTGGGTTTGAGTAGCATAGCTTGTTCACCCGATGATATTGTAAGGTTGAGGCGGCTATTCTAGAGCGAAGCTCGGTCGCCCAGGTACTATAATAGTAAACAAGTTCAGCGTAGCGCTGGTTCGGCTGACTACAGGTTACACTGGTTTTGTCTCTACGTGTACAATGCCGTGCGTTCCATGGCATGGCATCTCTAAGATGTTCAATTTCCTGTGTAGAGCTTTCACCTGAGAGATTTTGCATTATTTACCTAACGCGTTGTTTTAAAACACGTAGGTAATCGTGCCTATAAAGTTTGAGCGTTGCTTTCGATTTCCCTGGGATCCCATAATGAGATCCTGACTTGGTGGCCATGGGACAACTTCAGAAGTATGTTTGGTCGGATAAAAAAAGAATTTTTAAAATCTTTCTATTATTTGACAGAACGTTCTAATTGTTGTGCCACTAGCTGTCACACACCACGACTAACGTTATTTAATTTTAGAGATCGCAAAGAAAGACCAACTTCCACTTGGCCACGAGCGCTTCAAACTTTCGATCAATACGTGACTAAAATTTTGAAGAATTATCCTCCAACTCCTAACCGTTAAGGAGTTGGACCTTCCATCATCAGACCATCAACATGAGATGATGAATACCAGACGCAAATACTTGTGTAGCTTTGAAAAATATATGAAAAACGTTATACGTGCCTATAAAATTTGAGGGTTGCCCTCGATTTCCCTAGGATCCCATCATCAGATCCTGACTTGGTGACAATAGGACCACCTCAAGAGTATTTCCTTTCGGATAAAAAAGTAATTTGCAAATCGTTAACACTTGACGGAAAAATAGGTGGACATACATAAAAAAAAATACATACAGTGGAACATAGAACCTCCTCCTTTTTTGAAGTCGGTTAAAATTAGGCTTAGTTTCCATACTCCTGATAAGCCCATGTATTTACTGTGCCTCTGATTTTTTATTTTTAGGGTTCCGTACCTCAAAATAAAAAAACGGAACCCTTATAGGATCACTTTGTTTTCCGTCTGTCTGTCTGTCTGTCTGTCAAGGCCCTTTATCTCACGAACGGGTAAAGGTATCAGATTGATTTTAATACCATATATTAGGATCCATGAACCACACAAGATCTGAAAATTTCAATTGTTTACAACGACGCAATCAAAAGATATGGCATTTTATGTCCTCATCTCCATACGTTTATGCAAAATAGCAAAACCTACAGGGTACTTCCCGTTGACTTAAAATTATGAAATTTGGCAAGAAGCTAGGTCTCACAGTACAAATAATGGGAAAGGTCTGAAATCATTAAATATTACAACTTTTCTCACAACGAATGGTAACCAATTGTGGTGAGCTCCCGTTTCAAGAACATTCATATAAGATAGGGGTCAAGTTGGATGGTCGCGAAGGCGATTTTTGTTTTAGTTCTATTTTAAAAATAGGAACACTTACAAACTTGAAAATTGGTATGTTCATAGTGCATAAGCTATAAAATAACAACAAATAATAAAATTTGGTCAAGCGCGTGTCGGACTCAAAAAATGTAGCACATTAACTTACTGAAATTTCAACTAATACAATTATGATTATGTGGTGGTACGGAACCCTCTGTGCGCGAGTCCGACTCGCACTTGGCCGGTTTTTTTTTAAAGCATCGGTTACTTTCAAAGCAACCTTTTTAGTAAGATGCTGGCTGGTATTTTGATACATAATTTTTTCATGTTCATTTGTTCAAAGTTCTGTCAAGATTTGAATGGATGACATCAATCAAAGACATAGCAGTTGTAGTCTCAGGAGACGCATTTTTGAAGCGTTCGTATTGGCAAGATTCGTATACGAATCAGTGATATCGCTATTTTTGAATATTTATAGCTGTGAATTCTGTCTGACCAAAGATTTTGCAAACTACGCCAGGGGGCGTTAGAAGCGCAGCGTTTTTCTTACGTCAATGGGTCTGACCCACTCGTTTTGAGCACCCAGTAGACGTTGGCCCAACCGTTGGCCGCGCCGGCTCGGCAAGCTTGTTGACAGCTTTCACACGTTGGTGCGGCTCATTCTGTGTAGGTCTGTCAAGCAAGCAAGATGGACGTATACTCGTACGCGGAGACTATCGCTGCCGCTGAAATATACTTATACAGTGCTTTTAAGTTTTGTTTCCAGCTGCACCATATTTGAAAAAAAAAATATTATTTTTACTTATTTAGAATAAAATAAAACGTCCCTCTGCTCCTACGCACTTATTTGAAATAAAGGCACGGCCAACGTGTGAACGCCGTTTGCGGCTCGTCGTGTAGAGCCCGTGTTGGATTTCTACCCTTGAACATTTCTACCACTCGAAAGTATATTTAATCTGTGATAAGAACGATATTGGCACGCACATGCACACACGCACACATCAAACAGTTTCGCGATCAGACTCCGCGATCATTATTATTTCTCTTTCTTTCTTATAGCTGCATCTCTACCAGATCGCAGGATCGCGGATTTAACGTGTGCGGGCACCCGACGTTTCCTTCACACATTGGGTGCCCGCACACGTAAAACCGCCCACACAAAGCCCTGCCTGCAGGGCCCTGCTTGCAGTGCGCACTGCCAATCGTACCGTGTGTGGTGTTGCAGGGCCGATGTAACGGCGATTTTGTCGGCCCTGCATGCCCACACAAAGTACGATTGGCAGTGGCACTGCAAGCAGGGCCCTGCAGGCAGGGCTTTGTATGGGGCCCTTTACATCCGCGATCCTGCGATCCGGTAGAGATGCAGCTATAAGAAAGAAAGAGAAAGCTATAAGACCATAGACACACCATAGATACATCTAGTCTATGGTCCTATAGCTTTCTCTTTCTTTCTTATAGCTGCATCTCAGCGGATCGCAGGATCGCGGATCGCGGATTCAACGTGTGCGGGGACCCATTGAGATATCAACTTTTTAATTAGCGTTCCATTCCTACGCAATTTATTACCGGTTTTTAAAATCAATGAATAATTTCTTTCCGGTGTTTATTTTTTTCTGAGTGAAACGAAATTATCTATGTACAAGTCAATGATCTTACATTTACCATGATTGAGGACTCCTAACAATTTGTACAGAGGCAAAACGAGCAGAGCAAGACATCATAGTCGATGTACTTCGTCCCTTTCTAATTGTTGCCATACTAATGAAGTTTACTCAATTTCCGTGAAAAAAGTTAAGTTTTATATCCACAAATTTTTATTTATACGTATTTTTAAATACTCATTTAAATAATTTTCAACGTGCAAAGTATAAACTTCTCTCTTAGTTTTCATTAAATATTTATAAATGCAGAAAATCATTTTCTTTTGATTTATCTGGATTAAAAACTCTTTGGTAAAATGATTTTTAACAAAGATTTTGCATGATATTTTGTTGATGTTGTCATGGTAACATAAACAAAATGTCATGCAAAATCTATTAGAAAGGGACAGCTTCATCTCTTCTTACGTCCTACTCTGCTCGCTTAATTTTTGGAAGAGCGCAATCTGGTTAAAAGCGCCGCGCGCGAAGTATTAAATCTATGGTACAAGTGCGACAAGGCTTATTATGAACGTGGCAAAAAATGGAACTAACACCGCCACCTTGTGAAACGTCACTTTTGAGTGTTCTCCTTATACAAGCCAGCGCCCCCACCCGCGTTCATTATAAGCCTTGTCTACTTGAAAGAAGAAAGTGAATTAGGACGCACCCTATATTGGGGATATGATTGATTTAGTACGAATTTATAAAAATTAATATTTCTTAAAATCAGTGAGTAAATCGTCTGCCAATTTTTTGTTGTCTTCAGTGAAACCAAATGAAGCGAATAAAAGCAACTAGAATGATGAGCAAATGGTTTAGTAGAGCCTTTTTTTTTACATATTTACTAGTACTTCCCGTGATAATGCAGAGCCCTATACGTCTGCCTCTTCGATTTCTTTAATTTTTAGGATGTTTCTGACCAGCAGCTCCATTGGCAGACATGAGCAAATGATTTAGTACCTTTCTTTTTTTTACATTTTTGAAAAGCTGAAACTCAAAAACGCAGCGACGGACAGAAAAATTTTACTGAACCAAATCAATTTGTAATAATCTAAACTATCATCTCTAGCGATATGAAATACGTGCAAATCATATAGCGAAATATTTTTCACCTCCCTTACTAATATATGTTTGTAATCGGTTTTTCGAAAACGACTAACAATTTCGATGAAATTTACCATATGGGGGTTTTCGGCTGCAAAAATTGATCTAGCTAGGTCTCATGTCTGGGAAAATTCGTTTTCTCCGTGTTTTTAAGCATTTGTTTTTTAGACAAAAACCTACAGCGCCATCTGTTGTCGAGTAGCATAGCTTGCTCACCCGATGATATTTTAATGTTGAGGCGGCTATTATAGAGTGAAGCTCGGTCGACCAGGTACTAATAATAAAAAAAGAGGAGTTATGTCCCCTGCATGCAAGATGAAAGTTAACGAAAGAGATCTACCAGGCGAGAGTGAATGGAAACGTTGGAAGAAGGCCTCGGCGAACGTTCCTGAAGACCAAATTCAGGACGTTCTAAATAAAGACCAGGTTAAAAGATGTTAGTAGAGTTAAGTCCATGTGTATTACCTGTTGGCAAACCTTAATAAATAAATAAAATAAAAGTACTATAAACCGGAACCGAGGAGCGTGTATAAAAGGGTTGATGAAAGTAGAGGAAGCGAGGGAAGTATGTCAAGATCTCAGCAGGTGGAGAACTGTGATCTCTGCCTACCTCGACGGGAAAGAGACGTGATGTTATAGTATGTTGTAAATGGTAGTGTTTGTAGGTAGGTTGGTGGGACATGCGTAAAGGGGGCGAGCCGGCCGGGCTGTGTCCGCCGCACGTGGCGCACCGAGACCTCGTGCGGAGCGTCATGTTCATCAACTCTAAGACCGGCGCCGAGTTCTTCTCAGGGGGCCCTGATGGTGTCGTCAAATGGTATGCTAACCTCATCATATTAAAAACGAGCGCGTGCCTTTTTCCCTGTCGTTACTTTTTTTCACATGGTGCCACTTTATTTGGGAAGCGATGTAATTTAAATAACCTGATTGCCGTATATCTGTATGACAATCACGTTACGTAATAAAAATGGTATAACAACCCTGAAGGATGTGAACAACTTTCAACCCAAGGACCCTAGGTCACATACGGAGAAAAGTTTACTTCCTATAGACACGGCATTCTCAGCTGATAGCTCATTTTGATTGAGAGGTAATTTTTTTTGCATTTTAACTGATGTTCCTTAATTAAATTTTCGATGATAAAATTTTTCATAAAATGTAGTCTCATGTTCACAGGGTGCAAAAATAGTTCGGTAATCCTTATAAAAGTGGTTTTAGAACATGGAACTGAACAACCACTGAACAACTTTCCAAAGGAAAGTGAATAATAGAATAGCAAACATTAGTGATTGAAACTTGAAATCTGAAAATAGCTGATAAGCATGCGAAGACTGCTATTTATAGACTTTAAGGGCACTGCATGTTATCCTACGTCATCTAGTACACGAAATTTGCAACTTTGTAGCGATAGTAGTGGCCTACTAGGTCCACAAAACGCTGGTCTGCCAATCTGAAACCTGGCAGGTTTTGTACAGTCGGAGCGCAAGGTGGTTAAGTGACAGATTACACGAATGAAATCTATTCGTAGAAATAGAAGGTACCTTATATAAGTAAAAATCAACAGGTCTGCCTTGACCTTTGAAGTAAAAATCAACAGGTCTGCTTTGAAACTTTTTTTTTTTAAATTTTAAATCTTATCCGATCTTATTATTATTATTCTAAAATATTATTTGACATAACTTGAATTTAATGTGACATGAATGATTTGTAAAAGTTAGGAATTAATATTTTGACATGCACGTTTTTAATTTGATCAAATTATTACTATTTAAAAATATTATTTGACATAACTTGAATTTGATGAAAATAAATATATTTTAGTATAAATTGTAAAAGTTAGGTATTCATATTTTGATAGGCACGTTTTAATTTTAATTTGTATTACTTGATCCTATTGTTATACTTCTTTTTTTTTTGTAATTAATGGACATAATTTGAATTTAATCTAATTTATAAGCATGGCCTTGACATTGCTATGCCCTAACAGGGTGCATGTACTGATCCTTTCTATTACTTATAAGACCTATGTAACTACATGTAATGCAATGAATAAATGAAATGAAATGAAACCTGCCATGTTTCGGTTTGGCAGACCAACGTTTTGTGGACCTGGTAGGCCACTACTATCGCTACAAAGTTGCAAATTTCGTGTACTAGATGACGTAGGATAACATGCAGTGCCCTTAAAGTCTATTAATTTTTCAGGTGGGATACGCGCAACATGAATGAACCGACAGACTCAATGATTATAGACATGGTGAAACTACCGACGGACACGCAAAGCGTCAATAACGCTATTGGAATATCTGCTCTTGAATATGAACCTACAATACCTACAAGGTAAAGTAAAGAGTCCAAATACGGTCGCCGCTTTGTATGGATTAGTACGGGGAGCCGTTCGATTTCGGTCGCCGCGGCTCGGCTGCCACAATCGGACGGCTCTCTATACAAATCCATAAAAAGCTGCGCGTTGCGACGACCGTAATCGGGCTCGTATCTTTAGACATTGAGTGGTACAGTATAATTTGAGGTACGTAATACAGTAGACAAAGAGGAGAAATTTTTAAACAATATTTGAGCTTCACTCAAATCCTACCCAAATTTTTAATGATAATAATTTATCATAATTATTAGATTCATGGTTGGAACTGAAACTGGACTTGTGATTGGAGGCAACCGTAAAGGGAAAAATCCTGTTGAGAAGCTACCAAGCAAGGTGAGAGTTCATATGTATTGTAATAAGTGCAGCGGCGGCTCGTCCTAAAGAGCAATGGTGCAGTGCTCTTTCACAAATCTCAAACTTAGGATGTATTACCTACCTAGTTAAGTTACATACGATTACATACCTATTTTCATAACCCTATACGTTGTATACATTTATAATAGCCTAAGAAATAATTACGCAACAAATAAGTAGTCAAGTTGTACCAAGTGGCGCGCCAGCGATTCCGCTCCTGTGAAGAAATCTTCAGTACAATTCCTTATACAGAATTCAATGAGTGTGAAAGAGAAACATCAACACGCTCTAGCGCGTGAAACAAAAGATTTTCTATGAGAAATTAGCCTAATCAGGAGCGCTGCTCAATGCTACGTTGCCAGGTCGCGCGCGATGCGCATGCAGTTCGGTGACAAGGCGCTGTTGCCGATCATACGTAAACAAACTTTTCGTATACAGCTTTCAGTTACTGTTCACAATTTCGCTTGAAAATTTAGAAATAATTGTTTTTAATAGTGTACGTGCTTAATTACTGTAAAAATGGACGAATACAGTGTCGTTTACATAAAAAATGCAAAAAAGACTTTACAAATACGACTTGAACTCAATGAAAAGGGGCCGCCACAACCTGAAATCGCGCTAGTTCAAAAATGTAGTACAAAAATTCACTTTTAATCGTGTTTTCAAACCAGAACAATATTTAAAAACACCTTGGATGTGGGGTTATAAATAAATTGTTTTGTTTCCCGTGTCTGGTATTTGGAGCTGGCGCTGGCGCGCATAATATGTAGGTAACATTAAAGCCATAAAAATATTTCATTAATAAATGGTAGGTAAGTAAATTTATTTAAGTATTTTTTTTTTTGTGCACACCCATTAAAAAATGTCACGAGCCGCCTCTGAATAAGTGACTACCAATAGTAAAACCTAAATCACTATCCACAGTACGAAGCTCACCTGGGCCCAGTGTATGCTTTGCAAAGAAACCCAACGTTTTTGAAGAACTTCCTTACAGTAGGGGATTGGACAGCTCGGGTCTGGAGCGAGGATTGTAGAGAATCGTCGATCCTATGGACTTATTCTCACAAAACCAAACTCACTGACGGTGCTTGGAACCCAATAAGGTAAAAAATATATAATTAACCATAGGCCCATAAGCCGAATCCACCTGCAATGGCCCAGGTAGCAAAATGACGTCTGGGACGAAAAAAGTACGTCATTTTAAGGTCAATTTAGGGTCAGTACTACATTCGTCGAGATAGGACGTAAAACTGACGTCATTTTAAGGTCAATTTAGGGTCAGTACTACATTCGTCAAGATAGGACGTAAAATTGACGTCATTTTAAGGTCAATTTAGGGTCAGTACTACATTCGTCGAGATAGGACGTAAAACTGACGTCATTTTAAGGTCAATTTAGGGTCAGTACTACATTCGTCGAGATAGGACGTAAAACTGACGTCATTTTAAGGTCAATTTAGGGTCAGTACTACACTCGTCGAGATAAGGCGTAAAACTGACGTCATTTTAAGGTCAATTTAGGGTCAGTACTACATTCGTCAAGATAGGACGAAAAACTGACGTCATTTTAAGGTCAATTTAGGGTCAGTACTACATTCGTCGAGATAGGACGTAAAACTGACGTCATTTTTTGGTCAGGACAGGGTCGGTACTACATTGGTCGGAATCGTTCGTCTAACTGACGTCATTTTTAGTCAGTTTAAGACCGTACTGTATTGGTCGAAATCGTCTGTCAAGATGTCGTCACTTTCAGTCATTACTGTACCTACTTGTGATCAATTAACTCTACGAATAAAATGTACCTTAGATTAAAATAATACTAACATGTACCCAGTGTATATTGAAAAGCCATCGCCGCTCAGTCGGATCGGACCAGAAAGTTCATTCATAAATCATAGCCGAAGTAATGAATATAGCTTCCCGGCGCATAATGTCACGTTCGCAAAATGTCAATGTAGGGTACTGCATTCGTCGGAATCGTACGTCAAACTGACGTCATTTTTATAGTAATAAATATATGTAGGAGATGGCGCTGTACAAAACGCAGCATTTTGTATATCGTGGTATTGAGATTTTTTCTCGTAGAATGACCCTCTCGCAGTATGACGTGGTATGTAGCCGTGACATTTCCTTGGTGGTGGAAATGTAGGGTTATAGGTTATACCTATAAATAACGTTCCTAGATGGCTAGATTGGTTAAAGTGACTTAACATCACTTATAACATCACATCTTCAGTTATGCAGCTATTTATTTTTATTAAGCCACCTACAGCAGCGCCGCTTTGCCTTTGTCTTGAAGCCACGTCTACAGAATGAACTACTACAGTACGTCGTGAGTACGTCATAAGAGACGTCATCAGTACGTCGTAAGAGACGTCATCAGTACGTCGTAAGAGACGTCATCAGTACGTCTTCAGAGACGTCATCCTACCGTCCTCATATGACGTCATAAGGCTGTGACAATAGTACGTCATTGGCTGGTCATACAGACGTCATAATATGACGTCTCCTACGTCGAAAATGACTGTATTATGACGTCATTTTGACGTCATTTTGCTACCTGGGGGTGGGCGAAAGTTGTTACCTTCTTGAACGAATTAACCGTTGTCACCCAATCAACCCCAAGAAAGTAAACCGGCGGCATTGCACCACAAAAAGTTGGCGTGACGACAGGCAGGTCAGGCTTCTCCCTCGCAGGGTGACTAGCTTCTGCAGCTAAATTGTGTGTGCTTATGTTAGTCGTGTCAAGTTTGACTTGCTCTTGATTGTACAAAGTCCAATGTTTCTTGACTGTACCTTCGCGATAGGTGGGAGTTTGCTCAGGATTGCGATAGTTGGAGGACCGAAGGGATGGCCATTGTCCAGCAGAGGGACAGTATAGGCTACAGAAAAATAAATCACATTCAAACCTGTATTAACCAAAAACCATGATTTTTTACCTTTTTTGTTCAATTTGTTTAGAATTTAAGAGATGATTCCTGAAAATAAAATTACTTCAGATTCTCCCTGATGCTAGTGACGCAATGGGATGGGTGTCTGTCTTGTTGGGACTTGTTGCGGCGACGCAATGCACCTGTAGTGAATGCACAACTTTGTGACGAACCACTTCTGAGATTACGACCACATGAGGGGGTAAGCAGTAACCATGAAATTTCTTCAAAACTGTTGTATCAAAATCAGGCTTAGCCACCAAAATTTAGTCCTTTCTGCGATAGTACGTTAGATCGTATACGTTTTAGACATAAACAAGTTTAAGTACACCCATTCACAAAATGCACATTTTCAGGGGCAGTTTGTGGCATGTGGAAGCAGCAAAGGCACTGTGTACCTAGCAGAACTATCGGAAAATCTTGGTACAGCTGACAAAAACGATAAACAATTGCTAACACAAGTAAGTAAGTGAAATAGAAGATATCCAGCTACATCTGATTACAACGGAAGCAATGTCTCTAAAACTAGTGACCCGAAACAAAAATTATTTCACTAATAGACTGACATACAAGCAGCATCATATTACCCTGGGATATATATTTTATATTAATTTGGGAAAGTCGTTCAGATTTGTGTTGTGTACAATTTGGCTTGAGTCCAAAAATAATCCAGTTATTATAAATTGGACATATCAAAGGTTCAATAAATTTCCAGGTCCTAGAACGCGAGAACAAACGGGAGCGTATTCTAGAAGCGCGCGCCCGCGAGTTGCGTCTCCGAGCGCGACAGGATCGCGACTGCGGGATGCAAGGCTCCGACAACGATCCTACCAACAACGACAGGGACTTGGAAGAGGCCACCGCTGAGTACAACCAGACCGTCAATGATCTGCTCGCGCAACAGAAAGCTAATGAAACTGACAAGGAATAAAGCTCTATTCTACCGTAATTCAAGTCGCGAGTGAATAGGCTTCTTCTGGGCTAGCTCGTTCCATCGTCGACCTCATCTCTGTCTTCAAGACTAGATGGAGGTCAAGAGTAAGCCCATGGACGATAAAAAAAAATCTGATAGTCATGTAACATCTTTGATTTAACAGGAAAGTCACATGATTAAGTTTGAAACCATGGTCAAATCATAGAGACAAATTATAGGGCAGTATCTTCGAGCGCGACAAGATCGCGACTGCGGGAGGCAAGGTACCGTACCGACAACGATCCCGCCAACAAAGATCGCGACCTGGAAAAGGCATACGCTGAGTACAACCAGACCGTCTATGATCTGCTCGCGGAACAGAAGGCTAATGAAACTGGATATAAGGCGAAGCCGAATATAATGACCTCTATTTTGAATGTCATTGGTTTCATAATTGGTATATTCCGATACGGGAGTAGATAAATAATAAAGTGCTAGCGTAATCGCCTAGTCGTTTCACATCTTTTATTTCACAAGCAAGTCTTTAAGTTTAAACCCCTGGTCAAATCACAGTGGCAATGATATTTTATCACCTGGCGATATTCAAATAGGCTCCATGAGATATAGATGGCAAGTGATTGACGGATAAAAAAGCACTTAAGAAACTGCAACACGTGATAGCGCATTATGTATAGAGTCTTTTTTTTTTCGTTTGTGATTTGTACGGTAAGTCCAATTTTCGTTTTGTTTATCTATCTGTAATTTAGTACGGTCAGGGCTCAACACTCGAATAGAATTAACTCGCCGCAGTGAACACGCGTTCGTGTGTATGCCTATTCCATTAAAATTAAACAAAAACAACAAAACTAGGCTTTTGTAACTTTGCTAAAATTGTCTACGTAACCCGACCATAATCCAAATCCATTTATAAATGAATTACAAAGGTGTATACTACGAATTTGAAATGTAAATAAAAGTACCATTTTGTGACATAGACGGAAACTTTATGCATAAAGTCGACACTAAATCTAAGATACACATCCTCATAATAATAAAAAACTAACAGCTAGATTGATTTTAATGGTTAAGGTATATTAGGAAATTAGCGAAGGTTTTAGGGTGAATTTTCACCAGTGCTGTGCGAGGCAGGCAGGTTGTGAACTGGAAAACTCCAACCAATAAGATTGCTCCATTTGACAAGTTAGGGAAATGGTGCAACCTTATTGGTTGGAATTTTCACAGCTCACAGCTTAGGTCCTCGCACAGCCATGGGTACCTAGACAAGTGGCTTTCTAGAATCGAAAACGCTAGTAGAATAGAATAAAAATTTACGGGATTGACATTAGCTATCACGCAACATTTCGATAGCATAATTTTTTTTTATGTAATAAGTAAGCAAGCCAGCTTGTGGGCCACCTGATGGTAAGACCCTGTCCAGAAAGGGCGAATTCGCCGCTATTGTTACGCGCGAGTTTCTACGCGCGTCGGCGAGGTACTGGGTGTCAATACATTGCGTCTACAAGCATCGCGCGAATTTTCTCGGCTCGCGCGAGTCGAGATACTAGGATTGTTTGCGTCCAGATGAACGCGCGAAACACGCGCGAGTAAATCGCGGCGAATTCGCCCTTTCTGGGCAGGGTCTTAGTAGTCACCACCGCCCATAACGCCGACTGTCTTATTAGTAGCATAATTGACACTAACAAGGCAGCAAAGCGCGTTGCCCACCCTGAGAGTTAAGAAGAACTAAGAAGTCAATTTAAAACATTTTTATTCTATTCAACTGACGTTAACGATTATAGAACGCGACGTGTGTAGGCCCTGGTGGAGAAGCCTTACGGTATTAGGAGGCTTCCTGCTTGTGTTTGTGGAAGCCGACGAAGGTCCAGCGGTTGTCGATGTCGGCGCCGACGCCGGAGGTGGTCTGCTGGAACACGTCCGAGTGCTTGTGCAGCACGCGATGCACGTCGGCTTGCGTGGCGAGCGGGAACAGCCCGCGCACGTACGACACCACGTAGTCCAGGCTCGCGCCTTGCGGGTGCACCTGCCCAATCACGCTCATTTTAGAATGACCCGCCTTGTATTAGTACAACGGGAGACTTTTTGGCGCGAACTCGGCGTGGGCTCTTGACAGCTCGGTTAAAGTTCTTGTTTTTTGTGTAAGTATGTAGTGATTTTGAAATTTGCTAGCATATAATTTATTAATTTCCTAGTACAGGTGACACTCAGAAGGAGGCACAAGTTTTGTATATACGAATAAATATATTTATAAGTATATATTTTGAGTGCGCAAGATTTCAAGTGATCTTGTGTTTGAACCCCGTTTGTGTTGTCTCAAAAAGTCACGGACATTTTCCTTCATAAAGTCCACTTCCAGAACACGACACTGGCAGAAATGTCCCCAAATATAGGTTGACTGTTGCGAAATAACAAAAAAAAACGAGAATTTTTATTGCTTTTACTCCCGAAGCCCAGAGATTGTACTCATAAAAACAAGTAACTTTCCTCAAGAAAAAAAAATAACTCGTTAAGAGTGCTTAAGAAGTGAACATACTAAAAGTTCTCGAGATCTAGGACCCGAGGCGGAGTAGGGCGAACAAAGTTCTCACTTTTGGGTTTGTGGTTGATATCTCAAAAATGGTGCGAAGAACGGGAAAACGTTCAAAGACAAAATGAAAACTCATAAAATTTCTTACAACTTTTCTAACTCTTTTTCGTAATTCTCAACCGCTTTCGAGCTACACGCACCGAAAAAGTGTAAATTAAAGTTATGAAACAAATTACCACCAAGTCAAGAACTGTCTTGGGAATGAGTTGCCCCATCAAGAGTGGGGTGGAAACATGTAGGAAACTCCCTAGTGCCAATAAAAACAGAAAATTTACCAAATGGCATATGAGGATGATGGAAATAAATGGCTGACTGCTCTGCAGCGTGCCTCCACTGCCTAGACGAGCGCCTCAACGTCGTATCTGTTGACGAGGACAACGACGTAGTGCCCCTTCAGTAAGAACCACCCATAACTTACGATAAGGATGCCATGGAGAAAGAACCTTTGCCAGGACCCTCATGTTTATTATGGAATATTTGATAAAAATTCTTTTTTTCGCATTTTCATTTTTCCGTACCGTGTGATTGAGAATTCGAAAAAGAGTGCTGAAAAATTTTTAAAAGAATTTTATGAACTTTCATTTCGTCATTGAACATTTTCCTTTCCAACGCACCGTTTTTGAGCTATAAGTGAAAAACCCAAAAGTGGGATCTTTGTGCCCTCCCCACTCCACCTCATATCCTTTTAGTATTTTCACCTTCTAAGCACTCTGAACAAGATCCTGAAAGAATCACTTAGGTTTCTGCTTACGCACTCTACAACTATTTTATTGAATGGACTATCAAGGTTGTAGTCAGAACACGAAACTGAACAACTTATCCAAAGAAACATGGGTTTAAATCGGAGAATTTGAGCACAAGCAAAAAAATAGCAGTTTAGTTTTTTTTTTTTTTGGGGACATTTCACACAAGGTCATCTGATCCCAAACTAGGCAAAGCCTGTACTATGGGTATCAGAAACTTA
The DNA here is from genome assembly GCA_947532105.1 of Athrips mouffetella. Classification (NCBI taxonomy): domain Eukaryota; kingdom Metazoa; phylum Arthropoda; class Insecta; order Lepidoptera; family Gelechiidae; genus Athrips; species Athrips mouffetella. The sequence goes on from OX383971.1 coordinate 13,612,693, forward strand.
TATACGTACATAAATAGATAAATAACACCCAGACACAGAACAAACACTTGTGTTCATCACACAAATGTTTGCCCTGGGCGGGGATCGAACCCGCGGCCCACGGTGTGAGAGGCAGGCTCACTACCAACCACACCAACGGGCTTGTCAATTCCTTCTCACTTGCACGCTAGATGCTGCCTCAATAATTGTTGCTTCATCATAACAACAGCCTCCGTGGTCTAGTGGTTAGAGGGTTCGGCTCTCGATCCGGAGGTTCTGGGTTCGATTCCCAGTGGGGACACTGTCAAACAAAAATCTCTTTGTGCGACCTCCCCAGTTTGGTTAGGGCATTGCAGGATGAATCACCTGATTGCCCGAAAAAGTTAGATGATTCCGTGCTTCGGAAGGCACGTAAAGCCGTTGGTCCCGACTACTATCTACGGATGTAGTCGTTAATGAGCCATGTCAGAGGCCTTTGGCGGCTCAACAACTCTGACACCAGGGTTTGTGAGGTCGGTCATCGACCTTGCAACCCACACGATATGATGATGATGAACATCCCATAAAACGTCCACTGTAGGACAGGGATGTCCCTCCAGAACTCAGCAAAAACACGTGGTACTTTAGAGGGTATTTACTATAGTCACCACCCTTATAGCGTTGCGCTAGCGACCACTGTTGTTGGTGATCGCAGTATGTAAGATGGTACGATACACAGAAATATTTTGCTGTCCATCCTCCAGATCATAAACCCTTAGTGGCCTCATACGACACTCACAGATAGAGATCGGTTGGTACTATTCTTTGCCTATATATATATATAAAAGTTTGTAAGTATGGATGGATGGATGTTTGTTACTCTTTCACGTAAAAACTACTGAATGGATTTTGAGGAAACTTGGCACATAGGCTACTTTTTACCGCGGGAAAACACTTCATTCCCACGGGAAAACGCATTTAATGCGGGTGAAACCGCAGGCGGAAAGCTATTATTGCTTAGCCTTAATATTCCTTTACATCTCTCATATTCGGTAAGTAGGTCCTTATTACCCCCAAATGGGGCTTGTAGGTGACCAATTAGCGCTCTAGGGTAATAATGTAGGTAGAAAAGCCCAACGGCGGTAAGTAATTGAGTTTTGAAAGAGTGAAGTGTTTTTTTTTATTACTTACCGCCCTAGGGCTTTTCTAGCTACATTATTACCCTAGAGCGCTAATTGGTCACCTGCAATTTGGTGGTAATAAGGACCTACTTACCTCACAATCGAGATGTAAAGCAGAGTAGTTAGCTCGGGTGTAAGCATCAATTGCACCCTCGAACTATAGGCGCCCTCGCTGCGCTCGTGCGCCTAAATATCTCGGGCTGCAATTGATGTCTTACAGCCCTTGGCTACTAATCTACTATTAATCAATTCAATATTTACCTGTAGGAATGCAGACATAACTCCAATAAGCTTGGCTTCCCCGCACTTGGCTTCGATGATCTCCTTGATTGTGACTTTGTTCATGTCGTCCGGAGTAGGCGGGGGTGGCGGCGGCTTGGCGACCGGAGACGGCAGTGGCGGCTAAAACAATATTATATTTTTCTAAATATATTTGCAAAGTGGGAACTTACAATAAACAAAAAAGGAGTGAGCTTTAACATTGAAAGACAGGTCTTTGGGAGGGAGAGAATTTGTTTTTGCAGCAAACGTGAAGAAATCCTGGATGAATAAAGGTCACAATAAAAACCCTTTCACTGAACTTAACCCAAACACATTCTCGAGAATATTTCAAGAATAACGATAAGATTGAACAATTGTGACAAAGACAGAGCCAAAACAAGGAACAGAATATATTCGGAATTAGAAACAACGTGAATTTTGTTGCAGGACCAACGAAACAACCAGGATACAATATAGTTCTAAAGAGCCTCTTAAACAAGTAACGACTGTTTTGTCACATGGGTTCATCCAAGGCAATACAAAAACAGATTTATATTTACAACTAGCGACCCGCCCCGGCTTCGCACGGGTGCAATGCTGATACTAAATACACTACAGAAAAACTGTGAACGTTGTATATAATTCAAAGTGCTATAGGGAAAACCGCGGCCTCAGACGCGCTATTTATAGGCACGCTCTTGCCGCACCGGGCGGCCGGCCGGTACCGCCGCAAACGCTACGTCCCGCAATTTTTAAATCTGTAATATCTTCGAAAATATTCACTTAAATCATACGGTGTAAAGGGCCATATAGATCTATATTAAATGAACAATGTATTCAAGGTATTTAATTGGTTAAGGATTAATGCTGTATTGGTTAAAATCGCTTCGAAAATTAGCCATTATTTGTCGTAAAAAGTAAATGACAAAAAAAAGTTATTGTGGGTTATCCATAAGAGATAGACATATACCATCACGGACTTTTCTGTAGACCTTTTCAATGTGTACAATACTTAGTACATTATTTTGATAAAACTCGTAGGGTTCAGCCTGCGTTTGCAATGTAAGCGGAAAAAATGTAATTATTTACGACATCACATTAGAAACCTCAAAAATAACAGTACTTCTCCACTATTTAATGGATGTTATTATACATATAAACCTTCCTCTTGAATCACTCTATCTATTAAAAAAACCGCATCAAAATCCGTTGCGTAGTTTCAAAGATTTAAGCATACAAAGGGACATAGGGACAGAGAAAGCGACTTTGTTTTATACTATGTAGTGATACAAAAACAGAATATATTGATGGTCATACCTTGTTCTCAAATCCTTGCAGAGCTTGGCGCGCAATAAACTGAGCTTTGAACTTCTCTAGCTCTTTCTGAGCATCTGCTTTCACAACATGGACCTCGTTTTTGTATGCTTCTAGTTGGAACTTCAGGCTGTCATTTTCAAGCTGAAATATCATTAAATAATAATCATACGTCAGTATCACAGAATCATATTTAAATGCACGATTTTTTATTTATTTAAGAAAATTATTCTCATTCATGTAATAAACAGTCTAGTAAAACTATTTTTCAAATAACTATAATATTAAAAAGATATAAGCCATCAAAGATTTCTTTCTGTCTCTTTCTAGCAAAACGAAATTTAATATCCGGAGCTTATATGGCCGCATCTCTCTGTCTAATCGGCGCGTAATTAGTAGTTTTAAATGCTTATATCGGCCGTATTTCTTAGCCGATTTCAATTTCATTTTTTTTATCATCTTTACTACGGTATTTTCATATTTTGTTAATAAATGCGACTAAAAAAAAGTATGCATGTTCTCTATTGTGGTTTGGGTGCGTATAAATAGCTAACCTCTTTACTCGAGATACAAATCTATTTTCAAGTCCATTTTTAGGGTTTTTAAAGGATGTCGTAGATTTGTTTGAAAACTCTTTTAAGCGCCTTTTCCGGTCCATTGTATGCTACAATATTTTTATAAGGGCACAAGATGGGTTGATATCCATGAAAAATGACTTTAGGCTTAACTACAATCCCCCTTTTAGGGGGTGGTGTTCCACCAGCGCTGTGCGAGAGCTAAGCTGGGAGCTGGGAAAATCCCAACCGTTCGGATAACTCATTTTGCTAGTTTGACTAATGAAGCAATCTTACCCCGTTTGTCCACCGCGATGAGTCCGAGCCGATACCGATAAAACAAAAGAACAGCGTAAGTAGTAAGTATTGTTTTTGCTTGTCCCTTTGTCGGCGCTTATCTTTTGTTATTGGTATCAGCTCTCGCGGTGGACAAACAACCTTTTTGGGTTGAATTTTTCAGCTCACAGCTTGGCTACCTCGAACAGTTCTGGTAGAAAACCACTCGAAAGGTCACAACTAAAATGTGGTTTGGTGGTATTATTTATTTACGTAGCCCGTAAGGTGTTGCCGTTAGGTAAAGGTCTCCCATTGTTCCCCTTGTTTCGCCAACAACTGCCAGTCTTGAGGTATTTACTACAAGTCAATCTTTAAAAAACATCGCAAGTCGTCGCCACATCTTATTCCCCTAACTCAGTTCACATGTCACACTGCGTCCACAGCGAGCCAAGGAAGGCGATCGATGACTTTTGTTGGATCAGATCAAAGGAATCGTTCGTTGCCGTTCGCCCGGTGCGTACTCTGCGTCAGAATTCATTCGAGAAAAAAAATCTACAGAGAATTTTTAGTATTGCTGACTTTTTGCTAACATTTTCGATGCCGGTTTTGGAGCGAATGGTGTACTGTATGCAATTAAACCAACTAAATTGCTGCGTGACTTGACCAACTATTGAATCAATTTTAGATTCTTTTGTAATATACATATTTATAGTAAAAAATTGAAACCTTTATTCTTTGGAATTCATCACTGGAGCCCATTTCCAACGGTCTAGAGTTATATCCATTGTTGTAGTCATTGTCATCACCACTAGCAAACTTCTCATTGAACTCATCTTTCAATAAAGTGAACTCCTGAAATTGAACACTTGTATAAGATACTTGAATAATGTACCAATGGGGATGGAACATAAAGCCACGATAAAGGGAGGTAGCTAATAGAAAATCTGCATAAAGATTCTGACCGAAATAATATAGAATCTGTTTTACTTACTAGGACTACATCGCGGCTATATGTTTTCAGCATGTTAAATCTTAATAAAAATAGGATGGATTATAAAAGGTAAGCTGGCTTGTACCCATTTCATACTTTTTATAATACAAACCTGCAACTGCTGTCTTCTCTTCGTAAATATGTCCATGGAACTAGACTTCAAAAGATGAACGCCATATAAGTTTGTTTTTATAACTTTATTTACGGTAGGGCCCTTTCCAAAACAAGGAAAGGCCACCTAATCTAGCAGATTTTGAAGATTGGTTGTGAATTCATACCTGACTCATTTTTTGCCATGTTTCAATGTTTTTCCGTTGTGGTTTGGTAAAGTGGTCCCACACTCGCTGGTGCGTCGCCGCTGTAAACACTTTCACCACCTGCTCGACTGAGGTTTACAAATATTATGTTAAGAGCATCGTGTGACCGCACATACCGAAATACATTCACGATCGGCCGTCCCTGTCTCTCTAATGGGCTGTTACTGTGGTACGAGCGCGACGAGACTAGACATTAATTACTTAGATACGAGATGCAACGCCATCGTGCTGAGTTCGCGCGATTGCTGCCAACGCCCAGGAACTCCAATCGCGGAGTATGTCTTGACCAACCAATAACCATGGACGGGCCATACATTACATTTTATATCAGGAAAATGTGGCACCAACAATACATTGTCACCATCACATTTTTAAAATGTCCATTAATGAACAAGGCGTCCCCAAAGAACCATAATGAAAAAAGAAAATACATACTATGTAATGGTACAAATTTCACTTCAATTGTTTGGCCAGTCCAAGTTTTGGTAACAAGTCAAGACGACATGAGTGTGTTAACACACAGAGGGACCCATAACATTCTGACAATGATTATTAGAAATTCTTAGTACATTGTTCTTAATCAGCATCTAAAATCAAAATGATGTTTCCAAAGTGCATTGTCAAAATGTTTTCAACTTACACATAAACCCTCATTCTTTGTAGCACATATTACGCCATTGGTACAAATCTCGGAGTTGGCACGACAGGATTAGTGATTCTTTGACTGAGAATACTAGATTTTAAATCAGAGTAGATTGAGCATGAGGAGACCAGACCAGAGTGACCAGTTATTGAGAGAGATTTTTTTATAAATAAATTGGAAGTACAGTGCTCTTAAATTATTAAAAGCAATCTTCGGGTTTCATATTTTACATGTCTAGTATGAAACCTGAAGATTGCAGAGACCTATTAATAACATAGTAGCACTGTAATCAAATGTTCCAAATTGAAAGATGTAATCACATATTTTCAATTCAGAATTCGCTATATTCAATGTATGTGTTGATTTCTTTATAGCACAAAACATTGGATAGCAAATATTTTACACGTTGTCCAGTTTTAGATATCCTTATCATGCATTCGATTAGCGGGTGGGTGGGGCGCGGCGGCTGACGAGTGACGAGTGAGTTCACAGATGTAAAGTAGTCGACGCGCCGTTCGCTTCCCGTAACACGCCCGCACATCGCTTGCAATCTTGAAGTTGTATGACCATTTTATACCTTACCTTCAGGTAAAATTGTTTTGTTCTTATTCTTGTATGGTTTAAGATCTTTACTGATTATCAATTTCTTTTTTGAGACCTTGGTTTGATAACTTCAATACTTGAACTGATATGTCAAGCTCTACTTACGTTGTTCAATCAAACTTTGGATGTGATTTTTTATTCTGTCCCTGGTTTCTTGCAGTTCTTCTTCCGCTTGAACTTTCTCATTGAACAGTCTTCGAATGTGTGAGTTAGTCGCTTGAATCATGGAGTAGAATTGTGTGGCATTTTTCTTTGAACATTCGCCTCTTTCTAACCATGAAATCAGCGTCTGAAAAAGAAGGTGACCTATTATACAAACTGCCTCAAATTTAAAAACTTGACATTTTTCTTTTTTTATAAAATGCATACTGGAAGAGTGCTGGCAAAATGTTCTTCGTTTTTTATTTTTTCTATCAATTGGACTATAGCAGCATTGGAAAATGGTTGCACTCTGACGGGAGATGGCGAGCGCCGGTACATGGTGCGGCTCATGGCTTGCTGCTGTGCAGTCAGTTGCAATTGCATCTGCTGCTCCTGCGCTCTTTGCATTTGTCTTTGGCGTCGCTCATATTCATTTTGATCATCTCGACTCTGCAAAACAATTAAGTTTATAAGCTTTTTATCTTAATTATAAGATTAATAAATGCTGCATAAAAATACTTATGTAGGGAATCTTACCAAAGCATAGTCCACATGCAACCACCCTGCATTAGCTTTAGAATCTTCTTCGTCTTCCTTATCTTTAGTTATCAGTTTCAGGCGGTATCCCGAAATAGCCATAGCTGCTTCTACAGAACTCTCCCTATCAAACCTAATGTGACAGAAATTTTTAGTGGACAGTCTCAAGATGTGAATCCGGCCATAGTTTTCAAACACTTCTCTGACGATACTTTCTCTGATATTATCAGGCAACCCTCCAACAAAGATAGTGCGGCAGCCTGGTGGCTTTGCTCGGCGTGGAGGGTCTGGTGATCCTGGCTCAGGCGGAGTTAACTTACAATGCTTCAGAATGATCTCCTTCTTTTCAACGATTTGCATATCACCTGCTCCCAAGTTATACATGCCCATGTTGCCCATCATAGAAGGATCCATCATCATGCCTCCCATCATGTTCATGTCCATGGAAGGAGCTACAGCTGCCGGTGCCATGGCTTGCCCTGTTTGCATGCCAGTCATGTCGATGGGAGGTTGAGGCATCATGTCCATTCCAGTTGTTGGCATCATATCCATGCCTGTGCTAGGCATCATCCCTTGTCCCATCATAGCATTTGGCATCATCATGTTAGGGTACATTCCACCAGGCATCATCATGTTACCTGATAGAGAATGTAAGTTTAGCAACAAATACCCATTATATGAAAAATATATTTTACAACAAATCAGTTCCTTCCTCAAATTTCCATGGATATGTAACCAACACTTACACAGTTTTAAGTCTGAATGGTAATTAACCTGAGAAACTGATTAAGTGTGGAAACCACAAACACACAGACTTTTAATAAAATCCAAAATCAATAAATTAAATACTAAATATAACTTAAAACTTGCAAGGGAAACGGAAATAAAAGACTTTTTTATCATTAATGTTATGTAGCCAACTCTGTAGAAACAGTCTAGTCAGAATAGACTAGGACATTGAAATATTCAGTCATCAACTAGCAAATTGATGAGAGATGGGAATGTAATGTAATTAGAAATTGCTTGTAAAAATTGTAATCTAATTGTTAATATATTATGCGGCTCAAAAAAACTGCAGATTATATCTGGGATCAAGTACGAAATAAGGATGATCGGCACTGCCGACTAGTCGGCCAACTATTCGGCAATATCAAAACCGACTAGTTGGCTGATCGGCAAACCCCATAGTCGGCCCATCACTACTTGTAATGAAGTAAGTATGTACCTTGTGGCATCATCATGTTGGGCATCATCATTTGCTGTGGATTCATCATGTTATTGGACATCTCATTGTTACCAGAGCTGCCATCTCCCTTGCTGCCCAGGTTTTTGTTGTCACGCCTTCGGCCAAGGTTGCCTACTCTATTAGGGGATCTTGATCGATCTCTTCTATTACCTGCATTGAAATATCATTATTATTTTGAGAAAATATTTTTCTCTCTTTTCAGAGTTATAATTCAAACATGCCGCCATTGCATGGGCCTTGACCAAGTGAGGTGGGATCAGTAGAGGATAAGATGTGAGGCACTTTCAAACAATGTAGACTGCCTTTAGTAGAGTATCAATCATAAAGGTGGTGAAATATCATAGAGTTTGCAGACTATTGTGTAAGGTTTTGAGGGATGATCTGTTGTAGCCTGTGTAGTAGTATCCCACTGCTAAAAGGCAAATTAGGCAAAGGCCTCGACTCTCATGCCAGTCTTCTCTTTCTTGAGCAATTATTGAATCATCATAGGTGCTCAGTTTCTTTTATGTATATTACTGAATGATAACGATAATTCATACTGTTAACTGTGAGCATTTCCACCAACATGCGAATAACCTGGGTTAAGTTAAGGTAAACAAGAAATATGACATGCAGGACAAAGATAGTTTGAGACTTGGGTAATCAATCGGTAACTGGTGTAGAATAGAAGAACTTACCCGTCATGTTCTACTTTGATTTAGACTAAGTAATATCAGGCCGTCTTAGAGATACTAAATACAGCCAAAATAAAAACCCAAAATCTCGCTAATACTCAAATCAAAAAATTGTATACTCGAGCAGCTTCTTTCGCTTCGCCTTGAAAAGTGTGTTCATAAAATCGATTAGGTTTGAAACTCACAGTTCAAACTCGACTGAGGTGAGTGAAATGGAATATGAATCATTCTATGAGTAAGAGAAAGATAACAATATAATACAACAAAATTGAGTTTTTGAACAAGTCTCTTTTCCTTAACCATAAACAATCATTTATTATTTTCTTTTAAAAATATTTCATTCTTTGTATTGGTAGCCCTGTAAGTTTAAAAAAAATAACTGTCAAAGACCAAATTCAGCGTTGCCAGTATGTTACTTTTATAACATTTTACTGTCTTTCACTTTTCACTAGGGTTGCGATCCGAAACGGGTAAAAATTACCCTGACAGCACGATAGCGTTATATGACGTCCACCGGTCTGGTCGAGACAGACTGCTGTCAAAGGGTAACTATTACAGTTTTGGAACTCACTCTTAGTGACAAAATTAGTGCCAGGGAGCTATCCTCAATCCACAGGTACTACAGTCAAGATCTTATTTCAACAGCCGTAAGATCTGTTAGAGCAAAGACAATGTGATACCAATGTGACATGTTGGTTTCTTAGCAACTGTTGTTTGTTAGATTTTTGATTGTCACTTGTGAATGGACTTTTCTGTAAATTTGTACTAATATATTGTTTATTATTTGTGATCATTACTTTCTCTTATAAACACTGCTGCACTTACTCTACTATCAGTTCTAAGTGGTTATGGACCCTTTTATGCCTTAAATAAGAGAAATAAAATAATTATGGAGCTGTGCAAGATTTCGATCAGTAAGCTTGATGGTAGTAACTGGGTGTCCTGGAAGTACCGTATGTCTGCGCTGCTGCGGGGCATGGATGGGTGCATGGACATCGTGCTTGGGAAAAAGAAAAAGCCGGAAAGGTCTGTGGTGACTGGTGCTGAAGCTGGTGACGGAACAGCAGCCTCGGTGGAGTATGACAAGCAGTTAGCTGACTATATCAAACTGGAGAGCACCGCTCTATTGATGATTACGAACAATATTAGTGACGAGATGCTCGACAAAGTAATTCGATTCATCAATCCGAAAGATGTCTGGGACGAGCTACACAGGCTATATGAAGGTGTGAACGACAATCGCCTATATGAGATCTGTATGGAGTTTTTCCAACTGAAAAAGGACATCAGCGATGACATGGCTACTCACATTTCTAAATTGAAGAATATTTGGCACAAATTGAACTCGGAACTTAAAAAACTAGATGATTTTGGAGAGTTACCGGAGGTTCTTCTTATTTGTAAAATTCTGGACACACTTCCAGAACAATATTTTTCATTTAAATCGAGTTGGATGTTAATGTCAAAGAAGGAACGGACAATCGAGAATATTACTAGTCAACTTTGTGCTCATGAGAAGGCATTAATGGGCAGCAAAGATGAATCGTCGAACGTGGAAGTACTTGTCACTGGAAGTACAAATAAAAAAGGTAGTAAGAAACCCAAGGAAACTGCTTCGAAGAAAAGTTTTAAATGCCATTTGTGTAAAGAAACAGGACATTTTAAACGGGATTGCCCCAAGAAGAAAGATGGAGGTAGCAGTGCCGCAAGCACCAGTATGATGCTTACACTGGTTAATTCAACGGATTCAAGAGTTGATCGTGTGAACTGGTTCGTGGATAACGGAGCCACACACCACGTCACGATGAGAGAGGATCTCTTTGAAGACTTTGAACATTTCGTTGAGCCTCACACAGTAACCACGGCAGACGGGAAGATGGTGACAGCTTCTGGAAAAGGCTCCATCAAGATGAAAGCCGAAGGTGGAAATATTTTCTTTCTGAGGGATGTCTGGCTAGTACCTACTATTAGCAAGAATCTGTTTTCTGTTTTAGCTGCACATGACTGTAATGCTAAAAGCCTGTTTGAGTCACGAGTAACTTCATGTATTATGAAGATTAACGGCAAAACCGAGGTGACAGGAATCCGAGAGAGAAATGGTGGATTATTTAAGTTGAAGTGTACTCCCATAGTACCAGTACGAAGCGTGAATTGTACTGCAAATACGCTGGATACCCTACAGCTTTACCATGAGAGGATGGGTCATCAAGACAAAAGGCATGTGAAACGCCTTATAGAAAAGGAACTGAATGTTAAAGCAAAGGACAATGGTGATTTGTGTGAAGGCTGTATTTTTGGCAAAGCACATAGACGGAAATTCGGAGTGAGAGAGAAAGCTACCATGCCTGGAGAGCGGATTCACTCTGATGTGTGCGGTCCTTTCCCATATTCATGTTCAAAATTAAGATATTTTGTTCTTTTCAAAGACGAATTTACTCGTTTTCGCTATGTCTACTTTATGAAACAAAAGTCCGAAGTACCTGAGAAACTTCGACAAATGCTGGCAGAAGCTAAAGTGGCAGGCCATACAATAAAGGAATTTTTGAGCGATAACGGTGGGGAATTCGATAACGAGCAAGTAAGGAAAGAACTGAAGAAATATGGAATTCATCAAAGACTGATTATGCCCTATACACCAGAACAAAATGGCTGTTCAGAGAGAGAAAACCGTACAATTGTAGAGGCAGCTAGAGCTATGATGCATGCTCATGAAGAGTTGCCACAACACTTATGGGCTGAATTAGTGCAGTCGGCCGTTTATATCTTAAACAGAACCGGACCAACTAATGTGGATCTTAAGACTCCGTTTGAACTGTGGTTGAAGAAGAAACCCCAGATAAAACATCTTAGGATTATAGGCTCGAGTTGCTACGTGCATATTCCCAAACAGAAACGGAAGAAAATGCAGAGGAAAGCAATAAAGTGTGTACTGATTGGCTATGATAATGATGACGGTTACCGACTTTGGGATAAGAAGTCGAATTCTCTTGTAAGGTCTAGAGATGTGAGCTTTGATGAAATGCCACTTAAATCCAGAATGGATACAGAGGATTTAACTGAGCAGGATGAAACCAATGAAATGGAAATTCCTCTTCAAGTTCGAAAGGAATATGAAGTGAATGTAGAAACTCCCATAGCAATACAAGAGACTCAAGTAAATAATGAAATCGTTGCGGAAACTTCATCAATAGGTGAATACGATGATGCATTATCGATTCATGAAGAATCTATTGAATTAGAGGAGGATAATGTAGAGGTCCATCATGAAAATGAAGAAGCTGTTGGCGACGTTGATGAGAACAATGACACAATTGAAAACTTAGCCAATGAACAAAGCATCAGGATTCTTAGAGATCGTTCATTATTGAAACCTCCAGCAAAATTCAAAGATTATGTCATGACAACTGACGGATACGTTGAGCCTACGTGCTACAAGGAAGCCGTATCTTGCAAAGAGAAGGAACTCTGGGTAAAGGCGATGGAGAGTGAAATAAATTCGTTAAAGGAAAACGAAACATGGATTTTGGAAAAGTTACCAAAAAACAGAAAGGCAATACCATGCAAATGGGTCTTTAAAGTTAAGCTGAATGCTGACGGCACAGTCGATAAATACAAGGCAAGGCTTGTGGTAAAGGGATTTCGCCAGAAGAAAGGTGAAGATTATAATCAAACTTTTAGCCCTGTAGCAAAACTATCAACAGTGAGAGCAGTTTTGAGCATTGCAGCGTCGGAAAATTTGAAGATGTGCCAATTTGATGTTTCGACTGCATTCCTTTATGGGTCGTTAGATAACGAGGAAATTTATATGAAGCAACCGGAAGGCTACGACGATGGATCTGGTCGAGTTTGTCTTCTGAGGAAAAGCTTGTATGGATTGAAACAAGCTCCAAGATGTTGGAATAAGAGAATTCTTGATTTCTTTGAAGCAACTGGTTTTGAAGTTAGTGAGGCTGATCCCTGCCTCTTTAAGAAAGAGAACAAGGGTGGCAAGCTGATCGTAGCCCTGTACGTTGACGATGGATTGGTAGCTGCCACTAATCAGAAAATTATAGATGACTTTCTAAAAGAACTGAAACAAACTTTCAAGATAACTACAAAACCTGCAAGTTACTTCCTTGGAATTGAGATTGAAAGCAGAGAAGGTAATGACGGAATTGTCATTCATCAGACATCATATGCGAAGAAAATTTTACGCAGATTTGGGATGGAGAATTGTCGTCCAGTTTCTACGCCCATAGTAAAGGAGGATGTGGTACAGAATGATACGAAGTCGGATGAGTTCATTCTACAGAACTACAGACAGGTAGTTGGAGCACTAGCCTATCTCATGGTCGGAACGAGACCTGACATTGCTTTCGCAGTGAGTGTCGTATCGAGAAGTCTGGAGAACCCAAGTCAAGCAGATTGTGTAAAAGTAAAGCGCATTTTGAGATACATACAGTACACTCTTGATCTTGGTATAATATACAAGAGGAATTACAAACCAGGTGTAATCGAGTGTTACAGTGACGCCGATCACGGTGGTGATGTTAGTACAGGAAGATCAACAACTGGAGTACTATGTTTATATAGTGGCGGTGCAGTTTCTTGGTTTAGCCAGAGACAGACTTCAGTGGCAATCAGTACAACAGAAGCTGAGATTGTGGCTGCTAGCGAAGGTGCCAGAGAGTCAATATGGTTATTGCGGCTCATTGGATATCTAACGAAGCTGAAGGATGTGCCTACACTACTAGTGGATAATGAGGCTGCTATTAGATTGGCTGAGAATCCAGAATTTCACCGACGAACGAAGCATATAAGAATTCGTCATTTCTTTGTCAGAGAGTTGGTGACAAGTGGTGAATTGTCAGTCAAGAAGACGACAAGTGAACTGCAGTTGGCGGATCTTCTAACGAAACCTATGGCCAGGCCAAGGCTCCGGAAGCTTATGGATAGCATTGGTCTGAACATTGAGAGAAGGTGTTAGAGCAAAGACAATGTGATACCAATGTGACATGTTGGTTTCTTAGCAACTGTTGTTTGTTAGATTTTTGATTGTCACTTGTGAATGGACTTTTCTGTAAATTTGTACTAATATATTGTTTATTATTTGTGATCATTACTTTCTCTTATAAACACTGCTGCACTTACTCTACTATCAGTTCTAAGTAGATCCTCGCTGCGTTGTCTAGCTTGACCTGCTCTTGATACCAATAATTAGGTTTTTGTTTCTAAACCTTGTAATTGCGCTACCGCGATAATGTTTTTTTTCTACCAAGTTTTTGTAGGTATGTTATTGAAAACATAAAACTAAGCAACTTTTCTTAAGAAACTTGGTATGAAAATTAAAGAAAAGATTGCTCGTTCCATGTTCCCTCTGTTGATGACGCAAGGTTTGTAAGTATGGGGATAAGCCAAAAAAATGTCGTTGGTACCAAAGCGTACAGTGAAAAGCGCGTTTTGAATACATTTTAGTACACTAACGGTGCCAACAGTAACCGCGTGGTGTCATAATATGAACCGCAGCGTAAGGCCGTTCTCCCACGAAGCACGAGTCGAATAATACGCGTATGCTACCAGTTGCTCGTGAGTAGCCTCCATACAAATTCGCCTACATCTGCACACGACGCAACCTGTCGACAACGTGTTGCATACCAGTTGCACGCTACTAGCCTTGCTGGTCGCATGCAACCCGAGTCGTATACGCGCATGCGCTATCGGATACAAAAGTGGCTGCCGAGCAAGATCAAAACATAAATTTCGTGTTAGAAGTAGAAAAATATCCCTGATTATATAACTATAAACTTCCGGAGTATGTCAATGAGTATATATTTACAGACGTTTGAGTATGTGAGAAAGGATATAACAGATAGACCGGGGATAAAACTTGTAAAAAAAAACCAATTTGACTGGTAAGTATATAAAAAAAGTAGTGCCGTGTGCGGAACCGAGTCTCAAAAAGTTGCATACTAGTATCCGACATACAGGTTGCATCGCAGTCGCGACGATTGGGAATAGCGTCGTGGGAGAAAGGCCTAAGTCTGCATATCGTTTGAATTTTTGGACGTTTATGTTACTTTCGAATTCTGCCACTGGCAACACTTAGTAGTTTTGTTTTTGCGTTACCACAGGCTTTTCCAAATAAATAATGTGTTCTTGGAATATCCACAAGCATAGATACAATGTTTGTGCTAGCTGAAATGAAAGATGTTATTCGTGTTACTCCCGAACATTTTCACCAAAGTTTGACGGAGTCTATTACAACACTTCTCAACAGAAAACTTGCAAATAAGGTAACCTAAAATAACCTCATCTTAAGTTTAAATTGTAAATATTCATACTATTAAATCATTTTAGGTTGTTCTCAACGTGGGCTTGTGTATAGCCCTCTTCGATATTACACATATTGGTCATTCTTACATTTTTCCTGGTGACGGGTCTTCACACACCGAAGTAAAGTTCCGGTACATAGTATTTAGACCAGTAATAGAAGAAATCCTAATAGGAAAAATAAGAAGTTGTAGCAGAGAGGGTGTCCATGGTATGTTCTTCTTCTTTATCATACTGTTTTATTCAAACTTTTATTTTTTACACTATACAGATGTTCTTCTTTATTGTACACATATTTTGTGGAAGTTTCCAGTTAATTAGAATATTTTTTTTCTAAAAACAAGAAATTTCCACAGATTGAAACTGCATGTAGGCTAGGTATGGTAAGACCTTTTCCCAAAAAAAAATCCTCAATTTGACAGTCCATAATCCATACCATTCATTTAGTTTTTTACCTTAAGCTGTTTGGAATTTAGTTCCAGCGATTTTCACTAGATGGCGTTGTAATCGATTTCGTCTAAAGTTGAAACGCGGTATCGAGATGTCTTCTTCGTAGAATAAGATCTCCGACGCACATTGATTTTTCTTATGCCTCTAATACACCCTTAATGGTAATAAACCGTCGTTAAACTTAAAAGTGGTTTTATTTGGAAGCCTTTAGGCTAGTGCAGTGCCATTAAGGGTCAGAGCATTAACATTGGTCCATACGAGACCGGATTTTTGTGGATTCTACTGGTCCCCGAAGAGGACCCCTCCCGCGCCCTCGCAGTGGATCGCTGCAGCAAGAGGACGTGACGTCAACGGTGGCATTTGACAGCTGGGTGACAGCTGTCAGTGCCTCTTGACATTGGAGCTGACGTCACGCACGGAAGCTGGTCGCCCATTAGAGCAGGCGACAGCAACCAGTGACGACATCAAGTTCAAGCTATCGAAGACAAGGACGGAAGATCTCTAGAAGTGGGCGTCCACCAGTGCAGGCGCTCCCGGAGTGACGTCATCCATCTACCAGGACAGAGGCGCCCTCTACAGGCGCAACTTGGAAGTGCAACCAAAGTGTGAGTGAGAAGTGCAAACTGTGAGTACTTTGATCTATTCTAACTTTGAATGATTATTGATCGTATAATTTGAACCTTATTTACATCGAAAAATTAACTTAGAACATTTCTGCGGAATTCGGGACTTGTAAAATTTCAACGTCTTATTTGGGACTTGTAAAATTTTAACTTTACTTGTATAAATTTAGGACTTAGAATAATTTCATATGTGCATGCTTAGAATAGGACTTAGAATAGTTTGCTTAAAAACGAGGGAACGGGGAATCCATGCCGGATTTTCCCCAGAGTACAAGTAGTGCAAAACACTTGTAAAATTTTCATTCATTTTTGTGGACTTAGAATATTTTTTGCAAAATTGCAGTTCAGATTTTAAAAAAAGTTGTGAGTTCAATTTAATCAGTTTTAGTTTCTTTTCAAGATCTTGTTATATTAGAAATATGGAAAGCTTAATTAAGCTGCAAAAAGAACTAATTAAATCTATGGAAAAAGGTTTAAGTAATTTTAAAAAGTCACCTAAAGAGCGATTATCTGTCGAATATATAGAAACTAGATTAGAAAACCTAGACAGAGACTGGTCTTTATTTAGGCAAAATCATTTGAAAATTCATGGAAGTTATAAAGAGGAAGATATACTACAATCTGAATATGAAATTGAGGATTTGTATGATACAGGTGAAAACGCTTATATAGATTATAAAACACATATGAAAATAGTTTTAAATAAGATATTATTAACAATTAAGGAAAATAAAGAGACCTCGTCCGGTGGGCCCTCCAATACTTTGATTAAATTACCCAAGATTTCACTGCCCATTTTTTCGGGAAAGTATGCGGAGTGGACGACTTTCCGCGATCTTTTCATATCTCTCGTTCATAAGAACCCCACTTTGGACAGCGTGCAAAAGTTGCACTATTTAAAAACGCATTTAACTGGCGAGGCAGAACAACTTATTCGACAGACTCCGATAACTGACGCCAACTACAGTAAATGTTGGCAGCAGTTAGAGGAGCGCTATAATAATAAACGGTACTTAGCTAACTGTATTCTAAAAAGACTGTTCGGTCAAAAACGCTTGAATGTTGAGTCTGCCTCGACACTCAAAGAATTATTGGACACCACTATGGACTGCGTAAATGCCTTATCTAACTTGGGTATAGACGTGACTACATGGGATGTTATTATCATTCACATAGTCGCTTTTAAGCTCGACAGTGAAATTCGTAAACAGTGGGAATTACACGTTACCCAGGATAAAGATAGCGAATTGCCACCTTTGACCCAGTTTAGGACTTTTGTAGAAAGCCGCTTCCGAGCGTTGGAGTGTTTAGAACCGAAAAGGGTTTCCAGTCAGAACAGCAGCAATAACGCGGCTCACAACCCAAAGGTACTACTGGGTACCACACCCAGCGCTAAATGCGAATATTGTACAGAACCCCACAAGCTTTGCTTTTGTGAAAAATTCTCCAGTCAAGCTATTGACAAAAGGCGAGAATTCGTCTCTAAAAACAACATTTGTTTTAACTGTTTAGGAAGCAATCACGTAGTGCATGATTGCAAAAAACTTACGTCATGTCACTTATGCAAACGCAGGCACCATTCCTTACTGCATCAACCTCCAGAACCTGAAACAAAGTCACAAGAAAAGCCGAAAGCTATCGAGTTCACTAGTATACCTGCTAATGAAACTCCGGTAGTTTCGTGTTTATCTACGGGTAAAGTAACGAAATCCAGCCAGGTCTTATTAGCAACCGCGCTAGTAAACGCCGAGTCACAAAATGGACAGTTACAAAAAATTCGTGCACTGCTCGACCAGGGTTCGCAGGCTTGCTTCATTACTGAAGCTACAGTTCAATTGTTGAATCTGAAAAAATTACCTATCAGAGGAGTTATTTCAGGTTTAGGTCAAAATAAATCTTTAAGGACAAATTCCATGGTCAATCTGTCGATTCAGTCGAGAGTAGATCCCCAGTTCAAGGTGCAGCTCAACGCCTATGTTTTGAGCAGTATCACATCATATCTTCCTGAAGAACATGTAGACTCAATCGAGTGGGTTGATCTACAAGGTTTGCCTTTAGCAGACCCAGAGTTCAACGTTCCCAATAAAATAAATGTTTTATTGGGAGCTGATGTTTACAGTACAATCATGAAAGAAGGAATGAAAAAGAGTCCTTCTGGTACATTGATTGCGCAGAGCACCACACTTGGGTGGATAGTATCTGGTATAGTACAACCTAATAATAGAGGTGACAGTTCAACTCAGATTCGAGTTTTTCACGCAAAGGTCAACGAAGATGAAATTCCTAAGAAGTTTTGGGAAATTGAAGAGCAAACTGGAGATGTTAAGAAAATACTTACCGAAGTAGAACAGAAATGTGAATATCAGTTCACTAAAACAACTTCTAGAACAAAGGATGGACGCTATGTCATCAAATCACCTTTCCGAGATGAAGACCCTAACTGTAAATATGGTGATACACGAAATATTGCTATAGCTAGACTAAAGTCACTGGAAAAAAGATTCGCAAAGGATAAGGATTTGAAAGAGAAGTATTCGGAAGTTTTAAACGAATATTTATCAGATCACAGGAGACAGGTTACAGACAAGGACACTAAAAATGAAGAATCAGTCTACCTACCACATCACACCAATAGCAACAACAAAGAACTCTTAGAGAAAATGAACACGTTTACTGCTGAAAGAGAAAGAACAAAGGAAATTATCAAAGGGAATAATCAGAACATTGAGGAAAAGGACAAACAGAACAAAGAGAAAAAGGACAAACAGAACAAAGAAGAAAAGGACAAACAGAACAAAGAGGAAAAGGACAAACAGAACAAAGAGGAAAAGGACAAAGAAAGAAAAGAAATAGAGATCAAACTTAATAATACTACAAAAATACTCGGACTTACCTGGGACCGCAAGTTTGACACATTTCAATATTCGCTGACTCTTCCCTCGATGACGCCTGTATCTGTAACTAAAAGGATTATTATTTCAGACAGTGCACGACTCTTTGGCCCGCTAGAGTGGATAGTACCTTCCATCCTTTTAGCAAAGATCTTAATTCAAAAGTTGTGGCACACAGAATTTGATTGGGATGAGGAAATAAGCAACGAACTAGTACAGGAGTGGCATACTTACCGCAAGGAACTATCTGAACCTAAAAAGATAGAAATCCCTGGATGTATGAGTTCAGGGTCTGATGATGTTATCACTGAGCTCCATGATTTCAGCGATGCATCTAAGGCCGCATATTCAGCCGTAGTGTACCTTAAAGTTGTCAATGCAAATGGCAAAGTTCACACATCAATTGAAGTCGCAATAACAAGAGTAGCGCCAATCAAACAAATCAGCATTCTTCAAGTGTCAAGACTGGTAACCCAAACTGCCGAAGTTTTGTGTATTCCGAAGGACAACATAAGAGCGTGGACTGACTCAACAGTCGTTTTGGCATGGCTAAATAGCCATCCAAGCAGATGGAAAACCTTTGTGGGAAACAGAGTGTCGGAAGTGTTGACATCGTTGAATTCGTCGCAGTGGTATCATGTGTCAACCGAGTTGATCCCGGCAGACCTAGCCTCACGTCGAGTATTGCCGACCTCTCCCATCAGCGAGTCACTTAGGTTTTCAGGGACTCCATTTTTGAGAGAGCTCAACATTGCGTACAAAAAACCGAAAGACCTAAACGTGACGCTTGAAGAATCAGTGAAAAGTCACTTTTCAACCGCTCCAGAGGAGTCTTTCCTTACCAGATCATCTTCTCTGCAAAGGCTACAAAGAATCTTGGCTTATTGCAGACGATTTTTAAATAAAGACAAAAACAGTACAAAATATTTACAGAAGAAGGAGTTAGACGTTGGCTTACAACAGTGGTTAAAAATTACGCAAATGGAATATTATGAAACAGAATACAAACAATTAGAAACAATAGGGACAATACAAGGACAAAACAGCAAGTTAAATTCGCTCTTTCCATACCTGGACGATAAAGGGTTGATTCGAGTCAGTGGAAGATTACAAAAGGCTCAATTAAGTGAAGAAACAAAACACCCTATAATACTTCCAAGAGACTCTCACTTGACTAAACTAATCGTAGCGGAAGCTCACATCAGGACACTACATGGTGGTCCATCATTAATGATGAACTACTTAAGATCAGCCTATTGGATTATAGGTGCAGGAAATGTGGTTAAACTGCACATTGACAAATATGTTGTTTGTGTTAAACAGAGAGCCCTTAGCAACCATCAGCTGATGGGATCATTACCATCACCTAGATGCGTTCCTTCTCGACCAATCGAAGATTGTGTAAATTCCCGACCACTTAGCGTAATTGACACTACAGAACCTGGAGATCTTTTGCCGTTAAAACTCGGTAAATTTTTCATTGGTGGACCTCTCCTTGCAGTACCTGAGGAAACCTATGATAGCTCTAATGCTAACTGTCTGTCAAGATGGCAATTCGTTCAGAGAATGTTATCCTCGTTTTGGAAAAGTTGGTCCTCTGAATATCTCAGTACCTTGATGCAAAGATACAAGTGGTCATCGCAAACCACTGAGCCCAACGAGGGCGACGTGGTTCTTATAAAGGAGGACAATTTACCTCCAAGTCGCTGGTTATTAGGTCGAATTATGGAAAAACACCCCGGTCATGATAATATCACTCGTGTAGTCACGTTACGCACCAAGACGTCTACGCTTAAGAGACCTATTTCCAAAATTTGTGTTCTACCTGTAAACCAATGATTTGTTAAATTAGAAAATAAGTCTTAGTTTATGTATTTTGCTGTATTTTTTAAAGTCATGTAAAATGTTATGTTTGATTTTACATCATTTTTCTCATGTTACTGTTACATCAGTTTTTGATTTTTGTCTTAACAACCCATATGTTTGGGCTTAGTTTCACTAAAATTATTTTAGTCTCGTTGGATATAAATTCTTACTACTATCGCTGAAATTGTAGTTGTATTTATCACTGTTTTCTTTTTTAAGAAAGACATTTTTTCACTAAATGTCTTTGGAGGGCGGTATGTTTGGAATTTAGTTCCAGCGATTTTCACTAGATGGCGTTGTAATCGATTTCGTCTAAAGTTGAAACGCGGTATCGAGATGTCTTCTTCGTAGAATAAGATCTCCGACGCACATTGATTTTTCTTATGCCTCTAATACACCCTTAATGGTAATAAACCGTCGTTAAACTTAAAAGTGGTTTTATTTGGAAGCCTTTAGGCTAGTGCAGTGCCATTAAGGGTCAGAGCATTAACATAAGCCTACCCAATAAAAAGAGGGTCTTATTCAATGACACTTCTTATTCCATTGTCAACCTCATCTCAGGCCTCAGGGATAGATTGAGGTCAAGAGCAAACCCATCAACAAGAATAAAATTGAACCAGCCTCAAACTCAAAATAGTTTATTCATTGTTGGATATTAAAATGGCATGTTTTTAACGCGGCGACAAATTATTCTGAATTAGGGTTTCAAAAAATATTAAAGCAGGTAGCAAAAATAATAAGTTGGCAGCTACAGTGAAGTATCATTTTAAGCAGAGAATGGCAGCTTTTTGTTTTGGTAACTGAATTTATTGTTAGGCACTTAACGGTTAACGGCGGATAAAAACTAGAAATTAGCTTTCTTAAATAATATAATGAGGTGGTATATAAAGTTAACTAAGGTCATAAAAAACATACTTTGTGCGATATTTTAAGAGCTCTAAATAAAGAAAATAGTGACATGCATAAAAAATTGTTTGACTTAGAATTTTTATTATATGGCTTAAAATTTTCCTACAATGGCGAAAGAGTAAAAGGTATAAACATACAATAATTGTCTTTATTTATTCAACCCGCAATTTATTGATTTATGCCGAGCTGAGTTCCTCTTAGTTCATTGTTTATAATTAAAGCTCCATTAAAATCCTCTTGACTGTAGGTTAGTTCGACGGGGACCCACTGTGCGGGGCCCCTATTTCTATAGTATGTGTCGTCCTATCTGGAGTTTGTTTTTTGATGCTCTCTGCGCCCCGAACCCACTATTTTGGGGAGCTGCCCTCATCCCCCCGCTTCGTGATGATAGTGGTCATTTAGAGAAAAACAGTAGTCATTGTAAAAAGGTTAGGAAGCACGCGGAAGTATGATTGATTGATTACAAAGTAAAGCGAATTTATAATTAAAGCTCCAAGGTCATGTTCCAAGGCCAAGTTCCCTTGTCACCCCTCGCAAATAGAAATAGGAGACTCTCACATCACACTACAAACAAAAATACTGAAATCCAAATACTTAATAATAGTAACTGTTTTAATTTTTACAGCTGCCTAAAAATCGCAGCCCGAAAGTGTATTTTTATATATGGGAGCCTATTGTTGCCAATAATACAATCTTTGTTATCCCACTGTTAAAATTAGTCGCCAAGTCAATATTTATAGTACCTCGCTTATTATTTCATTGCCCCTGTTTAATATATTTGCTACCTTAAAGATGCAGCCATTTTTAGTTTTTATAAATCCTTGCATTTTGAAGCTTATCTATTATAATTGTTGCTAAAATATTTAATCGCTGCCAGATTAATTTATTAGATGCAAACTCTTAGTTGCCGTTTCATTTGTTAGTTGCCTCAAAAATAATAAGCCTATTAAAATCTCTTAATGATGTCAGCTAAACTACGAGTACATTCCTTCACAAACAAATTGGCGCCATAGTGGAAAAAAAAAGAAGCGACAATATAATCCCACACACTATTTTAAAAATGTTTGAATGTACAGGGTCGATACAGTAAACATAAGTCAATTTGAATTTTGAATTAGCCTGTTAGAACCGCAGCCTAATCTCATGGATTTTCTCTTCTAGATAATGTGATATTTTATACAATACAATACTCTTTATTGCATACAGAAATACAAAATTTACAAAAAAAAAAAAAACAAACATGAAATAAATAATGGCTTTATAATAACCTTTCTTATATATTTGTTTGCTTGATAACAGTTTTGAATTTATCTATACAATAATCTTTATTTGTGATAACAGGTACAAAATTTAAGGTGTTATAGTAACAAACAGTCCTCTGTTATCTACCAGTATGTCCGGTGTACAAATTATTCATAAATTAATTAATTTTTAGTCATAATATTAAATATAATAATAATAATATCTAGTCAAACAAATTCCATTTTATTCATTGATAAATTCAGATAAGCTATAATAACATTTGTCTTCTAAATAGGTTTTAATTTTTCTTCTAAACGACTCTGTGTCTAAATCTCTTATACACTTAGGTATTTTGTTAAAAACCTTTGCCAACATGCACAGAACGCCTTTACTCATGAGTGCAGTTTTTGCCATGGGGGCTGATATTATATTACTATCTCGTCTTCTTAAGTTAGGGTTTTGTCTTGGTCGTGAAAATAAATCCGGGTTCATCTTAAAAAATGTTGCTGACTCAAAGATATATATACACGTAAATGTCAATAATTTGTATTTGGCAAAAAGAGGTCTACAGCTGTCCGTTATAGATATTTCTAACGGTAAATTTTTAATATGTGTGGGTACCTTATTATAGAAGCGTATGTACATTGACCTCTATAAGTTTTACAAATTTTGTGAATATGCCTGACATGACAAGCAAGTTGATTCTTGTTTAAATATGGCTGTGTATTAATGTGCCACTAAATTTGAGTAAATTTTTACCAAATAATATTCACCAAATTTTGTCTACCAAAATGGATGAATGTACACCAAATTTGCTTCTGGCACTTCGCCGGCCGCTGCCGCGGCACTCGCTCCGCTCGCTCGGTTCGTGCGTTGTGGTCGCAAGATAACCTAAAACAACCTAACTGAACCGGTTACCCAAATTTGGTGTACGTTCAGCCAATTTGGTGTACATTCATCCATTTTGTCTGAAGTGTATTGGGGTATAAAAAAATATTTTGGGTATCATTTAATTTGTTGCCTTTAAATATTACTCTTGACAGCTGGGATAGCTCTACATTTTATACAGGGTATAAAAAAAGTATGATTTACCTTCTGTGATTCTACATCTCTAATAGATTGCATAAAAAAGTCGATTTTCTTAAAAAAAGTAGTTTTAGCCCAAGAAATGAAGCACCCAGAGGGTTCAATGACCTGTATGATGCAAAGATGTTTTTTGTTATAATATCCAGTCACTAGCAAGTACCTATCCATTTCAAGATTCTTTAATGTAATTCAAAGAAAAATCTAATCTAATGATCCCAAACAAAAAATAACTTATGTAAAAAAAGTACCTACTTTTTTATTTCTATGAGTGATGGATGATATTTATGCAGAGTGACCGGTTTTAAATTCACATTGTCAGGCAGTGTGAAAATGGTGTATAAATACTTAATTATATAAAGTTATATTTTAGATAGGGACCAATGGAGGGAAGAGAGAGAGGCCTTTGCCCAGCAGTGGGACATTATAGGCTAGATAAGATAAGATATACACATAGTCCATATACTGTGATTAAGAGGCTACCTCCCGTCTACTAGTGCCCCCATCAGTTAAAAAAAATATTGCTCAATACAAAACTTACCGAAAATCAGGAAAGACAGATTGAAGTAAAAGTATCCTAGTTTATTCAGAACCTATCAATTCTGAAAAATATAGTTACACTGTAGTTACAGATACAAAAAGTGTGAAAAACTGCCACTTTTAGCAGTTTTTGTATCTGTAACTACAGTGAACTTTATTTTACAGAGTAAATAGTTTCAAAATAAACAAATGTACCCTTACTTCAATCTGTCTTTCCGGATTTTTGATAAGTTTCGTATTTAGTGAGTAATTTTTTTTTTTTAAATTAAGGCGGAATACCATCAAAGGTATCTCAACTGAAATGAAACTGCCCCTTTGTACTTATTATTTATTTTCAGTAACACTGGGATTTTTTGATGATATTTTAATACCAGTTAATGCTCTTCAACATCCTTCACGATTTGATGAAACAGATCAAGCCTGGGTGTGGGAATATCCAAAAGAAGATGGAGAGAAACATGACTTATTTATGGACTCAGGTATAATAAGTTCAATTTAATAATAAATTATTATAAGGTCAAATTCTTGAAATGTATATGAAGAAGAAATAGAAAGAAAAGAGTAATACAGTTTAGTGCTTGGTTCTTTGTTAAAAAAAAAACTAGGCTTATGTGCCTAGTTTCGAGACGTATTATTATTTCTGACTTATCATGTTATGTTACAGGTGAATCAATAAGATTTAGAGTAACAAGTGAGGCATTTGAAGAAAGTTTGCCAACTGGTCCCCCAGGGACTGATTGTCCTGTACAAACCGTTGCTCCATACAAGCTTGTGGGAGGTATAAATGAGCCGGGTCTAGGCCTGCTCACATGGTGGGAATCGCCAGAACAGCCTGATGAAGGAGACGACAATGAAGACATGGAAAATGATGAATAAATGTGAAATGTTAAGCAATATTTTTTGTTTACTTTCTATATATATCTTTTCTGAAACCTAAACAATCCCATTTTGTGTTTATTATGTGTGAATTTATTTGTATAAAATCACATACAGGGTGTAATCCTTGAGTGTGCCCAAACGATTACAGATATCTAAAAACTTTAAACTGATATAGAAAGTATGTTACATGAGTAAAATTAAATCAAAACGTTTTAAAAATAAAACGAGAAATATCCGTAATTACATAATATGAGATAAGTAGGGTAATAAGTAGGTTTTGGTTTCTTTATTTTAAAAGGTTATTTTAGCTTAGTACCTACTGATATTAATCTACGCGTGTATCTTCTTGATAATCATCATTATCAAGGTTTTATAACCTATGATGCTCTGCCATGTGGGCATGATTACAAGCGCAGAAAGTAAAGATGTTACTGAATGTTTCAACATTTTTTCTCTTTTTTTTGCGTCACTTTAAATACCAGATCCCACTGCTGGTTATGCTGAGCCGATTCATTTATTTTACAAAGCTCTTGACCTTCCTATCTGCTTGAGTACAAAAGGAAAATTCAAATAAAAGTAAAACGGCAATAAATATGCAACGACATTTATTAATACATCTTTTTGTTGGATATTTTTTCGCTGAATTAAAACATAGTAACATTTTTCTTTTTTCAAAAATCTTTGAATAATGCTTTGAATGCAGTTTTACTTCTTATCTTTAAATAAAAAGCTAACTTTAATATTTAGGGTACTTTCGTATAAAATCCCATACAGGCTGTAATCATTGAGTGTGCCCAGGCGATTACAGATATCAAAAAACTTTAAACTGATATCGAAAGTATGTTACCTATTGAGTAAAATGACATCAAAACGTTTTAAAAATAAAACGAGAAATATCCGTAATTTTGACATTAAAAACTCCCATACATTTAGTATGAGATTAGTAGATAGGTTTTGGTTTCTTTATTTTAAAAGGTTATTTTAGCTTAGTACGGATCTTCTTGAAAATCATCATTATAATTTCACACATAATCATAAAATATGATTAAGGTAAAATGAGTAGGTACTAGACTTAAAACTGAAACCTTTCTACTAATCTCATACTAAATGTATGGGAGTGTTTAATGTCAAAATTTTGGATATTTATCGTTTTATTAAAAAAAGTTATTGATGCCATTTTACTCATTAGGTAACGTATTTTTTATATATATAATAGTTACGGAATAATCGCCTGGACATACACTCGGTATAATCCACAAAAACCAAATTATTACTTGGTGTACCAAGTCAATAGGTATTTTGCTGGTAAGAGAGTTGATTTCAACTTTTTTGACTCCAGGGTGATATAAATGTGCGGGCGAAATCCACAACACCCAAAAATAAAATGAACTAGAGTTAAACAACATAAACTTAAACAAACAAAGTTATGAGATCAAGTTTAAGATATGTTATGTTACCCGTAATAAAAGCTCTTAGAAAAGTATAGAGCAGTGGGGTGTTGGGGAAGTGCATGTTACTTGAAGGTGTAGAGCAGCGGGGTGTTGGTGAAGTGCATGTTACTTGAAGGTATAGAGCAGCGGGGTGTTGGTGAAGAGCATGTTACTTGAAGGTGTAGAGCAGCGGGGTGTTGGTGAAGTGCATGTTACTTGAAGGTGTAGAGCAGCGGGGTGTTGGTGAAGTGGTGCTGGTGGTTGATGTGCGCGATGAGCCGGCCGTCAAGCAGGTGGCGGCCGTACACCACGGCCTCGTGCTCGTCCTTGGAGGTATAGAGCAGCGGGGTGTTGGTGTAGTGCATGTTACTTGAAGGTGTAGAGCAGCGGGGTGTTGGTGAAGTGCATGTTACTTGAAGGTGTAGAGCAGCGGGGTGTTGGTGAAGTGGTGCTGGTGGTTGATGTGCGCGATGAGCCGGCCGTCCAGCAGGTGGCGGCCGTACACCACGGCCTCGTGCTCGTCCTTGGAGGTATAGAGCAGCGGGGTGTTGGTGTAGTGCATGTTACTTGAAGGTGTAGAGCAGCGGGGTGTTGGTGAAGTGCATGTTACTTGAAGGTGTAGAGCAGCGGGGTGTTGGTGTAGTGCTTGTTACTTGAAGGTGTAGAGCAGCGGGGTTTTGGTGAAGTGCATGTTACTTGAAGGTGTAGAGCAGCGGGGTGTTGGTGTAGTGCATGTTACTTGAAGGTGTAGAGCAGCGGGGTGTTGGTGAAGTGCATGTTACTTGAAGGTGTAGAGCAGCGGGGTGTTGGTGAAGTGGTGCTGGTGGTTGATGTGCGCGATGAGCCGACCGTCCAGCAGGTGGCGGCCGTACACCACGGCCTCGTGCTCGTCCTTGGCCAGGCCGCAGCTCAAAAGCCAGCGCACCAGACACGAGCCGCGGAACACGCCGCGATACGTGCGCATGCGCCATCTGAACACAAGTTTATAGGTAAGCATAGCGTTATGTATGTGTTCATTCCGAAACGAAAAATGTGCAAAACAAAAATCGTTTTACGTGAATTGGATACGTCTATGTAGGTATAGTCAAGAGCACGTGAAGCTTGACACCTGTTCTTGATTGACCTACTCTTGACTGCACTGTACTACTTGACCCCATCCCTCACCCTCCGACTCTTTCAAAGCTCAACGTAGTACCAATTACTGCCACCGGATGATCTATATCCATTCTTAGGGTTCCGTAGCCAAATGGCAAAAAACGGAACTTTTACGGATTCGTCATGTCTGTCTGTCCGTCCGTATGTCACAGCCACTTTTTTCCGAAACTATAAGAACTATACTGTTGAGACCCATATAGAGGTTTCTTAACATCAGGTGGCCCACCTGCTCGTTTGCTCACTTGTAACATAGCAAAATACCCACGAGTCCGTCGATTTTTACAGTATACATAATTTTAACACAGATTCAAATAGCATTATCAATAATGCATTCGCCGCTTGAAACCTTGTGCCCGCACATCTTCTGTTTGAGTAAACCGATTGCAATGTAAGCCAAATACATTACTGAAAATGCCGTTTGAATCAGTTCAGAAGTTTATGAGTAAATCACGGACAGCAGTTTGGAAATTTACTTTAAAATATCTTGTGTTTGAGTGAAATGTGTGAGTTGTCTCCTGTGCTAACACGTTTGTACCGCCTCTCTCTAAAAACAAGAACGGTGCCAAAATCTTGGAAGGTTGCCAACGTACAGCCAGTGCCCAAGAAGGGTAGTCGTGCCGACCCCAGCAACTATCGGCCAATCGCCATCACCTCCATACTCTGCAAAGTTATGGAAAGGGTACTCAATGGAAAACTGCTGACATACCTAGAAGCTAACGACCTACTCAGTGACAGTCAGTATGGCTTTCGCCGGGGACGATCAACTGGGGATCTTCTAGTGTATGTCACGCATTGCTGGGGGAGGCCATCGAGAAATACGGCGAAGCCCTTGCCGTGTCACTAGACATCTCGAAGGCCTTCGACAGGGTGTGGCACGCAAGTCTGCTGCGCAAACTTCCTGCATACGGCATTCCCGCTGACTTTTGCTCTTGGATTTCTGACTTCCTGAGCGAACGGTCGATCCGAGTAGTCCTTGATGGCTGCTCCTCTGACCTCATGGCTATTGATGCCGGAGTTCCTCAGGGGTCGGTTCTCTCTGCGACTCTTTTCCTGCTGCACATCAACGACCTACTTGGTCCTAGTATTGTTGGGTACGCAGATGACAGTACTGTCGTCGAGAGATATATGTCAAGCGCAAAAGCCAGCAGTGACGAAATACGTTCTTTGAGAGAGGCCATGGTAGAGCGTATAAACTCAACCTTAAGTCTTGTCTCCGACTGGGGTGACAAAAATCTGGTGAGTTTCAACGCCACCAAAACGCAGGCGTGTCTGTTCACCGCCAAAAGGAGTCCGTTCAATCTGGCTCCTACTTTTCGAGGTACAACTGTACCAGTTACCGACAGCCACGAGCTACTTGGCATGAAGTTGTGTGCAAACCTGAACTTCGGCGCTAACATTGAGTCAAAAGCCCAAACTGCGGCAAAAAAGCTGGGCATCCTCAATAAGGTTAAGCGTTACTTCACTCCTGGACAGCTTCTAGTTTTATATAAAGCCCAAGTCCGATCGTGCATGGAGAATTGCTGTCACCTTTGGGATGGCTCAGCCAAATACCAGCTAGCCGCACTTGACTCGATAGATCGCAGAGCCAAGAAGCTCGTTGGTGATGAGATGCTGGTGAAAACCAAGTTTCACAGTCTGGCCCACCGTCGCAAAGTTGCATGTCTGTCGGTCTTCTACAGATTGTACTTCGGAGAGTCTGCTCTAGAGCTCCACGACCTTATTCCACCATCTCCCTTCTACCATCGGGAGTCCAGACGCACCGCAGGATATCACCCATACTTGGTGGATATTCCGCACATTTGCACAAAGCGCTTTGAAACATCTTTTATAATGCGCACGGCTAAAGAGTGGAATTCTCTGCCTGCGTCTGTGTTCCCGAGTTCATATCATAATCATAAATCATTTATTAAAATGGTCCAGCTATCTTTAACAAATTTTACAATAGTATCCACACTAGGCACAGCCTGTGTCGTGGTTACTGCTGCTTACATATGATTAAACAGGACACTTAATTTAGAAAATAAAAACAAAAAAACAAAGGTACCTACTGCTACTACACTTTCTACTAATACACTTTCTACAATATTCTTTTGTTAACAAGTACACACATTTACACTTACACATATACACACACACACATATACACTGATACGCATACTCGCATTAAACCGATGCAAACCCATTTTATACTGCACTGTTATACAACTGTTAAGATTCCTTTAGTTATTTATTTATTTTATAAAGTAGAGCTATGTATTATTAGTATTACTATTATTTTATGATTTTTTTTTATTATTATTTTAGAAAGTGTTATTATTATTTTCTTTTTATCTATCTCTTACATGTTTTTACTTTTGTTTTATATTACTTCTTCTTGCTAATAATGTTTTGAATGTGTTATCCCACGGTATGAACACTGTCTCCCAAAACACAGAACATCTTCTAGTTTGGGAGCCAGGGTTTGATTGTAACAAACTTATAGCATCTTAGAATTAAGTTAAGTTTGTGAAACCCCCCTTATGGTGAAATAAATACTTTTTACTTTTTTACTTTTTTTTACTACAGAATACGAGCGATACAAAAACAATAGAATTAGAATTATTTACTATAAACTTTTTTAAAAACGCGATAAAACTAGCCTAAAAACAAAACAAGCGACAAAAGCGAACATGCATTCTGTGTGTATGTGTGTGTGAATGTGTAAGTGTGTGTGTTTGCTTTAAACCTGCGGTGAGCTCAAATAAGCAGAAAAAGTTGGGCTGTGTTTTAACAATTACTTAAATAAGAGATTTTAATGTTTTTTCAGTTTTTTCATAGTCCCAAGTCAATAAACATTTTGTAATCTTGATTTTCGCTTCTCTCACTGACAGGTTCTTTATATTTATTACACTTACAATCTTATTGTATACGTAAGGAAACAAATAAAAAGAAAAACGTCTTGCGAATGTGGTACGAATCGTTGTAGAAGGTGCTTTAAAAATTCTCTTTTTTAATAAGTTTAGGTAGTCAGGCGAGTTCAGCATGGATTTGTGCATGGTGAGCGTATATAACCCGAATCTATTCAAGTCGCGAGTGAATAGGCTTCTTCTGGGTAAGCTCGTTCCATCGTCGACCTCATCTCTGTCTTCAAGACTAGATCGAGGTTAAGAGTAAGCCCATTTTCAATAAAAAAAATGAACTCCCCATACTAAGTGACCAACACAATTGTATGGGAAGTCCAAAATTTTTGTCCTTTATCGACCTTTGATCCTTTGGGAAAGTCGTTCAGCTACTGATACTGAACCCGTCGCTAAGCTATAGCACGCAATTAAATTAACACCGTATGTATAACTAAGTGGCTTAACGCCACCTAGTAGAGTATAGCAGTGCCACCAAAAAGTGATCTGAATAAGACTAAGGACAAAAAGTGCTAGTAGTTTCACTATTTGCCCCTGGATGGATTTTATAAGTAGGTGGAGTCTAGTTATGTCCCGCCACCCCATGACTCGATCTTCACCCCCGCGGAGTGTCACGCTTCGTTTCGTACGAAAATATCGTAGAGGCACCACCTCTCCTTTCTTTGCTCCGTGGGCGTAGCGCTGGTGCAGCATATCCTCCTAAGCCCCCATGTACATTAAAATGTACATATTATAGTTAGCGCTTCAGGCCCAACTTAATAAAGTAAGAGAACAGCTAAAAAAACACCCAGTATGCACTGCAATGTACATAATTTTTATGTATGCTTCCTTCAGGCACAAGCAAAGCAAAAAAAAAAGAAATATGCGAGGATATTTTAAAATATTTTTCTTGTTATTTCATGGTCTAATAGAGTACAAAGCGGTAAAATTGACAGCGGTATCTTTTGTTCATTTAAATGCACAGTGGGCGTTTACAGTATAAGATCAGCAGTAAAATGTATAGTATTAACTTTCATGTTGGTAATTATACTTTAATTAAGACAAAATAACATCACACTATTATCACCACTTTTAAATTCCTATTACAGATTGGTATCAATAATCAGTCTTAGGATTCTTTTAATCTTAATTTTTAACTTAGTTTACACAAATTTTTCATCAGTCAACTCGCAGTACTGTTTTTCAATTTGCAATTATCAAGGATTCTCAGTTTCACAATCAGTCTTTATCTTAAGTAATGTTAAAAATAAACGTCACTCTTCTTTCGAAAATAAAAAAGTTAGTATTTTGAGTCATGGCCTAATATAAAAAGAATAATAAATTCATTATTTTTTTTATAATTGACGCTCAGTGTGCACTACAATGTACATATTTTTATTTTGACAAATTACAAATAGACTAACAACGCCAACGTTAAATGGATAACTATATTCAATAATGTATATAGAATGCAGGAAATAAAACAATAAAGCATTATGAATATATTCAAGATTTAAGAAATAAGAATGGATTAAACTTACGTAGTCCGCTCCTGCTAGCCATTTTCGCTAAATATGCACTGTTTTGACTAGTATGATCTAGTAATTTAAGAATTAATTACAGTGTAACAATAGAAGAGCTGAAGTCTGAAATTGAAAATATATTAAATAAGTTGGCTACTGCTGATGAGCAGATAGAAATTTTATTAACAGAAAACTATAATCTTATACAAAAAATTTCAGCATTGGAAAATAAATGTAAGATATTGACACAGATTTGTAAGAATCCAAAAAAAAAAAAAAGTCCAAGACTTTTTACAATACAAAGATGTCATCTTTCACGCTACAGAATTCCTCAAGAATTAATAACCATAGTGAAATCGATCTATCTAACTTTTCACCAATTAAGCGATCAAAACAATCCAATGTTATACCAGAAAATCCAGAGAAAGCTAACATCTTGCATGAAAATAAAATAGAGACAAAATACAATAAGACAGAAAAACCTATGAAGAAAATATGCTTCATAAGCAGCGAAAATAGGAACTCTACTCTAAAACTAGCTCAATCAATATTTGGTACTTATCAATTTTGTCACTATTGTACACCTAATGGAGGAATTAGTCAGCTACTATCTGGTATCGAAAGAAAGTTGCAAGATTTTACGCTTAATGATTTTTGTGTGATTTCAATAGGAGAATCTATTATTAACTCTACTCAGGATCATGCAGAATTAGTCAAATATTTAAGATTGGAACTTTTAAAAGTTCTACACACAAACATCATTATTTGCTCACCAACTTTCAAATATAAGCAGTATGTAGAAAAATATAACAAGAGAATTGAGTCTTTCAATGCCATGCTGGATATTGATAATTTAACTTATGAATATGCTTTTATCCTCGATTCTAATAGAAATTTGGACTATTCAACCAAAATGTTTTACCCGAACGGCAGGGTTACTAACAGGGGACTTAGAGTTATATTTAATGACCTTTTCGATTTATTGTCACAATTTGATGTATCCTGGAATTTAAAAAGTAATAGTTTCGTTATAAATAATTGCAATGAAATGTTACCGAATAATCAAAAACCGAACATCGTTGACTGCGAGCAAAATGATTTTTTTCGTGTATAATTCTATATATCTTTTGCATCAAAATGTTAATGGTCTTATTTCAAAGTGCGACACCATAATTGTGAGTTTAGAGGAGCTTAATGAACTAGGTAAACAAATAGATGTTCTTTGTTTTACAGAACATAACATGAAATCCGATGATATTTATTGCTTGAATATTCCAAATTTCACGCTAGCATCTTTTTATACACGGAAAAGCAGAAGTGGCGGTTCATGTATCTTAGTTCGAAACAGTATACATTTTAAAGAAATTGATACATTATCTCAATTTAATGTACCGTACATGATTGAATGCTGCGCAGTGGAATTATCTGCTCATAAACTAATAGTTTTGTGTATATATAGACCACCAAAAAAAGTAAAACATCATTTAAAAATATTTTTTGAGCATTTGGAAGGTATTTTAACCATGATATGTAGTAAAAAGAACTATAAATTAATAATTTGTGGTGATTTTAATATAAATATTCTCGACAAAAAATTAAAAGAAGTTAATGAATTTGAAAAAATCATAATTAGTTACAACCTCAAATTGTCTATTACTGAAATCACACTAAAATTTCAGCATTGGAAAATAAATGTAAGATATTGACACAGATTTGTAAGAATCCAAAAAAAAAAAAAAGTCCAAGACTTTTTACAATACAAAGATGTCATCTTTCACGCTACAGAATTCCTCAAGAATTAATAACCATAGTGAAATCGATCTATCTAACTTTTCACCAATTAAGCGATCAAAACAATCCAATGTTATACCAGAAAATCCAGAGAAAGCTAACATCTTGCATGAAAATAAAATAGAGACAAAATACAATAAGACAGAAAAACCTATGAAGAAAATATGCTTCATAAGCAGCGAAAATAGGAACTCTACTCTAAAACTAGCTCAATCAATATTTGGTACTTATCAATTTTGTCACTATTGTACACCTAATGGAGGAATTAGTCAGCTACTATCTGGTATCGAAAGAAAGTTGCAAGATTTTACGCTTAATGATTTTTGTGTGATTTCAATAGGAGAATCTATTATTAACTCTACTCAGGATCATGCAGAATTAGTCAAATATTTAAGATTGGAACTTTTAAAAGTTCTACACACAAACATCATTATTTGCTCACCAACTTTCAAATATAAGCAGTATGTAGAAAAATATAACAAGAGAATTGAGTCTTTCAATGCCATGCTGGATATTGATAATTTAACTTATGAATATGCTTTTATCCTCGATTCTAATAGAAATTTGGACTATTCAACCAAAATGTTTTACCCGAACGGCAGGGTTACTAACAGGGGACTTAGAGTTATATTTAATGACCTTTTCGATTTATTGTCACAATTTGATGTATCCTGGAATTTAAAAAGTAATAGTTTCGTTATAAATAATTGCAATGAAATGTTACCGAATAATCAAAAACCGAACATCGTTGACTGCGAGCAAAATGATTTTTTTCGTGTATAATTCTATATATCTTTTGCATCAAAATGTTAATGGTCTTATTTCAAAGTGCGACACCATAATTGTGAGTTTAGAGGAGCTTAATGAACTAGGTAAACAAATAGATGTTCTTTGTTTTACAGAACATAACATGAAATCCGATGATATTTATTGCTTGAATATTCCAAATTTCACGCTAGCATCTTTTTATACACGGAAAAGCAGAAGTGGCGGTTCATGTATCTTAGTTCGAAACAGTATACATTTTAAAGAAATTGATACATTATCTCAATTTAATGTACCGTACATGATTGAATGCTGCGCAGTGGAATTATCTGCTCATAAACTAATAGTTTTGTGTATATATAGACCACCAAAAAAAGTAAAACATCATTTAAAAATATTTTTTGAGCATTTGGAAGGTATTTTAACCATGATATGTAGTAAAAAGAACTATAAATTAATAATTTGTGGTGATTTTAATATAAATATTCTCGACAAAAAATTAAAAGAAGTTAATGAATTTGAAAAAATCATAATTAGTTACAACCTCAAATTGTCTATTACTGAAATCACACGGCCCGCCTCTAATACATGTATTGATAATATAATTCATAACATACGCGGAGCTAAAAGCGAAACATGTGAACTTGCTCTATCGGACCACAAAGCTCAAATAATGAAATGTCCCGTAAAGAAAACTTGTCTTCTTAAACATTGGTACTCTCTATAAAGCGTGATTATTCAGTTGAAAACTTAAATAAATTTGCAGAATACATAAAACAGCTATCGTTTAATGAAGTTTTTAAAGAAGCAGATGCAAATGAGGCGTATACAACTTTCTTTGAGCTCTTTAATTTATTCTACGATTTATGCTTTCCAAAATTGAGAAAAAAACATTACGTTAAAGTAAAGCCTAAGTGGATATCCAACGGTCTTAAAAAATGCAGTAAAAAAAGAAGACAACTATTGTGGAGCTATAGGAGTTCCAAAAACCCTTTAGACAGACACTCATTTAAAGTCTATTCTAAAAGATACAGGATGATCACTAAACTTACCCAAAAATCTCAGAATGATTTTAGAATTGCAACATCAAGTAATAAGTCAAAAACAACATGGGATATCGTAAACAATAATAAACAAAATATACCTAAGCGCAATATTAATGAAGTAGTTGTGGATGGAAACACTTTAATAGACCCCACACAAATTGCTCAAATATTCAATGACTATTATGTTGAACAAGTTCGGAACATGCCAGAACAGCGTTCGGCTAAACACCAGTGTACGTATTGTAATCACAATTCATTGTTTCTGAACCCAACTGATCCCCAAGAAGTAACTACAATCATAAAAAACTTAAAAAATACAAATAGCACTGGCTATGATGACATATCAACTAAAGTTTTAAAATGTGTCAGCACCTTAATTGCACCTGTAAGTTGTCATATCAACCTTTGTTTAGAGACTGGCGTTTTTCCGTCCAAATTAAAATGACTATTATTAAACCGATGCACAAAAAAGAGGACAAAAAACAGATTACAAACTACAGACCTATCGCCTTGATTCCAGTTGTATCTAAAATATTTGAAAAGGTAATATTTAAAAGACTGTATCATTATTTTGAAGCAAATAAAATACTAACGAATGAACAAAAAGGCATTCGTAAAAATAAGATGACCGATACTGCAATTTACGAATTTCTAGAAATGATATATACTAGACTGGATAAAGGACAACCGGTGCTAGCTATGTACTTAGATATGACTAAGGCATTCGACTGTGTAGTACATGAGATTTTGTTAAGTAAAATGGAAACGTATGGAGTTAGAGGAAATGCTTTAAACCTTATTAAATCATATCTAAGTTGCAGAAAACAAATGACACAAGTAAAAAGAATATGTATCAAAACAAAAACTGAACAAGACTACTGTTCCACTGAAAGAACACTAAAGTACGGAGTGCCACAAGGTAGTGTTTTGGGGCCTCTACTATTTCTTATATATATAAATGACATGCCTAAAGCAATACATAATCCAATTATATTATTTGCAGATGATTGTACAGTTGTATATAAAAATAAAGATGAAATAAAGGACAGCTTAATGATAATAATGACATGGTTAAAGAATAATAATTTAGATATAAATAAAGATAAGACGAAAATCATGAACTTTGGACTCGGGAAATATAAACCTATAGATTTTAAGGTAACATGTGAAGGGAAAGATATTACTTCTACAAACACTACAAAGTTTTTAGGAATATATGTCGACAGTGACATGAGATGGCAATCCCATATAGAGCACGTTTGTAGTCAAATAAGTCGATTTTCTTATGCCGTACGTATGTTGGCTAAAGTAGTGAACCAAAAAGCAGTATTGACAGCATATCACGGATACGTTGCTTCTAGAATGAGATATGGTATCATATTCTGGGGAAATGCTACAAACAATAATCAGGTATTCCTAGCTCAGAAAAGATGCTTGCGTTCTATATGTTCCCTTAATAACACAGATAGTTGTAAACCTCATTTTATAAATCTTAAAATTTTAACATTCATATCAATGTATATATATGAAATGGCTTTATTTATTAAGCGGCATCCAAATGCATTTGAACATGTCCAGAATATACGTCACCAGGAAAAGCTTTGTACGAAACCATGTAAAACTGAAACATTTAAAAAAAGTGTGCTAGGTATGGCTACCAGAATATATAATAGTCTCCCTGAGAACATAATAAAATGTACCAGCACTATCCTATTTAAGAAGAAACTTTTCGAATATGTAATTGACAAAGCGTTCTATTCCATCAAAGAATATTTTGACGTAACTAGTGGTCGCTATACTTAGCTCAACTTGGACATGATATCATTATTTAGTTTATTGAATTTTATTGAATATTTTGACCTTACATTTTGACAGTTCTCACACTAATTTATTTGTTACTTGTTTTTATCTTTTTAATAATAATATTTTTGACATAAATTTTTATAATATAATTGAATAATGATGTATTGAATGATGATATTGTAATGATGTTATAATGCATTAGATTTAAATTTAAAAAAATATTAAAATGTGACATTGTAACTTAAATGAAAATTCATATACCGAAAGGTGGATCGCAGCAGAACTTAAAAAAATGTGTTTAACATCTTATGTACCTGTGTATCGTGAATAAAATTTTTTGAATTTGAAAAAAAAAAAAAAACGCTATAGATAAGTACTAACCAATCAGAAAAGAGCATTTTCAAATATGGCGACTGGCGGTAGTTAGCGAAAATATATTTTGTCCATTATAATGTATAATGGGAGTTTACGTGACGGTACGGACCAAAATGTCTGGGCTTGAAGCACTATAGTTATTTTGTAAATTTAAATGACCATTGAGCGTTTAGATGATATGTTGATTTTTATACTTGGGTCTTAGGAGGTTATATTAGTTTTGTTTCCAGTTACTTGCTTCCGTGCGTAGTTGCTATTTTTTACCTATACATAAGTACCTATATTTTTTTTATCATAAACCTGTTCTATGATAAAACCCTCTGTTTTTTATTTTGATTATTGTTACTATTTTTACATATATTCACTTGTGACTCTATATTGAGCAAACGATTACTCACCACATGACCTTTCGCTGCCAAACCACCAAAAACTATTAAGTATTGTATCCGAAATACGATTAAAACAACCGGTCAAGTGCGTGTTGGGCCATTTCTTTTTCAATGTTTTATTTTATCACTATCGCAGTGTAACTAATATGTATACCGATACTAAATAACAGCTTTCTAGTACTAAAGGTCTCTGATCTGAGCTAGGCCGCGGACATAGACAAACGGACATGGAGAAACAATATGGGATCCTTGTTAACTAACTACAGAACCTTAAAACCATAATATTCAATGATGCCACGTACCTGGTATCCTTAGCAATGGCTTCTTTGCAGCGGTCGAGGTGGTGGGTGATAAAGTGGTCACACACGTGTTTAGTTTCGAAGCTCAGCTCTTCAACCGATGGCAACACTACTGAGTCAGTGCCGTGCCTGAGAATAATACTAAATTCTTATTAACACTTAACTTACGTTAAGCATTAAAAGCTTCTGAACAAATTCAGATATCCAAAATCACTTTAGTTACACTTTGGATTTTGATAGTCTGAATTTGTTCAGCACCTAGTTATTACGCCTGAAATATTGTGTAGCTACCGCAAGGCTGGTTTACTTTAGCTACTTCCATAGTATTATGTCTTATGGCATACTGCTTTGACACTGGGCAGCTGATATCCATTCAATATTCGTTTTACAAAAGAGGGCTATAAGAGCAATTTTTCGCCTGAAGACTCGTGATTCCCAGAGAGAACTGTTTAAGGAGATCAACATTTTGACAGTGCCACGTCAATATATCCATGAAAATATTATATACGCTAGAAAGAACATTCCTCAATTACCTAAAAATTATAACAGGCATGATTTTAATACTTGAAATAAGTACAAACTTGATCAACCATATACTAGATTAGCAAAAATCAATACATCTTTTAGTCCTAGCGGTACGCCTAAAAACGCTGCAAATAAAGCATGAAAATCGCAATGATTGATCTATAGGCCATAAGAATTAATTTGACCCGTAGCACCAAAAAATAAATAAAAAAGGAGAGGAGTTACGACGTCATAATTTTTTTATATGGGAAAAAAAATATTTTGTTCTGAAACCTATAGTGTGTGGTATCTATTCTAATGAAAGGGATTACCGAGCCGATTCTAAAAATATATCACATCATTACATTTCAGTCACTTGTTTTAAATTGAAATAAAAATCATTTTCAAAACATACCAAGTTTGGGATCCTCTAGGTACGATACAGTTGAATATTTTTTTTGTAAAATATACTTCAAGTAATATATAATCCTCATATCTAAACCCAAAAAAGCAATTTTGAAAATATTTGCATTTTGTATTTTTTTTTATCTACACTCATGTCGTAAACTTTGAAATATGATTCAAAAAGTTGATACGTAAGGCTGTATATTACGCAGAGTATATATAAAAAATTAAAAAGTTACCATTACGTAACGATTTTTGTATGAAAATTTTGCAAAGGTGTTATGTAATTTAATTTTTTAATCATTACATAACACTTGGATACAATTCTCCTTGAATCTAAACTTTTTTTTAAGAAGACTGAATAGAAGGTCTTT
Organism: Athrips mouffetella; assembly: GCA_947532105.1. Lineage (NCBI taxonomy): Eukaryota > Metazoa > Arthropoda > Insecta > Lepidoptera > Gelechiidae > Athrips > Athrips mouffetella. Next base: position 13,652,916 of record OX383971.1, read on the forward strand.
TAGAGAGCCCGTTAGTAATATATCAGTTTTTCTTAGTAGCTGTCAAATATCAGTAGCATATTACAAAGTGTACCATATAAACAACCTATTATTTTGGAGCAGTTAGAGTAACAGTTACTATAGTTACAATTATTTCATCTGTGGCTCAAAATATGCGCGCGCAGCCTGAAATTAGAAAGGACTTGGAAATAGATATTAGATTTGCCGCTATTTTCAAACATTTACCTTTTTCAAGTATTTTGTGCCCGTGAAAGTAATGTGAAAGTTTATTGAAAAAACCGGCCAAGTGCGAGTCGGACTCGCGCACCAAGGGTTCCGTACCACCACATAATCATAATTGTATTAGTTGAAATTTCAGTAAGTTAATGTGCTAGATTTTTTGAGTCCGACACGCGCTTGACCAAATTTTATTATTTGTTGTTATTTTACAGCTTATGCACTATAAACAAACCAATTTTCAAGTTTGTAAGTGTTCCCGTTTTTAAAATAGAACTAAAACAAAAATCGCCTCCTTGACCATCCAACTTGACCCCTCTCTTATATGAATGTTCTTGAAACGGGAGCTCACCACAATTGGTTATCATTAGTTGTGAGAAAAGTTGTAATATTCAATGATTTCAGACTTTTCCCATTATTTGTACTGTGAGACCTAGCTTCTTGCCAAATTTCATAATTTTAGGTCAACGGGAAGTACCCTGTAGGTTTTGCATTTTTGCATAAATGTATGGAGATGAGGACATGAAATGCCATATCTTTTGATTGCGTCGTTGTAAAAAATTTAAATTCTCAGATCTTGTGTGGTTCATGGATCCTAATATACGTTATTAATTTCAACCTGATACCTTTACCCGTTCGTGAGATAAAGGGTCTTGACAGATAGACAGACAGACAGACAGACGGACAACAAAGTGATCCTATAAGGGTTCCGTTTTTTTCTTTTGAGGTACGGAACCCTAAAAGTAGATAAAGTGGTGCAGTCAGGATACTGCACTCACACCAGAAGATACTCAATAACTTATGATCTTCTCTCATATTAGTCTAGGACATTTTACGACATAACCTACAATGAATTGGGAAAGAATGAAAATCTAAAAGAAAACTTGTTAAGAAAATGTTCTGCTTGTATATTTCAAAGAAGACCTAGCGGATATATTAAAGCGGCTTCTATAGACTTATATCAGAACTGTAGTATACATAATATAAGTTGCCTTTGTTGTTTACTTACTTTTGTTTAATTTTTATAAGTAAGTACGTACCTATTGTATGAGTGAAGATAAAGTAGTATACGCAACTGCATATAATATGGTATTATATGACAGTTGCATAAACTACTATTAATTATTACATCGGTCATATAATCGATTTCTCGATAACGGCTCTAACGATTTCGATTAAATTTACCATACTGGGGTTTTTGGGGGCGAAAAATCGATCTTAATGTCCACTATATTCTTCGAAAATTTCTAACGGCTATCTAGGGATCGAAAGATACAGCCATTTCTTACAGACAGATGGCTACAACAAATATTATTTTTTTATATCGGTGTGCATTTTGTGCCTTCAGAGACATATAATCTCTTTAATCTCTTTATGTTAAGAACGCACTTTTGGGCACTCAAGGTTTTTCTTTAACTCATAAGAAATTGTATAAATATTTATGTACACAACTGTTGGTTGCCAAAATAAAATAAAATAAAAATAAATAAAATTTCGTAAACAAGTCTCAAGAGGCCAAAAATACGTCGATTTCTGTCGATTTACAGTTTTTGGCCGCCATCTTGAAAATTGTTATTATGTTATTTATGTAACAAACATATATGAAATCAGCAGGGTCGTATTAGTAAAAACACCTTAAAAATAACAGATGTTCGATTTACGTCTAGAATATTTTTAATTCAATACTTCTTGTCTATTATGTAAAAATAGATTAGATGACTATATTAACATGACAAAGAGGTATGGTGCTCTGTCTGATATTCCAGAGAAACACAAAAAACACATTGTATAAAGCCGACTCTAAAAGTAGGCCATGCTACAGTGGTTTCTTGCCTTTCCTTTTACGCTGCCATAGCACGATTATGTGGTACACCCTACGAATAAATAAGTTCGCTGGGTACACCGCAGAGAGCGAGCGAAACGAGTGAGGGTGTTAATAGTTCGAGGGTGCAATTGCCAAGTTGGACATATTGCCTTAATGACTAATACGAAAAATGGAAACTCTCTAAAGATATTTTATAAATATAAGGAGATCAAAAGGCAATATGAGTTTTTTGAATATGGATAGCGACTTGTTCGTTTGGGTTATAGAGACCGATACCCGCGGACTCACAAGCATTGCTCCTTGAGCTGTCGCAGACCCCATACATGGCTCTTTAACAACTACTTTCGTAAATAGCAAAGACCCAAAGCTTAACGTGCCTTCCGAAGCACGAAAACATGCTTATTAAATGTCTATCATCGCAACTACGTTACCGGTATATTTTTATATTTGTAATGTAAGTTTAGGTACAAAATCCATCACAGAGGCCGCGGTCGCCGTGGCGGTTAAAAACTCAGGGGTAATAAAAATAAATGGTACAGCGGCACTGCACTTACTTTCTCGCGATAGACACGTAAAAAGTATCAACTGCAAACTTAAATTTGTAATGCTATACATATAGTATTCATTGGTATTTATTAGTAAAAAAGTTTTCATGAAATATGCAGATCAATTCAGAATTTAAATTGTCAGGCAATGAGACAAACTAACCGTAAACCATTTCGAGAAAATCGCAAGTTAAAATTTTGGCAGAACTGGAACACCCTTTACATGAATTGACACAGATCAATGGACACTACCGTAAGATACTTGCAAAGAATTTCCCAAAATATAAAGTTGTTCAGTCCAGTCTACTGTGCAAGCCCTTTTAGTTTTTGGTACACCCTATATACTATATTTTAAAAAAAATCTAATTAAATATCAAATTATAAAACTATAAAATAAGCTAAATGAAACCAGACGTTTTGAGCAAATCACATTTTTACATTTTAGTAATAAGGGAACACCCCCTATATGAACTTTCAAAGACAAGTGAATACTGCCGCAAGATACCTTGCGTGGTGATTCTTGGTCATGCAAAGTTTCATCAAGATCGTTTGAGCCGTTTTTGCGCAAATTGCAATTTTTTTATTTTCGTAAAAAACCACTAATAATCCTTCGATGGATTTATATAAAAATCTTAAATTTAAAATATGGTGTCAATCGGACTATTAGTTTAGCCGCTAGGCCAAAGCGTGACGGACAGACCGACCGACGGCCCGACCGACCGACGGACGGACATTTTTGGGAGACTTGTTTGTTATGATGTATAAGTGATATAGAACACATCTTTGAGAAAAAATTAAAAACTTTTTTTTTCACCAATAGATACAATACCTTTCTCGCTCCGCTCGAAAGTAAAAACCGGCCAAGTGCAAGTCGGACTCGCGCCCTAAGGGTTCCGTACCTATCTACCATATGATATTATACTAAAAGCTTTTGCTCTTTGATTTTAAAAACTATCGACCATCCAACTTGACCCCTCTTTTAAAGAAAAGTTCTTGAAACGGGAGCTCACCTTAATTGGTTACTATTAGTTGTGAGAAAAATTGAAACATTTAATGATTTTAGACTTTTCCCTTTATTTGTACTGTGAGACCTAGCTTTTTGCCAAATTTCATAATTTTAGGTCAACGGCAAGTACCCTTGCGGGTTTTGCTTTTTTGCATAAATGTGTGGAGATGAGGACATAAAAAGCCATATCTTTTGATTGCGTCGTTGTAAAAAATTGAAATTTTCAGATCTTGTGTGGTTCATAGACCTTAATATTCGTTATCAATTTCAACCTGATACCTCTTCTCGTTCGCGAGAAAAAGGGTCTTGACAGACAGACAGACAGACGGACAACAAAGTGATCCTATAAGGGTTCCGTTTTTTTTATTTTGAGGTACGGAACCCTAAAAAAAGGTCAAGTGCGAGCCGGACTCGCGCGCCGAGTGTTCCGATATACCTATAGTATTTTTGGGAGCAATAAAGTCAATTTATAGGACGCAAAACTAAATTTGTTTGTAAAGGTGTTTTGCAGATTTCTAAAAAACTGCATCTTAGAAAAATCGTTTTATTTCTGCTGTAATATTTACATAAACTTCTATCGACTATAATTAATTTAGATTTTGGGAATGGTATTTTTAGGGTTCCGTACCTCAAAAAAAAAAACGAAACCCTTATAGGATCACTTTGTTGTCCGTCTGTCTGTCTGTCAAGATCCTTTATCTCGCGAACGGGTAGAGTATCAGGTTCAAATTAATAACATGTTGGGTCCATGAATCACACAAGATCTGAAAATTTAAATTTTTTTCAACGACGCAATCAAAAGATATGGCATTTTATGTCCTCATCTCCATACGTTTATGCACTAACTAAAGCAAAACCTATAGGGTACTTCCGTTTACCTAAAATTATGAAATTTGTCAAGAAGCTAGGTCTCACAGTACAAATAAAAGGAAAAATCTAAAATAATTAAATATTACAACTTTTCTCACAACTAATGATAACCAATTGAGGTGAGCTCCCGTTTCAAGAACATTCATATAAGAGAGGGTTCAAGTTGGATGGTCGCAGAGGCGATTTTTGTTTTAGTTCTATATTAAAAACGGGAACACTTACAAACTTGAAATTTGGTATGTTTATAGTGCATAACCTATAAAATAACAACAAATAAAAAATTTTGGTCAAGCGCGTGTCTGACTCAAAAAATCTAGCACACTAACTTACTGAAATTTCAACTAATATAATTATGATTATGTGGTGGTACGGAACCCTCGGTGCGCGAGTCCGACTCGCTTTGGTCGGTTTTTTTTGACATTTTTAATCATAACTTGAAAACCAAGAGTCGCACAAAAATACAATACAATATAATTAAGACCAAATATATTCAGTTTTCTACATCTAAAATGAAACCCACACAATTAAATGTAAAATACCAAAGTCAATCAGTAGATTGCACATCTAGCATATCTTTTCTGGGAATCACCATAGATAACTACTGTAATTGGAAAAAACATGTGGAGAATCTGTGTTCGAGAATTAATAGTTTCGTTTTTCCGTTAAGACGTATAAGTCAAACTGTTTCAAGAGAAGCTGCTATCACTGCTTATCACGGATATATAGACTCTTTTTTGCGATACGGGATAATAATATGGGGCAACTCTTGTGACATTCAAAGGCTGTTTATAACGCAAAAGAAATGCATCCGAGCAATTTTTAACCTGCATCAAATGGACTCGTGTCGCCCATTTTTTATTAAACACAAACTTTTGACTGTAGCTTGTTTGTACATTCTTGAAGTGTGCCTTTTTGTTTATAAGCATAAAGCATTTTTTCAAGAAAATCATACGATTAGTACTAGAGAATTACGTTCGCAGTATAAAGATAAACTTCATGTACCTCCCGTGAGACTGACATTAATTAAAAATAACGTTTATATGATGTGCTTTCAATGTTTCAATAAACTTCCAGAACAATTTAAGAAATTTGATGCAAATAAATTTAAGAGATCAATAAAGCTGTGGCTTACGGAAAAATGTTTTTATAACTTACAAGAATATATGGATTGCGGATGACTGCTCTGTTTGGGCTATTTAATTTAGTATTAATAAGTATTGTTGTAATCTGATATAACTTTTTCATCGATTGCGACATTTTCAGTTATAAAATTGTATTGCTTGACATAGCCTTTTTGACACAATACTTATTTTTAATTTGACATTACGTTATGAATTTGAATTTAATGTGACTTTCTTTTGATTTTCTTTTTTTTCTTTTAATGTAAAATTTCATGTAAATTAATGTAAAATTTAATGTAAAATTTCATGTAAATGCCTGCGAAGGCAGTTTTTAGTGAGACTAAATTTATATGTTCAACTCCTATGTACCTACCTGATTACTTTACATGAATAAATGAATTATTGAATTATTATTATTAAGGTTTTTCCTCCCCTATTTGGCAACAACCCTCCCTTTACAATAATAATAACAAGATTTTTAAATTCTTTTGTTTACAATTTAGTTGGGCAATAACATTCTAAAACTATTCCAAATTTCAAGTCAATAGTATGAGTGGTTGCTGAGATATACAGGTGTGACAGACAGATAGACAGACGAAGTCGCACCATAAGGGTTCGTTTTTACCATTTTGGTTCAGAAGTTCGGAACCCTAAAAACAAAATCTGTTGACACTTAGGTTGTGATATAAAGGGCCGTTTGCACTGAACTTAAGAATCGCCCAAGTTCTTGCTTAAGGGCCGTCAAACTATTGCTAGGACGTCCTAAACAAGTTAGGGGCGATTCATAAGTTTAGTGCAAACGGCCAAAAATCCTCAAGATAAGAATAATGAATAAGATAGGAAATACTCACAGTTTATTTTTAAATAATCTAACGATAGGTCCCAATGTTTCCTCAGGGTCGAGTCCAAAAAGTATAAACATGAGCAGCGTCTGCCCATAGGTGGCTGCGACATCAAAGAACTCTATTTCAACTAACGTGCCCGTCTCATCTTCCTTCAACACTCTCCATGCTGTATACGTTATACCCTGAAATTAAGAGACAAAAACAAATCATAGGTAAGCAGTTATATAGCAGAGGTAAGGATCGAAGAACTTACTCGTACTTCTATTTTAAATCCGTACATCGTTTAAGATGCGATTAAGAGATCACTACTTATCGCAATCATCTTGAGTAATGTATTTATTTTATGTATTATTATGTATCATTATATAGTATGTCTATGTATTATTTTTATGTAGTATTTTATAAGTAAGTTTATCAATTTTATATATGCCTTAATATTAATACTGTGATTAGGAATATAAGTATACTAGCTGTTGCCCGCGGCTTCGCTCGCGTGGATTTCTTTTTTATGTTGTTACCGGTTTTTCGAAGCAATGAGATATTTTCCCGTCATTTCAGGGTAATTTAAAACTAAGAAAAAAAAACAGGACTAACCCTGCGCAAATCAATGAGTATAATTCAAGATCCAGCTGAATTTTATATAATATACAGACGTTACTCATAAATTACTCAGAACAGAGGAACTTAGCAGCGGTATCCTAACAAATGTAAAGAAAGAGATGAGAGACACCTTTATATAATATTTCAAAACAGAGTCAATTCGCAGAAGTAATTGAGAAAAACTAAAACCCTCTCCCTCTCCTCCCTTCCTCTCCCCCTCCCTCTGTCTGTCCCCCTCCTCCCTCTCCCCCCCCCTCCTCCCTCTCCCTCTGCCCGTCCCTCTCCCCCTCCCTCTCCCTTTTCATCACCCCCTCCCCCTCCCTCACTCCCTCCCTCTCCCCCTTCCCCTCCCTCTACCTGTACCTGTACCCCTCTGCCTCTCTACCTCTGTACCTCTCTACCTCTCGACCTCTCTTTGTCTCTACGTCTCTACCTCTCTACATCTCTACCTCTCTACCGCTCTACCTCTCTACCTCTCTACATCTCTACCTCTCTACCCCTCTGCCTCTCTACCTCTGTACCTCTCTACCTCTCTTCCTCTCGACCTCTCTTTGTCTCTACGTCTCTACCTCTCTACATCTCTACCTCTCTACCGCTCTACCTCTCTACCTCTCTACATCTCTACCTCCCTACCTCCCTACCTCTCTACCTCTCTACCTCTCTACCTCTCTACCTCTCTACCTCTCTACCTCTCTACCTCTCTACCACTCTACCTCTCTACCTCTCTACCTCTCTACCTCTCTACCTCTCTACCTCTCTACCTAACTACCACTCTACCTCTCTACCTCTACCTCTACCTGTCCCTATCCCTACCCCTTACCCCAATTTAACAGCTATCCCTAACATAGAAATGACACCCATATTTATTTTTATACATTTCAAACCTATCGCACCCCAACCCCATCCCCAGGGGACGATGGTATTTCACGTCCACCACGTTGGATTTCAAAGTTGTTGTAGCTTTCGTAATCAGCGACCCGATAAACCATACAAACGACACCCATATTGATTTTTAGACATTTCAAACCTATCGCACCCCAACTCCATCCCCAGGGGGATGATGGTATTTCACGTCCACCACGTTGGATTTCCAAATTGTTGTAGTTTTCGTAATCAGCGACCCGATAAACCATACAAACGACACCCATATTGATTTTTAGACATTTCAAACCTATCGCACCCCAACTCCATCCCCAGGGGGATGATGGTATTTCACGTCCACCACGTTTGATTTCAAAATTGTTGTAGTTTTCGTAATCAGCGACCCGATAAACCATACAAACGATACCCATATTGGTTTTTAGACTATTTCACCCCATTTCCCTTTTTAAGGGGTTGAATTTGGGGTGGAATTTCAATAACAGTGATGAACGTTGCATAGAATTACATCATTAATGCCTAAATAATAAATTATGTGGATTTTACTTTAAGAATAAAGAATTTTCAACTTCATCCCCCTTTTCACCCTTAAGGGTGTCGAATTTTCAAAATCCCTGAGACACGTGATTATTAATTTTTAGTCGTTAGCCTAAATACAAATTTTGAAGATCCTAACTTCAAAACTGACGGACTTTCATACAAACTTTCATCCCCTATTTTACCCCCTTAGGGGTGGAATTTTGTAAAACCCTTTCTTAGTGCACCCCTAAGCCTCATAAGGAACCTACATGCCAAATTTGGAATCTCTAGACCCAGTGGTTTGGGCTGTGCGTTGATATGTCAGTCAGTCAGTCAGTCAGTCAGTCAGTCAGTCAGTCACCTTCTTCTTTTATATATATAGATTCGTGTGTATTTTAAGTAGGTTTATCCCTATTTATATTACACTGTATTTTAAAATTAACTTTAATTTAAGTGTATTTTAAAATTTCTTATCACGAATATTATTGCACATTCCTGTGCCCGCTTTAATGACACTCTTCCACACCTAATAGGTTGGCTGGAAGAGATCTCTTAAAGAGATAAGCTCGCCTTTGTAAACAATTTTCATTTAAAAACTGTATGTTATTTGTGTGCAATAAAGAATATATATACAGCCTTATTTCTTTATTACCCCGGATATTTTAAGAGGTGGTTCTGTCCATGAAACTGAACAACTTTTCCATAGGAATACAGATCGAAATACTGCATCAGCTGACAGAAAATTTTGTATGAAAGGTCGAATTTTCTTTTTCGTATTTTGTTGGGAAAAGTTATATAAATATTAACGAGAATACTTCGACTCATTTTGTCTAACTCGTTTTTTAGGCAGTTAATAAGGCAGCATGAGTGGTAAGGCGTGTCGACACATGTGCGCTTTCACGTTCATCTTTCCATACTATCAACTTTCAATTCGTCTTTCTTGCGTCCAGCGGATGCAATATTTGTTGCCTTAGGGTCACTGCCCACGTACGCCGCACAACATCCGCACGATAGCGATATTTATCACTTGATTGCCTCTTGAAAGCATCCTGCATAAAAACCATATAGAAACAAATAAAAGTGTGTCTATGTACGCCGCACGACATACGTTTATATAGGTACGATAGCGACCTAGCGAAATTAATTATTTGCCTGCATCTTGCATAAATTCTGCCATTGACCAATTAAAATCAATACATTGGGATTGTTTACTGGATAAAAATAGACTTTATGAAACAGAAATCTGTATTGAAAGGTTGGCATGTAACTTTTTCCGCGAATTTGTTCCGTACCCAGAGTCCGTAGATTGTTTGGTCACTGTAGTTTGCATGTCGATTGCGTGGACAGAACTAAAATGCAATAGTAGTTTAAGATACAAGTGCCGTAAGTAGGGTTATTACAAACGAGTTGGCTAGCAGCTCGCTCCAACTCGGTCAGGTACTGGCAGGTGTCCCGTTCCATACTAAACACTCACAATGAACATGCTGAGGCTGTAAACGATGATAAGCACTGTGTGGCGCAGCAGCTGGCTTGGTTGATTTACGAGTTGGCTGGCAGCTCGCTCCAACTCGGTCAGGTACTGGCAGATGTCTTGCTCCATGCAACGGTGCTTCTGAGACTCCGGGAAAGCGCAGTCCCTGTCACGAGATATATGGTATTTAGCACACTTGCATGACAGAAAAACTAAGGTATTATATTATAACATAAAGTAAATGGTAAGGTTTCAATAAATTCGTGTTTAAAATATTTTAAGTGTCTATTCTGGGCTAAAAAAAACTATTTTTTTTTCACGTCTTTTTCTCAATTCACAAAAAATCTACTTCATGTAAATTGTATCGATCAGCTGATCATTTTGTATGTACTCAAACTTTTTTGCAAATTTACAACACTCGTAGAAATTTTTGTTTTGTTGCCTTAAAAGGTTTTACCTAAAACTCCATACAGACATCAACCATCAACACTATTCATAAGTTGAACAATATCCTAGCTTTGTTTAGGATTTTGATGAAATCATTATGTGACAGTGAGACTTGATTAAAATAATGTTCACAGCAACTCTAATCGGATCTGTTTTTAGTCGTCACACTCTTCGCAGTTACTGAAGTTCGTGTCTGATTTGAAACGCCGACCCATTGTGGGTGTTTCATTTCAAAACATAATTACTAAGTAGACAAGAACGAGTTAAAACATAAGTACTTTCAATCAAAGGCTCGTTTCAAAGCGGGCAATCATTACCCTGACAGCAAGATAGCTTTATATGACATCCATATGACTGATATGGTCGAGATTCGTTTTAGAACCCGGCCCAAATGTTTCTTTTTGAATTCTGGTCTCACCTGATAGTATCAAAGTGTTCCTCGTTACAATTAAGTTCGTCCATACAGGTAGGGTCATTGGTGCTCGTCGACGGCGTAGCTGTCCGTTCGTAGCAGCAACCTGACAATTTAACATTTACTTACTGCCGTGCTCATAGAGGTCACTTAAAGCTAGTCTTTCATTATTTCATGGCGCCATTTCGATTACATTAACAAAGAAAGTAACAGCTAGCACGAGCCATAATGACAGTAACTTAAGCAACGAATAATTTGTGGATGGAAAAGTCGAAAGCAGAAAGTTTGACTAAGGAACTTTGTTTGGACTAGTTAGGAGATAAACATACCAAAAGTCCTTGCCCCTCCGAGGTCCGCTCGGATCTATCTCCAATCGTTGCCTAGTTATGAGCTCCGAAAAACGGCCAGGAAAGAGGCTGAGATTATGAGACCGGACATACAGAGTCAACATTTTTTTATTTACATGTGTATCCTGAAATCTACGGTAGCACTTGAGAAAAGTTATGAAGCAAAAAAAAAAACGTAAGACTATAAACAACATATTTGAAAATCGACCATTAGTCAAAGCTCATAGTTAGGGAAAGATAAGAGATAGATAAAAAGTGTGAAAGCCAAAGTTGTAGAGAATTTCATCAGCTTTTATTATGTAGTACAACAAAATTTCGTTCGACGCATCGTTTTTGAGATATAAGCAAAAAACAAAAAAACGGGTCCTTCTTTGTGCCCCCCACCTCGAGGGGACCTCGGAGGGGCAAGGACTTTTAGTATGTTTAGCTCCTAACTAGCCCCAACAAAGTTCTTAAGACAAAACTTTCTGCTTTCGACTTTTCCATCCACATACCCCTTGTGATCACTCATTGGCCATACTACAGGTTAAGTTTAAGTGGCGTCTCTGAGTACGGTAGTTAGTAAAATTTTGTTGCCTGCATTTACCTCCTGATAATCCGGTCGCTAAATAAGTTTAAATTTACACGTTCTATAAAAATAACCCGACCTTGTTAAGACGCCCATGTGAGAGAAGATAATGATTGACATTTTAACACAACACACACAGTAACATTTGGTAAAACTTTACTGAGCGCCCAAAAAAACTGGATAAAGTACCTACCTGGATTTTTTGCACACTGAAAAGGTCAATCAATATCTTTCTAAAACCGAATAAAGACAGAGTGTAAGGAACACGTTTTCAAAAACTGTAGGGGCATGATCAGTCAACGTAACTAAACAACTTGCAGTGTATAAAACTTTCAGGAAAACAAAAAAATCCGGCCTCTGCATACAAACTGTCCAATCAATTTTCTTCTTTTCATTTCCTGAAAGTTGAGAAATTTGTTCAGGTACGTTGACTGATCGATCATGCCCTTTCAGTTTTTGGAAACCTGTCCTAATTCAATAGGCATAATAAACTAAGATTACCGGTGATGGATAGCGCGTTGGACACAGTTTCGGCGTTGATGACTAAGCTGGCGGTTTCTCCAACAGGGCTCTCGCCGGACAAGTCGTCCGATAAGGACGCAAGCTGAGTGCTGCGGCGACCGAACCTGATGTATACTATTATACAGCCTGTTGTCACTGCCAGGGAAATAACTTAGTTTTTAGGGTTCCGATACCAAAATGGTAAAAAAAAGGAACCCTTATGGTGCCGCTCTGTCTGTCCGTCTGTCTGTCACACCTCTATATCTCAGCAACCACTTACGCTATCGAGCTGAAATTTGGAATAGTTTTAGAATATAGTTGCCCAACTTAATTGCACATGAAAATTTTTTGAAAAAAGTATGATTATTAATGTAAAGGGGGCCAAAATAGGGGGGGCCAAATTTCAAATTGTCGCTACTAGGTCGAGTGGGGTATCATATGAAAGGGCTTTACTTGTACATTTTAAAATATATTTTTGTATTTTTTTAAGTTTCTTAGTTTTCAAGTTATGATGAAAAATGTCAAAAAAAATACCATTCCCCCCCCCTTATCTCCGAAGTTTGAGTAAGGGAAAATCTGAATTAATTACAGTTGACAGAGGTTTATGTAAACTTTACAGCAAAAATAAAACGATCTTTCTAAGTTGCACAGTTTTTCAGAAATCTGCAAAAAACCTTTACAAACAAATTTAGTTTTGCGGTCCTGAAAATGGACTTTATTGCTTCCAAAAATACTATAGGTATATCGGAACCCTCGGCGCGCGAGTCCGACTCGCACTTGACCGGTTTTTTATTAATATTTTTTACACTTTTGCCCGATAATCGGTAGCTAACCCTCGTAAGAAATAGGTCTGTAAGTAATTAACTCAGTTCTGACACCCATGCGCAGGAAATAGCAGTCAGTATCGTAATTCCTCGCCGGGTATTCTACCTAATACCACAGATAATATAATACTATACTAGTACACATGCCTCACATCATAGAACGAATTTGTGCCGAAAATTGTTCGGGCTATTTTTTCCATAAGGTATATTCTTAGAATAAATTGATATCTGGATGTTAAAATTGAATTAATGTCATAGTTTACACCTTTACCTACCAACCTAGTAGTAACATTTAGTTTAATTATTAGAAACAAAAGGGCCAAATGACTTCGGGCTATTTACTCCGTCCAAAAAACCGTAGTACGGAATGGGACGTAGTGCTAATACACATAATATTATTAATTCGAATTATGTTGGACTCAAGTAACAGGTACCGTCAGTTTTAAAGAACTATCGTTTGGTCGTAGCCCTAGCACCTACTAGTACCTATTACCATACCTACACTGTAGCACTAAGTAGACGCTTGAACGCGCACTTTTCCCAACTAACGCGGCTAACGTTTCTCTAACGAGAAAATTGTCTTATGGCACGTACTTGCCTGTAAAACAAAAGACTAGTAGACACAGTCGGATAGCTTCAACCCTGACGTCAAGTTCGTCTGCGTGGGCCTTTATGATTATGAGGACTCCGACAATGACTGCAGGCGCGCCCCACGCCACGAAGCCAAAAACTGGCCACAGCGGCATCATACAGCAGGGATCCTCGTTCTGATGAACAAAAAAAGACATTAACGTTTGGTTATCCCACAAAAATTGCACCCTTCCTATTCATAGGCGTTGTACTTACGTTTACAACGTGTTAAGAAACCCTCATACACCCCAACAGATTTTTATTAAAATAAATCCATTCCCGTAAAAAAAATCTTAATTCTTTTTCTAGATATTGTTATGTTAAAGTTTCATCATTGTTATTCTGTGTCATTGTTCTAGTTTCATCGTTGTTCTAGTCCGCGCACTCTGCGCACGGCACACGCACTTCCCTCCCCTCCTCACCGCTCATATACCGCACGGCAACAAAGAGGATGTAATAACACGGCGCCGGCCGCCAGCGCGCGTATCCACAGAAATATGTAGAATAGAAGCGGCAAAAATTTAAATAACATAAATTAATAAAAAATTACCTGTATCAAAAACCCGTGAAATTGATTCTACTCTCGATTCTGAACAAACTATTTTCTCAGTTTCGCTTATTCTGTTAACACGTTGTATATGTATAAGGTACAATTTAAAATACACCTTTTCTCTACTATTATAAAAAATTTGAATTTTTTGAATTTTTTTTTTATATTTTTATAAAAAAGTTACGTATCACGTTATGCTATTTTGATACCTCTGAATCCAAATCACTGATTTTTGGACGTTTTGATAGTATGTTGATTTGTTCTAGTATCACGCAAAAACTACTGAACCGATTTTAATGAAACCTTTTTAGGGTTCCTTAGTCAAAAACAGCCCCTTATAGTTACGACATGACCGGCGGCTTAGCTCAATCAAAGACCTTTAGTATTAGAAAGTTGTAGTTTGTTATGTGTGCATATTAGTTACGCCGACAAAGTCGTAAAATAAAATATTGAAAAACATTTTTTGGGGTACCTCCCCTAGACGTAAAATGGGGATGAATTTCTTTTTCTCGTCTGCCTCATAGAAAAGGGTGTCATTAGATAGGTATTTTATTTCTAAGAACGTTTTTTTAATTTAGGGATCCGTTTGTTAAAAGCGGAAATTTTTGTTAGAGTCAAGTGAATAAACTGTTTGCGATAATATGATGAATAAACAATAATTTCATGAAAATATTTGTATAATTTAACTTACTAACTTAAATAATTTAAGGACTAGACTGTATAATTACTGAATTTAAGGACTAGACTGTAACTGTATAATAATTTAAGGACTAGACTGACTCTAGCGCGCGCTTGTATAATCTGTGTCTGCCAGCGAACTACTATGTCTGTTAAAAAATTACAACGCGCGCCGTTTTTAGAAATATTTATGGTGTTATTGTAATTATTTTCAAAAGTATCGACTTCTACAAATAAAAAAAACAGTGATTAATGTAGTTCCTCAACGTTGAAAATACTAAGACAAAAATCCATGCACAAATCACAATTCTGGAATATCGGCCTACCTACGTAAGAAAAAAAATTAAAGGCTACGAATTTTCCTTCGGGAAAAAAAGTAAGCAAATCTTATTTGTTTTTATTTGCAAATGTGTAGAAAAACGTCGCAAGAAGCGCGTGCACTTTGGTCCTTACACTTTCGGCTTAATTACGCCCTCGCCTGCGGCTCGGGCTGCAATTCTCCACCCTCGAGTGTAATCAACAAAATAGCGTACTTGCATCTTACGTTACTTGCATCGTACGTTAAAACGTACTATTATTAAACAACTTTCCCTGTTTGATTCATATCGAAATGCCGAAAAGAAATATACCCATACTGCCAGACAAGGCAAGTCTTCACTCATACAAAATAATCGGCTGATCGGCCGAATCAGCCGATTATTTTGTATGAGTGAAGACTCTTGCCATTTCAACGTGGGCCTCATAGGGAGAAAAGTTTTTCATAAACGACACTCAGTTACCTCCTTGAAAGAACTCACTGTTTACCCTTACACGCAGTATTTTTTTTACTAATGGCTTAACGTGACCTCCGAAGCAAGGTTTCTGAAAATCAAGTGATCCTACCTGCAATGTTCTAACCACACTGGGGACAGACTCACAAGTGGTTTTTGTTATAGCGGATTTGTATCGGTCTCATAGAAGTTTTTGATCAGTATTAAAAATACGACTGATTGCCTTAAAAAAATTTATGTGTAAAATGGCGATATTTTCTAACTGTACATTTTTTTTAATAATTTTTAAATGTGGATAAATTTTTTACAAGAAATTATAGATAATCTCCTACGACTATTTTCGTGTAGCTGTAACGGCTATAAAGGGTGTTAGGGACAGCCTTCCGAATACTGAAGGGGCATGATCAGTCAACGACTCTGAACAACTTTCAGTGAACAAAACTTCCCCAGCTTCTCTTACTGTCCGGGTGAAAGTTTCTACCCACAATTTTTTAAACCTCTATAGATAGCTTCATCCTAGCTTACCTCTAACATGAGCATCCCGATCGAGAGCACAGAGGTCCACATCAAGCACGAGTACATGGCAAACATTCTGATGGCTTTCTGCATCAACACTTGCCAAAACGGAGAGTCCTTTTCCAGCAGCCCACCCCATATCACGCTGGCAGCTAGGAGAATCTGAAAGAAAATTCTTTTTAATAATAAATTTAAAAAGTTTGCCTGGTTGAGATTGATACCTTAGCAATGAACCCCCCTTTGTTCTTTTTCTTTGTTCTTTTTCTTTGTGTTTCTTTAACTATTTCTTGTAATTCATGGTGTGCGATAAAGTATCCATTTGTTTTGTGTTGTTATTATACAGGGTGTAAGGGACAGTGTACCGAAAACTGAAACGGCGTGCTCAGTCAATGAAACTGAACAACTTTCCCAAAGAAACATTGTTCGCTTTGATCGAACAGTTTGTATGGAGACCATATTATTTTTTCAACTTTGCTAAATAAAAATTTTTGGGAAAGTTGTTCAGTTTCGCTGACTGAGCACGCCCTTGCAGTTTTCGCTACACCGTCCCTTACACCTTGTATTACTTCAAGCCTAGGATCTCTACTACGATTAGGAAAATTAGGTAAGTTTATCTAACGGGTTCCTCTATTTTTCCGTACTGAACCAAGGACGACCAGGAGTACTTGAATATTACTGGATGAGTTTTTTTTTCACCAAGTTCTACGTTCACAAGCTTTTTTACTAACCTGTGTAGTAAGCAAACACGTCGTCAAACTGTGTGGCTTGCGCTTATACTTCTTTGTGGCTATGAAGACGATGATGACCCAGAGCCCTGCAACCAGCGCCACCATGGACAAGTCAAACCTGAACTTCATTAACTGTTCGTCATATTCTTTAACCATAGAGATCACTTGCGCAGAAAGGTACATTATCGGGGCCGATAGCAAAGTGCAGAGAACCATAGACGAAGCTATCTGGAACACAAATTTTTATTTTTTAACTATAGAGAAACGGAGAGGAGATATGATTGGCCACCTGATACAACACGATTCGTTTATTAAGAACATCATAGAAAGAAAAATTGAGGGAAAGAGAGGAAGGGGCCAACCGAGGAGAACCTTTATAAAACAAATCAAGTGAAAGAATTGGCGGAAACAAGGAAACATTGGCGATTACTCCACTGACAAGAGCACAGCTCTTAAGTTTAAAGAGGAAGAAATAAAAGATAAAAAACCGTCAACAGTTCTTTTCATAATAAGCCGCTAAATAGCTTACCTAAATCGTTATCTAAGAAAGTACACTCACCGGCAGAAATAATCGGCCGGTCTATTTTCTGTTGTACATTTTCATACAAGTAAGGGATCAAATGAAGCGTCAATATATTTTCTAAACGAAATAAATATCCGTGAATAAACAGTGAGATCATTAAATAAGGTGTCTGACTACCGATTCTTGAAGATGAGACCTGTGCACGGTATCCAGGAAATTCCGTGCATCGTTTAGAAAAAAATATACGTCATTTTTTCAACATTTTAGATATACCTAACCTGTGACAATATTGTTAATGAAGACCTTATCTAAAGACCTCATCAATCAGATTTGTATTTTTATTCAATTTAGGTAAGATATTGACGCTTCGTTTGCCCCCATATTTGTATAAAAATATATGAAAGAAAATATACCGGCCGGTTATTTCTGCCGGTGAGTGTAGCTGGAATCAACTGTTTAACTTGCTTTGCGAAGCACGGAAACGTTCGTATTGTTATACCTCTTGCAATCACCCATTTTGTTCACGCTTGAATAGACGAAGTTGAGTTTTAGAATTTTTGTGATCGCTCAAGCCGAGAAAGAGCGTTTCCGTACATACCTACCTGTTAAATTAAGTAAGTATTATAATTAGGTAAGTTTACTTATGATGTAAAACCTGGTTAAATAAATCCTCAGTAAACAATTTTATTGTTTATTTATAAATTATCTAGCGGCTCAACAACTCTGACACCAGGGTTTGTGAGGTCGGTCATCTTATAACCCATGATGATGACACAATGATGATCAATTTTTCATCACTTAGGTATGTTTGAAAGTGGGAACTGCGGGAACAAAGATAATATAATTTAACCAACGTCAGTGCCGAGAGGTAAAGGCAGGTAAAAAAGTCGCTATTTCTACGAGTATGTCAGCGCTCTGACTAAAAGGCTACTTCTGAATTAGATAGTTTTTGTCACTACATTATCAATAGAACTTACACAGTCAATTTCCAGTTGATACAGATTGGAAAAAACGAATACAGCGGGAGCAGTAGGTATGGTGCCGCAGAAAAAAGCATACGTTGATAGAGAAGATGTATCCGTATCGTTGTATCCTGGCTTAAATGTGCTTACAAATTCTCTCATTACTACAGGTAGGACGATCCTAAAATATCAATAAATATAGGAGGCCAATTCTTAAATATTAATGGATGATAAAATATAACTTGCAGGTCGTGATAAAAATAGGGTTGATTTAAAATATTTGACATCTGCAGTTGCGATGCGGATCACATTTTCATATATTATGTTTTCTGATTATATTTACTAGATTTTGGTACAAGCACAACACGATTCAATAAACTTTTCTCGATAAATTTATATTTCAAAGGTTAATTTTTACCGAATTAACGCACTTACAGCGACGAGGCGCAAGTCGTCTCTCGCCCGCCGCACATTACAGTCAAAATGTAATAGTTTTATGTTATTTGGAATGAACACAGTTTTTTGATATCGTCATTCAGTTTTTAATTTAAATGAAAAAGAACGCAAAATACCTACATCTAAACAGCTCAATGCCGATCTGTTCTTTCTTACACGCGTTAGAAAGAGCCAATTTCAAGACCAAAACTGTTCAAAACTCAAAATAATCAACCAAACATCACATTTAACGATTCAGTTTTTTTTCAGTTTTGTGTAGTGGTTGACCTTCTTTCTGAACAACTTTAAATAAATTCCTCTCAATTACAGGACCCGCTAGTCGCGGAAGAGAGCGGTAAAGGCCGTTTTTTAGGTTTTTCGTTTGTAACTTGAAAACGGTGCGTCTTAGCGGCAATAATTCTGAGTAAAGCAAAGTAAAAGGGCCATATTAGGCTCAGTATTCCTGAGATAATTATCATTCTTCACTTTTGAAACGAAAACTTTTTAAGTAATATTTAAATCATCTCATTATCATTTTGATAAAGAATTGGGACCTGGATGAAAAAACACATCTCCCGAAGACTGAACAACTTGCCACAAGGAACGTAGGTGGGAACACGAATTTTATTTTTTCCCTTTTCTTTTTTCAAGCAAGCAATTTTTCTGAAGTAGAACAATACTTTTTCGTATTACGACGCTGTAATTATGTTCTCTCTATATTCACTACTGACTGTACAAGACAGGGAAGCCATACATTTTCCTTTTCGATATAAACTTTTGCTATTAACTTTGCAATAGTGATAATAACGATGAAGATACTTACAATTTTACTATGACGAGTACACAAGGCAACAGCAGAGCTTGACCTCTGAGTCTGTGCATTTGGCCGACCATGCGTAAACCCAGTAAAAACAAGGCTGATGCCGAAAAAGATTTGCCGAACATCTGCACAGAAAAACATTATTAGTATTATTATTTATAATATTATTATATTTATTTATATTATTATAAGCTCGTGTCAAATGGAGAAACGTGCTACAGAAAAAAAAATATTACATAGGACTATCTTAAAATATAATCTTACCTGCAGTAAGCCTTCAATATAAATAGATAGGTTGTGTTTAAACAAAATATTTCCTAATATTCCTAGTAAAGTCATAGCCAAAACTGGATTGCAACCAATGCCTTTGGCTATCTGCTTCAGTAATTTCTTCTTTGATAGGTTTATTTTTCTCTCTTCCTCATTGGTTATGGCTTGAGCTGTGTTTTTCTGTTTGGTTATCTCCATTAAGACAAAGGCAACAGGGTTCAGAATGGCCAAAGATATTGGCGCCATTAAATACAGGTACAGCGCGTATTCTGGGTGAGTCTTTTCATATATTGCATTGACTGGAAAGTTCAAAAGAGTTGTTATTGGCAGATAAAAAAAACTTTTGCAATTAATCAAAAAGGTTTGCGGGCAGTACATTAACAGATGTGGTCATCTATGGCGTGAAATAAACAGAAGCGATGTGATTCAGATTTGGGACAGATATGGTTCGGTACTTCCCCTCAACATTTTTCCAGCAAAAGCTAGAATTCTGGAGGTAGCTCCCTGTCCTGTAGTGGACGTCCATGTAATGTTATGATGGTTCGGATGCGATTGCGACCTAGAATCTCTATGCGTAAATGAAACAGAAAGGATGCGGATTACGCCGCATCTCTTTTATACATTTTGTACAAAAATAATTTGAAGCGACATCGCATCCGAACCATATACGTCCCATATCCGAATCAGATCGCTTCTGTGTAAGTATTTCACGCCTGAACTACATATTTGATAATGCAATTAAATAATACTCACTTATAGGATATCCTAGAGCAAAGTTGTTGCTCATAGTGCAAAAGATAGCAAATATACCAGCTCTTGCTAAGTTCAAGGGCTTAGAGACTAAAAGTGTGACTGTTACCACAGCAGAGAAGACTATCGCTTTTGCCAGCAATATAGCGAGGAGAAATGTCCAATTCACTATGCTAAAGTCGAGTCTGGCTAATGAGAGGAAAATCAAAGACGGTAGGGCAAATGTGCCCGCAAATGTGGCTATGCTCTTTGATTCAGAAGGCGATACTACGCCTAGGTAGCCAGCAATAAACCTACAAAGGATTAAAGAGTTAATATTGTTTACCAGCTGTAACGTGTAACTCTACCACAGAACATAGCAATACCCCTCGGGTGAAAGTAAAATTGGATAAAATAATGTTTATTCTCCATACAAATTTACTTCTTGGATTTTCCGTTTTGTATGAAAAATAATTATTTTTAAATTAATTTCCGAAAGTTATAAATAAATTGTGCTCTTACAGAACAAAAGTTGTTCAGTAACATATAATAAACTTTCATCCGACGAGAGGTTTTGCGTTAGTAGAATTACACATTGTAATAATATGACCATTTTACCAATTTTACTAAAGATGTTCAAAGTATAGTCTAGGGCACTTCAAGCTGCACAACTGCAGGACTACACTAGCTAGACCGTATGATCATAACGGCTCAAAATAAAATGTGTCAAGATTGAGGTATCGTACCTTATACGTTCACACTTTTTATTTAAATCTACCTTTAATTCTAAAAAGATAAAATCGGTACCCACAGAAAGCAGTTATGACTTTTATGCTCCTGTTGGCTTATCATGAAATTATCACTTACCCGCAAACGATGACAGCAAAACATTGGAACAGTACCGGATACAAATTTTCAGTTTCGGCATCCCAAAAGATAAGTTCAGCAGGTTCATCCATGTTACTTAGCTGAAGGTTAAGAAAAAAAACCATATCCTTATTTATAATCGTGGGATGTAAACTAATGTAGAGCTAAGTTAAAGGGCCTTTGAAACTTGCCTTATTTTATTGCATATCCATTTCTTCACATTTTCACATCACAACTTTGTTTGAACAAGTAGTAGGTACATTTAACAACAACATTTTGATAATATGCCTAAGTACAAATAGTAAATGAGTAATGTAATGACAAATCAAATAAAAATAACACATCATCGCTAAACGGACTTAACGAACTAATTGTACATAACAAAGTTTGAAATAACGTTAGACAATAAAACAACAATTTCAAACACTGGCAAACATAATGAATGTATTTATCTAATCCATCTAATCTAGAGAAAACACATCAAACCAAACAAATACAGACAGGATTTGCGGTATGATGGATGCGTCATACTTATCAAGGTTGCGTTACTTCATTCGTCAAACAAGTCCAGTACCTAAGACAGCTGTCGATTTTTAACAGGAATTCCTTTCGTACGGAACGGAATCCTCGGTGCTGGAGTCTGACTCACCGACTTTGGCCATCTATTTTTTTTTTATTATCTACGTAAGTCAAGTCAGTGAGTTTTATTGGTACATATAGCCAAACAGTACAAACAGTGACATACGAATATCATCGCTACGTTTCGTACTTGATGATCTCACTCTTACTCAAGGTCAACTTTTTTCAAGCACGTGCATGGTACAGTCAAGAGCAGGTGAAGCTTGACAATCGCAGCGCGACCTTCAGCTCATACGGCTATTATAATAAGTACGGTGCAAATACCATTATGTCAAGCTTGACGTGCTCTTAAAGTAAATACACTCATACTAGTAAATCTACCCTTACAATCTAGAGGTAAACAGAACTGTACCACAGTAAATATATAAGCTAAAGCAGTATGGAAACTCCTAACAAACGTCCAAAACTGGCGCACTCACACATGCGCACACCGCTACAGGAAAATAAGCAGTTTTCGCGCTGAAGTCAGTCGTGGGTGCCAAAACCATAATACAAACAAATAGGTACATATATGGTCCCTATAAGTATGTCCCTGTCCTTGTGCGATAAAAGGCGACTAAGTATCTTAATCTGCCCTTGTGTCATAAAAGGCGACTAAGTGACTTAACCTTTTCTTTGTCGTAAAAGGCGACTAAGTGTGAAAAAAAAAACATGAAAAATTGAAAACATGCTGAAAGGAACAAAGTTGATAGAAGCACCCAATATTTGAGTTCATCATACTATTCTTATTTTGACGCTCCGACGCAGAATAGTTCTTTTGTCAAAAAAAGGCCCGAGTTTCCATACTGCTTTAGCTTATATATTTACTGTGACTGTACGGTATGGTGCCGGCAATCATTTTGGTATGATAGCAAGGTAGGAAACTCCCAGATAAGTGAGTATAGTATAGTACAGGAGTAAGTAAGGAAACTCTTATACCAGATTTACATTCAGCCCATGCCGCTGCTCCTCGCGCTGCAGGAAATAATTCGCTGAAAACTGCCGCAGCAGGATCGAGAGAAGTGCAGCTCTAGCGCTCACTTCGCTTCTGACTATCGGCACCGGCAATTAATTGTCTCCGCCGGGCGCTCGGCGAGAACTGCGCGACGGAGCAGGATGTAAACACTCACTGACGCTCGAGCTGCCCGTCTTTTTTTGACTTTCGCACAAAAAAACAATCTTTTGGGGAGCGCCGGGCAGCGCGAGTGGCAAAAGAAGAATCGTGTTCACACACTCGTCCTGCCCACTTCTGCTGACTTCGGCTGAATATAAATGTAGTATTAGGTATACTGTTTCGTCCGCCTATATGTCACTCCTTTATACCTATCTCAGCCACTTGTAATTTGGAATAGTTTTATAAAAAGGATTTCATATTCAAATGAAACAATAACATTAAATATTTAACAATATTTATTTCTTATTTTTTTTGTTAGCTTTTTCTTTTGCTCAATCAAAATACAATAAAACATTACAACATGTAATATATTTTAGGATAACATTAGTCTTAATTTAATCAATTAGATTATAAATGGTAATATTTTGTGTACTTATGGAGTACTTTGATCACTATAAGCATTAACAGTCATACATCACATTAAGTAAAATAACACTGCATCTAAAAAAACTTTATTTCATAAATAATTACAACAACGATGGAATAATTAAATAACCTAGATGTTTTAATGAGGTATGAGCACAAAAATAAATGAACTGGAGTCAAACTCCATATTGATTATATAATAGATCTTTACGTCGGTAACCCTACCTCATCGCATACCAAGAAGCTACCAATCTAGGGTCAAACTTCACACTAGTACGCCAATAACCGTAGAACATAAAAATTGCGAAAATAGGATAACACAGATTTTTTGGGATGTTATCAGTATACATAACATTAGTGTCTAACCAAATTATCAGCTTAAAATACTTGTGTAAACCTAGAAATTTTCATAATTTAGAAGTTACCTTATCACTTTTTAAGTGCAAAAATTTGCTGCGATTTAAGTGCAAATTTCGGTTTGAAAATTTCAAAAAAAAAAAATTGCGGAAAATTTACACTATTTGAAGTGTAGTATCTCAAGCTAGATTAGACCTATAGAGCTTTGATAGCCCTGAAATTGTAGCAAAATTTATGCACTCTTAGTAGGATGCACCTTTTAAAAGCATTAAGCCGAAAACCAAAAACACTCGAGGTTTCGGGGCTCCACGCAGTTAACACAGGTCTTTCGAATCTGATAAATTTGTTTTACTTACTATTGTTTAAGTATCCTTACAGCTTCCAAAACATCAACTTAGTACAATTTTTTGCGACGTACGATGTTTTGAATTAGTGGCGTTTATTTGGCCGGCAAGGTACGTCTGAAGGGTTGCTTGGGCGCAACCTGGTACAATTTGTACCATGTTCATGTTGTTATATTCTTGCAATCGTGGAGTACCAATTATAGTAGGTACAATTTATAGTACTCATCGAGAAGTACTAAAATCTGTGACTAAAATCAACTGGGTTGTTTCGTCCAATCTTGGTACTTTGAAAATCGATAGGAACGGTAAACTTGCTGATATTAGAAGTACTTCTTGATGACCTATATCGACAGAACTATATAGCTACTTACGCTCGGGGGAAAAAAAATGTCGATTGTATAAAAAAGGTCAGGTTATCTTTTTTAAATGTAAAATACGCTAAATTGGTTGCTTTTTACTATGCGATAAGAAGGGTTTCTGACTGCCTGCTCTTAGTCTTTGAGATGAGATCAAGTTTATAATAATGTGCTCTAAAATTAAAAATTGTAATTGTCACAATAAAGAAACTTTTAGCTATTTGCTAGCCGAAAACATAAATCTTGAGTTTACTGAAAATGAATCATTTTACAACGACTAAAATCCAACCTATTCAGTTAGTAAGTCTTCAGAAATAATATTACAGGCTAATAAATGGACAATTTCAAGGAGACACTAAGAATTTTCTTTTTGTTCATTAAAAACAATGGACTTAGGGACTTCTTAAACTTACCCGTTTCGGTTCAACTATACATATCACACCTTTTTATTAATCTAACTAAGAATGATTATATTTTATAACGATAAGTGAATATGTATGAATTATTATCTATATAATATAGTTTGTTCCGATAAAAGTTTCAACTACTTACATCTAAAAGTAAGAGAGCGTGTATTTTAACTATCCCTCAGCACCTTTAAGACGATGGTGTTACTTTGGCAATCTTAGTTAAAATTCTGATATGACTAGGACATCACTGGGAACTTACCTGCTTCTACTTCTATCTGTTATAACGTTTACGTCAAACGAAGTTGCTGCATTATCAGGTACTCTACCTTTATTTGGTCTTAATTCCACGATCACTCTTTTTTATAATATCGGAATATTATACTGGCCTAACGGGCTGATACATACTAAAAGCGTGCAATAAAAAGGGTATGAAAATACTAAGAGATTTGAATCTACCTATAAAATTCAACAACTTTTTCTAAGACGAATTCAGAAAATTGTTAACACTACACATAACTGAAAATAGATTTCATTTGAACACTTCCTGTTGAGGCAGGATTCAAAACTGCGTCTTCTCTGTCAGTACCGGAGACGCCTCAACCAACTAGGCTACCTTGGAGAAGCCGCAGGTTGGAATCCAGTCAGTGGTTATGAAATTTTGCAATTTTCTACTCTGTAGATTCATCCGAACACAGGAAGTGTTAAAATAAAATCAATTTTCGACCCATGTTTGTAGGAAATGGTTGTTCAGCGGTGGACAGATTTAAACCCTCCAGTATACCATATATCCTTTTTTCTTACAATATCCAGGTAATATAAAATACGAAACAAACACAAAATAAAAATCGTTGATATATTTTGCACTATACATACTTACATGTTGATAAATTAAATTACTTAAAATACTTAAAATTGTAAACCGTAAGTTTGACTGAAAATATTTGAGACGGCCGGAAGAGTACAACATCTTTCGCCTCGGCAAACTGCGATATTTCATCCAGGCAAATGAGTAGTCGAGTTCTTTAATCAGTTTGAACTTTTAATTTTAGTCTGTAGCTTTCAGTCGCAGCAGAACATACAAACGTATGCTATTTATTTACTTGTTCAACTTAAACACGTTAGTGCTAACTATCGCCGTCTTGATGAGGCGGCGATAACTGATTAAGGAGATCGGGCCAACAGGTTTGAAGAATATTAAGGTCCCAATTCTAGTAAGTACGTAATATCGGGTTAACTATTCTTTGGACCGTTTAACGTGGAAAAAATATTTCTCTAACGCACGCGTAAGATATATAATGAACTTCACTTTACGGTTTTCCCCGCGACAATTACTACTATGGGCCTTTCTAAAAGTCTATCAAAATAATATGGTACCATTATTACGATAAGACGTTCTGAATAAAGGCCCGGTTAAAAATTCCCTAAAATAACGAACGTGTGTGAAAGGGTTGATGATAATAAAAGAAGCTAAGGAAGTACGAGTATGTCAAGATAATATTGTTTGAGAGTTTCGCGGTAAACAGTATAAGGGGTTTATACCACGAGATTAACTTTTAATGAGCTTCCAACAGTTTCGGAACGAGATGGTGCGTAGACAGGTATTCCTGCAAATAATTTAACTACCCGCTGACTCCAGTTTAACTGTGATCATTAGGGTGATCATGGTGCTTATAACAACGCCGATATTTCGGGAGGTAGTTAAAAATTCATATCGTGGTTCGAACCCGCGATACAGTTTTCATAATTATGTCAAGATTGCAGCAGGTGGAAGGGTGCTTGCTGTCTCTGCCTAAAAGACGGGAAAGAATGGAGATGTTTATGCATGTTACTTGAAGGTGTAGAGCAGCGGGGTGTTGGTGAAGTGCATGTTACTTGAAGGTGTAGAGCAGCGGGGTGTTGGTGAAGTGCATGTTACTTGAAGGTGTAGAGCAGCGGGGTGTTGGTGAAGTGCATGTTACTTGAAGGTGTAGAGCAGCGGGGTGTTGATGAAGTGCATATTACTTGAAGGTGTAGAGCAGCGGGGTGTTGGTGAAGTTCATGTTACTTGAAGGTGTAGAGCAGCGGGGTGTTGGTGAAGTGCATGTTACTTGAAGGTGTAGAGCAGCGGGGTGTTGATGAAATGCATGTTACTTGAAGATGTAGAGCAGCGGGGTGTTGATGAAGTGCATATTACTTGAAGGTGTAGAGCAGCGGGGTGTTGGTGAAGTGCATGTTACTTGAAGGTGTAGAGCAGCGGGGTGTTGGTGAAGTGCATGTTACTTGAAGATGTAGAGCAGCGGGGTGTCGGTGAAGTGCATGTTACTTGAAGGTGTAGAGCAGCGGGGTGTTGGTGAAGTGGTGCTGGTGGTTGATGTGCGCGATGAGCCGGCCTTCCAGCAGGTGGCGGCCGTACACCACGGCCTCGTGCTCGTCCTTGGCCAGGCCGCAGCTCACCAGCCAGCGAACCAGGCACGAGCCGCGGAACACGCCGCGATACGTGCGCATGCGCCATCTACATATTTGTAAGAGTCTATACACACTGCGACTTTTTGCATCGATACAAACGCGTGTTTATATATAGCAACACGGGACTGTATTGATGCAAAAAGTCGCAGTGTGTATAGGCACTAAACGTTAATATCGGGACCCTAGCTGTTGCCTGCAACTTCGTGGGCGTGAAATACAGAAAAAAGTAGCCCATGACCATTGTCCTTCCCCATAGTTTTAACACTTTAAACTATCTTCCTTCATACCAAATTTCATGAATATCGGTCATTCGGATTAACCGAAAAAACTTAACAGACAGAATTACATTCACATTTATAATATTAGTTTATAGTTCCGATTAGTTTGGTTGTAATAATGTTTCACAACGATTGATTAAGGAGCGCATTGCGTGTTGTTGTTGCGGGGGGATGTACCAGACACCACGCTTGTTAACGTTGCAGCTGACATAATGGACCGCTATGGTTTTTGACCATAGCATGAACAATACGCAAAAAGACGCTACAGCCCGCACACCGATTCAAGATCCCTTAACGCCTCTTATGACACCCACTATTATACTAGTCTTAGCCATTACCACACCACCCCCCCGGGGTCGTTGATTCCAATCAGGGTCGTTCAACGCCGATTGAATTACACAAACGATCTGCCATGTTATTGTCCGATTATTTAATTTACTATAGAGTTAGAATAGCCAAACCAAAATAGCAACCATTCCAAAAAAAGCTAATACCATGAAATGCGAAGAAAATAGAACATTAAGTCTTATCTCTCAAGCTGCAAAAACTTTACTCAAGATTTTACAAAATAGGATTAGAACTAAAATATAACTAAACACAGGAGACGATCAATATGGGTTCCGTCAGCACAAGGGCACAAGAGAAGCCATTTTTGCGCTAAGACAGATAATAGACAGAAGACTAGATATAGGACTAATTACCTACATAGCATTCGTAGATTTAGAAAAGGCTTTTGATAAAGTAAATTGGAAAGAAATGATGAAGGTACTGAAAGAAATAGGAATAGATTATAACGATAGACGAATTATTTATGATCTATACAAACAACAAGAAACTGTCATAGAGGTGGGAGAAGAAAGGAGGAAAGGAAAGATAAGACAAGGAGTAAGACAGGGTTGTTCGCTCTCACCGTTAATATTTAATATTTTCATCGAAATGGCTATTCGTAAAATTAGAGAAAAGACTGTTGCTGGTGTTAAGTTTGATGGAAAAAGGATATCGTTCATACGTTTTGCAGACGACATCGCTGCAATTGTAGAAAATAAACATGACTTGGAAACTTTACTAAATGTAATGAATGACATTTTTATGGACTTTTCACTCAAATAAACATCAACAAAACCAAAACACTAGTAGCAGCAAAAACCAAAGTAAAGACAGAAATTGCAATAAATGGTGACAAATTACAACAAGTAGATTCTTTGAAATACCTGGGAAGTCTCATTACATCAGATGCAAGGTGCACCCCAGACATAAAATCAAGAATAGCCATAGCAAAACAAGCCTTCGTGAATAAAAAACATTTTTAAATCTAAAATGTCAAGGAACATCAAAAAGAAATTCATAAAGACGTATGTGTGGAGCATAGCATTATATGGAAGCAAAACCTGGACCTTTAACTCAGAAAGAAAGATGTTATCTAGAAGCTTTTGAAATGTGGTGCTGGAGGCGTATGGAGAGAATAAGTTGGACTAAGATGGTGACAAACGAAGAGGTTTTACAAAGAATAAATGAAAAGAGAAGTATAATGGATGTGATAGAAAATCGCAGAGGAAAGATGATAGGCCACCTAATACGACATGACAGATTTATTAACATCATGGAAGGAAAGATAGAAGGAAAGCGTGGTAGAGGGAGGCCAAGGTTAAGTTGTGTATCACTAATTAAGAAGAAGATAGGCGTCAGATCGTATAAGGAGGTAAAAGAGGCGGCTTTGGACATAAAAACATGGAGGGAGTTGCACAGTTGAAATGACAGGGATGCTGCACCGACAAGAGCCTAGCTCTTAAATTTAAGAAGAAAAGAAGAGTTAGAAATAGTACATTGCTCATCGAGAAGAGAAAGAGTTCCCAACAAGGATGTAGTTTGAGGCTGAGGCGAGCCGAGGGCTAAATACACCCGAGGTAGGAATCGGACTTTCTCTCAAGTGATGCTTAGTGAATACTTCACCTATAAGGAAAAACGACACAAAATTGAAGATTCAGAGGTAGTGGAAATATTGGAAGCGGTACGCCTAGGCTAGGGAAGCACAAACTTTTTCTAAAAAGGGGCCACTCGGGCAGATCATGGGCTAAAAGCGGGCCGCAACAAATTAATTTTTATTACAAAAGTTTATTTCAAACTGGATTCATAGCATTGCATTGTGCTTATAATTAGTTTCATATTTGGCTCCATGCACCTCGTTGACACTCGTGAAATCGCTTTTTTAGGGTTCTGTAGTGAACAAGGAAGAAAGCTGTAATTTAGTATGAACATACATTTCATCCACGCCGATAAAGTGATATAATAAAATCTTGAACATCTTTTCCTTTACAAGTAAAGCTGCTTCTTGTCTACCCCATCGTATGGGGTGTCATTGGACCAGTCTTTTAAAAATAAAGTACGTTTGCAAAAATCATTTTTCGATTTAGCGAAATATTTAGCTTGAAAGCGCAATTTTTGTTGGAGTCGAGTGTCCCCCCACTCCTGCGAGCTAAACGGTGTTATTGAAAATGTAAAAAAATCACAATAGTAGTCGTATATATTGATGAAATTAAAATGAAAACTATCACAGCTAAGAAGAAGGCTTCACAGGCTAATAAGCTATAGGCGAGAAACTCGAAATCTATATATATATAAAAGAAGAAGGTGACTGACTGACTGAATGACTGACTGACATATCAACGCACAGCCCGAACCGCTGGGTCTAGAGATTCCAAATTT
Source organism: Athrips mouffetella (assembly GCA_947532105.1). NCBI lineage: Eukaryota > Metazoa > Arthropoda > Insecta > Lepidoptera > Gelechiidae > Athrips > Athrips mouffetella. The sequence continues at coordinate 13,683,441 of OX383971.1, forward strand.
GGCATGTAGGTTCCTTATGAGGCCTAGGGGTGCACTAAGAAAGGGTTTTACAAAATTCCACCCCTAAGGGGGTAAAATAGGGGATGAAAGTTTGTATGGAAGGTCAGTTTTAAAGTTAGGATCTTCAAAATTTGTATTTAGGCTGACGACTAAAAATGAATGTTCACGTGTCTCAGAGTTTTTGAAAATTCTACACCCTGTGGGGTGAAAAGGGGAATGAAGTTGAAAATCCTTCATTTTCAAAGTAAAATCCACTAAATTTATTGTTTATGTATTACGGTTGTAATTCTATGGAACGTACATCACTGTTATTGAAATTCCACCCGAAATTCAACCCCTAATAGAGGAAAAGCGGTGAAAAAGTCTAAAAACCAATATGGGCATCGTTTGTATGGTTTATCGGATCGCTGACTACGAAAACTACAACAATTTTGAAATCCAACGTGGTGGACGTGAAATACCATCATCTCCTGGGGATGGGGTTGGGGTGCAATAGGGTTGAAATGTCTAAAAACCAATATGGGTGTCGTTTATATGGTTTATCGGGTCGCTGTTTTGGAATCCAACGTGGTGGACGTGAAATACCATCATCCCCTGGGGATGGGGTTGAGTTGCGATAGGGTTGAAATGTTGTTAAGAAATAAATAAATAATAATAAATATCAATATGGTTGTCGTTTGTATGGTTTATCGGGTCGCTGATTACGAAAACTACAACAATTTTGAAATCTAACGTGGTGGACGTGAAATACCATCATCCCCTGGGGATGGGGTTGGGGTGCGATAGGTTTGAAATGTCTAAAAATCAATATGTGTCGGTTGTATGTTTATTTAACCCTCGGCATGCCTGGTTGGGTCTGACAGACCCACCGCAGCAGTTAAACCGTTATAATTCATTGTTATTTGAATTTCGCCCGTAACTGCTCTCAGTAGCTGACCGTAGTGAACTAATTGACGCCCTCCACCCGCTTCCTCAGACGGGACACGCTCCAGTAGTGATACTCGTAGGACGTGTGTAAAGTGCGCTCGGGTCTCGCAGACCCCACCAGGCATACGGCGTGACGTTTTCATGTAAGTATTTATTTGTTGCTATTAGTGGTTTTGTGTCTAATTTGTAAAATAAACAATATATTTTAACTGGGAACTAATTTTTTATATAATACGCTAGATTTTGATTGTTATAATTTGGTATATTCATCACCGCACGTTTCAACTCTCGAGTCAGGAAGATAACCATCGTACAGTGTTACGCTCCCACAAACTCTGCGTCACAAGAGACCAAAACCCAGTTTTATGACCAACTACAAGCAACTGTTAGCTCCATCAAAAAACAGGACATCGTAATATTAATGGGTGACTTAAATGCCACAGTAGGCAACAATAATGTAGATCGCGAGCACTTTATGGGTAAGCACGCAACTACCGGAGAAATGAACGAGAACGGAGAACTCTTCGGTGACTTTTGTTCTACCAATGGTCTCGTGATAGGAGGCACACTATTCAGTCACAAAGAGTGCCATAAGGTGACGTGGATCTCCCCAGACGGTGTAACCCGAAATCAAATCGACCATATTGCTATCAGCAAAACATGGAAATCGTCTCTACTGGATGTGCGTAAAAAGCGCGGCGCAGACATTGACTCTGATCACCACCTAGTTGTAGCGGAAATGCGCCTCAAAATAGCTGCCGTTCATAGGAAGTCTGAAAAGGTCTCCAGAAAGTTCAACATAGCCAAGTTAAATGACCCGGCCACCAGCAATGCATTCACCATGAGCTTACGAAACCAATTTGAGCTGTTGGAGGAACTTGAAGATGAACAGTTGGACGAGCATTGGGTGCGTGTACGCACAGCGTTTGTCAAGGCAGGTGAGGAAACCCTTGGCTTCTCTAGCTCCACCAAGAAGCCTTGGATGTCAACGGAACTCTGGGATGCTATAGAAGAAAGACAGAACTTAAAGTGCGAACTGCTTGCAAATTGTGATGATGCTGATGCACAGAATGCTGTCTTGAAACAGAAATACGCAGACCTCAGGAAATCCATCAAAAGACTCGCCAGACGCGACCGCCGCCATGTTGCTGACGAGCTCGCTGAACAAGCGAACCGAGCTGCTCGCCGAAAAGACATGAGAAGTTTATACGAAGCCACCAAGACCTTAAGTGGCAAGAAGTTCAGCAGCGCCAAAAAACCGCTCCGCAGCAGCGATGGTCAACTTCTCTGTACTACTGATGAGCAGCTTCGTAGATGGCATGAGCATTTCAGCGAACTCCTGACAAGATGCCAGAGTGCGACCAACGACGATGACCGAGTAGCGACTCCAACCACAATGCTTGATATTCCCATTACCCCGCCAACCTTCGATGAAGTTGTCAAGGCAATCAAGCAACTGAAGTCTGGAAAGGCGCCAGGTATTGATAATATCAGCATAGAGTTGCTTAAAGCTGACGCTGTGACGAGTGCCGAACTATTGTTGCCCCTGCTGATACGAATCTGGGAGACCGAGTCGGTGCCTCTGGAATGGAAGGAGGGACTTCTGGTCAAAGTTCCGAAGAAATATGATCTCTCCTCATGCGACAACTGGCGCGGTATCACTTTGCTCCCCGCCGCTGCTAAAGTATTAGCAAAGATCCTGCTAAACCGTATGTCGCCTGAAATAGAGAAGACACTGCGAGAGGAACAAGCTGGCTTCCGCCCTGGTCGCTCCTGCACTGACCACATCAACACCTTGCGCATAATTATTGAGCAGTGTGTCGAATGGCAAGCCGTAATCTATTTGGGCTTTGTGGACTTCGAGAAAGCCTTTGACACGGTCAAGTGGAGCGCTTTGTGGCAAAGCCTAGAGAGAAGAGGAGTACCGTCCAGGGTGGTTAACATCATAAAGTCACTTTACCGGAATAGCACCTGCAGAGTAGTGCATGAACAGACTATGAGCGACCCGATTGGGATAACCGCGGGAGTGAAGCAAGGATGTCTATTGTCGCCGCTTCTGTTCATCATATTGATCGATGACATCATGAGGGAGGTAGTACAACAACCATCAAGGGGCCTAGACTGGAACTCTAGATGACCTGGACTACGCTGACGATTTAGTGTTGATCTCGCCGACATTACCCCAACTGCAAGCGAAGCTTCAAAATTTACAAGAAGCTGCTCGTCGGACTGGGTTGCGAATCAACGCTCGCAAGACCGTCGACATGCGTGTGTTCCCAAATAGCGTGTCCCCAGTGCTTCTGGATAACAACCCACTAGCTACCGTCAACTCGTTCTCATACCTGGGTAGTACGGTAACCAACACAGGTGGGTCCGATAAGGATATTGAAGCTAGGATAAAGAAAGCCAAAGCAGTCTTTGCCCAGTTAAGACCAGTGTGGCAATCAAATGTTCTCACCAGACGCATAAAACTTTCCCTCTTCGAGTCAATTGTGAAGTCGGTGCTTCTCTACGGCTGCGAGACGTAGAGAGTGACAAAAGGCCTGACAAACAAGATCCAGGTCTTCATCAACAAATCTCTGCGGACCATCTATCGTATCTTCTGGCCGAACACTATTTCCAACGAAGAACTGTGGTCCAAATGCCAGCAAACTCCAATTGCACAAGAAATCTCCCAGCGCAAATGGAGGTGGATTGGTCACACTCTAAGAAGGGAGGAAAATTCGGCCAGCATTGCCTTTGAATGGCAGCCGGGAGGCAGGAGACGTGGACGTCCCACTCACACTTGGAGGCGCTCTGTGGACAAGGAGCTGAAGGAAGCTGGACTGTCGTGGAGCGATGCAAGGAAAACTGCGCGGGACCGGCCGGCGTGGAAACAACTTATTGAGGCCCTCTGCACCAGCGGGGTGCCATAGGACTACAACAACAACAACAATTTGGTATATTACAGTTTTTTAGGAATTTGATGGGTTTTATTCATGAAGGTCGTATTCTTTTATAGTTCAAAATGGAGAGGCCCTTACGGGACAGGGATAGCATTAGCTTGCTACTCGAGGAGGTGGACGAAGATCATGAAGATGATATTGTATTCAACTCCAGCGACGAAGAGTCTCATAAGGTCACAGAAGAAACACATGAAACCGATTCGATCGATTCGGAGGAAGACCTCTTCCAAATAGTGGGGTGGGATGGGTAGGGGGGAGGGAGGGGTAGAGGGAAGGGGGTGGAAGAGGGAGGGGTGAAGAGGGAGGGAGAGGCGGAGTGGGAGAGGGATGGGAATGGGGAGGGGAAGGGGGGAAAGGGGGGATGGGGGAGGGGGGAGAGGCGGGTGGGGGGAAAGGGAGGCGATGGGTGAGGGGGGAGGGAGGGGAGGTGATGGAGAGGAAGAAGGGGGAAGAGGGTGGGGGAGGAGGGAGGGAGAGGGAGGGTATTAAGGGGGAAAGGGAGGGAAATGCAGGAGAGGGGGTGGGAGGGGGGAGATGGAGAGGGAGAAGGGGGGGGAGATAGAGAGGGAGAAGGGGGGGAGATGAAGACGGAGAAAGGGGAAGAGGGAGGGAGGTAGTGGGTGGGTTAGGGATGGGGGCGTAGGTAGTGGGAGGGAAAGGGAGGTAAAGAGGGAGGGGTAAAGGGAGGTGGGGAGGGAAAGGGAGGGGGCAGAGGGAGAGGGAGGTTGAAGGGGGAAGGAGCGAAAGTGGGAGAGGAAGAGAGAGAGGGAGGGGGAGAAGGAGGGGGGGAGAAGAGGGAGGGTGAGGAAGAAGGGGGGATGTGGAGGGGGGGGAGGGAAAGAAAAGGATAGATAGGGAGGAATAGGGACTTTTTTGACTTATATGAATACCTCCTCGCTACCCATTCACTCCCTTTATTGCCTTCTTTATTTATTTATTTAGTTACAGTTTATTGTACAGAAGAAAATACATTAAGAAAATTAAAATCAAGAAAAATGACACAACAGGTTACCGCTTATTTCTTCTTTTTTCTTTTTTAAGTTCGCCTGTAACGATTGACAGTGAAAATTTCGCACTACCTACCAGATGAATAAAATCAAAAGATAATTAAATTTGTAGTAAGATAGCATTCAACTTAGATAAGTACGAATGCATCTTTTACGTAGGGATCAAGAAGGAAAAGCGTTCCGCAAATATGTTTCAGTTAAGTTCGAGTTCTGTTTTTGTATAAAATCCACGAGGACGAAGTCGCGGATAACAGCTAGTAATACATATAAATCAATAGCAATCAGGCCACAGTGTAAAGTTGAGTCCGTCATATACATAGTCAGACCCCAAGATAATTAGATTTTGGCCTAGACAAAAATCGGAACCAAGATTTTCTTTTTGTGGTTTATGAAGTCTTGGAAGTAATTACATAATTACTTAAAATTAAGCATATCACCAAATGGGACAAGGCGGCAGATTAAAAAAACCCTATTATATAAATAGTTACTGTGGCAAAAATGCCAACTAAACGAAATGTTTTCTGGGCTTGTTCAATGATAAACTTTTAGTATTTTACAAACTAATTAAGCACCTAAGTTCTTAGGTAAAGCCTAAAATTAAAAAAATCCCACTAAAAGTTTTATTTCTTTTTGTCTGCTCGGGCAAAATACATAACTATCTCGTGACTTTTTGTACTTAAAAATTTTGTTGTACTTGATCAAACAGTCATAAAAGTGAACACAATATGTTAAAGCTTTACAGTGGTATAATTATTGAGGGATTTCTCTTTGGCCAAAATAGTTAACTGAATGAAAAGTGTTTGATTATACTCTAAAACTGTACTTACGTTGATTACTTTGAAAATTAAACATTTCAGGCAATAGCGTATCTTTTTATATAAAAATTACATTATGCAGCGCTTTATATCGACCCTAAAGAAGTTGAAATAAAGTTCATAATTGACATTAACATAGTACACGGCTCGTGATTGCACGGTACGGCAACGTCGCATTGCTTCGCTGTTTTTTTCGGTACGCGCTTCGGAATTTAAAGTTAAACATGAAAGATGAAAATTTACATCGGTTGTAGTAAGCTGAAAATACTTTTGATCTTCTGATCTAAATCTAAATATATAAAACAGCATGCCCTGACCGACTGACTGACTGATTCATCAACGCCGAGCCGTAACCGATAAAGCTACAGATGTGAAATTTTGTAAGTAGTTTTTTTGTACGTCAATACTACACATTAAGAAAGGATTTTCCGAAATTCATCCCCTGAGGGGTTGAAAAATGGGGTGGAAGTTTGTATGAATATTCTACAGGTTTGACATGAGACTCAAAATAATTGTGGATTTGATCTAATGAAAGGGAAAAACCGGCCAAGTGCGAGTCGGACTTGCGCACCGAGGGTTCCGTAACACCACATGATATAAATTGTATTAGTTGAAATGTCAGTAACTTACTGTGGTTGATTTTTGAAGTGAAAACTTCTTCAGCGGCGCTTGGCACTTTTTCAGATGGGGAAAAAATTATTAACTCGCATCAGAAGTCGCGTCAGATCTCGAATGAAGTATAAAAATGGATTTGAAAATAAGCATACCAAGTTAGAGCAGGCTCAATATATACAAAAGTTCTAAAGTGTGATAAAGATCAAAACATCTTTTTTATCTTTGTCGCGTCAGATCTCGGATGAAGTATAGAAATTGATTTGCAAATAATCATACCAAGTTAGAGCAGGCTCAATATATACAAAACTTCTAAAGTGTGATAAAGACCAAAACATCTTTTTAGGGTTCCGTACCTCAAAAGAAAAAAACGGAACCCTTATAGGATCACTTTGTTGTCCGTCTGTCTGTCTGTCTGTCTGTCAAGACCCTTTATCTCACGAACGGGTAAAGGTATCAGGTTGAAATTAATACCATATATTAGGATCCATGAGTTACTGTGGCAAAAATGCCAACTAAACGAAATGACAAAAATTGAAATTTTCAGATCTTGTGTAGTTACACAAGATCTGAAAATTTCAATTTTTTACAACGACGCAATCAAAAGATATGGCATTTTATGTCCTCATCTCCATACATTTATTCAAAAATGCAAAACCTACAGGGTACTTCCCGTTGACCTAAAATTATGAAATTTGGCAAGAAGCTAGGTCTCACCGTACAAATAATGGGAAAAGTCTGAAATCATTAAATATTACAACTTTTCTCACAACTAATGGTAACCAATTGTGGTGAGCTCCCGTTTCAAGAACATTTATATAAGAGAGGGGTCAAGTTGGATGGTTGCTGAGGCGATTTTTGTTTTAGTTCTATTTAAAAACGGGAACACTTACAAACTTGAAAATTGGTATGTTTATAGGGCATAGGCTAAAAAATAACAACAAATAATAAAATTTGGTCAAGCGCGTGTCGGACTCAAAAAATCTAGCACATTAACTTACTGAAATTTCAACTAATTCAATTATGTTTATGTGGTGGTACGGAACCCTCAGTGCGCGAGTCCGACTCGCACTTGGCCGGTTTTTTTTGTCTTTGTCATAGCAGGCCTGTCTGTGAAATAGGCAGCTTTTCCAAGATCAAAGGAGTGCGACTCCTGTAAACTTGTTTACTATTATATATTCTGTGGTCATAGTCTCGGCTTTTTTTGTTGTGCACAACGTGATATGTGCACGACAGACTTGACGTACTGGTTTTGATCGTTATTTAATAGCGAATCCTAAATGTATGAGATCTACATTTCGGATGACAGCTGTCAAACTAAAAATCGCTATAACTCGAAAACTACTGACCCTAGACTACTCGTGTGCTGAGACAAATGATAGGTCTCGATGAGATCTTCATTTCGGATGACAATTGTCAAACTAAAAATCGCTATACCTCGAAAACTACTGACCCTAGACTACTCGTGTGCTGAGACAAATGATAGGTCTCGATGAGATCTTCATTTCGGATGACAATTGTCAAATTAAAAATCGCTATACCTCGAAAACTACTGACCCTAGACTACTCGTGTGCTGAGACAAATGATAGGTCTCGATGAGATCTACATTTCGGATGACAGCTGTCAAACTAAAAATCGCTATAACTCGAATACTACTGACCCTAGACTACTCGTGTGCTGAGACAAATGATAGGTCTCGATGAGATCTACATTTTGGAAGACAGCTGTCAAACTAAAAATCGCTATATTTCGAAAACTACTGGCCCTAAACTACTCGTGTACTGAGACTAATGATAGGTCTCGATGAGTTCTATATTTCGGATGACAGTTGTCAAACTAAAAACCCCATAACTTGGAATAGAGTAGTCGTGTGCTGAGTCAAATGATAGATCTCGATGAGATCTACATTTCGGATGACAGCTGTCAAAGTAAAAATCGCTATAACCTGAAAACTACTGACCCTAGACTACTCATGTGCTGAGACAAATTATACGTCTCGATGAAGAAGTACGCGAGCAATGGCGCGATTGACCCTTACAAAAAGCATAATATTCAAAAATTCAAGTTTTTACTTCTGCTGGCACTCTCGGAGTGCAACCCGTCCTTTTTTGAGTCCGACTCGCACTTGATCAGTTTTTAGCTTAGCTTATATAGCTTATTCAGCATACAGCCCACTGACAGACAGTCAGACAGACATCGGAGGCATATTAGTATGATCCCGTTTTTCATCCTATGGGTACGGAACCATAAAGTCTGAAATAATATAAGTTTACAACCTTTCTCACAACCAATTAACGCTAGCTTCCATTTCGAGTACATTCTTATTAAAGAGGGGTCAAGATTGGAGGGTCAAGAGCAAAAGCGCTACACAGTCTTTTAGAAATGCTTGGGTGCGGACATTTTTAGCTGATACCGTACATCGATGTAGTAAGTCATAATACATCAAATTGTAGAAGAAACCCTATTGCAATTATTAGTAGTTTTCGAGAAAAAAATTGTTAAAGTAGCTAATTCTAAGGGGGTCTTTAATAAGTTTTTTTTTTTTTTTTGACATTGTTATAATCAAAAGCAACCATTAATAACCTCATTATAAAACTTAAAATTATACGTCATTCAAGCTTTACAACGGGTAAGAATTATAAGTGGGTGCAAAAATATTAACAAAAACGCTAATTTCAGTTTTTTTTTTTTCGGCAGGGTTTCCGCGCAAAGTTTTTTTCAAACGGGATGCTTGACCTTCTGTTCTATCTGTTTAAAAAAAAATCAGCGTCCTATTTCACTGCATCACGAAATTATTCACAACTGAAAAATTTGTCATTGCCGCGCCTGTATTATTACAGTACTGTGGGATAATTTGCTTTTAAAAATCATGTTGCGACTATAACTTGCAGGACGTTATTTCATATATACTAACATATAATCACGCCCGTATTCCTAATCGGGTGGGCAGAGCCATCATGCCATATCATGAATAGTGATGAACCATGTGAATCGCCCATATAGATAGTGTATCGTGTTAGAAAGGACACTATCCCTTTCTCGGCTTGTTAATAATATCATCACCCTAAACTACGTGCAGTACCTAGTAATATTAATTATCTTACCGTTATGTATTTTTTGTGCTCCCCTCTCGAAGACACTATAATATTTCACAATAACACAAAAATTTTCTAATCTCTATCAAAGAAAAGAGGCATATTATTAAAACCACACGAAATACCAAACCAAGATGTTTTGGTACAAAACATACTATGTAACGTCCTGCAAGTTATAGTCATAAACATGATTTTTAAAAACAATTTATCCCACAGTACTGTAATAATACAGGCGCGGCGATGAGAAATTTTTCAGTTGTGAATAATTTCGTGATGCTGATTTTTTTTATACAGATATAACAGAAGGACAAGCATTCGGTTTGAAAAAAAAAAACTTGCGCGGAAACCCTGCCAAAAAAACATAAAAAAATTATAACTGAAATTAGCGTTTTTGTTAATATTTTTGCACCCACTTATAATTCTCACCCGTTGTAAAGCTTGAATGACGTATAATTTTAAGTTTTATAATGAGGTTATTAATGGTTGCTTTTGATTATAACAATGTCAAAAAAAAATTAAAAACTTATTAAAGACCCCCTTAGAATTAGCTACTTTAACAATTTTTTTCTCGAAAACTACTAATAATTGAAATAGGGTTTCTTCTACAATTTGATGTATTATGACTTACTACATCGATGTACGGTATCAGCTAAAAATGTCCGCACCCAAGCATTTCTAAAAGACTGTGCGCTAGTCCGACTCGCACTTGCCCGGTTTTTTGTAGCTAGAGTGGGCTGCAAGTGTGTGGCTGCCTGCTTGTACAAACAACAATACTTCAAACTTCAACACTTCTTCCATGGAAGAGAGAAAATATCATTGTGGGAAGATAGATATTATCTTCCCACAATGATATTTTCTCTCTTCCATGGACTGTTTGAAGTGTTGTTGTTTGTACAAGCAGGCAGCCAGACACTTGCAGCCCACTCTAGCTACTTGGACTGTTGAAATAAGAACACTAAAAAGTCTAATATTATGTCAGGCTTGACATACTCTTGACATTACGTACACGAAAAAAGTCTCGGGGCGCACGGCACGCCATACCGGTTCCAAAGAATATATAATATTACGCCGGTTCTCGCTCGCTTGACGCGATCTATTGAATTAAAAATCAACTTTTTTAACTTTTGATAATTATGCTTAATTTTATAAATAAAGGAAAGAATACACGATGAAAACTGTAATTAATCAAAAGTTTTTCAGTTGGTATTTTTGCTTCAACATAAAATACGAAAATATTTAACTTAAGATTAATATGCTTAAGAGGCCCACGAACCGCGCCTAAAATCGCGCGCTGGGATCATGCGCCGAGTGATTTTTTCTGTTGCTGTCTCACCTGAGTGCGACAGGGCGCTAAAAGAGCGGAAGCGCGATATTGTTTCGCGAAACCAGTTTTTGGGTCTTGACGGGCGCGGTGTGCGGGGCGGGTGGCTAGCAGGCAGCCTAGTCAAATAGCTAAATAATAATTTAATGTTTTGCTTGCATTGCGCTCATTTTTAACGGCGTATTTTCTACAGCCGAACTATTTCTAAGAATGATGAACGGTGTGGTGAGTAGCGAACAAATAATAATAACTTAGTCGTACTGATAAAAATTCATGTTTGTTATTCGAAAGTTAAATCATAATAAAATATTTTAATGAAATCATAAAAAAAATTTTTTTCGTATTGCTTCTTTCTTCTAAATCAGAAATCACACATAAAATCACCTTCTAAGCGATAACATCACAATCTTTATTGAATATAATAGAACACCCTTATAAAATGATCACAGTATAATACTTAAAAAAAACCGGCCAAGTGCGAGTCTGACTCGCGCACCGAGGATTCCGTACAAACCTGTACGTATATAAGTAAAAGTTATGGTATTTTATTGCAAAAAAAACTGTATTATGTGATGTAAGTAACTAAAATTTATATTTCAGTTGATTGAATGAAAGGTAAATTACGGTTTACGATTTATGTCGTATTAAAAAAAACTACTTACTAGATCTCGTTCAAACCAATTTTCGGTAGAAGTTTGCGTGGTACATATATTGTTTTTAGTTTTAGTACATCATATATTGTTTTTAGTTTTATCATTCTCTTATTTTAAAAGTTACAGGGGGGACACACATTTTACCACTTTAGAAGTGTCTCTCGTGCAAACTATTCAGTTTCGAAAAAAGTGATATTCAAAACCTCAGTATCATTTTTGAAGACACGTATGCGTTTGATGAAAAAAAAAATTTTTGAGAGTTCTAAGTATGGGGAACCCTAAAATTTATTGTTTTTTTTTATATTTTTGTGTGAAAATATAAATGCGGTTTGCGGAATACATCTACTTACCAAGTTTTAACAGCATAGTTCTTATAGTTTCGGAAAAAAGTGGCTAAGACATACGGACGGACAGACAGACAGACATGACGAATCCATAAGGGTTCCGTTTCTTGCCATTTGGCTACGGAACCCTAAAAACCGGTCCAGTGCGAGTCGGACGCGCGCGCCGAGGGTTGCGTTGTACCTGTAGTATTTTTAGAAGCAATAAATTCCATTTTTGGACCGCAAAACTAAGTTTGTTTGTAAAGGTTTTTTGCAGATTTCAAAAAAACTTTGCAACTTAGAAATATGGTTTTATTTTTGCTGTAATATTTACATAAACTTCTATGGACAGTAATTAATTCAGATTTTTCCTTCCACAAACTTCGGAGATAAGAGGGGGGAATGGTATTTTTTTTACATTTTTCATCATAACTTGAAAACTAAGAGTCGTAAAAAATACAATTATTTATTTTAGAATGTACAAGTAAAGCCCTTTCATAAAATAAAAGAAGCCCCACTCGACCTAGTAACGACAATTTGAAATATTGTTCCCCCTAATTTGAGCCCCCTTTATATTAATAATCATAACTTTTTTTAATTCTCTCATGCGGAATTAAGTTGGGAAACCATATTCTAAAACTGTTCCAAATTTCAAGTCGATAGCATGAGTGTTTGCTGAGATATACAGGTGTGACAGACAGACAAAGTCGCACCATAAGGTTCCTTATTTGCCATTTTGGTATCGGAACCCTAAAAATCAACTCATATCTATGTACTTATTTTAAAACAATCCTCTTATTAAACATAAAATTAACCTCATAAAATAACAATAAAATTATCAGTTAATATTATAAAATCAAATAAAAAATATTAGGACCTTTATATTTGTTAGGCAGTGGTGCCCTAATTTTTTTAGGATTCCGTACCTCAAAAGGAAAGGACCGTCCCCCTACCCCTAAAGTATACTTCCAGTCGACCTAGAATCTTAAAATTTGGCATGATGCAACGTTTTATAGCACTCAAATTTTTAGTTACATCACATAGTATTTCTTTTTTCAATAATTATAAACGGTTTGTACGGTGCGCGAGTCCGACTCGCACTTGAACAGTTTTTTTTTAATCATTTGTATCAAGCTCTACAGAGCCTGTATCTCCAATTTCCAGTAAAACGCATTCAATGTAATAGTACCTGGTGACCGAGCTTCGCTCCGTGTAATATTAACCGAAGCCCACCAACAGATGGCGCTGTATGGGTTACTGAAACGCGCTTCTTTTCAAGAAATGCCCTAAAAATGAGGAAAATTAATTTTCCCAGACATGAGACCTAGCTAGATCAATTTATCGACCCCGAAAACCCCCGTATAGTATATTTCATCGAAATCATTAGAGCCGTTTTCGAGAAACCGATTACAAGTACATATTATAAATATTGCTTGTTTAATAGTATAGGATATTATGATATAATATTTTTTTAACATAAATTTCTATGTTCCTTATTTTAATATATTTTAAATTTCCTTATTTATTTTAAAAGATTTATTACTTTTATACCAGCCTATTCGTGAGGTGAAAAGTTTCATTGTAAATAATAAAAAAACCGGTCAAGTGCGAGTCGGACTCGCGCGCCGAGGGTTCCGATGTAACTATAGTTTTTTTGGAAGCAATAAAGTTCATTTTTAGGACCGCAAAACTAAATTTGTTTGTAAAGGTTTTTGCAGATTTCAAAAAAATTGTGCAACTTAGAAAGATCGTTTTATTTTGGCTGTAATATTTACATTCATTTCTATCGAATGTAATCAATTCAGATTTTTCCTTTCACAAACTTTGGAGATAAGGGGGGGGGGGGGGGGAATGGTAATTTTTTAATGGTAATCATGACTTGAAAAGTAAGAGTCGCAAAGAAATACAAAAATATATGATACCCCACTCGACCTAGTAACAACAATTTGAAATTTTGCCCCCCCTGTTTCATGTGCAATCAAGTTGGGCAACCATATTTTAAAACTAATTCAAATTTCAAGTCGATAGCACGAGTTGTTGCTGAGATATACTAAAGACAGACACACAAACTCGCACCATAAGGGTTCCTTGTTTTACCATTTTGGTATAGGAACCCTAAAAAAAATTGTCAAACAACCAATAGTGAAATAACGCTTCATAATCAAACTATCTTAGCTGTATCAAGTATCGAAAAGCACGTAAAATGAATAGGGTCAATGCAGTCGCACGCGCGGAGAGCTAACGGGCAAGGAACATACTACTCTCTCTGACGACGGGGCACTGATTGATAAGGATATGAACGAAAATCGAAGGCGGAGACAGGCCCTGCTAGACGTCCCTCCCCCGACCCCGCTCTATACCTGCACACCCCCGCTAACGAGAGAGAAGCTGCAGCGAACAGGCCGAAATTTAGCTAATTATCGAAACATTTTGGTTATTTCGTTTTCATTATCTTAATATTTCATTTATTTATATTTTGTTAGTTTATTTTCCAAGTACACTATTAAATCAATGCTTACGATTGGTTTCCATTTAATTTGAAAGTGTATTACGTATGTCATACCTGGCTGCAAGTGACACGTTTTTTGCGTGAAATTTGTCTGAAATTAAGTTCGCTCTAATTTTGTTTTTGGTAAATATTATCAAACCAAAACTAATCATAAGCTTAGATATGTTGCATTTGATTATGTCTACGAAATTTGGTGAAGTTTGGTCATACCGTTTAAAAATTAAAACCAAACAATGTTTGTATTGGATTTTATCACTCCGTGGGAACCTTAATTTTAGGTAATTTGCTCAAAAACTGTCCTGGAAAGTCTATCAAATTTAAAATAATTTGGTTGCCATTTTTGCCTAGACTTTTATGTAACTTGCATACAAATTTGCAAATAAAAAAATATGCGCAAATATTTTTTGCTTAGTTTTGATTGAAGTAGGTACCTTGGAACCCACATCAAAAGTTTACCCCATCAGATATTCGTTACGATTTTTGGCTTGACTTCACATGCATAAACAAACAAAAAAAATGATTTTCTGGAGAATCTAAAAGCCAGCCAATTCATTAAAATTTATTTTTCACATAGGTGTTCTACCACCTATTACAATACATAGCAACTTTATAGTAAATTGACGTTTCGATTAATGTCCAGCCAATTAAAAATTACAGCTTCAGGACTCTGGTATGAGGTATTGAAGTGTAAAACGTCTTATAGTCGATCGACTATGAGTAGTCGGCCAAAAATCCCGGTTAAGTTTTACAAAAATCAAGAAATCTCAAAAAAATCTAATGTTATAGGTAAACTTTATTTGCGAAAGTGAAAATATATGTTTTTTTACTTGTGAATTGATCATTAATACTAAGAATGGAAGCGTAAATGATCCGTAATAGCCATTTTATGCTTGATTTTTAACACCGTTTTTTTTCCTGAATGGTAAGAATCTTCACCAGAAAAACTGTGGTCATAACATTTATTAGTCCCAAATCACACATTTCTGAGAGAGAAAGATAAGAATTATACGTTTTTAGGATTTCATAAAAAATCATACATTTTAGTATGAAGGTCCCTCGCAAGAAATGGATACGCTAATGGCTCCATCCATAGCAGAAAGTGCTACTTAAACATCCTTAAATCAGGCGCTAGGACGTCGCTGAGCATTAGGAGGTAAAATGTTTATGTTTTGAACCTTAGATTATTGATAGGTCTCCGCGCGCTCCGACTAGATTCCGCCCAACCTACAAACAACAGCTCCGCGAATGCGGCAACTCAACGTCTATAAAGCAATTGAAAATTGTGTTGCCTGCCGGCACAGATAAGATAATAGTAAACTGACTGCCGGCTGCTTGACTGTTACCCGATAAATATTTTATGCTAAAGCTGTTTGTCCACCGCGACGATCCCGATCCGATACAGATAAAACAAGAGATAAACACCGTTTTGCATAGATTATGGGTTTGTATCGGCTCTATTCTCTTGTTTTTTAAGATAGCCCAACTGAAGAAGGAAGAATAGCGGAAGTAATTCGAGTGATTCGTGTAACGCCATTTGTGACGCGACGACACCCAGTTTGGCAAGGACTCGTCCTGTGGACTCGTTTGATTTTCAGAAATGTACGAAGGCACGATATAAGTCGAGATCTTTATTTCGGTTGACAGCTATAACTCTGAAACAAAGATTTTGGAAACCCACGCGCAGTTTTGAAACTACTGTCCTTAGACTGCTCGTATGTTAGGATAATGAGAGCCAAACTATTTCACTGTATGAAGATTCAACAAAAATTCATATCAGCATTTTTTTTTCGTCTTAAATTAGATTAGCTGGTCTATAAAATAATTCATTAGTAATCCACCCAAATTTACGACCGCAGGATTTAAAAAAATAATAATAAAGGTATTATAAATTCCACAAAAAAAGGGCAAAAATGCTATAAATATTATTTACTTTACATTTGATTACCTTTATTAATATCTTTTTTTCAAGTATATAATCCTCCTATATTTGTAAAAGAAACACAATTAAATCTAAAAAAAATGATTACGTAAACCTTAAAGTTGCATAACACCTATGATAAAAATACTATAAGATCAGTTCTTCTATGCTTTTGTTTCATTAACGTCCCTTAACATAAAGTGTAATAAATCCACCTAAAAAACTATATGGAAATTGAAAACGATTTTAGTGGTAATAAAAAACTAGTGAAAAAAATATAGCAGTTAAATTAACTAAGTAGACTTTTCTTTAAGGTCAAATAATATCATTCTAAATTAAAATCCACCTTAAAAACATAAAGTAATAATTATAATCACGAATCAAAGAAACAAAGGGTTGCGAGGGGTATACGCGGGGCGCGGCGGCGGCGGCGGCGGCGGGAACAACGAGCGAGCGGGCGCACGAGGGCAAGCAAGGTCACGTCACAGGACGATATGTACCTAGATTTGTATTATTGCAGAGTCGTGAGCGCATTCAGCATTGTCACCATTATTTGCGAAAAATATTACCTTTGCCAACAAAGTGTTATAAAAACTTTAAGGTGATAAAAGAATGGAAGAAAATATAAGTTGTGAAAAATGCGGAATATGCAATTATTCATTGTGTTTTGATATCGTGCTTGTAGGCGAAAAAGGCCTGCAAAGACTAGGTAGTATACGAATCAAGTAAAATAAGACTCGATGGATTGTTTTTGAGATCCCAGAATTTGAGCAATGTTAAGTTACATAAAGAAATCCGGAATTATACACGTATCCGAAACTGATTGAAGCTGCGACAAAACGTATTGCTGCCGGTGAGACACCAGAAAAACCCGCAAATTTTGATTATAAATCTACAGGTTTTTTCTGTTGCAGCGATGCATCTTCGCATTGCAGTTTGAGGAAGAAGAACTAACTGAACTACTGATAGACCTTCGGCCCACAATAGAGGCCTACCTTATAAAAAAGAAAGCAGAACGCACGCACTTTGTAGAGACAGAGGACATTAAGTAGATTCATAAACGACTGGTCGGCCGCGGCGCAACTTGGCAAAACCGGTCAAGTGCGAAATGGACTCGCGCGCCGAGGGTTCCGGTAGTATTTACCTATAGTATTTTCGGAAGCGATAAAGTCCATTGTTAGGACCTTGAAAGGAAGGAAATTTGTTTGTAATGGTTTTTTGCAGATTACTAAAAAACTGTGCAACTTAGAAAGATTGTTTTATTTTCGCTGCAATATTTACATAGACTTCTATCGACTGTAATTAATTCAGATTTTTCCTTTCACAAACTTCGGAGTTAAGGGGGGGGCGAACGTATGTTTTTTACATTTTTAGGGTTCCGTACCTCAAAAGAAAAAAACGGAACCCTTATAGGATCACTTTGTTGTCCGTCTGTCTGTCTGTCTGTCAAGACCCTTTATCTCACGAACGAGTAAAGGTATCAGGTTGAAATTAATACCATATATTAGGATCCATGAACCACACAAGATCTGAAAAGTTAAATTTTTTACAACGACGCAATCAAAAGATATGGCATTTTATGTCCTGATCTCCATACATTTATGCAAAAAAGCAAAACCTACAGGGTATTTCCCGTTGACCTAAAATTATGAAATTTGGCAGGAAGCTAGGTCTCACAGTACAAATAATGGGAAAAGTCTGAAATCATTAAATATTACAACTTTTTTCACAACTAGTGGTAACCAATTGTGGTGAGTTCCCGTTTCAAGAACATTCATATAAGTGAGGGGTCAAGTTGGATTTTCGCGGAGGCGATTTTTTTTTTCTTCTATTTTAAAAACGGGAACACTTACAAACTTGAAAATTGGTATGTTTATAGTGCATAAGCTGTAAAATAACAACAAATAATAAAATTTGGTCAAGCGCGTGTCGGAATCAAAAAATCTAGCACATTAAATTACTGAAATTTCAACTAATACAATTATGATTATGTGGTGGTACGGAACCCTCGGTGCGCGAGTCCGACTCGCACTTGGCCGGTTTTTCATCATAACTTCGAAACTAAGTCTTAAAAAAAATATAAAAAATTTTTTGGAATTTACAAGAAGCCCTTTCATATGATACCCCACTCAACCTTGTAACCACAATTTGAAAATTTGCCCCCCCTATTCGGGCCCCCTTTACATTAATAATCCTAATTCTTTTTTAATTCTTTTATATACATTTAAGTTGGGCAACCATATTCTAAAACTGTTCCAAATTTCAAGTAGATAGCATGAGTGCTTGCTCAGATACGAGTATACAGGTATGACAGACAGACAAAGCGGCACTATAAGGGTTCCTTTTTTTACCATTTTGGTATCGGAACCCTAAAAATGGGTAAATACAAAAAATAATCACAAACGCACTTTGTAGAGACAGAGGACCTTCAGTAGCTTTAAGGAAGTCTGGCGCAACTTGGAAGGTTTTCCGCAGTTAGCGCCCCAAACTTACCCGTCCACCCAGTTAAAGTTAAAACTAGTCTGTGGGGCTTTTTACCGCTTAATAAAGCTTAAAACTTTGTCTGCCTACTTAAAACGTAATAGGTTTCCATTTCTGACTACTTTTATGGTGCCATAAAATGGCATAAAAATGGCACATATTACCTCCCAAAAAAAAGATGGAAAAAATGCGTAATAATAGATATTATAATAATATGTCCTGACAGTTTTTCGATTCAGACCATTTTCGCGGTATAATTATATTTCACTTCACCGATAAAATGAAAAGCTACAATGAAGAAAAAAAATGGGAAAGCTGTACAGTTATGCCTTGGTCGACCTTATCTTGGTCTGGCTCTGGTATTTTTGGTTGTCCAACCTAATTTACTACAAAGAACCGCATTTATAAGATAAGACTGAAAAAAAATCTAAATCAGCCGCATCCTCAGCCCGGTGGTTCTTTTTGTTTGACCGAGACATTTGTATGAAGCATATTGTAGTTTATAGGGTTAACCGGTCCAACGGGACACTAACTGCGCTAAACCTGCTAAGTTTGCTGACCAGATGTTTTTGAAGCTAATAAAGGTCATCTTTCTCTACAAAGTGTGTTTGTTTAGTTTTTTGTTAGTTACACATATTTTTTGACAGCCTATGGGCACAGACAAAAGAAGTTAGACAAGGAAACCTGCCAAGATGAGGTCAGGCCGCCCAAGACGTATGTTAACAAATTAAATTAAGCTATAAATACGCATTGTGTCAATCCTTTTTATCAACGAGGTGAATTTACCATTTCAGTGGTACCATAAAAGTAGTCAGACACGAGAACCTGCCAGGTTTGAAGGAGGCTGATAATGTTTTTTAAGTTTTGCTAAGTGGTTAGAAGCCCCACAATTCTACTTTTCGATGAGGTATTTTAACCGGTCGGACGGGTAAGTTTGGGTGCTAACTGCGGAAATCCTGCCAAGTTGTGCCGCGGCCGACCAGATTGTTTAAAGCTGCTAAAGGTCTTCTGGCTCTACAAAGTCCGTTTGTTAATTTTTTTATGTTTACGCAATTTTGTTTTTGGTCCTGAGCGCAGACAAAAGTTTTTTAATCTGGAGGATTCAGGCGGAAGCGTGTTTTGGCGTCCGCAATATATTTTAATTCTTTTTCATGATGTTTTAACACTAATGAACAAGATTAGACAGGGTGTCGCCCTGACATCCTTGAGTATTTTGTATAAAGTCCATGATTAGATAAAAGGAGGGGAACGAAATAAAAATGTTGACCTACCTCATCGAGTGGGGTATCGTTGTTTAGAGCTCGTTGAGAAGATAAATGCTGTATTTTTTGTTTTAAAAAACATTAAAAAGTAAAGGAATTAGATGCCACCAAAGTCAGTTAATTTACAAAATTTTGTTTGGGCTGTTATCTTATGAACAGTAATAGGTAGACAGTTGAAATATTTACAGATAATGTATTTCTGTTGCCGCTTTCACAAGAAATACTAAAAACTAAAAAAGTAATAAATTGAGGGGGGCTCCCATACTAAAACCTGTCTTTTTAGGCGATTTTTGCTCGATTTTTGTTTTAGCTCTATCTTAAAAACGGGAACACTTACAAGTTTCCGAGCTTCAGGGCGACACCCTCCCTGATCTTGTTCAGGAGTCCTTAAATATCAAGAAAATGCAAAAAAATGTATTGCGGACGCTAAAACACGCTTCCGACAAAATGTACGAGACCGTCTGCAGGACTATTTTAGCTCTAGCTTTTAATTAGCTCTAATTTGGCGCTTTTGCCAATCTGCTTTTTGATGAGAGAATCATTAAGAGATTTTAATATCCAACAATGAATAACCGATTTTGACTTTGACGAGGTAAAATGTAGAATTTTTTATGGTACCATAAAAGTGGTCGGATACGACAACATGCCAGGTACGAAGTAGGCCGACAAAGTTTTTTAAGCTTTGCTAAGTCATTAAGAGCCCCACAGACTAGTTTTATTTTGCTTTTCCATGAGGTATTTTAACCGGTCCTCTGTCTCTACAAAGTGCGTTTGTTCTGCTTTTTTGTAAGGTAGGCCTCACTACTGTGGGCCGACGGTCTGTGATTGTAGATACTTAAGAAAAACAAAAATAAAATGTTAAACCTAGGGTTTGGTATATTGAATGTAAGGGCTTTGAAAAAGTAGTCATTCTAAGAATACGCTATTCATCATTTATTTTGAACTTCATGTTATCTTTAAATAAAAAAAACAGGTCAAGTGCGAGTCGGACTCGCGCGCCGAGGGTTCCGATATACCTTTAGTATTTTTGGAAGCAATAAAATCCATTTTCAGAACCGCAAAACTAAATTTGTTTGTAAAGGTTTTTTGCAGATTTCTGAAAAACTGTGCAAATTAGAAAGATCGTTTTATTTTTGTTGTAAAGTTTACATAAACCTCTGTCAACTATAATTAATTCAGATTTTTCCTTACTCAAACTTCGGGGTGGTATTTTTTTTTTACATTTTTCATCATAACTTGAAAACTAAGAAACTTAAAAAAAAAACAAAAATATATTTTTAAATGCACAAGTAAAGCCCTTTCATATGATACCCCACTCGACCTAGTAGCGACAATTTGAAGTTTGGCCCCCCCCCTATTTTGGCCCCCTTTACATTAATAATTATACTTTTTCAAAATTTTTTCATGTGAAATTAAGTTGGGCAACTATATTCTAAAACGATTCCAAATTTCAGGTCTATAGCATAAGTGTTTGCTGAGATATAGAGGTGTGACAGACAGACGGACAGACATACAGACAGAGCGGCACCATAAGGGTTCCTTTTTTTACCATTTTGGTATCGGAACCCTAAAAAAGATTTTTAAAACATACTAAGTTTAGGCTCGTTCAGATAAGAAATAGTTGATTTTTTTTGCAAAACATGCGGCTAAAGACTCCTTATATCATCATACAGGGTGTCGCATAATTAGGCCGTCACACTGACACCGGAGGTAGATGGACTTAAGGCGCATCAAATAAGCTTAACATGCCCATAGAAAAGTGTAATGAGTATTGAGTATGACCAGTTTCATTGATTTTTAAAAATAATAAATATTATTATTTTTTTTTATTTGATGCGCCTTAAGTCCATCTACGTCCGGTGTCAGCGTGACGGCCTAATTATGGGACACCCTGTATAAAACAACATGAAAACTATTTAAAAAATATTGATTAATTTGATTTCGTGCCATAGTTCAGGGGCGGGATCAGTATCAGTAACTGAACAACTTTTCCCAAGGAACATACATAGGTCGAAATATGAAAAACAAATTTGACCTGCAATACAAAATGCGCTATCAGCTGACGCAGTTTCTATGGGAGGTCAAAGATTGATTTTCGTATTTCAACCTATGTTCCTAGGGAAAAGTTGTTCAGTTGCTGATACTGATCCGATCAGCTATGACACGCAATCAAATTAACACCCTGTATTTTTAGGTGTGGACGTTTGAGCGGGCTTTTTTTGGCGCGCTCCGAGTCGAATGCCCGCGGTTGCATTAGTAAGAATAGTAAGCGTTCGAAAATGATACTTATTACGGAGAACTTAAGTCCTTATTAGTTTATGTACTTTTAAAAATTTATGAAGATCTTAATTTTTTTGGTGGATTTCATGTTTCGCTATGCTATCTAGGCTTAATATTAAAAGTCTACCTAAATTTATAACTGCTACTTTTTTGCTGCCTTTGTAAAAAGCTGATAAAGAATTACCTACTACCCAAATAAAAACAATGTTGGATTTTGAAAGAAAGTATATTAAAACGTTATTTGATGTTGATAATTACCAAAACAAATCTTCTATTATTTTTTTCCTAGAGTTTAAGGCACAGTTAGTGAAACAAACAACTTCTTCTCATATAATTAGTTTCCCGTTTATATCTTTGGTGGATCTCGATTTTGGTGCTTAAATATAGTGAACATAGACACATTTTCACGATAATATAGGTGCTAGCTTTTTTGCTGTAAAATTGCGCCATCTTCGGGGTATAACTTTTTTTTGGTACCTTCCAGTTTGAAATTTTGGAGGATTCAAAAATATAGTCTCTTAAAATTACATTTAAAGGCCATTTACAAAAATTTGGCCTGATATGAATTTTTTCCCCAAAATATAGGATAGCTCTTAGGGTAAAATATTTTGTTTATGGTTTATGGGCTTACTCTTGCTTGACCTCGATTATGCCCTGAGAGCAGATGTTGACGATCAACGACGGACGATCAACAACATCGACGACGACAACGAGCTTGCCCAGAAGCCTATTTACAGTATTCACTCGCCACTTAAATAGAATACATAATTGAGATCTTAATTTCGGTTGACAGCTGTCAAACGTAAAACTGCTATAACTCTGAAACTACTGTTCCTAAACTTTAGAGCGACGGGGCAAACGATAGATCTAGTTGAGATCTTAATTTAAAGCCGCTTTAACTCTAAAACTACTGTCCCTAGACTAGTCGTATGTTTGGACAAATGATAGATCTAGTTGAGATCTTCGTTTCGGTTGACAGCTGTCAAACTTAAAACCACTATAACTCTGAAACTACTGTCCCTAGACTACTTGTGTGATGGGACAAATGATAGATCTATTTGAGATCATAATTTCTAAAGCCGCTACAACTCTGAATTACTGATCCTAGACTGCTCGTATGTTAGAACAAATGATAGATCTAGTTAAGATCATCGTTTCGGTTGACAGCTGTCAAACTTCAAACTGCTATATTTCTGAAATGACTTTCCCTACACTACACGTATGTTATGATGAATGGTAGATCTCGTTAAAATCTTCGTTACGGTTGACAGCTTAAAACGACCGTAACTATGAAAATACCAATGATATTACAATTATATAACCGACGTCGATACGTTACCAGTGCCTCAAAAATGAAGCTCAAAAGTTGCGCCACATGGCGCAACCCGCTTCAGTCGCTCTCGAACAAGGATACTATGTGCACGTCCTGTCATATTTGAGACCTTGTTTACTTTTTAGGGTTCCGTACCTCAAAGGAAAAAAACGGAACCCTTATAGGATCACTTTGTTGTCCGTCTGTCTGTCTGTCTGTCTATCTGTCAAGACCCTTTATCTCACGAACGGGCAAAGGTATCAGGTTGAAATTAATACCATATATTAGGATCTATGAACCACACAAGATCTGAAAATTTAAATTTTTTACAACGACGCAATCAAAATATATGGCATTTTATGTCCTCATCTCCATACATTTATTCAAAAATGCAAAACCTACAGGGTACTTCCCGTTGACCTAAAATTATGAAATTTGGCAAGAAGCTAGGTCTCACAGCACAAATAATGGGAAAAGTCTGATCATTAAAAATTACAACTTTTCTCACAACTAATGGTAACCAATTGTGGTGAGCTCCCGTTTCAACAACATTCATATAAGAGAGCGGTCAAGTGGGATGGTCGCTGAGGCGATTTTTGTTTTAGTTCTATTTAAAAAAAACGGGAACACTTACAAACTTGAAAATTGGTATGTTTATAGTGTATAAGCTATAAAATAACAACAAATAATAAAATTTGGTCAAGCGCGTGTCGGACTCAAAAAATCTAGCACATTAACTTACTGAAATTTCAACTGATACAATTATGTTTATGTGGTGGTACGGAACCCTCAGTGCGCGAGTCCGACTCGCACTTGGCCGGTTTTTTTTTTGTATTATTAAGACAAAATGCCAACGTGTGTAGTGCATAAATGCAAAAATTGTTGGGCAAAAAAGAAAAAGTCAACGGAATCACAAATCACAGGTAAGTTAGTAAAAATTATTACATTTTATTCGGTTTATTATTTTATTACAAAAAATATGACGCCAAAATGACGTAGTAGAGGTAACATGAAAGAAAAAGATAACCATATTCCTTTCGAAACTGGAGTGATAGGGACATAAAACGTAAACATAGATCAACTAACAGAAGCGCCATTCTCATTAATTTCGAAACACTTTAGTGCCTAAGGGAAGATGAAACACTTTAGTGCCTAAGGGAAGATGAAACACGTTTTGTATTGTTTTTCGGAAATGTTGCTTATTTCATGCGAACAGACACGGGGTTAGGTTTGTTTACTTAAGACAGTAAACAATGAAATGTTTATTCCATATAGTTAATCTATGTTAAGTCAGTCATATTGAAGTTTAGTATGTATGTGTCAAAGCGACGCAATATTTTAGGCCGCATAGTATGAAGGTAACTTATCTTTCCTAAAATATCTTTGGAAAATACTGGTCCTAGACTACTCATATATCAGGTTAGGACTGTAGTTTCAGAGTCAGCGGTTTAGTAACGAACGAATAAACAAACTCAGGATTTGGATTCAGGGACAAAATAGCATAAAGTTATATAAATATCTTCAATGAACAATTTACGATTAAACTACAAACAAATATAGTAATTATACGCCCAGTAATACACCCTAAGGAAGCACGCTGAATATCTAAATTACCCGAAGCCGGGTAAAAA
Source organism: Athrips mouffetella (assembly GCA_947532105.1). Taxonomy (NCBI): domain Eukaryota; kingdom Metazoa; phylum Arthropoda; class Insecta; order Lepidoptera; family Gelechiidae; genus Athrips; species Athrips mouffetella. The sequence continues at coordinate 13,708,533 of OX383971.1, forward strand.
TACCAGTGCCGGGAACATTTTGGCTCCAGTACGTATTTGTTGCCGCATTTTAAAAGTACGTCGGCAGTATCTAGTCGCAGCCCGCGGAGACCTTCATTAATTTAAGTTATGAACGTAATGAATTTTTTTTATGTATATTCTATCGTGTGAGTGTCGTTAGATACTCGTAGCTCTTTTAAAAACAATATGAGTCTTCATATATTACTTTCCGATTTAGGCATCCGTTTGCGAAATATTTAGCTTGAAAGCACAATTTAATGTTGGAGTCGAGTGTCCCCTGCCAGCTACAGCTGCCAGCTACAGCTAAACGGTTGTCAAAGAAAGTTTTTTACGGGAATGGATTTATTTTAATAAAAATCAGTTAGGGTGTATTAGGGTTTCGCTTATTCCATTAACACGTTGTATAAGACACATACGGACCATACTGGGGTTTTCGGGGGCGAAAAATCGATCTAGCTAGCTAGGTCTTATGTCTGGGAAAATTCTTTTTCCTCGTGTTTTTTTAAGCATTTTTTAAAATACAGCGCCATCTGTTGGCGGGTAGCATAGCTTGCTCACCCGATGATATTATAATGTTGAGGCAGTCATGATAGAGCCAAGCTCGGTCGCCCAGGTACTGATGAAGTTAAAAGTAAAACAATCACAGCTAAGTAGGCTTTACAGGTTAATGAACTATAGCCGAAAAACTGAAAATAATAAAATAGCAATCAGTCAGGCGCTAGGACTTTGCTGAGCATAGGAGGTAGAAAGTTTATGTTACGAACGTTAAATACTAAATAAAACCTGCTCTGCGATAAAAAAAAATCCATAAAAACTGCGAAACCCTATACCGCGCGTGGCCCGACGCGCACTTGGTTGGTTTTTTTTAATGTACGATAGATAAGCATTTGACTCCTATCTCACCTGGTGGTAAGTGACGTTGGAGTCGAAGATGTAGCATGCCTACCTAAAAGATACCTGCCCACTCTTGCCTCGAAAATATTCCGTCTTACTACAAAAAAGTTAAACATCTGTTAAACACTTGATCAAAAAAATCGTACAAAATAACTCTGGCTATGTCATTGATGCGCAGAAGTCAAAAATGACTTATTTTCTTATGACTTGACTTCTGCGCATCAACTGACATAGCCACTTATTTTGTGCTATTTTTTTGATCAAGTGTTCAACAGATGTCTAACTTTTTTGTAGTAAGACCCCTACCGTCTTACTACAAAAAAGTTAGACATCTGTTGAACACTTGATTAAAAAATTCGTATCAAATAACTCTGTCTATGTCATTGATGCGCAGAAGTCAAAAATGACTATGACTTGACTTCTGCGCATCAACTGACATAGCCACTTATTTTGTGCGATTTTTTTTTATCAAGTGTTCAACAGATGTCTAAATTTTTTGTAGTAAGACCCTAATTAGTATTTTTCGGGGAACAAATCTGCAGGGAGAGAGTTCCACTCTTTAGCTGTGCGCATTATGAAAGACGAAGCAAAGCGCTTCGTGCGAATGGATGGTAAAGGGTGTTTTTTTTAGAGGTTTTTAACTTTAAAATTAAATAAAACACGTAAAAATAAATTTCAGTATCATAAAATTGGTTTAACTTAAAAGATATTCTTATGCCATTTGTGTTTAAAAATGATTTCGGGCATATGGGCGCCACGGCTGGCACGAATGAAGCGTAAACGAGAACTCCAATTTTCGACCACTTTTTCAAGCAACTGCGGCCGTATATCGGCAATAACGCGGTGAATATTGTCTTCTGGTCCAACGTCTGAGGTTTATCTGCGTAGACGCGTGACTTCACATATCCCCAAAGAAAGTAAGTAAGTAAAGTAATCAACCAAAAATGTCCCTCATCGCTGAATAAAATTTTGCCTTGAAAAAGTGGGTCAAGCTGAATTTTGTTTTCGGGCCATTCTCCGAACGTACGGCGCACATTATGGTCCCGCGGTTTCAGCTCTTGCACAAGTTGGATCTTGTAAGCACGCAAGCCAAGATCTTCGCAAAATCGTCCACAAAGTGGATGGGCACAGCTCCAATTGCTGTGCACGATGGCGAATCGACTCATTCGGGTCTTCTTCAACACTACGCTCCACAGCAGCAATAACTTCTTCTGTGCGCACTGTATGGCGTCTTTGTGGATGCGTATTATCAAATGCGTGGTACGAAAACGATCCATGGTATACGAAATAACTTGCTCGGATGGACGATTATGTCGACCGTAAAATGGACGTAGCGCACGGTAAGTTTGGCGAGCTGAACCATGATGTTGAAAATAAATTTGCACAATTTGCAAGCGTTGTTCTGAAATAAGTCTATTCATTCTGAAATGGCAAATCATACTGACCACAAATATACCGCCAACTGGCAAATTGACAATCACGAGAACAAGTGTTGCCAGTTTGAAAATCAAACCTCTAAAAAAAACACCCTTTATATCGACGACATAAGGGTGGAACTCAACCGGCGTCTAGTCCTAAGAAGATAGAAAGGAGAAGGTGGAATTAGGTTGTGCAATTCAGACGCACACTCTCCGAAATGTATCCTGTAAAATACCGATAACAAGGCTACTTTGCTTTCCCACATACCTGGTATCCTTAGCAATCGCCTGCTTGCAGCGGTCGAGGTGGTGGGTGATAAACTGGTCACACACGTGTTTAGTTTCGAAGCTCAGCTCTTCAACCGATGGCAACACTACTGAGTCAGCGCCGTGCCTGAGAATACATACAATCACTATTAACTACAAGTAGATTTATGTAAGTCCAATGCTGACCGTAATGCGCACGCCGGTAATGTGCACGGGGCAGATGTGCTCTCCGCATGTCACTGAAGCGCAAAAAATAACCGTCAGCATTAGAGTTTAAAAAATCGAGCTGTACTACTACTAACTACTTATTATTTTATTATTTCTACAAAAAAAATATGATTCTCAGACCATAAAATTTAATAACTTTTTCTAAAAATTTGGTATATTTCTCGCTTTTTTTCCTACGTTTCTTTATAAAAGTTGTTTAGTTTTATGTTCTGAGTAACAAATTGAAGTTTTTTTAAAAACACAAAAAAAAATTGTATGAAAGTTAGAATGTCAAACAGTGTGTTTTCCTTAACTACATTCCATCACTATCATCAGATACATCTAACAATATTGTATTAGGTACTTAACAACATTTTTATTTATTACTTTAAACTATCTGATGCTTTATAGTTAATTAATGAAAGACCACGAAATTGATGTACTTTTTATAGCAAAGTAAAAATTTACTTGTAGGAAATTCCATGTTTAAATATCAGTTTTTATCCAATTTGCAGAAGTCACTTTCGATAAGTCTTGTCTGAAAAATGAAAATTCAAGGGATTTAAAAATATACAATGTCTTCTTTAGTGGGAACACAGCTAATTGACTTGCAAACAGAAGTAAGAGTTTTTGTCGATAACACAGAAAAACAAGACCTAGTGGATCTATACAGGGTGTCTCATTCAAATCGGTCAGTATGGGAAAGTCTGAAACTATAAGACATACGAAGATTTGTTCTTAGGAACCATGTCACCGATTTTGATAAAAAGAAAAACTGCATTCATACATTTGAAAAAAAAAAAGTGTACTGACCGATTTGAATGAGACACCCTGTATATGTCACCGGAATAGTTATTTATGCAACTGTTGCGTAATGTGAGTAATTTTAACACGAGATCTGGTTTTTGATACGAGGCGCAGCCGAGTATCAAAATAGTATAGATCGAGTGTTAAAATGACTAATTACGTATAGTTGCATACAAAACTTTATCTACGACCGACAAAATAAAATAAAATTTTAAAGAGTAGTGATCAATTTATTGAACTAAGAGGACAGTAAAGATAAAGATAAGATAAAGATATTTATTTCAAAAAGTGTTACACAGGTTTACATATATTACCTTTGGCTACCGCACTAGGAAAATCCTGTTTCGCGGTAAGCCATTCGAGCGTTACCTTACGTTATATTGTATTACATTATATTATTAAAAATAAAAAGTAAAACTAAACTAAAAATAACAAAAAAGTAAAATTCTAACGATAACTTATTTTGGTATATTTAAAATGTTCTCCGTGCTGTTATAATCTAGGGAGGTAAGCCATTCTTGCAGCTTACGTTTCGCGGAAGAAATAATAACATTTTTTAAAGAGCAATGTTTATTGACGAATAAATAGATGAACGGATATGCGAACAGTCTAAATCGTTGGGCAAATTTGGAATTAACTTTGGGTGGGTTAGTTCTATACACTCTTTTTTTACATAATGTATCAAGATCCGGTGACATCAGGACAACTCGATGATGAGCGAGACAAGCTTTTAATATATATAACTGTCGTACAGTTAGTACATTTGCGTCTTTATACAGTTGAATAGTGGGAAACCTATAATGCTTCTTAAACATTACCTTTAAAACCGATCTTTGTGCTCGTTCTAGTGTTATTAAGAACGATTTCGCTGCGCTACCCCAAACACCTATGCAATAGGTCAGTAGGGATTGACATAAGGCCGTGTACAGTTAGTTAGTAAAGTTAATTAAAGTTATTCCCGAAGTTATTCCAGATCCAGAGCTTGTGGATGGAGTTGCTTTAACATTAATTTCATGTATATGGTTACTGACAGCCTCTTGTAGACTCATGTTCTCCTGGTACATACTTTCCATTTTGTTCAAATCACTTCTTTTGTTGCTACGGTCACTTTATATAGAAGCGAGCCAACTGTTAGCCTCTTGTCGATTTATGTACTCCTGGTACTCTCCGTTTTCTTTTGAATATAGGTAGGCAGTCGTCACCCCAGTAAAAAGTATTTTTACAAAATTACTTTAAAGTAGGCTGTATGTAGTACTGTGGTAGTATTGCCTTAGCCTATGCAGATTGAAAATTATGTATTATAACAGTTGCGGAATGAAAATCCATGCTCGTAGTATGGAACAGTGTGGAAATGAAAATAATAGCGGAAAATGACCTCAATTTCGAATCTGTCATTGGTTTCGAATTTGGAATATTTCGGTACGGGAGTAGATAAAATAATAAGAACCGTAAGTTAATCGATTTCCGCGTCGGTTGATCAAGTTTCAAAATTAATAAACTCATAGGCCGGTATTTCACCGGGACACCGTGGCGGCAGCGCAACCAGTCGCCGCTACCAACAAAATGTATACAGCTCTATAGAGAGTTACTCACCTGGTGTCCGTTTGGTTGCGCAACCAATTTGGCGGCGCAACCAGCTCGGATGCTGGTCGCGCTACCACTCCCAGTGAAATGTAGCCCTTAATACTGTGGCCGCAGGGTGTGTATTTACTGGTGTCTTTACTGGTGTCTAGTTACGCAAACCAGTGGCGCAACCACGGCGCAACCAGTCGCGCTACCAGTCGCGCCACCGTCGTGGTGTCCCAGTGAAATACCGGCCATAGGAAATGAGATGAGATCCATAGGGCCGTTAGGTAAGGCAAACACAACCTCGGTCCATTCGGGATCTGTTAGGTTGTGTTAGATTCACTTTCGACCAATCGCACAAGCCGAGCGAGCGAAGCGAGCGTCCTAAGCAATTTCGGCGCAGTTTATTATTTTTCGAAAGTTGATCACTCACATAAAGAGCGCGTGGGTTTTTTCTTGTCACTTCTTTTTAGGGTTCCGATACCAAAATGGTAAAAAAAGGAACCCTTATGGTGCCGCTCTGTCTGTCTGTCTGTCACCTCTATATAAATTTGTAATAGTTTTAGAATATAGTTGCCCAACTTAATTGCAAATGAAAATTTTTTGAAAAAAGTATGATTATTAATGTAAAGGGGGCCAAAATAGGGGGAGGGGGGCAAATTTCAAATTGTGAATACTAGGTCGAGTGGGGTATCATATGAAAGGGCTTTACTTGTAAATTTTAAAATATATTTTTGTATTTTTTTACGTTTCTTAGTTTTCAAGTTATGATGAAAAATGTCAAAAAAAGTACCATTCCATCTCCGAAGTTTGAGTAAGGAAAAATCTGAATTAATTACAGTTGACAGAGGTTTATATAAACTTTACAGCAAAAATAAAACGATCTTTATAAGTTGCATAGTTTTTCAGAAATCTGCAAAAAACCTTTACAAACAAATTTAGTTTTGCGGTCCTGAAAATGGACTTTATTGCTTCCAAAAATACTATAGGTATGTCGAAACCCTCGGCGCGCGAGTCTGACTCGCACTTGACCGGTTTTTTTTTCTACATTGCACCACTTTGTTTGTGAAGTGACGTAGCTTTTACATTAACTGACGTTATAAAGTGATCAAAGAACCCTGATATGAGTAAAGTATACTTTGACTTTACCAAGAAATTGATCAAATTACGATTATCTTCCGGTGACATCAGGGTGACTTTATTATACTCCAACATCTTGCGACCCTTCTGCAGGGTGCCAGATGTATGGAGAAGTGATGTTCGGTGCATGCGTATAGAAAGAACGATAGAGCTCTGGATATCTTCCGTTTCACTCGCAACAAAAATAACTGTCTTGCATGTAAAAAAGAGACAGCTTGACATTTCTTTCTCTTCTGCGGGCAGGGTTCGAAGTGATAATTATTTGATCAATAAGTAATCACACGCTAACGCAATCAGTGTCGCTTTGCGTAACAGAATATTCTGTAGGTTTTGTGATATTGCCATTTTTTGACCTTGAAACAACACTGCAGGAGAGGTTCAGGGAGAATTTGAAGAGGAAGTACCAGTCACCACGCTTGTTAGCGTTGCGGCGGCTGGCACCATGGACCGCGGTTGCTGGTGACCGCAGTATGTAAGATCGTACGACGCTGCTGCCCATCCTTCGGATCATAATCTCTTAGTCGCCTTTTACAATACGGTTTAGTACTATTAAGGTACTTACAGTTTCTTCTTGATGTATCTTATGACAGGTCTGCATATCTCCTCAGGGTCGAGTCCGAATAGTATGAACATGAGCAGTGCCTGCCCGTAGTTGGCGGCGATATCAAAGAACTCTATTTCAACGAAGGTGCCCGTCTCGTCTTTCTTCAACACTTTCCATGTCGTGTATGTTATACCCTGAAACCAAATGGACACAACTGAAACCTCAGATCAAATAAATAGTCTAGATGTAGCGCTGTGAACAGAAAACTGAGGCCAACTTTTTAAACATGTGTGCATGGACCGGTGTTGCCATAATCAAATTGTGCCAATGTAACAAAAATAACGTTACGTAATAAAGTTATCACATACTATCGAATCTTCTTTATCTTCTTGTAGGTATAGAAAAAAAGAGAGAATAGATAACGATTGAGTTCGGTTCTAGCGCCTGGTAATACAATTAATTAAAGTGATGGCGGTAATAGAAAGGAAATAGGGAGTTTTAGGAAATAAAATTACTGGGTAATTAGTATGTGCATTTAATAACTGACTTGTTTTCCCTGTAATATTTACATAAACGACTATGACTAACATATTCAGCTAAAAGAAAAAAATATAAGCAGATATTACATTTATCAGTTACCTAGCATCTAAGTACAAGCTTCGCTTAAAAAAAATAACTTTGAATTTTTTTTTAAACTCGGCTCATACTAAAGTGGTCACCTGACCGACCCATTTGTGCTGAGATATTTTATATTTATCTTAGTAGTACTAGCGGTATACTCTGATATACAGTGAAATTGCAAATGATGGAAAAAGAACATTTGATCTTAAGGCCCTATTAATCAATGTGACCCGTAACACATCTAAAAGAACATAGTAAAATGTGTAAAAATTCTTAAATTCTGGTGTTTATTTTATAAAGGATCAATTTTGACTATAAAAATGTTATTGAACATGACTTTGTTTTTTTGCCATTAGTTTTATTTTTTAACATTAGCATAAACTTATCAAAGTTAACTATGTAAGCGAGCTTTAAAATATTCGATTAAACTATCACGCAGGACTTAAACAAACAACCCAAAAAAAGACATAATTTAAAATTAAACCGACTTTAAGACTATAAAAGATTTTGAGGTTTGTGCCAGTCTGATTATTATGAATAAAACACGTAAACGTGTCACTTGTTAGTCATGGTATTGGTATGCATATGTTTTATTTCAAATAATCAGGCTGCCCCCACCCTCACAATATTTTATTTGTATCTTTTAACTCTTAAAGTCGGTTTAGTGTTTTAAATTACTTTTTTTTGATATCTCTAAAAATAATACAAATAGAAATACAAAATCATTTATTTCTCAATTCAAATAACATCAGTATGTCAAGAAAACAAAACATTTGAGAAAATGGCATGGGCACAGCTAGTGGCTGGTTTTAAGCCCACCCAGAGTCAAGAAGAGAGGGACCTATATAATAATAGTAAATAATAATAGTAATTTAGAAAGAAGCATCAGTCTTTTTACATACAAATTTATAACAAAAGTAAGGAAAGGAAGAAACAGAAATGTATACAAAAATTATTGAGATTAACAACATATTATGATGTATAGTCATTTTAAATAAAATTGACAGCTATTGAATCTATTATTTTTAAAAATTAATCCTACATAATCAAACCTAGTCCTAAAGGGACACCGCACATTTTCAAATTTAATTTGCATAAAAAAAAAGACGACGTTTATAATTGATTTTGAAAGTACGTAGTGTTTTACAAGCTCGTATAGGTGGTGGAATATTGTTCCAAATGTTGGCTGCAGCCAACCGAAACGAACCAGTAGCAGCGTGCGTGCGGTGCGGCGGTAGCACCAACTGCAGGGCGCGGGCGGCGCGCTGCCGGCGCCCGCCCTCGTCCTGCAGCCGCAGCTTGGCCGCGAGCCCGGTGGGGGCGCCCGCAAGCAACACGGTGTATGTGAGGCAGGCCAGGTGTAGCTGCCTGCGAGACGCCATGTCGCCAAATAACACTACTTCTAAAAAAAATTTTTCGATTACCATTACTCAATAATATCTTTGTCTTTTGTATTTTTAATGAACTGCTGAACCAATTTTAATGACACTTGCACTATACCCTTAAAGTAATAAAACTTTGTTCATCTAAAAAAGAATTATTGCAATTAGTCTTTTAGTTTCTTAGAGATGCGTGGACAATTTTTAGGGTGCCGATACCAAATTGGTAAAAAAAGGAACCCTTACGGTGCGACTTTGTCTGTCCGCCTTGTAGCGTCACTGATGTTAGTTGTTAAGCTCTTTATTTGGCTCGCCAACGCACACACCACGTTGCACTACCTACTCGCTGTACGGTCGGTTGCAGACTGAGTATGCACGCTCGAGACAAAGGCTATACACTACACGCCTGTCTGTCACACCTGTATATCTCAGCAACCACTCATGCTATCGACTTGAAATTTGGAACAGTTTTAGAATATGGTTGTCCAACTTAATTGCACATGAAATAATAATAAAAAAATATGATTATTAATATAAAGGGGGCCTAAATAGGGGGGGGGGGGGGGCAAAAAAAAAATTCAAATTGTCGTGACTAGGTCGAGTGGGGTATCATATGAAAGGACTTTACTTGAGCATACTAAAATAAATTTTGGTATTTTTTCACGACTCTTACTTTTCAAGTTATGATGTAAAATTTCAAAAAAAATACCATTCCCCCCTTATCTCTGAAGTTTGTGAATGGTAAAATCTGAAATTATTACAGTCAATATAAGTTTATGTAAATATATCAGCAAAAATAAAACTATTTTTCTAAGTTACACAGTTTTTTTAGAAACCTGTACAAACAAATTTAGTTTTGCGTTCCTAAAAGTGGACTTTATTGCTTCCAAAAATACTAGAGATATATCGGAAACCTTGGCGCGCGAGTCCGACTTGCACTTGACCAGTTTTTTTTTTAAATGAACCGATTTTGATGAAACTTGCACTGTACCCTAAGCAGAATATTACGTAGTTCCTGTCTTGAGATACGCGTCAACGATAAGTTTTACTGAACCGATTTTAATGAACTGCTGAACCGGTTTTGATGAAACTTGCACTTTTAAGTTGAAAAATACCTAGTTAAATTAAAAAAGAAATAATTTAAGAAAAACATACATACACTAATGAAATTTTCTGTTTAGAAGCTTAAATGGACTAACCTACGCGAAAATTGTGTATTTTGACAAAACTACATACTTACGGATTGAATTGATAACCTCTCTTTTTGAAGTCGGTTAAAAACAGAATTATTTGAAATTTTGTTCTGTGTGCTTAGCAAATAGCGTAACTGAGTGCATCCCATTTTTTTTTAAAGTATGTTTAAAATATGCAAATTAATTGAAAAGAACATACACATTTTCCTCGTGAACTTAATTTAAAACATGATTTAAATTTAATTCATTTTATAGCTCTACCATAGGACTACTTCATTATCAATACTAATCCGTAATAAACACCTGAACTGTAGGATTTTTTACATATTGTTTTTGTTTGTACCGGTCAAATTAATTATATGGCTCAAAATCAATCATTCCGATGCTTTAAACACTAATTACAGCTTTTATGGCAAACCACTAGCACTATATAATACATTTTTGTGTAGACTCTTGAAATACTCACAATATTTGGAGGTTGTCTCAGCTCCACTTCACCTAATCCCTCTACTACGATGTTTGGTAAAATCAAATCAGTGTTGTATAAATTATATCAACATGTCTTATAAAAGTGTAAAAATTGCAATTATTAGAAAGTTACCGTTGGATATCCGGTTTTTGATACACGACGTAACCCTTTCTTGGTGTAGTATAAATCGGTGACTTTAAAATGCTCTGAGCATACTCTACTGAAGTAAGTTGGTTGCCATAATGGTCCCTGTCGACTTTGACGTATGGCTTAATTAATTTAATTTTTTGATCTCGATCCGGAAATCTGAAAAATAAACGATAAGCGTTAAATATATGATTACTAAGTTTTTAAAATATTTATCATATCTTCATTCCTCATAAAATAACGTTACTTGTCACAGTTACCAATACTAGGATATTATTTATAATGGCAACACTTACTGTTCCAAGCAATTAAAAAAAAAAAAGCAATGACCTAAAATTTTATTTTATTTACTAAAAATATTAGTTTCTAAGTTTACTTACGCGTGAAATGTGATTCCATCCCACTTTTTATCTTTTGTAGATTGTTTATTGCACCCTTTTACAACACTCACTTTCCAAGCAATAACCTCAAATTTTATTTTGTTTTACTACAAATATTAGCTTCCAAGTTTACTTGCGCGTGAAATATGACTCCATCCCGCTTTTTATCTCTTGTGGATTGTTTATTGCACCCTTTAACAACACAATTTGGCATTTTACATTGAAAAAACTGAACTTTTTACCACAATTTTTGTACTTGCCGCGAAACTCGACTGACTGACAAGTCCACAGATTACAGATAGAATATCGAGTCATAGTTTTGTTGCATTAGTGTGCGTGACTGTGTACGTACACGGCGAGTCACAGTTTTACCGGCCTCACTTTTTTGTTCACAGCGCTCCATCTAGACTATTTATTTGATCTGAGACTGAAACAGAAAACAATCATAAACCATACAAGTAAACTAACTTTAGCCATGTCAGAGGCCTTGGGCGGCTCAACAACTCTGACCTAGGCTTTGTGAGGTCGGTCATCAACCTTTGTTTTGTCGGTTAAATTCTGCGGCCAAAAGCGATTCACCTCCAAAGCTCGGAAACATTTGTTTTGTCGGTTAAATTCTGCGGCCAAAAGCGATTTTTGGCCCCTAGCGGGCAAAAGGTTTTTAAAATTCGAACGCGATGTACTTATTATTTTGCAGTACTGGCCGCTTGTAAAACCAGCCACGCACTATCGTTTTCAAGATGAGAAAGAGGGATGCAGCTATAGGAAAGAAACAAATAGTATTATTAATAGTGAATGCCTGGTGGGTAAGGTACTGGCTGATAAGGAAAAGTAAATTTAAAATTCGTACGCCTTTTTTTTGTTCTTTTGTCCAGATTAATGGACTCGCCCTTTGACTTCAAATCAACGCAATACAACATAGATTTGCCTGCCACTGCCTGTCCTCTGTCTCCACATTGAAATCCAATGAAAATGAACAGTGAAAAGTGTCGTTGGTTATGTATGAACCTAACATTTGTTGTTAAATACCATTAAGTTACGCTTGTGTACATAACTGTTAACTTTTCCAAATAAATAAAATAAAAAAGTGTTCTGCAAATTTATCAAGTAGTTTATAGGTAGAGTCACGAACATGAGCACAACAGTCCCAAAAATAATAATAATTTAATTATAGTGATTTCCTTTTTAATGTCTAGTATTCCTATACATGGCCACTCGTCCGTGAAAACTCTTTGACCTTGAGCTGGTCTCTGGTTGCGGAGGTTTGTAGCTAAGCGCTGGTTCAGGTTATACTGGTTATGTTTCCACTTCTTCCACTTGCTTGTTGCAGTCGGTACCATTATGTAGGTATTATGCCCTTACGTTAAAACGTATGAGTAATTATTTCTTGTATTTGAATTGCTTTTCTTGCATTATGTTAACATTTCCTCGCTTTAATGAGGTGAAAAATTTTGTGTTTCGCTCGGCAGCAAAGTTATTTTGCGTCTCGTGCCTTGAAACCTTCGCCACGCTCAGGATTCTTCTTTTGAACCACTCGCTTCTCTCGTGGTTCAATCCTAGAATCCTCCTACGTAAGAAAAACGGTTTAAAAGCAAAAAGCAGAGGTAACTTTGGAATGTTTTATGGCGTACAAAATACATTTAATCGTGTTTCGGAGTCGGCCATATTCTTGTAAAGATTCTTAATTATCACATTTTTTTTTTCACTGCCATATATTCATCACTTTTCGTTAAAAACCTGCTCAAGTGAAGCGTATTTAGGTCTTATCAGCCCCTTAAAAGAACGAAGACGACATCATGCATCGACAAATCAAAGAATGACTTTCTATTTTCAAAGAGATAAATAAATATGTGTCATATTAAGCTCACAATGAACATGCTGAGGTTGTAGACGATGATGAGCACCGTGTGTCGCAGCAGCTGGCCGCCGCGGCCGCGCGTCTGCTCGGGCGGCAGCAGGCCCAGCTGGCTGGCGGCGCGCTCCAGCTCCGTCAGGTACTGGCAGCTGTCCTGCTCCAGGCAACGGTGCTTCTGAGACTCCGGGCAAGCGCAGTCCCTGTCACGACGTACGGTATCATTACTCCAGTGTAACAATAATCAAGCCAAAATGCTTTTAGGGGCTGGCCAGACAGAAGAGACGTAAGATGAGGAAAGGACGCAAACAAGTCTCTGCCATCTGCTTTTCATACAAAATGTAATAGTATGATCACTAAGGCTGAGCTTGTATGGGGTACCTTGCACCTAACCCTGCTGGGATGAAACTTGGCAGGAGTCAAGTACACTCAACAGCACATCAGTAGAAACACTTTTGGATCTTATGGAGTGGTAATAGAGTTGAAAAAGTTTCTACCGACAAGCGGTTGACCGTACATACCCATAGGTAACATATTAGAAGTGGTGCTCCCCAGCAGGACGCGATTGAGATGCACAGTGCGGCATAATGTGGAAAATGTGTAGTTTTTTACCAGGTTAAAAATTGTATCTGTTGAACCAACATAGGTAGCTGGTTGAAAATTTCACAGAATATGTATTTTTAAAACAAATATATCACCTTAAAATTTAAATTTTAAATTTTAAAAATAAGGGGGGTCGCCATACAAGAAACGTATTTTTTTTGTTTTTGCTCTATCGTCAGAACGGTTAGTAATTTGAGTGTCAGCGTACCGCTGGCGACACGCCACGCTCTGAAGCCAGCCTGAATCTTCGACTGAAAGCTACAATTTTTTTTTTAATAGAAATATACCACACAGTTTGAACTCTAGACTCACCTGATATCGCCTATGTCCTCAATGTCTTTCCCGTTGGTACTAAGGCCGTTAATACAGGTGGGGTCATCAGAACAGCATCCATTAGCGTTCTTACTCGGCGACGGCGAAGCTGTGATGGTTCCGTAGCAACCTGACATTCAAACATTTAGTACTGACTGTTTTACATTGTGATTGCGAACATGCAAGGATGCAGTTTAGACCCACACGCATTTTGAACCGCGGCCATCAAACTAAGAGCAAAAAGCGCATAGTGGGAAACTGCTCATTCTGGGCGTAATTTTTTACGCAGTATCAAACTTTAACGCAGAGGTTTAAAATATAACTGTGGTAGGCTGGTCTAGGAGTAAGCGTCCGATAAGAATACGTAAGCAACGCCAAAAACCAAGAAGTTGTACACGATAATAAGTGCCTAAATTCAGTGCTGTTTTGAAGTGCAAGCGAGTGACAATTTGTGTGTGCAGAAATAAATAAAACAGAATGTAAATAAAAAAATTAAGTATTTACAGTTCGAAGATTTTTGCATATTTCTTAAGTATTTTTAGCATTTTGGAAGTATTTTTGTGACAAGACTAGGTACTTAGTTTTTGTGACTAGTTTGGAAAAAGCCGGTAAACAGTTCAATCTGTAAGAAACTCGAAACGTAAGGGCATGTAAAGTTTTTTTTTTCACCAACACATGTTTTTTAGAAAAAGTTATCCAGTTTAGTATACTGAGTATGCCCTTTCAGCTTTCGGTACACTGTCCTTTACAACCTCGAAAAAACATTCGATAAAATGTGCAGATTTTCCAGAATGATGAATGAAAAAGATGAATAAAAAAAGTTGTTAAATTGTTACCCATTTTGAAAATTCTAAGAATGAATAAGTCTTCTTCTTCCTATATTTTGAGTTATTTTTTTGAAAAATATTGTGAGTCTACTTTTATTGCACTCAAGGTGGGAACTTGGACTCATACAGAGAAATTATGAGATAATTTATGTAAAAAGAATATTATCACCACGGATTTTTGTAGTTCTCGCTTTTTGCTCTCATGTTAAATAACACAATATCATTAGTAAAAAAATTATACATACATGACATTATTTACAATCCACCAAATACCAATAAAACAAACGCTATTTATATTAGTGTTGCTGTAACACAAAAATATGCAGTTGCTAGTAGTTGAATTGAAACATCTTTATTATAAAAATAGTTTGACGGGTTCTTACCACGATATGGGTTTTTGGTGAGTTTCCGATATTTGCGCGCTGTTGGAAGCACCATGATCACGGATGAACTGGAGTCTGTAGGTAGTTAAACTTATTGGCAGACATATCTGTCTAACCTCCTTCTAGTTCTATTTTGATGACTTTTGGAATCATGATGCTTGCAACAGCGCCGAAATATCGGAAACTCACCAAAATCGTGGTAAGAACCCGTCAAACTGTTTTATAATAGTGTTAGTGACCGCGAAACTCTCAAACAATATGAAACAACTTTACCCATGAAATATAGTCGAAATACGAAAAACACTTCCGATATAACATTAGAAACTGTAAAAAAAATACGGCGCTTAAAGCGATAATGCATTTTATAGAAAAAAGAGACGTTTTAGCCCCTATACATACAACTGACGTACAATTTACAGGGCCAGTCTCCATACATTTTTTAAACATCTTTAATTTCTTTTCTGTATCTTGATTTCCATGGGGACAGTTATTTAGTTTTATGGTTGGTCTGACTCCACAGTCTTAGTTTTCTGGAGTTGTTTTTGAAACCATGTATTAGTTTCATCGCACTTTCTACTTTTTCTATTGATCTTTGTGTTAGCTATGGTGAAAGCTATTATAGTGTGCTTGCTTGTGATATAATCCATCAGTTTTGTTTACCTGGGTCTTCTAAACCTAGAGCAGCAACACAAATAAATTAAAAAAGTAAATATCACAGGTCTTACATTAGGTCTTTACCTATGTTTTAAATTTGAATGATTTAAAGGTTATTAAAACGCATTACATATTCGTTTAATTTTTAGTTTCATATCTAAAATTAAAGGTTCGAAAAAAGATGTGTTAAATTTTCCTTATGAATTCGTAATATTTTTTACAACTGCCATTTTTTGAAATTGAACAAAATTTAATTTGCTGTCTACCTGTTCATTGAAAAAGCCTTACACTTGGCAAGCAAGAAAATACAACTAAGCACCAGTAAAAACAAAAAGCTATCTCCGGAGACTTTGCAGTTAATACACAAACGAGAAATTCATAGAAATGATGTAACCAAGGAAGAATTCAGAGGACTAGATAAAAAAGTAAAGCGAAATATACGGAAAGACCTTAGAAATTACAATCAGCACTTAATAAAGGTAGCATTAGAGCGTAACAAATCTCTCAGGATGGCCAAACAAGGCACAGGAAAGGGACGCAGCTGGATTACTTCCCTCAAAGATGGTCAAGGAGTTAAACAGGGAAGCAGAGAAAAAGTCATGCAAATAAGCACAGAATACTACAAGTCTTTGTACTCAGACCCCAACTCACCCTTACAAGACCTATACTACCAATATGATGATACCATACCACCCATATCAGACTTAGAAGTCCAACGCGCTTTGTGTTGCCTTAAGTATAATAAGAGTCCTGGCGCAGATAATATCACAGCAGATGCCTTAAAAAACGGCGAACCTACACTACTACCCTTCTTGACGAAGCTATTTAATAAAATATTAACAACCGGAAAACTTCCTAATAATTTTTTTCACGCTAATATAATACTGTTACATAAAAAGGGAGACAAATCCGAAATAAACAATTACAGACCCATTAGTTTAGTGTCTCATTTATATAAAACTTTTATCAAAATTATCGAGCGCCGCATATCCAGAGATCTTGATCAACATCAACCCCCCGAACAGGCGGGATTCCGACCAGGACTGTCAACTACCGACCACTTAACTACGTAGCCTAAATCAAATTATAGAAAAAAGTAATGAATTTAATTTTCCCCTGTATATAGCATTCGTAGACTACGCAAAAGCCTTTGACAGCCTCCATCACACAGCCTTATTCAATGCTTTGCACAATCAGAATATAAATCAAACATATATAGATCTCCTAAAACTTATTTACATAAACAGTACTGCTTCTATCAAGTTAGAGTCAATTGGTCCACTATTCAGAATTGAAAAAGGAGTAAAACAGGGTGACCCTTTGTCCCCTAAGTTATTTACAAGTGCTCTCGAAGAAATTTTAGAAAGCTGGCGGATGCATGGAAAGAGCGAGGGATTGACGTCGGCGGTCAAAGGATCACAAACCTTCGGTTCGCTGACGACATAGTCCTGTTTTCCTCTACAGCTACAGAACTACAGGAAATGCTCCAAGAGTTATGTTCGGCAAGCTTTGAGTCTGGATTGATGATGAACATGTCAAAAACCAAGCTGATGACAAATAGTATCAAATACAGCGTGACTGTAGATGGCGAGAGAATGCAGTATGTCGAGGAGTACTTATATTTGGGCCAAATAGCCTCCTTCCAGGCACGACAAGATAAAGAAGTTGCCAGACGCACTGATAATGCCTGGAGGAGCTATTGGTCCATGAAAAGCTACATGAAGAGCGATCTTCCGATCACATTAAAGCGCAAACTCATGGACAGCTGCATTCTCCCGATTCTCACGTATGGTGCACAGGCTTGGTCTTTGACACAACATCAAAGATCCAGGCTCACGGTTTGCCAGCGAGCAATGGAGCGCAGTATGTTGGGTCTGAAACTGACAGATCGGGTCAGAAATACCATACTGCGCTCAAAAACAAAAATAGCTGACGCAGCTTACACAGCCGCCAAGCTTAAATGGGATTGGGCAGGTCACGTTTCCCGCATGCCGCATGATCTATGGGCCAAAATCACCACCACCTGGCAGCCGCAGAGCGACAGGAGGCGTCGAGGCCGACCAAGGCGCCGATGGCGCGATGAACTTGACGTCTTTTGTACAAACTGGCAAGAGCAGGCTCTTAATAGGGACGAATGGAGAAAAAAGAGGGAGGCCTTTGCCCAGCAGTGGGACAACAACGGCTAAATAAGATAAGATAATAAGAAGATAAGTCTACCTGTGAGCATTATAAAAAGTAATAGACCTATTATTATCAAATATTAGGTAGTGGCGTTTTGTATTGAAAATTTTAGGTAAACTCAACTTTCAGTACTAACACTTGTGCATTAATATGCCTCCGATGTCTATCTGTCAGTCTGTATGTCAGTCAGCGGGCCGTATCTCATGAACCAAGGTCATGAACCGTAATAGGTAGACAGTTGAAATTTTCACAGATTATGTACTTCTGTTGCGGCTACCACAACAAATATTAAAAATAAAAAAATATATAAATTAAGGGGGGCTCCCCTACTAAAACATGCTTTTAGGTGATTTTGCTAGATATTTATTTTAGCTCTATCGTAAAAACGAGACCATTTACAAGCGTGAAAATTGATATGTTTATAGTGCATAATTAAGCTATAGAATAACAACAAATAACAAAACCTTGTCAACTGCGTGTCGAACTAGCGCGTTTTTACGTGACTGCGCATCCATAACTTAGACGATATTTTACCTTAGTGGTACGAAACCCTCGGTGCGCGAGTCCGATTCGCACTTGCTCGGTTTTTTTTTAAGTGTTAAGAAGACATTTAGCTTTAAATTTTCGAAAAATATCATCTAAAAAAAATATAACAAATCTAATGATAAAACGGACGACATTTATGATGAACAATTTTAAACCTTTAAATTTAGATATCAAATAACGGTTGATAACCTTGTCAACTTTCACATTGAAAACATATAATAAAAACAGCTATTAGTCGCGATTGGCACCGCTTTTATTGGCGACAATGGAAATAACACTTAAAAGGACGCTGAAGCCCATCCCATATTTAGTACCCTTTAGTAATTTTTCGCTATTCTTACTACTAATTCTTTTGATACTTATCTTATTCGGCACCACACGGATAATATAATATTATAGTTACCGGTTATAGACTGCGCGATGGACACCGGTTCAGCATTGTCCACGAGGCTGGTTGTTTCTTCAGGAGGACTCGGCCCGGACAAGTCAGCCGATAAAGACGCAAAGTGTGCGCTGCGTCGACGAAACCTCATGTATACTATGAGGCAGCCTGTTGTCACTGCAATGATAGATAGATAGGGATAACTTGTATGAAGAAGCCCTACTGTAACTATGGCCAGCAACTTTTAATGGACATAATGACAACCAGCTCAGAGCTAAACACACTACTCATGAAAACCAGCTAATCAGAAAACTTTGCTGGAAGCTGAATCCAGCCATAATTTTACTCAAATTTATTTTTTACAAGTGGCCAGGAGATCGACACGTTTTGTATATGAAGACAGATATAATTATTCTACGAAAAAAATAAAATATTTCATCAGTAGATTAACTAGGCTCCGGGAGTGAAACTCAGTTTTATTTAGGTACTATTTCATTAGCTTGTTATGCATTAGGTCCTGTGCCAGTCGTGCCCACCACCACGTAAGGTTCACCGGATGACCTTTTCCCTTACATTGGCCACCGTAAGTTTTAATTCGGGACTTAGTAAACGGCAAATTGAATCAGGTACTCTAGAATACAGGGGGTAAAGAGACATATCCCGAAAACTTAAACCGTGGATTAACCGTGGAATCTGAGCAACTTTCCCCAAGTAACATGGTCGAAATGCGAAAAACAATACTTCCAATACAAAATGCATTATTACGTAATGCAGTTTCTAAGGGAAGTTAATTTTTGTTGACGTGTCTAATTATTTCTCTTCACACTTTTGAGGATTATCTACATCAGATTAGTGAATCATTCAAAACATCTGCTGTGTGAAATAACATAGCTAATCTGTGTACGTGATATCAATAACATTTTACGATAAGAAAAGCTATTGACTTTGTCTCGTATTATTATAACACAACAAACAAAAATACGAGTTTTTGTTTCCTTAGAATCAGGGTAATAGTCCCCGAGCCAGCTACAGATTTCCATGACCAAGTTCCTCTCGGGCGACAATTTGTAAAATGCTTGCATTTGCTTGATAACAATGTGTTTGGAGAATAACTACTTAAATGGTAGATTCGGACCATGAAACTAAAAAACTTTTCACAATGAACATAGTTCTTAATATGAAAAAAAAATTATGGCGTCTCATACAAATCGCTCTATCGTAAATCGCGAAGAAGTTTCTATAGGAAGTTTATTTATTTTTTTTACATATTTCGACCTAGGTTCATACGGAAAAAATGTTTAGTTTAATGCTCTGAAAAGTATACAGCGTGATTTTCATTGGTTTTACTCCCGAAGCCTAGTGATTCTACTTATAAAAACAAGCAACTTTCCCGAAGAAAAAAACTTTTTACTTGACAAAAATTTTTCGCCTTCCCATACAAAATGGGCTATCACGTGACCAATTTACAATGAGGAGACGAAAGTTGCATTGTTATCATGTATAATCACTGGGCTTCGGGAGCAAAACCAATAAAAATTCACGCTGTATACAACACATACAGTCGATTCTCAAACATATTGTATATAATACTGGTGATAACCAAACTTTATTTTGAAACAAAAACATTTTTTTAGCAAAGAGCAAAGAAGCAACAGAAAGAAAAACAATCCACACAGATAAAAGTTAATATTAATGCATATTATTGCAAACTTCGGTTCATTTTAAAATATACAAACGATCAATTTTAAAATTTAAATTTAGGAATTTTAGTTATTTTAATATTGTACGTTTCTTTTAGTTCAGGGAAACATGTCTTTAATTGTGCATGCTGTGATTGCCTTAAATAGAATGTACATTTACATCTTTTTTCAATAATCTTAAAACACTATGAATGTTTCAATGTATCGTTCACTAGCAGTCCTTAATAAATAAAATAAAAAATAAAATAAATTTGAGAGTTCTTGTCGCTTTCGGCACACATTCAATACCACTTTGGCTTACGCTATTTTCTGTAAAAATGGACTACACGAATCAGGTGTACTGTACCCTTTTATACGTTAGTATTATATAGTCTAAGACAGGAGTGCTATTCCCAAAACAACAATTTTGACGTCCGCACACGGATCCGCAGGTGATCCGCAGGTGTGTGTCAAATTGGTATTCTGCAACCAAGTTATCACGACGGTGAGATCACTGCGTGAACCGCTGAGCGGACTTTTTGACATTTTTGTATGGGTTGACGTTTAAATTGGTATTCCGTAACGCATTCCGCGCTCACTCTCGAATTTTTATGTTAACCTTTACGATTACTATTTTTGTGTTTTTTACTATATTTTGAGTTGTGAAATATTTTAAATGCTACTATATGATGAGAAACCCTCAGAACATGCGTAAATTTGCAGATAAAATACAAAATTGGGATGACTTAAACCAGCATGAAGATGCTAGCGCCACTACTGGGTAAAGTTGGTGGTGAAGAGAACTACCTAAAATTAACATTTGACATTATTGTATGGTTTGACATTTGAATTGGTATTCCGGTGCATAGCCCGCGTTCACTCCAGCGCTCACTAAGAAGGCAAACCTCGAACAACACAAAAGTTACAACCTACCTGCGGATCTGTAAGTGAGCAGTTAATTTTTGAGATTTTTTGGATATAAAACTACGGTAAAAGGAGCTTTTGTAAGTCAGAGATTATGCAATTTCCTATTAGTGAAAACTTAAAAAGAATTTATCTAACTGCCATAGGTTGGCTGGAAGAAATATCTTTTAGAGATAAGCCCGCCCTTGTATATGTCCTTTTATTCTGCTTTTTTTTTCAATATGTGTGCAATAAAGAATATATATAGTTCAAAAGTCAAACGTTTTTCCCGTGTTAAATGGACGTTTTTCCGCGGTAATAAGTAGCTAAAATTAGCACAATGTAGCATTCCACAAGAAAAGAAACTTCTGAATACGTTTACATTTAGCTGTACATATGACAAAAATAAATAGCACTGGTTCGTTTTTCCCGCGGTTATATGTAACTTACGTCAATCAGGGATACTGTAGCATTCCACAGAAGAAAATCTGTAGGACATTTTTACTGAAGGAATGAGAAGTTTTCCCGTTAACGTATCTTACCGCAACAGAAAAACCTTTAGAATTGGTTCATTAGTTCAAGAATTGAACGGTTTTTTCGTAGGAATAAGTAAGTGGCTGGGAATAACCCGTTTCCATTAATAAAGAATAGCTCTGGGGTTTAATGTTTTCCCCGTTGTAATAACATAATTATCTTCTCTGTTCAAAGAAGCTTTCTAAAAAGTAAAATTCAGTTCATTAGTTCAATTGGTTAATTTTAATTTTTAGAGACATAAGAAAATAGTATAAGTATGTGGTTTTCGAGAAACCGATTAGAAATATATACATCATCATCATCATAACATCCCATAAAACGTCCACTACAGGACAGGGAGCTCCCTCCAGAATTCTAGCTTTTGCTGGAAAAATGTGGAGCGGAAGTACCATAGTCACCTCGCTTGTAGAAATATATACACAAACAAATATTGCTTGTTTAATAGTACAGGATTTTATAAACAAAATATAAAAGGTCTCCACCAGAGATATTTTTAGCCTACCTTACTTTGATACTGTTATAATTTATAAGCACGCTACATCTATTTTATCTAATACACAGTATTGAATGTTAATAAAATATTTAGGTACACACGGCCGCACATTAGTAGAAACACTTTTGGACCTTATGGCGTGGTAATAGAGTTTAAAAAGTTTCTACCGACAAGCGGTTGACCGTACGTACTTAAGTAAATAAACGTTTATAAACAATAGACACATTATTTATAGAAATAGTCACTTTAAAATAACATTTAAAACACAATCAAAGCCACTGTAAAATGAAAAATCAGATGTTCGTACACATCTTGATGCAAATGCAATATTATTGTGCGGTAATCTGCTGGAAAGAAGTCATCCATAGCATTCAAAATAGTTATCTGAATGCAGGCTCCACCAGGCAAATTTCTATGAATCCGACGCGTGAGAGACCTTTTCGTTGGTTTGCGGTCCCAAGATATCAGATGTTCGTACACATCTTGATGAAAATGCAATATTATTGTTCGGTTATCTGCTGGAAAGAAGTCATCCATAGCATTCAAAATAGTTATCTGAATGCAGGCTCTACCAGGCAAATTTCCATGAATCCGACGCGTGAGCGACCTTTTCTTTGGTTTGCGATCCCAAGATATAGCTCAAGAAGCGAGACATGGAAGATACCGCCACTTTTATCTGAAATTATAAAAAAATTGTTAGTAAGTTATGTGCTTATTTGTGCAAAGGCTTTGGTGACAGATTTCATAGTCAATTACCTTGTATTTTGTAATTATATAATAACTTGTGGCATCAAATGCTCTTCTACTTTGTGCTATTATGAAGCGAATTTAAATTTAGTTGAAAATCTAGCTAAATAATTAAATTTGTTGTTGTTGTGATTTGTGACTTGTTTGACAGATGTTGATATGGTTCATATTTTTTTTATGTATAGCTCGCCCGCAAAGGCATTGCGCTCTGAATCTATTATAAAATTTTGTTCAGAACTAATATTTTAAACTTCAAATTAAGTAAAAGGATTGACTATTACGTTTTGTTTTTAGAGACACTAAATGAATAATTAATTAACGTCGAAATGAGCTGATAATGTACAGTCGATTTGTCGATTTTCATATAAGCGATTTGTTGCCCATCCCTAGTTCACTCCACTGCGCTTGTGTTGTAAAAATTTACAGAATACCAAAAAAAATTCTGTCAAAGCTGTAAGTGGAGCGAGCCCCTGAACGTACAAATTTACTTTTTCTGCCAAGTTATTCGAAGGTCGATATACTTCGTACGCAAAAAAAGTGGTCAAAACAGCGGTGTTGCCGTTCATACTTTTTCTGATTATTAAATTTTTGGTAGGAATTTGAATTATTTTATAAACAATTTAACAGAAAAAAAGTGTACGATACTTAAAGTAAATTAAGTAGTGAACATTTTGCAATAAAATACATGCGTATGCTAACGCATTTTTTAGTAAAATGCCTAGCTGGCTGCTGGATTTTATTGGTGAGCAGCGGTATGCCAAATTCAGTTAAATGTCAACGGCAATCTATTGCAGGCGTTTTGTGCACTGTATGAAATTCGATATACTTGTATGGTCTCTAGGCGTAGACAACGTATTGAGTAAATAACGAAAAATCTCTCGGGTAGCACTGAAAATAAAACTGAACAAGACCAAGAATTCCGAAAAAAAAAACTTGGCACAAATTGCATGATATGTATGAATTCCCCTTCAGCTTCTAGTTTTTTTTTGTCTTATTTTAATTTCTGTATTTCAGTATTTTAATTTTTAGGTATCTTCAGTATTATTATTTATCTTTATTTTATTTTCAAAGTTTTAGCATACTTATTTATATTTTTTTCTATGTTGTTAAATATTTCTGTACCTACTGATGTTATATTTATATCTTTGTATTCCTTTATTTATTCTTTGTATTTTTCGTAGCAAGTGTAGCTGGTTTTTAGTGGGTTTTTGCACTTGTGCTTTTTTGGTTTAAATAGTTGGCTGTTGTTCGTCTGTTTTTTAGTAGCTCTGACAGTCGACGTCCACTTGTTTGTTCAAATCTACTAAGCAAACCGCAAATTTCCACAATATGTGGTATTTTTCTCACAGTAAAATCAGTTTCATTTTTAAATTGTTCCATGTGGAGATGTTCATGTCCATCATAACTTTTTTATTTATTTATTTTTTATTTATTTATTTGGCTCTTCAACAATATGTACACTGTATAAATACAAGAAGACAAACATTACTTAAATCTAAGTGTCATATCACTTAAAGAAGAGCATAACATGCTCTGAATAATTTAATTAAGGACCTTAAATTACTTTATATTTAATACTAATTAGAAACATTAATACACCTACATTATACTCATAAGCATTAAATGAGAAAACAAAAACAAGCTAGCTTTGAAAAATGGTGCTAGATGCTGATACAAAAAATCTATAAGAGAAAAAGAAAAAAAGAGAAACTACTTAAAATTTCAGTATTGGCAGTAAGTTTTATGCTCTCAACTAGTGAGTACAATACTTTTTATCCTACTAATTGGTGTTACATTTAAGTCTATAGATTCTTGGAATACGTTATACAGGGAAATAAATCTATAAAGTGATGAATGCTTTTTTAAGTTGGTACGACTGATAGGTTGTTGAAAAAGTTTAATGTTGGATGAACGTGGTAAGGTTCGAGGCACATTGAATTTGATTTTACGAAGAAGACTAGGACAATTAGTGGAACTAGTAACTAGTCTTTTGAGAAAGACCAAATCCAGCATTTGACGACGTTTCTCCAATGAAGACATTTTAAAGTGTATCAAACGTTCTTCGTACGACTTAAGTTGTTTAGCCAGTTTGCAATGGTAAGTCATATGCCGAAGGAATACTCTTTGTAATTTCTCAAGCCGATTTATATGAACTTTATAAGATGGTGCCCAAGCCACACTACAATACTCTAGTTGACTTCTGACTAAGGAGTAAAACATGATCTTTTTTTGTGACTGGGTTTTTAAAATTCTTACACTCTCTTAGAATAAAACCAAGCATTTTAGTAGACTTGACAATGACTGTATCTATATGCCTGATAAAATTAAGCTTGGAGTCAAGTTGAACGCCTAGATCACGGATGTGACTTACTTCCTCTAGCGTTTCCCCATTTAAACTGTAGTTTGTACATACTATGTTTTTATTACGAGTAAATTTAATGTGATGGCAATTGCCAACATTTAATTGTTTCCTATTTTTCTGACACCAATCTCTAAGCCTGTCTAGGTCATCTTGAAGTAACCTAGAGTCGTTCAAATTTTTAATGCTTTTAAATACTTTTGAGGTCATCGGAAAACAAGTAATGATTCGAATTATGAAAACATTGACTTATATCCTTAATAAAAAGCGTGAAAAAACAAGGTCCGAGATGGGAACCCTGGGGATACCTGGGGAATAACTTGTTTTTGATGGGCGAATGCTTTTTTTTTCTTATTTGTAGGTATGTAAATATTGTATATTTTTTCTGTTTTGACGTGACGTTTTTTAATAATTACCTGTAAATAATAAAACACTGTTTATAATGTAGTATGCTTTTAATTGGCTCTATTTCGATACGATACCCTGTTTGGTTTCCCACAATCTTCAGAATATCATTGTCACCCTTTTTAGAAAGGGACACCGCGGTATCTTATGTTACTTGCTGTCAGCACAATTTTTCTACATGGCACAGTCCAGTTGTACGTATAGTACTTATCTAGTCCCTGGTGGAGCGTGTCTGCGGGCTTGTAAATCGAGATAGACCAGCAGCCAACATCGGTCGATTTGGTCTTTTTTGGATATTTTTTTGCAAAATCGAGACAAAAAAAAACGTATACGGCTTATTGAGTCACTATGTACAAGTAATCGTAGATTTCAGATTTTCTCTCCGGTGCATTCTTCAATACAATAAATACTAACCCGATACTATTAAACGAGCAATGAGTTTGTATATAGAGTGACTTTTAATTAGTTCTTGATAGCAAAAGATATGCATGTACTCATGATACTGAACAACTTTCCCTAAGGCACATAGGTCGAAATACGAAAAACCAAATTTGACCTCCCATACAAAATGCGCTATCAGTTGATGCGGTTTCTGTGGGAGGTCAAAACTTGATTTTCGTATTTCGACCTACGTTCCTTGGGGAAAGTTGTTCAGGATCATGAGTACATTCATACCTTTTTCTATCAAGAACTAATTAAAAGTCACCCTATATAGGTATATAAATATATAGGGTGACTTTTAATTAGTTCTTGATAGAAAAAGGTATGAATGTACTGAACAACTTTCCCAAAGGAACATAGGTCGAAATACGAAAATCTAGTTTTGACCTCCCATAAAAACTGCATCAGCTGATAGCGCATTATGTATGGGAGGTCAAACTTGGTTTTTCTTATTTCGACCTATGTTCCTTGGGAAAAGTTGTTCAGTATCATGAGTACATGCATATCTTTTGCTATCAAGAACTAATTAAAAGTCACCCTATATATATATATAAATATAAATATTTTTGATCTAATTGTGTTGTTTAAGGTCAAGCAGGTTATGAACTTCTTCATTGGTCATCAACCTTTTTCGTAATATTTTTTAATACATTACTGGTATCCCCGTCTTTGACACATTTTTATGTCATGCTAAATGTTTTTTTAAATCGCGTATATTTTCTGCAAAAACAGTGAAATATTATAGAGTAAATGGCTGCAAAATTGATAGTTATGCTATTTGCGGAATATTCTTCTATGGGTATCCATTATTCCTTTACTTTTTCTATGAAAAAGCCGAACTGTTTTACGTATGAAGTAGGGTGGCTGTAATGTACGATATTTGAACACAAAGGAAACTAAAAAGGTACAACCACATCAGTATTGTGGGATGTGAATCTGCAGAATCAGCCCATAAAACTGAACAACTTGTCCCAAAGAACATTATGATGAAATAACATTACGATGAAGATATCTGAATCTAAACATGAAAGAGAAAAACAGCTTGCATTAGTTTTTAGAGCGTTCATCCGATAAAATCGCGCTGGAGTCAAAATTTACGATTTTCGCCGAAGGATAAAACAATGCAGTTCGCAGTTTTCAAAGAAGACATTAATATCATATTAGATATACTTTCACGATCTGCTTTTTGGTTTAAAAACATCTCAAAATATTGGGATATTTTTCCAAATAGAACAGTTTTTTAACACGTCCGTTTTTAACTTAGCGCTTGACCGTCTACGCAGATGCGAGATTTATGAAGGATCAAATGCTACAAAATAAAAATTACCATTCAAAAATTCAGGATATTGTTTAGTTTTTCGTTTTAAAAAAAAACTCTATTTAGGTAAAAAATCATTCAAAAAAACTACAATCAAAAGTGACATTTTCAGCGGGATATTAACCGTGTCATTTTAAGCGAAAATGTAAGACATTATTTTTTCTTTTTGGACATAGCATGTGAAATCATTCATACTCTAAAATACTGTATCTTTTTTTTTGGAATAAATTGTATTTATATTTTACTGTGAATTATTTAGTGCTCCTATAAAATCGATGTTATAAAAAGTTTTTATTATAACTAGTAATTCTACAGACATTAAGAGATTTTAATATCCAACAATGAATAAACGATTTTGATTTGATTTGATTTGATTTACAGGGTGAATTTGAAAACATTCGACAAATTTATAGATTGAGTTCAGACCACGAAACTGAACAACTTTCCCCAAGGAACATAGCTCGTCAGACGTAAAAAAAAATTCGATCTCCCATACAAAATATATGGTCAGCTGACTAAATTTACTATGAAATGGTAAACATTTTTTTTCGTCCGATGACCTATGTTCCTAGGCGAAAATTGTTCAGTTTCGCAGTCTGAAATCAATCTCAAAATTTGTCGAATGATTTCCATTTCACCCTGTAGATATGCTTAAATATATTTTTCTATAAGTATTTTGTATAGATTGACATTTTTGAATTCGTAATATCTTTTGAATGGAATATCCGATTTGAATATTAAAAAGTAGTCTACAATCTCCAATTTTTTCAGATAGGTTCTTACAACATTATTTTGTTCTATCATCAATAGTTTCTGTAGCGCATGCATTGAAAGACATATTACGGCAAATTTTTAGGGTTCCGTACCTCAAAATAAAAACAGAACCACTCACAAAACAGATCACTTTGTTGTACGTCTGTCTGTCAAGACCATTTTTATTACGAACGGGTAAAGGTATAAGGTCGGAATTGATTACGAATATTAAGGTCCGTAAACCACACAAGATCTGAAATTTTTTTTTTTTACAACGACGCAATAAAAAGATATGGCTTTTTATATCCTCCATACATTTATGCACTAAAGCAAAACCTAGAGGGTACTTCCCGTTGACCTAAACTTATGAAATTAGGCAAGAAGCTAGGTCTCACAGTACAAATAAAGGGAAAAGTCTAAAATCATTAAATATTACAATTTTTCTCGCAACTGATAGTAACCAATTAAGGTGAGCTCCCGTTTCAAGAACTTTTCTATAAAAGAGGGGTCAAGTTGGACGATCGCGGAGTTTTTAAAGTCAAAGAGCAAAAGCTTTTAGTATGTGGCTTTTAGGCTTCTTCTGGGCAAGCTCGTTCCATCGTCGACCTCATTTCTGTCTTCAAGACTAGATCGAGGTCAAGAGTAAGCCCATTGATAATAGTAAAATATATATATATCATATGGTAGATAGGTACGGAACCCTAAGGGCGCGAGTCCGACTCGCACTTGGCCGGTTTTTTTCGCCTTGGGTTACATTATTGAAGTTTAAATATTATGTTTCTAGTAATAAATATAGCATATGTTACTCAGGAATAATGTAGCATTCTACCAGTGAAAAACCACGTGTTTCTTTACTTGTTATTATTAGCTAAAATCCAAATTTCAAGTACCTCGTGTCAAAACTGAAGGATTTGAACTGGCAAAAAACTCCTGATGTGATGGCCTGATGGCCATAAAAAATGTTTTGCCACAACAACCAACCACTTTACAATGATGTTATAACAAGTATCGTGATTGTAGACTGCAACTTAAACTTACAAAGGCAAAACGAGTAGAGCAAGATCAGAGCGGTTTATCCCTTTCTAATTCTTGCCATACCTACTATCAAATTTTGCACAATTTCCGTGCAAAAAGTTAAGTTCTGCATCCACGTGTTTTTATTTATACTTTATTTTAAAATAAGTTGTGCATTACTAAGCCCGCAAAATAAAAAGTTATTGATTTTTAAATTAAAAGCAGTCTTTTTCTTAAACAAGTTTAGTAGCTGCGGAAGACTTTTTTATTTAGTTTTATCTATATCTAAAACATTTGCTAAAATAATTTTCTGGTATCCCTTTGCATGCCATGTTGTTGATGTCACTTGTCATCACAACTTCGTTTCTTAATCTTGAGATCTTGTGGATGTTTTATTTTTATTTTGTATTTATGTTTGCTGTTTTAGGAAAAGTGGATTATTTGGTGGTTGCGGCATAAACATTCACAGGTTAACCATTAAACACAAAAAAGTGTTGCATATGAACAAGGGTGACCATGCCATTACATCTGTAGAAACAAATTACTTGCGGCGCAGCCATCACCATGTATTTATTATTTATCGGGACAGAACTAGAACAACTACCACCTAGCGGGTTTGAAAGTAACGGCGCCGTGTCGTGAAAATAATGTTTTAGTGCCTACGGGGACAAAGGTTCCCTTTCCTCTCCGCAGACGCAAACTCGCATACTGAAAAGAATCGTCAGATGAAAGAATGCTAGAATACACGTGTGATCTAGACAATTCTTTGTTGTTGTTGTTTAATCTTTATTGCACGATAATTACAAAAATACTATTCTCGGCAAGACGACATGCAAAGGCGGACTCATCCCTACGTGAGATCTCTACCAGTCAATCTTAGAGTGACTAAAGGATAAAGTATAATGATGCAGGATGCAAGCGTGCAAACAGAGAAAACCATGAAAGAAAATAAGACTAATTTATATGAATGAAAGAAACGTAAATACATACTCATCTTAGTAAAAAATAAACTGTAACAATTACTAGTAGCTATAATAAAATTAAATAAAATACCTACCTACCTTAAAAAGTTCAAATCGCCGACCCTGCTCTAAAAATCGCAACGCGCACTCGGCGCACCTATTGTAAACGAGAAAAATAATAGGTCTTTACCTATGAAATTGCCGAAATTTTCTTACAGATTAATGAGATCATAATTCCTATAATTCTCATGCAATTTTTTTCATTTGTCTTATATTTGAAAGTTGACTTCAAGTTAAAAGGTAGGTAGTTGAATTTACGCATAAAATAAAGCTTTTATTTTTAGTTTGATATATAAAATTAAAGGTTCGAAAATTGTTCGTCTTAAATGTCGTCCGATTTCATCATTAGATTTGTTATATTTTTTTACAGATAATATTTTTCGAGAATTAAGTTTAAGCTTCTGTTACCTTAATCAATAATGCTTAAAAAAATAAAATAAATTGTATTTACAATTCCTAAGAAAAATGCAAAAATGTTAGTACTGAAAATTGAGTTTACCTAAAATTCGCCATAGAAAACGGCAATTTCATAGGTAAAGACCTATTAGTTACCTTCATGCGCGCTGCGACTCTGGCGAGGGTTGACACAATTAAATTTTAATATAAGTTTTTTATTTCTGTTTTTTTATTCTTTTTTAGGGTTCCGTACCTCAAAAGAAAAAAACAGAACCCTTAAAAGATCACTTTGTTGTCCGTCTGTCTGTCTGTCTGTCAAGACCCTTTATCTCACGAACGGGTAAAGGTATCAGGTTGAAATTAATACCATATGTTAGGATCTATGAACCACACAAGATCTGAAAATTTCAATTTTTACAACGACGCAATCAAAAGATATGGCATTTTATGTCCTCATCTCCATACATTTATGCAAAAAAGTAAAACCTACAGGGTACTTCCCGTTGACCTAAAATTATGAAATTTGGCAAGAAGCTAGGTCTCACAGTACAAATAATGGGAAAAGTCTGAAATCATTAAATATTAGAACTTTTCTCACAACTAATGGTAACCAATTGTGGTGAGCTCCCGTTTCAAGAACATTCATATAAGAGAGGGGTCAAGTTGGATGGTCGCGGAGGCGAATTTTTAAAACGGGAACACTTACAAACTTGAAAATTGGTATGTTTATAGTGCATAAGCTATAAAATAACAACAAATAATAGAATTTGGTCAAGCGCGTGTCTGACTAAAAAAATCTAGCACATTAACTTACTGAAATTCCAACTAATACAATTATGATTATGTGGTGGTACGGAACCCTCGGTGCGAGAGTCCGACTTGCACTTGGCCGGTTTTTTGTTGTTTAAACATGCTTATTGTTCTATATTCTACTTATTGAACAAGTGGTTAAAAGGAAATCGGTACTTTTCCTTAAACCCTGTATAAATCTTTTTCACTTTGAAAGATTATTTAACATGAAGGTTGTTCTTCTTCGTTCATTTACCTGCATGTTTGCCGTAAAAATTGATTTTTGACCATAACTATATTTGACGCTGCATCCGAAGATATATGTTATTCACTGAGTAATACATTCTTCAATGTCCTAGGCATCGCACAATATATCAAAGCTGTAGGTAAAAAATCTAATCATAAAATAGTACTAAAACCACAGCTGTAGTTTTTGTACCTTCCCACGCCGCCCTGGCAGCGCCAGTTTTTTTCAGAACTCGTTATATTTTTCACAAAAGTAGTCAAAATTTCAAGCGGCTTTGCTGTTGTTTGAGTAAACTAATTGCAATAAAACAAAGTTAATATGTTGCATGGCAATAAGCCAAATGTGTTATTGAAAACTCGTTTAAAGTGAAAATGGTTATAAAATGAAAGATCGTGCATTTGGAATGACGGTTCATTTGGAAAGGTTTCCAGTGCAATCGGATTTCATTTGTTAAGTCTGCAAATTGTAATGTTCTAATAAATGCTTAATTCTAACAAAGTAATATTCATTTAGGTAACAGTTTTCAGAAGAACGAAAAAAATAAACAAAAGCGATTGAATGTTGCTCTGGTGTCTCACAAACTTATAAAAACGCGTTGTATGAAGCTTTCTTTACAGATAGTTTCCCTTATTTCTGTTTTTAAACAAATCGTCACAATACTTGTCCCACTCAACAAACATAATATTGTGGACACCCTATTAGACAAATTTCCTACATCCCATTTCACATCCTACTCGGCTCGCATTACTTTTGGCAGAGTTCAATCACGATAAAAACGCCGAAGCGGTGCTTTTTTAAAACATCAATGCCACTTTATTATTTGTACTCTTTTTTGAAAACGAAGGATTTTTCAAGTAATGATTACGAAAAAGATTCGACTCTTATATTAATTAGTGAAATACTAACAATAACATAGTTAAAAACTTATTATTACGCTGATAATGTTCAATCGATTTCTCGATTCTTATGTACGCAAATGGGTGGTCATCCCTATGTCATCTCGACCCGCTTGTGCTAATGCGACAGAATACCAAAAATTTTGCGTGCGTGATCTGATGCGTTCGGGAAGTGAGGGCTGATTCCTTCGGGAGGTTATGGGCGACATTTGATAAATTGGGAATAGCACTTCTGTACCCAAACCCCCCGTGTAAGGGCTCCCGCACACGACCGAGAATCGGTGGCCGATTATCGCCCAGGACAAGGACGGAAGATCCAGGTGATAACACGTAAGAGCGGGATGCCGCCAAAAAATCGGCCACCGATTCTCGGTCGTGTGCGGGAGCCCTAAGCCGTCTCAAATGCTTTCAGCGCCTGACATTTGTGACGTCACACTGTTTAACTGTCATAATCAAGTAGTGATGAGGTATTGTCGATTTTTATATCGATGAATTTTGGATACAGGTGACAAAATTTGTGAAAAAAAAACAAATACTATCAGATTATTATGGATTACTTATTTTTAAACTTGTATTATGTAAATAAAAAGGCCGATATAAGTTTATAATTTTATTTTTAGCTTAAAGAAAAAAGATCCTTAAATAGGTATATCCTTAACAATAACTATCATTATGACAATGGTTAATCATTTTATTATTTTCCATTAGGCAGTGTATTTAATACTTAATAATACTACTAATACTTAAATAAAATGTACAAAAAGCTATTATTAGTAGGTACAGGTTTCACTCATGATTCTTCATGACCAGCAGTTGTCTTTTTCACTACGTACTCAAGATTAACAATCATAATAATCTGTAACAAAACGCATTTTTAAGTACAATATCATAAGAATATTCTATTTTAACACTTCCTGTAGACAATTGCCAAATTCTCAGTACCGGAGACGCTTTACCAACTAGGCTCAGGGTCCCGCATGATGTTGTAAAATTTGCGATCTCTATACGTATTTCAACGTTGCGTTTGTGCTTCCACCTAATAAGCATTACCTGTACTAGCTCAACAAGTCCTATTTTTGTAAATATAATTCAAGTCAAAAATTGGTAACACTACGTATAATTCAAAATGATTAAATTTTGCAATTTTCTACTTGGTAGATTTATCCGAACACAGGAAATGTTAAAATAAAATCATTTTCAATCAATACGTAGTGTTACCAATTTTCGACTTGAATTCTTTTTGCAATAATAGACTACTTGAGCTAGTAGTCAAGTACAGCTAATGCTTACTAGGTGGTAGCACAAACACAACGTTGAGATGCGTATAGAGGTCGCAGATTTCACAACATCAGGCAGGATCACAGTAGCCTAGTTGGTAAAGCGTCTCCGGTACTGACGGAGAAGACGCAGGTTCGAATCCTTCCTGTGGTTGTAAAATTTTGCGTTTTTCTACTTTGTACATCATCATAAGTTCAAAACTATTCTATTAAAGGGTTTAGAACAAAACTCAGTTTATTGGCCTTCCAGGCTCCGATATTAATACCACCAACAGTTGTCGTTTTCTCTCCTTATTTAAAATGTACAAACATAAACACCTGTAACAAAATACATTTTAATGTACAATATCATAAGTTAAAAACGGATGTATTAACGTGCCACCAAATTTGAGTAAATTTTTACCAAATAATATCCACCAAATTTTGTCTACCAAAATGGATGAATGTACACCGAATTTGCTTCTGGCACTTCGCCGGCAGCGGCCGCGGCACGCTCGCTCCGCTCGCTCGGCTCATGCGTTGTGGTCGCAAGATAACCTTACACAACTTAACCGAAACGGTTATCCAAATTTGGTGTACGTTCAGCCAATTTGGTGTACTTTCATCCATTTTGTCTGTAGTGTATTGGGGTATAAAAAATATTTTGGGAATCATTTAATTTGTTGCCGTTAAAAACTATTAAAACATAACTCACTTTATTGTCCTCTCCAATATTGATTCCACCATCAGTTGTCTTTTTCACTATGTACTTATTGATTAACAATGATTAACCTGTAACATAATATATTTTATGTACAAAGTCATAAGTTATAAACTATGCTATCAAAGGGTTAAGGGTGTATCTCAGTTTATTGGCCTCCCAGGCTACGATATTGTTACAACCAACAGTTGTCTTTTTCAATATAGATAAACAATCATAATAGCCTTTAACAAAACGTATTTTATGTACAATACCATCAGTTGAAAATATGGCATCAGTGTTTAAAATTTTACTAAAACCTAGCTGAACACCTCATAAAATTAAAATATAATATATCAAGCCATTTGGTAGGTACGAGATTTGTGCTTCGCCGCAGTTGGATAAAAATATATCGATGTAAGAAATCCCATCACTATATCATGTTTTGATATCAATGTTTATCATCATATTTTTATGTAAAATTTACTAATAAAATGCGATATTGAGCATACACCTAATATACCACAATGTATTGAGTACTACACAATATTTCGTGAAGCAAAATATTGCGTATTATCAAAAATAAACTAAAAAATACTTACGCATGATACGATATGACTTCGGCACTGTTTTCTTTGTAATTTTCTCGGGCATTGCAGCCTAATACGCAACAAAACATTTTTCACTAACTTTCTGAGCAATTTCTGAGCTCAAAACATTGGCTGAAACACACTTTTATACTAAAATTTTGCAAAAACAACCACTAAGCAAATAAACAACAACTTGCACAGTCTGACAGAAAAATGGAGGCATAAACCTTCCAAATTAAGTGACACCTTACAGGAGGGGTTTTGTCCTATGTTTATGGATCCTGCATTTTTAGTCGGATTATGCTTATCATTATAATCCGACCAAAAAATGCCTGTGGCGGGGGAGAATCGAGTATAACCAGACAATATATTTCTAGCTCTTTCTATTACGATGAATCACTTCTAGTTGAAGTGAGATAAAACGTGGTTATGAACTAATGCTCAATACAATCTGTCTTTTATACGTTAGTATTATATAGTCTAAGACTGTACCTAACAAACTGGATAAATATACTCCTCTCGCTTTCGCGTCGATGTGGATTTATATAACCTTCTCGATTGCACATTCTAGATACGAGGAGCGATCTTTTCTACCAGTACTAAACTAACACGCTTTTTCTTCTTCACAACGACGCACATACCTGTAAGACAGAAAACGAGTAGACACAGTCGAATAGCGTCGACAGAGTTGACGTCGAGTTCCCCCTCGTTGGTCTTCATCATGATGAGGACTCCGACCATCACCGCGGGCGCGCCCCACGCCACGAAGCCGAGGACTGGCCACAGTGTCATCACGAAGCATGGGCCTCGGCTCTGTTTCACAAAAATTGACGTTTGGTTGTATACAGTCGATACAGTTATACGAGGGATTTGGTGCCGTGAACTCGGCTTAGGCGTTTGCTTGCTCAGTTAAAATTTTTGTGTATTTAGTGGATAATAAAGATAGTGTATTAAGCAGTAAATTTAGTTATTATGAAATTTCCAGTTTTCTTTAGTATTTGGTGTTTTTTCTTAGAGATTTTTGCCAAATTAAGAAGGAACAGAAAATATAAAAAAGTTGATCGCCATTTCAATGTTACGTCGTCGTCTTAAATTTTAATACGAGTATGTGTTAAAAGAATCAATCTACAATGGATTAGGTTAGAGGAAAGAGCAAGCGATAGACGATGAAGTTCAAACTCATATTGTGTTTGTTCTATTACTCATACATGTGTAGGAAGCGGTTTTTTAAGGTTCCGTAGTCAACAAGGAACCGTTATAGTTTCGTCATGTCCGACAGTCTGTCTGTCCGCGGCTTAGCTGAGAAACCCTTAGTACTGGAAAGCTGTAATTTATTATGGATATACATTTCATCTACGCCGACAACTTGGTAAAATAAAATCTTGAAAAAAATTTTTTAGGGTACCTCCCCTACAAGTAAAGTGGGGGTGAGATTTTTTTTCCTTGTGTACCCCCATCGTGTGGGATGTCGTTACATAGGTCTTTTAAAAATAATGTGTCTGCAAACATTTTTTCGATTTAGGGATCCGTTTGGTTAGCTAAATATTTAGCTTGAAAACGCCATTTTTTTGTTAGAGTTAAGTGTCCCCCCCACCCCTGCCAGCTAAACGGTTGTTATTGGAAATGTAAAAAAAATCACATTGAAATTGAAAGGAAAACTATCACAGCTAAGTAACCTTCACAGGTTAATAAGTTATCGCCGAAAAACTCAAAGTAATAATAATTGCAATAGCAATCAGGCTCTAGGACCTCGCAGAGCATCAGGAGGTCAACATTTTATGTTGTAAACGTTATGTAATACTTAATCAAAACCTGCTTTGCGAAAAAAAAACCGGCCAAGTGCGAGTCGGACTCGCGCCCTAAGGGTTCCGTACCTATCTACCATATGATATACTAAAAGCTTTTGCTCTTTGATTTTAAAAACTCCGCAGCCATCCAACTTTACCCCTCTTTTATAGAAAAGTTCTTGAAACGGGAGCTCACCTTAATTGAAAATGATTTTATTTTAACACTTCCTGTGTTCGGATAAATCTACAAAGTAGAAAATCGCAAAATTTCACAACCACAGGCAGGATACTGCAATGATGGACTAGTTGAGCTAGTACAGCAAAAATGCTTGCTAGGTGGCAGCACAAACGCAACCTTGGAATGCGTATAGAGGTCGCTTAATTTCACAACATCGGGCAGGACCACAGTAGCCTAGTTGGTAAAAGCGTCTGCGGTACTTCTCACCTTAATTGGTTACTATTAGTTGTGAGAAAAATTTAAATATTTAATGATTTTAGACTTTTCCCTTTATTTGTACTGTAAGACATAGCTTATTGCCAAATTTCATAATTTTAGGTCAACGGGAAGTACCCTGTAGGTTTTGCTTTTTTGCATAAATGTATGGAGATGAGGATATAAAAAGCCATATCTTTTGATTGCGTCGTTGTAAAAAATTGAAATTTTCAGATCTTGTGTGTTTCATGGACCTTAATATTCGTTATCAATTTCAACCTGATACCTCTACCCGTTCGTGAGAAAAAGGGTCTAGACAGACAGATAGACGGACAACAAAGTGATCCTATAAGGGTTCCGTTTTTTTTTTATTTTGAGGTACGGAACCCTGAAAAAAACTAAGGAACCCTATACAGCGGGTGGTCCGACACGCACTTGGCCGGCTTTTTTCGTTGTCATTAATCTTTTAAATAGAATGAACGAGCTTCAAATATCTGCTATTTAAGGGGCTGATAAGAGCTAAATTTAGAATACCATTCTCGCTAAAAATTGCCTAATAAAATCGTTTGTAGTAGGGAAACCACCCCTATTTTTTTTTTATTGTTTTGTTGTCATAGCGGCAAATTTCACCTGTCTACCTATTACGGTGCATGAGATACAGCCTAGCCCGCTGCCAGAGCGGATTCTTAAAGATATTGCAAAATGCTTCGAACGAATTCGTCTCACCTCTAACATAAGCATCCCGATCGAGAGCATAGAAGTCCAGAGCAAACATGAGAACATGGCGAACGTTCGTAGTGACTGCTGTAACAACACGTGCCAAGACGGCGTGTATGCTTTGAATGGCCCGCCCCATATCACG
Organism: Athrips mouffetella; assembly: GCA_947532105.1. NCBI lineage: Eukaryota > Metazoa > Arthropoda > Insecta > Lepidoptera > Gelechiidae > Athrips > Athrips mouffetella. Next base: position 13,746,929 of record OX383971.1, read on the forward strand.
CTAGCGGCTAACAGGAGCTGAAAAAAGGTTGGTACAGAAGAACAGGTCAAGCTTGACACTCACAGCGAGAGTTTAGGGCCTGGATCGTGCGACGCGGATGTCCGCGACGTAAGTCCGCGTCGCACTGATCCAAGTTTAGCTCGTACAGCTATTGAACTAATAAAACATTTTTACATCTCTCATATTCGGTAAGTAAGTCCTTATTACCCCCAAATGGGGCTTGTAGGTGACCAATTAGCGCTCTAGGGTAATAATGTAGCTGTAAAAGCCTTAAGGCGGTAGGTAATTGTAACGCCCCCGCCCGGCAGCACCTCCACCTCCACGCGCGGCTCCGCCTCGATGGCCGCCTCCAGCAGCGGGGCGGCGGGCGTTTTAATTACTTACCGCCCTAGGGCTTTTCTAGCTACATTATTACCCTATAGCGCTAATTGGTCATCTACAATTTGGTGGAAATAAGGACCTACTTACCTCACAATCGAGATGTAAAGCAGAGTAGTTAGCTCAGGTGTAAGCATCAATTGCACCCTCGAACTATAGGCGCCTTCGCTGCGCTCGTGCGCCTAAATATCTCGGGCTGCAACTGATGCCTTACAGCCCTTGGCTACTAATCTACTATTATTGTACTTTGTGCCAACAAAGTACAATGTGTTAAGCTAGAAGTGCTCATGATTGTCTTTACTACGTGACCTTGATCGATTATTAGCGCGGTTGATAGTGTTGCGGTTGCGGTGACGACGCTGCGGTCACCCAACTTTGCGTGTTCGATCCCCGCCCATGAAATATTTAATACTGATTGATGAAGGTAGATGTTTGTTCTGTGTCTGATAGTTATTTAATAATTTATTTCTCTGGTATCCAAAATAAAGGCTTCGCCTACTTTGGAATCGGATAACAATCCCGACAATCATTTATTTATAGATACCTATTTCATATTTCATTTATTTGCATTCAAATGGTATTACAATGGTCTTACATGTAAATAGTCTCACATTTGATCCCTTTGTAGGTGTTACATAAAAGTCCTCTAATACAATTTCAAAACATAGAATTAAATTTAATATAACGCAAATTGTTACCTTCTTTACTATAACCAGTATTTATACACCTAAATAAGGTTTATTTTACTTGATTTTCTATTTACGAGTATGTGGAATGGATAAAATAAATGTTTCCACTACAATTATCATACTCAGATCTGTTTAAAAATGCAGGAAAAAATAAAGGTCAGGTGCGGGGAACTTCCAAAGAGGGGGGCTTCACTGATTACAATTGTGAGTTCAGCGTTTTGCGGTCCACGACACACTTGCTGTTGTGCTCTACTTCTCCATTTTCTTGCACTCAGAACTCAGAGGCGAAAGAATATTGATGTGGTGACGTTTTGGGCTAAGCTTTTGACTCAAAAAGGAAGAAGAAAAAGATAAAAGTTTTACCTACCTGAGTAGAAAGCAAACACGTCGTCAAACTGTGTGGCATGCGCTTATACTTCTTTGTGACTATGAACACAGTAAGGACCCATATCCCTGCAATAAGCGATACTATAGACAAGTCAAATCCGAACTTTTTCAACTGTTCCTCGTAGTCCTTCACTAAAGATATCACTTGCGCCGACAGGTACATCATTGGGGCTGAGAGGAACGTGCAGATGACCATGGACGAAGCCATCTGGAAAAAGTTATGGATTAAAAGAAAAGAAAAACATATTACTTATTTACAACAAAAGCTTAAAGAATAGAAAGAATCGTGGATCCAGTGGAGCTCGCATTGCAATTTATGACGAATTTCAGACAAAACTAGAATACATTCACCATTTAATTTCTTTCTAGTATTATTAACTTCCATCTACAGCAATGGACTGTTTATGGCATGTTAAGATGGCTATTTATGAATAAATAATCTTTACATAGTATAAAGTCACTTCCCACAGTCCGTCCCTCCCTCTGTATGCTTAGATCTTTTAAAACGCAACTGATTTTAATGCAGTTTTCATCAATAGATAGAGTGATTTAAGGGGAAGGTATATACGTATAGTATAACATTGTTTTGTGTCAATTTGTTAATTGACGATAATTGTTCCGGATTTCGGAATAAATCAAGCCGACTGAGAGCTTTCATCGAAAATGTTGTCATCTTGAAATACTCTACATTGCACTCGTGCGAAACCCGGGGGAAGCTAGCAATAAATAAGAAATATTAAAAAAAAAACTGAACTTTATTTTCTTTGGTTTCTATTACATAATACTGTTGTACAGTATTCTTAATACGCTCTGTTTTTATCATATTGAAAAGATGAAACCTTATAAATCTTATTATTATGGTGTTAATTTTCTCATAGATTAACCATCGAAATAAATTAAACCTTACCGAGAGCGCCACCGCACCCACGGCACCTTCTAAGGAAGAAGATTTCATAAACAATAAAGACTCAAATAAGCAGCTATGATCCCAATCTTTTTGTATTTGGGTAAAATTCAGACAACGAATTCTCAAAAAAGGTATAGAGGGAAATGCTTGGAACACAATTTTCGACTTCGTAACTTTGTTTGGACAAGTTAGAAGGTAAACATATCAAAAGTAACAGCCCGTACCCCTAACGCCGGGGGGAGGAGGGCGAATGGTAAGTTACGAAGACAAAAGTTGTGTTCGTAGCATCAAGCATGTCCTTCTATACTTTTTCGTTGATTGGGCTATAATGTAAAGGCATTTTTTTTTTCAGATACATTAGACACAAAACATGCATAAAAATAGGAAAACAATAGTATAAAGAGATTGTATAAATTGTTTATCTGGTTAGTTATCATCATAAAGTATTAGTGGAACTTTCACCTCTTCAAGCATCTGAAACAACAGTTCGCTTTATGTTTTCTGTGAAAACATATAAGGTATTTTAAACGCACCTAATGCAAACATTGAAACTAATTGCTCTAATCAAGAAATCATTTTAATAATAATCGCGAAGTGGGAGGATTGCTTGCATCAATTTTAATGTAAAATCAACTCTATACGATACTAACCAAGTCGATTTCTAGTTGATACAGACTGGAAAAAACGAATACAGCAGGAGCAGTAGGTATAGTGCCGTAGAGGAAAGCGTAAGTTGATAGAGATGATGTTTCTGTATCATTGTATCCTGGCTTCAATGCACTCACAAACTCCCTCAGTACAACTGGTAGGACGACCCTGTAATAATACATTAAACCAATATTTCATATGTAAGAACCTTGTCTTATTTAAGGTGTAAAAAACTGCGATGGTTGACTCAGAACATGGAATTGTACAACTTTCCCAACGGAATACAGCTAATCCTTTTAGTGTAACGTAATATCATAACTTTATATAGAAATTAATGATAAACGGTAAGTCGCCACCAGACAACAATTAGTCAATATCTACTACTGATTATTGTCCTTATGAAACGTATAGAATATGTTACTGCCCGGCTTCGCACAGGCATAGGTAACACTAAGTTTCTACGACTGGATGACTCCGCTGGCGTAGTTGGAAAAAAATTATGAAATCCTAGACCAATTTACATCACCCCTATCGCACCATAGACCAACTATAATACTCACACCTTAAAGGGTGTTTTTAGGGTTCCGTACCTCAAAAGAAAAAAACGGAACCCTTATAGGATCACTTTGTTGTCCGTCTGTCTGTCTGTCTGTCTGTCTGTCTGTCTGTCTGTCTGTCTGTCTGTCTGTCTGTCAAGACCCTTTATCTCACGAACGGGTAAAGGTATCAGGTTGAAATTAATACCATATATTAGGATCCATGAACCACACAAGATCTGAAAATTTCAATTTTTTACAACGACGCAATCAAAAGATATGGGATTTTATGTCCTCATCTCCATACATTTATTCAAAAATGAAAAACCTACAGGGTACTTCCCGTGGACCTAAAATTATGAAATTTGGCAAGAAGCTAGGTCTCACAGTACAAATAATGGGAAAAGTCTGAAATCATTAAATATTACAACTTTTCTCACAACTAATGGTAACCAATTGTGGTGAGCTCCCGTTTCAAGAACATTCATATAAGAGAGGGGTCAAGTTGGATGGTTGCTGAGGCGATTTTTGTTTTAGTTCTATCTAAAAACGGGAACACTTACAAACTTGAAAATTGGTATGTTTATAGGGCATAGGCTATAAAATAACAACAAATAATAAAATTTGGTCAAGCGCGTGTCGGACTCAAAAAATCTAGCACATTAACTTACTGAAATTTCAACTAATACAATTATGTTTATGTGGTGGTACGGAACCCTCAGTGCGCGAGTCCGACTCGCACTTGGCCGGTTTTTTTTTAATGCGATACACGTAGGTATTTCTTTGTTTATTGTTGTCATGTTACCCTAAATCCCCATTTTTACGAAAATCTCTACAAGTCTACAGAACTTTGATACAAACTTTCATCCCGTTTTTCTCGATTATAGGTGATAATGATTGATTGATTGATAATGATTTAATTTCTCGATAATACAAGTGATTCTTAACTTTTTACATTATTTACATTTAAATATTTTAATAATAGAGATCAGGATATCTGACATGAAGACACAACAAACAAAGAATTATCCGTTATTTGACCCCCTTTGGAGATATTTTTATTTGAAATTGTTATTAGCAGCTTAAATTCAAATTACCATTGTTACCTACTCCAAAAACAAAGGACTGTCACATATTATTTTCCATCATTTAAAGAAATACTTTAAATCCTTATTCTTGTCTCGATGTTTCGTAACATGACACTTTTCTAAATCCAGTATTTTCGGTTGTGCGTTGACGAGTCATTCAATCCATCAGTCAGGACTCCCTTTATTCCAATAATTTCGTTATGATACTTATGTTAAGTAATATACTCACAATTTTACCATGATGAGTACACAAGGCAAAAGAAGAGCTGGACCTCTCAGTCTGTGTATTTGGCCAACCATACGCAACCCTAGTAAAAACAAGGCTGATGCCGAAAAAGAGTTGCCAAACACCTGTAAGGATTATTTTTTGTTTTAGATAATAATTAAAGATAGAACATTTTTAAAAATAAGTTTGATTTAAAATTCATCATCATACCTGTAATAGGCCTTCAATATAAATAGAAAGTTTGTGTTTAAATAATATATTTCCCAATATTCCTAGTACAGTCATAGCCAAAACAGGGTTGTACACAACACCTATAAATATCTGCTTCAACAATTTCGTCTTTGATAAGTTTAGTTTTCTCTCTTCCTCATTAGTTATGGCTTGAGCAGTGTTTTTCTGTTTGGTTATCTCCATTAAGACAAAGGCAACAGGGTTCAGAATGGCCAAAGATATTGGCGCCATTAAATACAGGTACAGCGCATATTCTGGGTGAGTCTTTTCATATATTGCATTGACTGGAAAATTCACAATTAGCTTTTAAGAAATAAAAAGAATGAAGGATAAAAAGAAAAACCGGCCAAGTGCGAGTCGGACTCGCACACCGAGGGTTCCACACTACATAGGTAAAAATATCGTCAAAGTCAGAGACGCGCATAAGTGTGCTAAAAGCGCGCCAGTCCTACTCGCACTTGACCACTTTTTATTATTTGTTGTTTACGATTTGTATGAAATGAAATAATTTATTGGCAACATCGTTACACGTCTCTAACATTGTTTAGTGGTAACATTGTAACATGTATGTTTTTACGATAGAGCTAAAACAAAAAATCAAGCTAGTCTCCTAAAATCACGTTTGTTGTAATGAAGCTCCCCTTATTTTTTATATTTTTATTATTATTTGGGACAATGCAGGCTAAAGAAAAGAAAATAGTTGTTATAGCAACAACAGAAATACATAATTTTTGATAATTTTAACTATCTTCTTATTACGCTTTATGAGATAAGGACGCCGACAGACAGACGGACATCGGAGGCATAATAATAGGATCCCATTTTTAACCCTTTGGGTACAAAACTCTAAAAGGAGCTGCATAATCTAAGAGCTTTTTACAATGTGAATGTAATAAACTATTGATTATTTAAAGATTTATTTTCTACCAAATATATTTAAAACATTGCATAAATAGACTACACAAAGTTATACTTACTGATAGGGTATCCTAGAGCAAAATCATTACTCTGAGTGCAAAATATAGCAAATATACCAGCCCTTGCCAAGTTTAAGGGCTTAGAGACTAAAAGTGTGACTGTTATCACAGAAAAAAAGACTATCCCTTTTGCCAGCAAAATAGCAAGAAGAAATGTCCAATTCACTGTGCTAAAATCTAGTCTAGCTAAAGAGAGGAAAATTAAAGATGGTAGGGCAAATGTGCCAACAAATGTGGCTATGCCCTTTGATTCAGAAGGTGATACTACATTAAGGCGCCCAGCAATATACCTGCAAAGGAATGTAAATAATATTAATGGACATTTTATATTAATGTTAAATTAACTAGGCATAATTTTAAAATAAAAACTTTAAAAAATAATGACCAAAGAAAAGGATAGATTGGTATAATGTTTTCTAAGTTAATTATAAACTGCCATTATGTTGAAATTTTCACAAAATTTCACTTGGATACATAATTTTTACAAATAATGTATAATATAAACAAACTAAAGATGGAGTTTCAGCAATGCCAACAATTGCAAGTATAAGAGTCTTTACTTTAATACACTGCCTACAAACAGCTGGGTGCATACATGATAATTGTAACTCAACATTGAAAAAACAGTCAGTGCTTCTAGCTTGCATTTGTGGCCACTGCCGGGCCAATACACTAATACTATAAGCTATAAAGTAAAGATGTAAAAGGTTATCCTCACATCAAACTACTATCTCATTATCATAGTGTGGGTTGCTAAATTGATGAGCCACCTTAGATACTAAAAATTTTCAATTTCCCATTACACTTTAAATTGTAAATGCAAATTCCATAATTTTGAATAACATTGGCAACTTTTTGCCACCGGAAAACCTATCATTCCCATGGGGAAAATGTTCAAAGCAAACAAAATCAGTGCTTGTTTGTTCAAACAACCTCTATTTTCAAAGTGAGTTTACTCAGTATTGCCATATTTTGATACAAAAAGTTGTTTACATACACATAAATAAAGCATTGTTCAAAAGCTTCAATGTATTAAAATTTGAACCCGACAGGTGCTTTTAGTGGACAGGTCACTTTTGACTGACTGCCAAAATCGGTTAAAACTGTGTTTGACGACGAAATATTATGTACTGGATTTTGCAGTCAGAAGTGGTGGACTGTAATGTATGGCAAAATAAATTTTCTTTGGTAAAATGGTAGTTTGGACAAACAAGGACTCGAGCGACGAGCTATTACCTACAATCATAAATTCACTATCACTTACCCACATATTATGATAGCAAAACATTGAAAAAGTGCCGGATATAAGTTATCAGTTGCCGCATCCCCAAGGACGTCTGCAGCTTCATCCATGTTAGCCAAATTTATAGGTTACTAGGAAATGTAAATACAATGATATTATTGTATGGTAAGTACACTGCAAATCCAGTTTTGTTCCTGAACCAGTGAATCTATCCCAGAAAACGAATACCTAGTTTTAGACTAAAAACCTGAGCTAAAAACTGTAAAGTTTTTTTTAGAAACATTCCCATGAAAAAAGCGAAATTATTTCGCGATTATAAGGATTATAAAGTGTTTTACTAACCTGTTAGAGAAAACAAACTTGTAGTTCCAGTCATTTACAGAAAAAAACACCTGTTTGCCGACTAAATTGGCAATAATATTCTAGCCAAAAGGTTGTAGGCTATTACAATACAAGTATCCCCTCACAGGTATTATTAGTAGGAGAGTAATAATATTAACAAAATAATTAACTGTGTTGAACTGAACAAGTTAACAAAAATTGGACACAAATCACTGAAATCACACAATTTTTTGACAATTTGTTGACAATGACAACTGACGTCTGGGCTGTGTTCCAAATTGTACAAACGCTGCTAAAAGCGTATACAGTACTCACGGACGGTCCAAATTGATTTAGCACGCTCACAAAGCTATCACTGCTTTAATGGCTCTAGTCAATTTGGAATGGATTTAAGCGCGCTCACGTGTTCATCTGTCAAAATGTCAGTTTTGTTTTTATTTTCTTTAACAAAGCCTAAGCTAATCCCTGAAAAATGTGCGCCAAATCCACTCTCATTTCCATTAGAGACAAACTCATTAAAATCAAAACTTGAGAAACATCAGCTGGCTGCAAACGTGTGGGATTTTATATGTGTCAAATCGATTTTGACATTAGCGCTTTCACTGCTCCACCTATTTGACTAAAGCACTGATAGCAGAAACGATGACGTCATCAATGACGTAAGGCGGTGAAAGAGCGAGTGCTTTAGAGCACGCTTTAGGTCAATTTGGACCGACTTAAGCGCGCTCACAGTGCTCTAAAGCAGTCTGTTAGTGCATATTGGAACGCACAGCTGGACAGAGTATAGTGATACCAACCCCACGTTGCCAAATGCGCTAACAGCGTACTTTAAGTGCGCTTGTCGTCGTTTCGTGACTGAAAGTGTGCTATAGCCTTCCCGCACACGGTCAATCTTGATAGCAATCAGACATCAATCAGAATTATTATTATCATTACATCTGATCGAGATACAGCTGTACGGAAGAAAGACAAAGCTAGGTCAAAAGTTTGGCCATCAGAGCCTGGTCAATCTCGATCGCGATCAACATAGCGGCCGAGAGGGCGCTCAGCTCTCTCTTAAATCCGTTCCAAATTGATTAGAGCCTCTAAAGCAGTGATAGCTTTGTGAGCGTACAAAATCAATTTGGACCGTCGTCCGTCAGTACCTCAGAGTAAAAAACTATAGAGTCCGCCATATATATATTCTGTATGAGCTAGTTAAGTGTAAAGCGCCTCACTGTCGCCCATGCTAGTCGGTCAAAAAACTCAGTTAAGTTTTACAAAAATCAAGATATCTTTAAAAATGTAATGTTTTAGTATAAACTTTGTTTGAGAAAGTGAAAACATATAGTTTTTTACTTGTGAATTCATCATTAATACTAAGAACGGAAGCGTAAATAATCCGTAATAGCCATTTTATGCGTGATTTTTAACACCGGTTATTTCCTGAATGGTAAGTGTTTTCACCAGAAAAACTGTGGTAGTAGCATTTATTAGTCCCATGTCACATATTTCTCAGAGAGAAAGATAAAAATTTTACGTTTTTAGGATTTGATAAAAAATCCATACATTTTAGTATGGAGGTCCCTCGCAAGAAAGTGTTACGCTTATGGCTCCCTCCTTAGCAGCAAGAGCTGCTACTAAAACCTCCTTGGTCAGTACTGTATACGTTTTTAGCAGCGTTTGTACATTTTGGAACACAGCGTATGTGTTCCTTGGTGGCGCCGCAACGCAACACGCAACTCGAGTACAATGCGCGCAACGAAAGATGAGACCTGTCAGTTGAAAGTAGAGGGGATTTTGCGCAGGTACCGCCTAGCGGTCCCGTGTGGTGCCGGCAAAGAATAGTACCAACCCATACATACCCGTGGGTGTCGTAAGAGGCGACTAAGGGTTAACTGGAGGATGGGCAGCAGCATCCTCCTTTGTATCTGACATCTTACTTACTGCGGTCTCCTACAACCGCCGTCCATAGTGCCAGCTGTAATGCAAACAACCGAGGTGACTATAGTACTTCCCCTCCAAATTCCAGCAAAAGCTAGAATTCTGAAGGGAGCTCCCTGTCCTGTAGTGGACGTTTCATGGGATGTTATGATGACCACCTAGCGTCCCTCCCCACTTGCCGCCAAAATGGCCTTACCAACCACGATAAGATAAAGATAAAGTCTCATCTTTCGTTGCACGCATTGTATAGGCATTGACTGTCCGTGGCAAGTCCGTGGACTGTCCTGCTGTGCGCGCCTGTGCTGTCTGCAGATCGGATTTTTCCAAAGAGATTTGAACCTCGCTGCGCTGGTGTCCATCTCCCCAGCAAGCCCATGCAATGAAATTGGTTCATTCCATTTGTAAAGTGTCAGATTAAGTGCATCAAAACTGACGACACTAACTAGCTGAAAACATTGGGTGGCTGTAGAGATGTCTCGTCAGCCAGCCCATTTTTTACATGAAAAACTACGCAGATTACAAAAAATGAAAATAGTTCTAAATTTACTGCATGTCTAGTGCAACATTGATTGTAAAAATCCGAATCGAAAATGTTCATATGGTAGGAGCACTTCATCAATAATTAGCCCAGGTGACATCTCGGAACATATAGTAGGTAGGAAGATGAAACAAAGCTTAATATTCACTACCTACTCGGAACTAGGCACCAAATATTTCGAAATCCTAGCTCCACCAGTGGCGTGCACAGAGATTTTAGACAGGGTAGGCAAAAATTTTTCGATGCTATTACTTACCAAAATATTAGGTCTTTACCTATGAAATTGCCGTTTTGTATGGCGAATTTTAGGTAAACTCAATTTTCAGTACTAACATTTTTGCATTTTTCTTAGGAATTATAAATCCAATTTTTTTTATTTTTTTGAGCATTATTGGGAAGACATTAAGCTAACAGAAGCTTAAATTTAATTTTCCTAAAATATTATCTGTAAAAAAATATAACAAATCTAATGATGAAATCGGACGACATTTAAGACGGACAATTTTCGAACATTTAATTTTATATATCAAACTAAAAATAAAAACTTTATTTTATGCGTAAACTGATAACCTTAAAGTCAACTTTCAAATATAAGGCAAATGAAAAAAATTGCATTAGAATTATAGGAATTATGATCGTATTAATCTGTAAGAAAATTTCGGCAATTTCATAGGTATTACTAATATGTATTGGTTTGAGTGTTAGTAGGGGGGATAGGCCGGTTCTGGACCAGCTAGAGGTGATGTGGTCGAAAGTCGGTCACCGGGATTCGACCTGGTTCGGTAGCTAATGTGGTCGAGGAACGGCTGCCGTTTGTGAGCCACTTTTTTGACCAGTTTCTAAAAAAAAGCTCATCAAATAAAATTCAGACCTAAATTTTTTGTTAAAATCGCGTTTTGACTATAGTAGGGGGGATAGGCCGGTTCTGGATCAGCTAGAGGTGATGTGGTCAAAAGTCGGTCACCGGGATTCGACCTGGTTCGGTAGCTAATGTGGTCGAGGAACGGCTGCCGTTTGTGAGCCGGCAAAAACAAGTGCGTGCGTGGACCGAAACGATGAATGGCAGGTGCAAATCTAGGTCTACCTGCCCAACTCTGCAAGTTGTTACCGGACAGGGACGGTGATGCGGGCGAGGAAGTGGATGGGGACGGGGAAGCGGATGGGAACAGGGACGGGGACGGTGATGCAGGCGAAGAAGCGGATATGGACAGGGGTAGGGACGGGGACGGGGGAGCGGATGGGGACAGGGACGGTGACGGGGATGGGTACGGGGACTGGGACGGGGCGGGCAGGGACGGGGATGGGTACGGGGACGGTGATGCGGGCGAGGAAGCGGATGGGGACAGGGATGGGGCCAGGGACGGGGACGGGGGAGCGGATGGGGACGGAGATTTGTACGGGGACATGGACGGGGACGGTGATGCGGGGTGAGGAAGCGGATGGGGTACAATACGATTGATTACGGCTTCGTTAGCAGTTTTAATTTGCAGAGTTTATTTCTGGTTCATTTGCATTGCAATATGTGATGTATTTAACTAGCTGAGAATTTTTTTGGGGTCACCCTCAGAGGACACAGGTGCAGATGCCGACTCATTGTGTACAAATTTTTACCTGTCGGAATCTTTTTTGTAAGGGCTGTGGGGTGCTTTTATTGCTTGCCTTTACGGAAAGATTAAGTCCACATAAGATAAAAAGCAAGTTACATAAAAAACATTTCAACTCAACGTGTTGGCGATGGATTTCCTATTATTTATATCAGGTAGGTACGCTAAGGACATTAATTTAAAATCGGACAGTTTACAAGTTATGATATGATGCTAAAAGCAATTAACGGTTGCCAAATTTCATTTAGCACGTCGCTGCAGTCCGTAGGAAAAACATTCAACATGTCAAAGTATAAAAATCAGGTACAAATAGATATGTAGGTACAAATAACATAACCTAACCTAAATACCTATAACTTAAAGGGGGCACTATTCCAAATTAATTTACATAAATACGTAACACTACCTATAACCACAATAAAATCATGGAAGAGCAGCTTGTATTTAAAAATATAGAATAAAGATGTCAACAAATAAATTATTCAAGTTCAATATCGCAATTATTCGTAAAAACCATGTCAGAAAAATAAAAAACTGCTTCAGGAAAATAAAATTATTGAATTACTTTAACAAAAAAAAGGCATTTAAAACTATGTTTATCGCTTTTCGCGCAGAAATAAAAAAAAAGAAAAACCTATAATCTTGGTGAACTTGCAGACAGATTTATTTAATATTTATGTATGCTACAACTAACGCCGACCGACGAGGATCTGTCGAACTAAATGGCACTCCGCTATCTAAAATAGATTACTCCGTTGATCGAAATATTTCGTACAATGCTTGAAGGTGATATGTATGCTCAAAGGATGGCTAGTTCTGGAGATAATTCAAATATGGTGCTATTTGAAGCTTCTAGTTTTTATTTCAAAAGTTTTCAAAATTGAATTGTTCGTAAAGGTATTCCTTGGATTATCTTTACAAAATCTGAAAAGAGAAAAACAGTTTTTGATGCGTTTAATTTTTACTGCTTTTTTATTTGAGACTAGGTTTTTTATAAACATTTCACAACTTATTTTCAAATCGCACTATTATTTTTAATAAAAGCAATCCTTGATTGATAGATAGATAGATAAATGCTTTATTGTGCAAATAACAAAAATATAACTAGTAGTTGGCTACATTTTCGTCCCATTGGCGGTGGAAACGGCGGGCTGCTGGGGAGCGGACGCTAAACGATTTGTGCGCGAAATAGGCCGTCGGCTCCGACAAAAGCAATGTGACCCCCGCTCCGAGTCGTTCCTGGTGCAAAGGCTGTCCATAGCCATTCAACGTGGTAATACCGCGAGCATTATGGGCACTTTTGCACCAGGAACGTCAAGGGGCGGTTTGTTTGACTAACAAATACATTTTTGTATTTTAATTATAACTTGATTAAGACTTAATTGTTATTTTGAGTTAATAAAATTTTTAAGACTAGTTTGATATAACTAGTTTGTTTTGTTTGTTTCTAGCTTGATATTATTGTTTTAAAAATCATAAGCATCACAAGTTATTTTCAGTAGACTTCAAAACGATAATTTCTATAAAAGTTTATTTCGATTTCGTTTTTATTCGATGTATTATAAATTAATTTTCAAAGCTTCATTATAAAATTCTTTTTCTTAAAAAGTATTCAATGAAATTTATATTATTACATTCGATCAAGGTTTAATTAGCAGTCGAACTCGTACGTTTTATTAATGGTTGATTTGACTTGCAAAGATTTTTATTAGGGTCGAGGCCAATCAATGAAATGACGGGGTGCTACCTGTCCAACTGAGTTCGGTCCATCTAGTCACAATCTAGTCACGATTAAAAAATACCTATCAAAAAGTGTCATCTGATCATGAATTCCTTAGTTGTAGATAAACAATAGAAATACATTTGGAAAGAAAAGTTTTTCTTACTTTGGTATGATATCATTTTGGTCAAAATAATTCTTAAGATGAAATAGTAAATGAGTTTTAAAAACTGCTTTGTTTTAAAACTGCTTTGTATCTAAATAAAATTTCAATTGCTAAAAATGCGAAAAAAAATATATCAGCATGTATAATATCTTAAGAAAAGAATCTAAGTTACAGTTCTGATTATATTAAACAACAACACAACAAATGTAAATAGCGAAATATACAAAATCAACACTAAAAATACCTATAATAAATTATTCACAATGTGTAATTTCAAATACGCGAAACCTCTAGGGTTTTATCCATGTAACTGAATAACTTATCCCAAAGAACATAGTTCAAATTAAGAAAAAATAAATATTTCCCACAGAAACTGCATCCGCTGATAGCGCATTTTGTATGGGAGTCTAAAGGGCCCCATACAAAGCCCTGCCTGCAGGGCCCTGCTTGCAGTGCCACTGCCAATCGTACTTTGTGTGGGCATGCAGGGCCGACAAAATGGCCGTTACATCGGCCCTGCAACACTACACACGGTACGATTGGCAGTGCGCACTGCAAGCAGGGCCCTGCAGGCAGGGCTTTGTATGGGCCGTTTAACATATTAAAGCTAGATTTCCTCACTTGACTTTTTAAATTAATACATAAACCGTAACACTTTTCGATGCAACGCGTAAAATTTATTACTTCACATTATGTAAAGAATTATTGATTGTTATAAATAACGGCGAAGTCACGGGTATTTAATAGTTTCCATTCGTATGAAATGACGCTGATATACATACCTGTTTTTCGAGATTCCCATGCATTGAAGTGATTATTTAACGTATTAACAAGTTAGTGAATCTTTGTGTTCGTGTATAAAATGGATGTAATTTATAACATCACGAAGCAGGTAGTTTCAAGCCCAGACTAACCTAACCTAACCACGAAATCAATCACTTTAAACATTTTTCCTCTCAACATTTACTGCTCACCTAAAACCGAGACCGAAAATTTATCTGTGGCTCATAAGTTATCACAATTTACCTCAAACATTTTTCTTTCTACAATTACCTACTGCTAACTTCAAACTCTGAAAACAAAGATGTGATGGACGAATGAACATTTGGGTGCTTTTTGCATGCCAGGCACTAACTTTCAGAACATTTGTGAGTAATCACACCGAAGTGTTGTTAGTCTTAAACTGTAAACGAACTTTTAAAGGTACGCACTATATTACCCAGTTGCTCTTAACTTCAATCTAGCATAGAACAAAGATGGGGCTGACGATGAACAGAGGTCCCTCAGAAAAAGTCTAACACCTCTTGATTATCAACATGCGATTATTACTTCTGAAGTTATTGGAGTCAGGAACTGTCATTTAATGTTAAAATTATTTTAATATACATATGACGACATATCTTATGAAAAAGAACTAAATAATGAGTAAAAGCAAAACTTTACTAAATCACGCGTTTCTGCACGAACAATAGGGTACGTTTCAGGACATTATTCGTAACTTTCAGAACATTATTTCTCCCACATGCAATTTCAAGCCACGACGAAGACATTTCTTGAGTCATACCTGTTTGAACTCATCAAACGTACGTATTTAACAAGTTAACAGTTTTGTAATTACGAAACATGGCGGTACTGACCACGACAGGTTTAGAATTCTAAAGGACGGTTTAAGATTAAAGTATTGAAAGCTCTAATAATTAATAGCAAATTTTTGAAAAATAACTAAATTAAAATACCTAAACTAACAATCTCGACTGAATCAAAATATTTGAATTAGTCGTTACAACCAAAACTTTTATGTAAAAGAAAATTATAACAAAACTTATTCAACCAAAAACTACAAACGAAATTACAAATAAAAATATTTGAATGAACTATTACAACACAACGTTTATGAAAAAATAAATAAAAAAAATGTTCAAAAAAACACTCAAATCAAAATCTCAATTACAATTTCTAAATAAAATGTTTAAAAGTAAACGTCTCGAAAACTCGTTTTTAAAAATACTTTTTTCTTCATATAAATTATCAATTTGAAACTTAAATCAAAATTGTACTATAGTATTGAAAGTTAAGATTTTTTTTTTATGGTATGAACAGTATGAATCAAAAATAGTTTATTAAAACTTTTTAAATGAAAATCTTAAAATCAAAAATACTTTATTGACAATTACTAATATTTAAAGGAATACTTTTATAAAAAAGAATTGCAAAAAAAAAATGTTGCTGGAAAGATAACTTGACATAAAAATAAATTTTCATAATCTCTAGTTGAATATGTTAAAAAAAAAATACGAAATGAAATCTTTATTGACAATTTCTTAGCTAAAATTTAAAAATATATAAATTTCATTGAATACTTTTTAGGAAAAATAATTTTATTTTTGAATAAAAAACGAAATCGGAAAACTTTTATGGTCATAGAAATTATCGTTTTGAAGTCTATTAAAAATAACTATGATTTTCAAAACAATAATATCAAGGATAGCTTTTGTGATGAAGAATAATGCAACTTTAAAAAATAATATGTGAAACGCTTTTGGGAGGGAAACCAAACAAAACTAAAACTTAAAAATCTCAAATCAAAAAGATGTAAAAATTTTACGTATCGAAATCTATTTTTATTTTCAGATTTTATAAAGATAATTCAAGGAATACCTTTACGAACAATTAAATTTTGAAAACTTTCGGAATAAAAACAAAAAGCTTCAAAACTAAATAATCTTTTAAAATCTCAAATAAAAAAGTTTAAAAACTAAATTTGTTGAAAACTCGTTTAGCAATTTACTAAGATATTTAAAACTATAATGTTTCGAAGAAAATTTTATGACAAAAGAAAATATTGCTATAAAAATGTAACAAGCAAGACTTACAAACATAGCAAAAAAAATGATTCAAATATAAAATCGATGAATCTCGTTGCTAAAAATACTTTTTCAGTGACGAGTCATTATATTCTACGTGGCAACCATTCGTGTGCGGGAGCCCTAACAGCAAAATGTAGAATTGCACAGAACGGCAACGTCACACTTCGCTCACAGCATGCATTCAAAATTTTCGGCGGGAAAATGATTTGTGCTTCTAACACCGAAACCGACCTAGGGACTCACTTTTTTTGGTGCTTATTGCACCAAATATGCACTCTTTATTGGTACTCGTATATTGCTCAGCATTCTACGTGCAGCACTTTTGAGTTACAGCATGGGCTTGCTGGCGAGACGTCTCCCCAGCATGCACATGGAAAAATACAAATATCTCAAAAGTTAGTGGAGCTAGGATTTCGAAATATTTGGTGCCTACTGTTCCGAGTAGGTAGTGAATATTAAGCTTTGTTTCATACCTAGTATATGTTCCGAGATGTCACCTGGGCAAATTATTGATGAAGTGCTTCTCTACCATATGAACATTTTCGATTCGGCTTTTTACAATCAATAATTGCACTAGATAGCAGTAAATTTAGAACTATTTTCCTTTTTTGTAATCTGTGTAGTTTTTCATGTAAAAATGTTTTCAGCTAGTTAGTGTCGTCAGTTTTGATGGAATGAACCAATTTCCACTAAATTTTGGTGTATGCGCCACTTGGCCATATCTCGCATGTTCTTGCTGGGGAGACGGACACCAGCGCAGCGAGGTTCAAATCTCTTTGGAAAAATGCGTTCTGCCTGCAGACAGCACAGGCGCGCACAGCAGGACAGTCCATGGACTTTCCACGGACAGTCTATGCCTGTACAATGCGCGCAACGCAAGATGAGACTTGACGGATCACGTGGTAAACCTGCGCAGTAGACAGTTCGCAGGCCATTTTGGCAGCAAGTGGGGAGGGACGCTAGGCGGTACCTGCACAAAATCCCCTCTACTTTCAACTGACAGGTCTCATCGTTCGTTGTTGCGCGCATTGTACTCGAGTTGCGTGTTGCGTTGCGGCGCGCCACCAAGGAACACATACGCTGTGTTCCAAAATGTGCAAACGCTGCTAAAAGCGTATACAGTACTTGGTACTGACGGACGGTCCAAATTGATTTTGTACGCTCATAAAGCTATTGTTAGTCTATGACCCGTGGAAACTCCTGTCGTCTGTCTACTGTTGTCAACCGTTTTTGTGTGAATTTGAATATGTGCGTAATATGTTAAATAATATAGCTATCGTCACTAATACGATGTTTTTATTGCGTTGATACGATCCATAACGGCTTTACAAATTTGTAGCGCTAAAATTGCAGACATTTTCGCAAAAAATTGAAAGCTGAAAAATTGCTTTGGTATATTCGACGTAAGAAACAAAAGTGAAGTGAAAATATCAAAAAATGGCTACTTTTCGTATCGAGCCTCTACAAAAAGATAATTATGATACCCAACAAGCATAGGCACTGCTTATCAAATCTGAATTGTGGGATTATGCTAGTGGAAAAATAACGCTGGCAGCCGATGCGAACGAAGAAGTGAAGTCAACCTTCATCCAAAAGGACTTGCTGGCCCTAAGTGAGCTACTTCTTTTAATCTCACCGTCTGAATTAAAGCAGGTAAAGTCTTGCAATACTTCAAAAGAAGTGTGGGATAAATTAAAAGATGCGTATCAAAGCCAAGGACCAGCTAGAAAGGCCACTTTATTAAAACAATTGATTTTGAAAAAAATGGCTAATGATGAAGATGTAAGAGACCATTTAAACCAGTTTATGGACGTTGTAGACAAGTTGGCTAATATGGGTATTGACCTAAATAATGACCTACTCTCTATAATTATGTTGTATAGTTTACCAGCAACATACGAAAGTTTTAGGATCGCAGTGGAAACGCGGGACCAACTTCCTGCTCCAGAAGACCTAAAAATGAAAATTATAGAAGAAAGTGAGGCAAGGCGACAATCTACAAGCGAATCTAGAGAAGGTGCTTTGTTCAGCAAAAAGAACCTGAAGTGCCAGAATTGTGGAAAAAGAAGTCACGCAACTGAGAAATGCTGGAGCAAGCCTAAAAAAAATAACAACGGTACGAAAAATCCGAATTATAAAAAGAAAGGCGGTCATACGAGCTTAAATACATGCTTGTCATTAAATGATAAGTTAAATAAAGAAGAGACATGGTGCTTAGATAGCGGTTGCACGTCTCACATGAGTGGACATAAAGAAAAGTTCGAAACTTTTGAAAGTGAGAATGGATCACTAAAGCTAGCTTCTAACTCCCTAATTACAAATATCAAAGGAAAAGGGAAACTACCGATCTCAATCAATGACCAAAGTTATGCCTTACTTGATAATTTGTATGTGCCTGAGCTGTCAATAAATTTAATGTCTGTCAGCAAACTCACTGATAAAAACTTCACAGTTATTTTCAAAAGTGATAAAGCATATGTCAAAAACGAGGATGGAAGTACTGAGTTTACAGCTACAAAAGAAAATGGTTTATATTTCATAAAACCTAACAAAAAAGAAACAGTATATAATGTGACAGAAACCAAAATCATGAAATGGCACAAGAAGCTTGGCCACATGAATGAAACTGACATGAAAACAGCAGCAAGCAAAGAGTTACTTCACGGATTCAAATTGAATAACCAAAGCTTAGGAGAATGCGAAACGAGCATTAAAGGAAAGATGACGCGATTACCCTTCTCCAAACATGAGCCAATTAAAACAAAGGAGCCGTTGGAAATCATACATTCCGATGTATGCGGTCCTATGCAGACCGAATCACTGGCTGGTTCTAGATATTTCGTAACGTTCATTGATGATTATACGAGATACTGTTATATATACTTCATGAAACAAAAAAGCGAAGTACTAACGAAATTTAAGGAATTTAAAAATGAAGCTGAAAACTTTTTAAATAAGAAAATTAAATTCTTACAATCCGACAACGGAACGGAGTACTGCAACAAGGAATTTGACGAATATTTGAAGTCAAATGGAAACGCAGATTGTCATGTAGGTACATACACGCCACAGCAAAACGGCGTAAGTGAGCGGAAAAATAGATCCCTCTTAGACAAAGCGAGATGCTTAATAATTGACGCGAAATTGAAGGAAAATTCACGCCGAAAGCCGAAGAAGGAATATTCGTTGGTTTTGCAAAAAGAGCAAAAGGATATAGAATTTATATGCCAAACCTGAAACAAGTCATTGTAACTCGAGACGTGAAAGTTTTAAATGAGATGTACTATGACGGATCAAGCTCAAGCGTTAATACTGATGAATTTTTCAAAGCAGCTCTGCCGTCACCCTCAATATCAATGGATGAGCCTAGATCTGAAAAAGAAAAGAGACAAAATAATATTAAAGTTAACAAAAAGAATCCAAAGAAGAAAAATAGACAGATTGAGGTATTATATGAAAGAACAAATAACTCACCTCCACCGCTTCTGTCTAGAAATGTTCAAACATAACTAATTGACATTCCTCCTACCATTCCAATTCATGATATTTCCACATTTTCAAATGATGATTTTCAAGATATAGATGATGATGTTCAGCAACAGGAAATCACAAATGAAAATTCTATTGGTGAAACTTCGTCTCGTCCACAGAGAGAGATAAAACAACCCCAGTGGATGACAGACTTCATCACAAATATTACACATGAGGATGAAGAAGATGGAGAAATGGTATTAAAGTGCGATGAAATGCACGATGAAGAATGGCAAGAAGCAATTAAGGCGGAAATAAGAGCACATATCAAAAATGGTACCTGGATAATTTCCGAGAAATATGGCAGCTGATCTGCTGACTAAGGGCCTGCCATATCCAAGGCTGAACAAGCTGATGCAGACGTTAGGGCTTCAACGTGAGGCGGCGTGTTAGTCTATGACCCGTGGAAACTCCTGTCGTCTGTGTACTGTTGTCAACATAGATTTATATAGTCAAGATAGGGTCTTGGGAACAAGCGACTCAAAATTTCCCCATACAAGAAAAAATAGCGCCATCTGTGAAAAATCGCGTGAACTACGTTGTGTAGTACTTCGGTCGGTGCTAAATACACGGAACGGAAATAATATGGCGGGAAAAAACAAAACAAACTTTTTACTGTTTATATGTGATTTAGGCCTGGTTTTTGAGTTTCATTGATTGGATTATAGTATAACAATAATAAGAAATAACGATAGTATGGCACGGTCGCGCCGGCGCCCGTCACTTCGTATTTCATACAAAATGTATAGAAGTGATATGGCGCCCGTGCATATTGAGTTAGTATTATATAGTCTAAGGGTGGCGCACAGTGGGCTGAAATTAGTGTTTCATAGACATTCAATATTTTTTTTTTGGGTGACGCTTTTAATGCTTAAAAACGATTGAGGATACCTACTTTATGCCTTATATAATGAACATTCAGGTTTATAATTGTAAACAGCGCACTCAGAATTTTTTTCCAAAATATTTGTATGGAGTCGGCGTAATAAATGATGATATCTCCATTATCGCACAATTGCGCCTAATATCCTCTTAGGTTATTAATATATGAATTTTTATGGATTTTTCGACATACTACATGCTAAGGCCAAACTTGCGCCTTTTTTTTAACAAAACTTTAAAAAAATTAAGTTTTTTTTTTGTTAACTATACAGATAATCAGTTTTTAAGCAAATTTCACATTCTAATATTTCAGACAATTAATTTGCGTAAATGTCCAGTCTATTTAAATCCATTTTAAGCTTAATATTAGTTAAAAACGAAAAAAATAACAAAATTTGATTTAAAAAAAAGGCGCAAGTTTGGCCTTAGCTTGGAGTATGTCAAAAAATCCAAAATAATTCATATATTAATAACCTAAGAGGATATTAGGCGCAATTGTGCGATAATGGAGATATCATCATTTATTACGCCGACTCCATACAATTTTTTTCGAAAAAAAATCTGAGTGCGCTGTTTACAATTATAAACCTGAATGTTCATTATATAAGGCATAAAGTAGTGTAGCGTTATCGCTCATATTCCTTTTTCGTGTTCGATACTTTTTGCTTCTTTCTCGATGTATTGACTGGCTCTTTGTATTCATTGACAGTGGATTCAAAATTTTGTTTTTCCTTTCTCGGTGCTTATTATTTGTTTGGATCTATGGTTTGGATACAAAAGATATTGTGTCAAATTTATCAGAATATTTTGAAAAATCATATAATACACCAAGATAAATTGTGTTTTAATACAGCAATTTTGCTGCTGAAGTTATAGTTTCATTTGTGTACATGCTTGTAGAAGCTAAGGAATTTATCTCGATATGAACTCCTCAATTTTGTAAGTATTTTTGTCTTTACGTTATATTTGTTTCTGAGAGGTTGCCACTCTCTTATGACGCATTTTTATTCGTGCAGCTAAAGCTGCCCGATTACGGGCAGTAGGTTCCGGCTTGCACCAGCAACACGACCTAGCCCTGTCTCCAGAGAGACTACTTGTCATCTGCAGCTTGCACCGTGCTCTCTGCCGCAGCACCTCTTCAACTGCGGGTTTCCCAGCAGCACGGGAGGACGCCACGAACTGCGCAAAACCTACATCAACCAATTACCAGATATTTAAACCTTTTATATTTTTGGTTTAAATTTTTCAAAATTCTAAAAAGCGCCACCAGACGCGCCATGATTTTTTGGATCAGAATCTTTGGCTGAAATTTTATACGTTTAGATCTTTGATCCGCGATACTTTGCGGAAGGTACGACTATGACCATATTTAACTAGACGCTTTAGTAATAAGTTAGGTGGCCACTTAAAGTTATCACTAGACTTATCCAAGCAAAAGTATCTACTAGCTATAGACGGAGCGTTTAACCTGAAGCACGCATCGCGGATTTCATTCCAAATTTATTCGTCATATTTTTAACGCCTATCAATGATTATTTAAAAACTTTAAACTATATAATTTTCTTAAATTTAATCTCGTATCGTTCAATCAAATTTTAATTTTATTTCGTTGGTTTTATATTAGTGAAATTATAAATCAAAAATTATACTAAACTGTGGTCAATATGATTTTATTAAAATATTGTGTGTTATATTTCTTTGTTTGCTTGATTAGTTTAAGGTAAGTTAACTCTTACTCTATTTTTATCTAACTGCAGTACATTTTACAATTTAATTTACTTTATTTCACTGCAGTAGGTATCCTCAATCGTTTTCAAGCATAAAAACCGTCACTCAAAAAAAAATATTGAATGTCTATGAAACGCAAATTTCAGCCCACTGTGTGGCGTGGCGAGGGTGGGGTGAGGGCGCAGCGCAGGCGTCGCTTCCCGCCCGCACCGTGCCGCAGTTTGGTGTCCGTCTTCCCAGCAAGCCCGTGCGAGATATGGCCAAGTGGCATACACCAAAATTTAGTGGAAATTGGTTCATTCCATCAGTAAAGTGTCAGATTCAGTGCATCAAAACTGACGACACTACGAGGTGAAAACTTTGGGTGGCTGAAGAGACGTCTCGTCAGCCAGCCCATTCTATACAGGGAAAACTACGAAGATTACATAAAAGCAAAATAGTTCCACATTTACTGCATATCTAGTGCAATTGATTGTAAAAAAGCCGAATCGAAAATATCCATATGGAAGGAGCACTTCATCAATAATTATGGGTGGCTGGAGAGACGTTTTCCCAGCCAGCCCATGTGATATCTCGGAACATATAGTAGGTAGGAAGATAAAACAAAGCTTAATATTTACTACCTACTCGGAACAGTAGGTAGCAAATATTTCAAAGTCCTAGCTCCACTAACTTTTGAGATATTTGTATTTTTTCATGGGCTTGCTGGGGAGACGTCTCGCCAGCAAGCCCATGCTGTAAGTCAAAAAGTACTGCACGTAGAATGCTGAGCGATATACCAATAGAGAGTGCATATTTGATGCAATAAGCACCAAGAAAAATAGGTCCCTAGGTCTTATGGTTTCGATGCTAGAAATAAAAATCATTTTCCCGCTGAAAATTTAGAATGTATGATGTGAAGTGCAACGTTGCCGTTCTGTGCAATTCTACATGTTGCTGTTAGAGCATTCAAATCAATCTTGTATCCTTATAGTTAAGAAGTACTGTAGACGCACGTGTAGATTATTTGTAATTTGAGAATAGTTCGGGAGACGGTGTACTTAAAAGGCTGATTGGTTAACAAGAAGTTTTTATTTATTTGTGGATAACATGTGAAGAACAAAAGAGATAATATGTATTTTGGGTCACGTATTTATTTAATAAATCAGTTTTCTTAACTTATTAATTACAGGACAATTTAAGAATACCTTAAAAATTTCAGTTTGTTACTGAGACCATTAAACCTACATCTCCTCCTAGAATACAGTTGTCACAGTTGCTAAAAAGAGATTGAGGCACCAGTTAGTCTTCACGTGAGCTAAAATACATATTATCTCTTTCGTTCTTAACATGTTGTCCACAAATAAATAAAAACTTCTTGTTAACCAATCAGCCTTTTACTAAGTACACCGTCTCCCGAACTATTCTCAAATTACAAATAATCTACACGTGCGTCTTCAGTACCTCTTAACTATAAGGACTCAAGATTGATTTTTGAAAGCTCTAACAGCAACATGTAGAGTTGCACAGAACGGCAACGTCGCACTTCACATCATGCATTCAAAATTTTCGGCGGGAAAATGATTTTTGTTTCTAGCACCGAAACCGTTAGACCTAGGGACTCACTTTTCTTGATGCTTATTGCATCATATATGCACTATCTATTGGTATATCGCTCAGCATTCTACGTGCAGTACTTTTTGATTAACATTATGGGCTTGCTGGCGAGACGTCTCCCCAGCAAGCCCATGAAAAAATACAAATATCTCAAAAGTTAGTGGAGCTAGGATTTTGAAATATTTGCTTCCTACTGTTCCGAGTAGGTAGTAAATATTAAGCTTTGTTTTATCTTCCTACCTACTATATGTTCCGAGATATCACATGGGCTGGCTGGGAAAACGTCTCTCCAGCCACCCATAATTATTGATGAAGTGCTCCTACCATATGGATATTTTCGATTCGGCTTTTTTACAATCAATTGCACTAGATATGCAGTAAATGTGGAACTATTTTGCTTTTATGTAATCTTCGTAGTTTTCCCTGTATAGAATGGGCTGGCTGACGAGACGTCTCTACAGCCACCCAAAGTTTTCAGTTCGTAGTGTCGTCAGTTTTGATGCACTGAATCTGACACTTTACTGATGGAATGAACCAATTTCCACTAAATTTTGGTGTATGCCACTTGGCTATATCTCGCACGGGCTTGCTGGGAAGACGGACACGTTTGAGGTGGTACGCCATACGAATGCACACAGATGCGTCCTCTGTATTATCAAAATTCGTGACGATATGCGATTTAATATCGCGTTTTGCGAGTTAATAGAAAAATGTCCCGTAATATACGATTACAATCGATCAGGTTATAGTAACAGATGTGTGCAGGATCAAGCATGGGAACTTATAGCAAATAATTATTTAGTTACAAAGTCGGGTTTCGATTAAGCTGTATAATTAAATTGTATTCAATAAATTTAACCATTAACGATTTCGATTAACTTGTATAAATTTACATTTACTAATTACTACAAAAATCGGAATTTAGAATGCCTTAAATACGTCCACTCCCGCCGCCATCTTGAGGCACTGCACCTGCGTCATAACCGAGCCATAACCTCGCCATAACCGCCTGCGGCGGGACATATCAATGAGGCGTCGATCGTGGGTGAGGTGAGGGTATGGCGTGGTTATGGCGAGGTTATGGCTCGGTTATGGCGCGGGTGCAGTGCCTCAAGATGGCGGCGGCAGTGGACGTATTTAGGGCATTCTAAATTTAGATTTTTGTAGTAATTAGTAAATGTAAATTTATACAAGTTAATCAAAATCGTTAATGGTTAAATATATTGCATAAAAAATTGTTAAAAATATTGATTTTTTTAAATCTTTATACAAGTTAATCGAAACCCGACCTTGTAACTAAATAATAATTTGCCATAAGTTCCGATCCTGCACACATCTGTTACTATAGCCTGATCGATTGTTATCGTATATTACAGGATATTTTTCTATAAACTCGCAAAACGCGATATTAAATTGCATATAGTCACGTATTTTGATAATACTGCGGACGGATCTGTGTGTTTTCGTATGGCGTGCCACCTCAAACTGCGGCGCAGAGTGGGCGGGATGCGATGCCTGCGCTGCGCCCTCACCTCACCCTCGCCACGCCACCTCAATATGCACGGTGCCATATCGTTTCTATACATTTTGTATGAAACACGAAGTGACGGACGCCGCGACCGTACCATACCCTCGCCTCGCCTACGACCGACGCCTCATTGATATGTCGCGGGCCTTAGGCGCGGTCGTGTTCGTGCTAGGTCGTGGGTGAGGTGAGGGTATGGCGTGGTTTTGGCGAGGTTATGGCATGCTTATGGCGCGGGTGCGGTGCCTCAAGATTGCGACGGGAGTGGACGTATTTAGGGCATTCTAAATTTCGATTTTTGTAGTAATTAGTAAATGTAAATTTATACAAGTTAATCGAAATCGTTAATGGCTAAATTTATTGAATACAATTTAATAATACAAGTTAATCGAAACCCGACCATGTAACTAAATAATTATTTGCTATAATTTCCCATGCTTGATCCTGCACACATCTGTTACTATAACCTCATCGATTTTAATCGTAAATTACGGGACATTTTTCTATTAACTCGCAAAACGTGACATTAAATTGCATTATCGTCATGAACTTTGATATTACTGCGGACGGATCTGTGTGCATTCGTATGGCGTGCCACCTCAAACTGCAGCGCGGTGTGGGTGCGCTCACCCCACCCTCGCCACGCCACCTCAATATGCACGTACGCCATATCACTTCTATACATTTTGTATGAAACACGAAGTGACGGGCAGCGCGACTGTGCCATACCCTCGCCTCGCCCTCGACCGACGCCATATTAATATGTCCCGCGTCTAAGGTGGTAAACGAGCGAGTGCTCTTGTGGTCAATTTGGACCGACTTAAGCGCGCTCACAGTGCTCTAAAGCAGTCTGCATTTTTAAGCCTATAGGCGGTAACAAAGATAGCAACATTTTTAGACCTGTCAAATTAAGCTAGAAGAAGCGCAGCGTTTTTCTTACGTCAATGGCACAGAATTAATAATAGTACTATATCAATGGCTAGAATCGCCCCCATTTTGCGCGTTGCGACTATTATAGAAAATCAATACTTTTATTTAAATATGGCAACATCTCCCTAAAATTGCAAACGTTTCTATTTCCGGCTAGTGGTGCCAGATTAGGCGAAATGTCGCCATTTAGGTTACCTCAAGGGGTCTCATGGCGACCATAAAATCTGATCTTCTACCAGTAGCTATTTAGGCTAGGGGAAAAACGAACGGGAGATTTAGGCTTTCAGGATTGCCTCAAAATTACTAGCAGGGAGTCACTTGACGTTGTTGTTTTTGCGTCAAAAAGATATGATAGCTACTACTAAAACTTGAATAGGGTTAAAATTATTAAACCCCTAAGGAGCTTAAATTTTTTTATGTAAATATTTCCTTTTACAGGTTTTTAATGATTTATTTATTAAGATTAATTTTTATTTGGGCTACATTTTAGCTACTTTGCTCAAAATATTGGGCGAATTTGGCTTTTTGACTGAAAAATTAACTTAGGCGTTTTAGGCACTCTTCTTGTCAGTAAAAAGGCGAATTGAGTTGGCTAAGATCTGGCAACTCTGTTTCCGGCGGCCATTATCGAGTTGTTCGTTCGCCGGATCTGTGAGGGGTTCCAGTGAATGAAAAACTCAAATATTTTCAAATTCTCTCAATTTGAGAGGTAAGTGCAATATTTTCGTTACAAGTAAAGTTTCTTTCAAGTATATGAAAATGAAGTGATATCATTGATTCAGGGTAAATTGATGTTACAGATTCTTACCCACTCAAGCGTTTTTATCCACGTAAGAAACTACTTAATCGTTTGAAAAATTAAACCACAAAATGCAGTTCAACGGATTTCACAATCAGCACCCCATGTAAGCATAATTTTGACTCATCTAGCGATTATTTCTTATTTGGCTAGGTAAAAAATCAATTTCATCATTGTCCTGTCTAGTTGCCTACCGCGGCCATTTTGTGGATTCCCTCATGCTCAGCTGATAATGGTCGTGATATCTATTGGACGCCCACCAGTAGTTTTTGGGAAAACATAATGTTAACACTTATGTTTTAGGATTTCGTTTTATAGGTTTTTGGTCTTGTCCTTTGATTTGATTCATGATTTAGTTATTTGGTCTAATAGGTGCAAGTTGTAACTTCATAGCTAGTATGTATATGTAGGGCAAGGTAGGGCAATCTACGTACCTGCCTATTTTACTTTCTCTTATTTTTAACGAGCTGGCTTTATTCTAGATAGCTTAGAATTAATATCAACACCTTGTTACAAAAATATTCGTGTACCTATGTGTAGTTTATTGAACTAAGTACAAAACCTACTTCAATCTAACAAATATAAGATGGCACATTTATAGTGGTTCAAAGAAAAAACGTGTTCCACGAAAATCAATAATTCATTGCTGCAGACTACCTATTAGAAATCTAGGGCTGCCATATTTTCCAAGCACCAATATGGGACATCATTATACTTCTGTCCGTGGCTTAGCTCAGAGACCCTTAGTACTAGAAAGCTGTAATTTTGTATAGATAACCAACAAAGTGGTAGTGTAAAATCTTGACATAAAATTTTTTAGGGTACCTCCACCAAAAGTAAAGGGGAAGTGAAAGTAATTTTTCTGGTCTACCTCAGTGTCGTTAAATAGGTCTTTTAAAAATATTGTGATCATCATCATTCAATAATTTTTCAATCAAGAGATCCGTTTGCGAAATATTGAGCTTGAAAGTGCAATTTATTGAGTCTAGTCTCCCCTGGCCAGTTTAACTGTTGTCATTGTAAATGTGAAAAAAATCACAGTAGTGTATATGATGAAATTAAAAGAAAACTATCACAGCTAAGAAGACTTCACTGGTTAATGAGCTATAGTAAATAAATTGAAAATAATAAAAATAGCAATCAAGCACTAGCACTTGACCCAGCATTAGAAGTTAAAAAGTGTGGAAAAATTCCTAAAATAATTAGGTATGTAACCCTATACTGCGCGTGGCCCGACACGCACTTGGCCGGTTTTTTTTAAAGTTTTGTAAAAAGACTATACCTTTACCTAAGTCGTCTTAAGGGGCTACCTGCGGTCCACTAGTGCCCACTTTGTGTATCTGTAACTACAGTCAACTACATTTTTCATAATTGATAGGTTCTGAATAAACTAGGGTACCTTTTCTACAATCTGTTTTTCCGGATTTTCGATAAATTTTGTGTTTAGCGAGCAATATTTTTTTAACTGATGGGGGCGCTAGTTCAGTGCAGGAATCTCCTTAAGTAGGCTCTTAGAAGTAAAATCTGGGGCTAGTTTTTTTAATAATATCTAGTTTCAGGCCTCGTCCAGACCGGAATGAACAATTCGGTAAAATCCCTTTCTTCAATGGCCTCCATGATTTCGGAGGGCCCAAGAACTTTGGACCAAGAAATAATAACAACTTTGGTAATAAGAACAACTTTCGGCCCAGAAATGACTACAATGGAATGAGGAATGACTTCAACAATCACAATAAAAATGATGGAAACCAAAATGATTTTGGTGGACCAAAAGAATATAAGCCACGAAACAATTTCAACAATCAGAAGAGGAATGAGTATGAAATTGACAATGCTGGTGGAAGTATGCAGTTCTATAATCCTAACAAGAATGATTTTGGAGGACCCAAACCACAGAACTTCAATAAGAATGGTTTTGGACCTAAAACTTTTAATAGTCAGAATGGGATGAATGGTATGAATGGTCAGCAAAACTATGCACAGAAAAAACCATTCAACAATAACACAGGCCCAAAATCAGCAGATTTTAATGGTCGTAAGCAGCAAAGTCAAAAAGCTAAACATCCTGGAGATAGCCTTATGAAACCTATGTGGGATTTGGGTAACTTAGAACCTATCCAAAAAGACTTTTATAAGCCACATGCTGATGTTGAGTCACGAACTGAAGATGAGGTTGAATTGTTCCGTGCAACCAAGGAGATCACAGTCAGTGGTAACAATGTGCCAAGACCAAATCAAGTCTTTGATGAAGGTAACTTCCCAGACCACATCATGAGCACTATCAAGGAGCAAGGTTGGGTAGAACCTACTGGTATCCAAGCTCAGGGGTGGCCTATTGCTCTTTCTGGTCGGGACATGGTTGGAATTGCTTCAACTGGATCTGGGAAGACTCTTGCATACATGCTTCCTGCAGCAGTGCACATAGTACATCAACAGCGAATTCAGAGAGGTGATGGTCCAATTGCTCTCATTCTTGCACCAACAAGGGAGTTGGCTCAACAGATACAGTCAGTAGCCCAGGCCTACAGTGCTCGTGGCTGCATCAGAAACACATGCCTATTTGGGGGCTCCCCTAAAGGGCCGCAAGCCAGAGATCTGGAAAGAGGTGTTGAGATTGTAATTGCTACTCCAGGCCGACTTATTGATTTCTTAGAACGAGGAACCACCAACCTACGCCGCTGCACGTATTTAGTTCTGGATGAAGCTGACAGAATGCTGGACATGGGCTTTGAGCCTCAAATTCGCAAGATTATCGAACAGATTCGCCCAGACCGACAAGTTTTGATGTGGTCTGCTACATGGCCTAAGGAAATCCAAGCCCTTGCTGAGGACTTTTTAAATGATTATATCAAAGTAAACATTGGCTCTCTGAATCTATCTGCCAATAACAACATCAAACAGATTGTTGAGATCTGTGAGGAACATGAAAAGGAAATGAAACTGACTAATCTGTTAAAGGAGATTGCATCCGAAAGAGACAATAAAGTAATTGTTTTTGTAGAGACTAAGAAAAAGGTATGTTGGCAGTTTTTTGTTGCTTTGTGACTATATGACGCACAAAATAACTGTGGCCCTGTCATTGATGCTCAGAAGTCAAAAATGTGCAAAAATGACAGGGCCACAGTTATCTTGTGCGTCGTATACTAGGAGTGAAGGTATAATTTCCTTATTTGAGTAACATTTTTCAGGTTGACGACATTGCCCGCGCAGTTAGGCGTATGGGACACAAAGCTCTAGCCATCCATGGCGACAAGTCTCAGCCGGAGCGTGACGCCGTACTTACAGAGTTCAGAAACGGAGCAACCACCATCTTGATCGCCACCGACGTCGCCGCCCGCGGTCTTGACGTTGAAGATGTCAAATTTGTCGTCAATTACGACTACCCCAACTCTTCTGAAGATTACATCCACAGGATTGGTAAGTTATTTTGTATACGGTCACTAACAAGGAATCCGCGTTCTTTATTCGTGGCAAGTACGAGCAGTTCTTTAGTTATTTAATTTTTTTATGTAATGAACATTACAAAAAACAACATCTAAACTCTGGTTGGCTAGAAGAGATCTCTTCTTAGAGATAAGGTCGCCATTGTGAACCCTTTTTATCACGACTGTTGTATTGTGCACAATACAGGATATAATATGTATAGTATATAACATTTTGGTGTTGTTCAGGTCGCACAGGCAGATGCCAGCAATCGGGAACAGCCTACACTTACTTCACGAGCGGTGACTCGCGGCAAGCGCGCGGTCTTATGGCCGTCCTCCGCGAGACTGGCCAGAATCCTCCCAACAAGCTTAATGACATGGCCAGGAATACCAACAACAACTCTGGTATGTGCATAAATTTTACTTGAGTTCACTTTGTTGACAGCGACAGCAGTAAGAGGACACATGGTGTTTATTTAAAACAGAAGGTAAGTAATCAGTTTAGGTATATTTTCCACCTTTGATGTTTAATATTTTTTATAGGTCGAAACCGATGGCAACAACGCAAAGAAAACAACAGCGGGTCAAGCTCTCCACGCCAGCAGCCAAGCAACCAATGGAACAACAAAATGGCCAGTGGAATGACTAGCAGTGAAGACTCCCAGAACACGTACCAGAACCGCAACCTGAATCCGCAAGCGCCGCGCTTTAACCAGAACCAGGGCAACCAGGGCTACAGACAGAACAATTATCAGAAAACTGTACCCTTCCCCAGCCCCAATGTGTTTGACTCTATGGGAAGCTACCAGGGTGGTTACAATGCTGGATATCAAAATGGATACAACAATCAGAATGGATATGGACAACGAACTTACAACAGTGAGTTTCAGACTGTTAAATCTTACCTTCTAAGTTCCAAGTTAGGTTTTAGATTTCTGCACTTAACTCAGCATGGACCATGGTGTGTGGGCACAAGTAGCCGCCAGTCTAACCACCGTAACTGTTGCCTGAAGTCGATCGACTTATCCAGTGTGTTAGGTATTTTTACATTAGGTTGTAAACTGACAAGCAGGTACAAAAGAGTTGATGAAAGTAGAGAAAACGAGGGAAGTAAAACGGAGGGAGGGCTGTGGTCTCGGACTACCCTGACTATAATTGATTCAAGTTTAATTTATTTACAGTTTTTTTATAATCTTTTACAATTAATTCCAGACTCGCGCACCGGTGGCCAGCAATACCGTACCAACAACACAGCCGCCAACAAGTCTGGGTCAGGCTCATCATTCGGCTCCCCCCCGCCTCACTTCGCCACGCCTCCGCACTTCCCACAGATGCACCCCCATCACCAGGACATGCTAGGTGAGTCGCATCGTAGCAGATCGAATGATTGTTCCATGGGTGTAGTACAGTACCACCCATATATACCATCAGAATAGTACCACCCTATTTATTCCAATAGGTATGTATGTATATATTCTTTATTGCTTAGGATAGGATCACTTTGTTGTCCACTGTCTGTCTGTCAAGACCCTTTTTCTCACGAACGAGAAGAGGTATCAGGATGAAATTGATAACGAATATTAAGGTCCATAAACCACACAAGATTTGAAAATTTCAATTTTTTACAATGACGCATTCAAAAGATATGGCTTTTTATGTCCTCATCTCCATTCATTTATGCAAAAAAGCAAAACCTACGGGGTATTTTCCGTTGACCTACAATTATGAAATTTGGCAAGAAGCTAGGTCTCATAGTACAAATAAAGGGAAAAGTCTAAAATAATTTAATATTTCAATTTTTCTTACAACTAATAGTAACCAATTAAGGTGAGCTCCCGTTTCAAGAACTTTTTTATAAAAGAGGGGTCAAGTTAAATGGTCGCGGAGTTTTTAAAATCAAAGAGCAAAAGCTTTTAGTATATCATATGGTAGATAGCTACGGAACCCTTAGGGCGCGAGTCCGACTCGCACTTGGCCGGTTTTTTTTTTCTTTATAGGTCACTAATACATCTTGAACTGGACAATGGCCAGCAGTGATCCGTGTACTTCTGTGTACCTTATTGTGGTTATTAAGAGGCTATGTGAAAAGAAAGATATTTGACAGTGGACACAGTCTTTTCGCTTGAAAGTAAGGGATAGCGTGATTACATTCGCAACGCAATAGATTGCGAAAGTTATAATGTGCGTGTTACCAAAACTAAATGATGTAAGCGCCCGATCGACTTTTTGTAAAAACAAAGTAATAAAATAAAATTTTAGTTTGGGCATATGATAGCAACTACGAATACCTTTCTGTATACTTAAAAAGGAGGTAGGAATGAAAATGGAAGAGGCAACTTTAGATTTTTATTTTGTCGAGTCGATTTTCACTGTAAGAAATTTATTGGCTAAGTACGCACGGCAGCAAGTATGTAGATTCAAAACCAGTATAGCTGAAGCAGCGCTACTCTACAGCTTTTTTTAACGAGAATTCGCCAGAAATTTATTGGCTAAGTACGCACGGCAGCAAGTATGTAGATTCAAAACCAGTATAGCTGAAGCAGCGCTACTCTACAGCTTTTTTTAACGAGAATTCGCCAAAAATTTATTGGCTAAGTACGCACGGCAGCAAGTATGTAGATTCAAAACCAGTATAGCTGAAGCAGCGCTACTCTACAGCTTTTTTTAACGAGAATTCGCCAGAAATTTATTGGCTAAGTACGCACGGCAGCAAGTATGTAGATTCAAAACCAGTATAGCTGAAGCAGCGCTACTCTACAGCTTTTTTTAACGAGAATTCGCCAGAAATTTATTGGCTAAGTACGCACGGCAGCAAGTATGTAGATTCAAAACCAGTATAGCTGAAGCAGCGCTACTCTACAGCTTTTTTTAACGAGAATTCGCCAGAAATTTATTGGCTAAGTACGCACGGCAGCAAGTATGTAGATTCAAAACCAGTATAGCTGAAGCAGCGCTACTCTACAGACGCCCGAAACCAGCCAGACCTGCTCACGGTCAGTGTTTTCACCGAAGTGCGCCACGCACGTTACAAGATGTTCCTGAATCCATTTTTAGGGTTCCGAACCAAAATGGTAAAAACGGAACCCTTATGGTGCGACTTCGTCTGTTTGTCACACCTGTATATCTCAGCAACCACTGCTATCGACTTGAAATTTGGCATAGTTTTAGAATATGATTGCCCACCTAAATTGCAAACATAAGAATTAAAAAAATACTATTATTGTAAAGGCGGCCGAAAAACGGGGGCGAAATTTCAAATTGTAGTTACTAGGTCGAGTGGCGTATCATATAAAAGGGCTTTACTTTTACATTTCAAAATAGATTTTTGTATTATGTACGACATAAGTTTTTTAGTAATGATGGAAAATGTCAAAAAAATAATACTATTCCCCCCTTATCTCCGAAGTTTGCGAAAGGTTAAATCTGAATTACAGTCGATAGAGGTTTATGTAAATATTCCAGGAAAAATAAAATTATTTATGTTGCAGTTTTTTAGAAGTATGCAAAAAATCTTTAGTATTGCGGCCCTAAAAATGGTCTTTATTGCTTCTAAAAAAACTGGTCAAGTGCGAGTCGACTCGCGCCCCGAGGGTTCCGATATACCAATAGGGTATACCGGAACCTTCGGGGCGCGAGTCGACTCGCACTTGACCAGTTTTTTGAAATGTTTACTTACATAATTTTAATTTTCAAAGCCGCGACTTCGTCTGCACAGGTTTATATATTGTAGCCTATGTGTTATTCTGTTGTATAAGCTATATTATTGTAAAGTTTCATTAAAATCCATTCAGTAGTTTTTACGTAAAAGAGTAACAAACATCCATACATACTTACAAACTTTCGCGTTTATAATATTAATATAGTAGGAAGGATTTAGCTGAAGTTTTGGCTTCCTGTCCAGTCGCGGACTACTGGTACGAGTATGGGTTCAGGCTACTCACGGTGTGTGTGTTGTGTTGTGGCAGGCGGCAAGTTCTACGGCGGCGGCGTGGCCGGCGCAGGCCCGTGCGGCTACCAGGCGGCCGTGAGCGGCGGCGTGCCCTACCCGCACCTGCCGCCCGGCCCGCTGCTGTACGCGGCGCCGGTGCAGCAGTGAACTAGACCCGCTGCCAGTCTCCCCGGAGCGCCGCGACGCCATGCGCCACCGCCACCCCGACACTAACACGCGCGCGACGTCTCTATTCTATCCATTATTTTTCGGTCGTTTCCTTGCACGGTCCTAATAGTGTTTAATGGAACTCGGATTGAGTCCTTCTAACCATAAATCGAGGTGTTGAGTCGTTCTTATGATAACTTTCGATTTTGTTATTTTGATTAGATTATTTTTTTAGATCTGAATGTGGAAGTTTACAAAAATATAGAAACGAGGGAAATGTTAATACTCTAATAGGAAATGGAGTATGGAAAGATGACGAGAAGGTAATTTTTTTTTTATTGAGCCTTGTCGCGGACTTTAACGTTCAGTATAAAAATGTTTTGTGAATTCTCTTTCAGATCCATTTCAATTCAATTAATGTTAATGAATATATGTGTGTTAGTTTAACAAAATAAAGGATCTCATTTTGTTGGCCAAATTCATAAAGTATTTCGAATTTTCTTAGGTACCACGATGATATAAATAAAGCGTTGTGATATCGCGAAACTGAGCTTAAAATATCTCCACATAAGTAGATTTTATATGTGGAATTGATTCAATTTCGCTTTAACTTCTTATGGATGCGGCCAACAGAGCGTAATCCAACGTAATATGTATGGTGTCGGTGGACAATTTAAGCACTAACTTGCAGTTCCACCTTTAGAGTTTAATCATTATATTTGTTAGAGTAGTCGGTGTGGGTACCCTCTTGTGTAATCCCGGGTGCCTTTTGTTTTTCTTTAAATGTCTGTAATATGTACGAAATGCACGAAACATTAGAAGATGAGTGAAATTTAGGGAGGAATGTAACAAGTGTTTATGAAAATATTTTATAGACCTATATTATTTTATTGTTATTAATGATCTTATCCAGTGGACAAGTGGGGAAACTTAGTATTAGAAAAAAATATAAAAATGTTGAAGTAACGCTTTTTGATATACTTCATAATAACAAATCTGTATTGCCAGATAAAATTGTGAATATTTTTCTTGAGTATAGTGATGTCAATGACATTTCAAGTCACTGATTTCAAGGTTATTTTTTATTAAAGATTAGATCTTGATAAAATAAATACATACTTGAATATTAAATATGTTATGCCTAGGGATAATATATAGATTTGCGGCGAACTGCAGACTTCAGACAAAAGCTGTTGGCAACATGCAGTTTCAGACACGCCTCGCCATCTCAAAAATGTAGAATGTAAATAACATGCATTTACCTTAGGAAGATTAGTATTTTGAGCGCGATAGTTAAACGAACAATGGTTACTTTCGTTTCTTAGCAAAATAAGTAATTTCTTCTTTATTTGTTTTTCGATTATTTTTATGTGATTTCAGATAATATGTCTAGTTACTGAAGTTTCTTTGTACGTAAACGGGTTCTTGGGCTTACAATAGGTGTCAATAGGTACAAATTATACTGAAACAGACGATGTATTTAGAAGCCCGTTGCAGTCCAAAGATTTTGGAAAAATCTGTGATATTTCATTACTATAACCTGTCGTTGCGTTGGTCAATTGTTAATACATAAGAGCACATCCAGGGGAACGTGTTTTACTAGACAAAAATATATTTTTTGACTCTTTGAACGAATTTCATGAATGATTGTGACTCAGTGTTCGCAATATATTCACAGATAATATTGTATTAATATGATAGGTGTAAGATTAATAATTTATGGTAACACAATTTAGTTTTCAGTTTGCCGTTAGGTGACGAAATTGAACCAGTTCAAAAGGGACGTAAAGTTATTATCTTCTTCATCCCGTACTAGGACACATCTGAAGATACGATGTCATAGCGACGGGTCTTGTAACTGATGCATAAGGGGTGCGAGTCTGGGTCTCGCTTCACAATAATAAAAGTGCGAGATTTATACTTTGTTATTTGTGTACATTATAAAATAAGAGAAAGACTGCCAATGAAAGATGTGTATATGTGCATAATTCATCTTAAAGATGATTTCCTAAAGCTAGCCTGCCCTGGAAATCGTCAGTAGTCGGTGTGCCAGTGCCCAGGTCAGGTAGATAGAGTGCGTGTGTCTGCTGGAGTGAGGATCGGGCTAGCGCGGGCGCAGGTACCTCCTGTGTTGTGTACAAAGTACTACACCCACCTCTACTAAACAACTGTGATAATAACACTAAGTAGCGTAGCAGGCGATTTATATTCTAGATACGTCCAGAGAAGGGATGACACCATATCTGACATACTGTATTGTGATAATATTTATATCGAAGCGTGCTACAGCACGCTTTGTCGAAATGTTTTCTCTTAAACAAGACTGATTATTTCTTATTGATAAATATTTTATACATGTTCCCACTGACTGAGTGAAGTAAGACGTCTGTATTTTATATTGGTAGTAATCTTCTTCTCTTAAGCTGTTTCTTTCAAAAAAATAATTATTCACTATGTTGGATATGTGTCAAAACGCCTTTCTAAAGCGGTCACCAAATTTGAAATTGATATAAAAATCATATAACACATTTTTTCCTTATTTACTTTATTTGTGATGGAAAATGTTGTTGACAAATGTGGCAGCGACAGTTTTGAAACTAGAGTTTTATTTGTTGTTATTTGCAAAATTTTATTTATTCTACTCTTGGGCAATCGTACTTTCATGCTTTATTATTAAGATAATTATTTCCAAATTGTGAGTTTGTGAAAAATATACATAGATTTTTAAGTATGTGGCAATGCAGATCCTCATTAATTATATTACGAAATGGCAAAACGGTTATTCCAAAAAAGATAAGTGGAGAGAGGCTCCTTAACTGTCCCAAAGGGGAGGTCTTCTGAATGTTTCTGAGAAGTGCATTTCTTCTATGTAATACAGTATTAAAATTCCGATTAATAAATGAATGTATAATTATTTATTAATGTTTTTTATTGTAGACATATATGCTGCTACGTCTTGTCTCAGTAGTTTGGTTGTTTTGTCCGGGACCGAACTACTGAGACTTTTTTTGTCTCAGTAGTTCGGTTAGGGATGTCGGATTTAAAAATTTCGTATGTCGACCATGAGAAAAGTAAGTTAGTATATCCTATATTTTGGAGAAAAAATTCATATCAGGCCAAATTTTTGTATTAAGAGCGCTGTTTACCCGTGGTCCCGCTGGGTTGACCCATTACCGGGTCCACGGGTGTAATTTTAATTACCCGTGGTTCCATAGCACTAGGGATTACAACTTGATGAATATCACGACTTCTGATTATTTCGATGACTATATTTTTGAATCCACCCAAATTTCAAACTAGAAGGTACAATTTCTGGTGGTTTCGATTTCCTTTTTTTTTTGTCGGATTAACTTCCATACTCCGAGATGTCACTTAAAGTTAATCATTCGTTAAGTCTCATGCTGTCCTTTTCAGTTTCATTCAACAAGAAAGTGACAACACGAGACTTAATTAACGATTAATTTTAAGTGACGTCTCTGAGTGCGGCAGTTAGTACAGAGAAGAAGAACTGATCTGATAGATTTTTTATCATAGGTCTAATTTATTTATTTATTGAAAAGACGAACACAACAGATAACAATCACATTATGGTTAGACAAACTATTTAACACTTAGATCCAGATTGTTGCCCAAAAATGTGTACGTACAGCAGCATGA
Source organism: Athrips mouffetella (assembly GCA_947532105.1). Lineage (NCBI taxonomy): Eukaryota > Metazoa > Arthropoda > Insecta > Lepidoptera > Gelechiidae > Athrips > Athrips mouffetella. Next base: position 13,785,568 of record OX383971.1, read on the forward strand.
GTTAACAAAAGCTCAGCTGAGCACAGCTATTACTAACAATTAAAAAAGAAACCGGCCAAGTGCGAGTCGTGCAAATGCAACTTTTATATTGTTTTGTAGACCAGCTAATCTAATTTTTGACGAAAAAAAAATGCTGATATGAATTTTTGTTGAATCTTCACGGCTCTACCCTTTATGTTACACGTTGTACAGTAAGAGCACGTCAATCTTGTTGACACATTGGACTTTTTACAGTTCTTATTTCAATAGATAGACGGGCTAGAGTCGCACTGCACCTGGACCTGTCGTTGGCTGTACATAGTTAAAAAAACCGGCCGAGTGCGAGTTGGACTCGCGCACTAAGGGTTCCGTACCTATCCATCATATGATATACTCGTACTAGGTGCTTTTGCCCTTTAATTTTAAAACTTGTTTATGTATAATGGGAAAAATTAAAGATATCCTTGATATCTTAATTTCGGTTGACAGCTGTCAAATTGTAAACCGCTATAACTTGAAAACTACTGACCCTAGACTACTCGTGTGCTGGGACAAATGATAGCTCTCGTCGAGATCTTCATTTCGGTTGACAGCTGTCAAACTTAAAACCGCTATGAAACTACTGACCCTAGACTACTCGTATACATAGTTCAGAGAAACCACAGATCTCTTTGAGATCTTCATTTGTGTCCGTCTCCCCAGCAACCCATGCGAGATATGGCCAAGTGGCATACACCAAAATTTAGTGGAAATTGGTTCATTCCATCAGTAAAGTGTCAGATTCAGTGCATCAAAACTGATGACACTACGAGGTGAAAACTTTGGGTGGCTGTAGAGACGTCTCGTCAGCCAGCCCATTCTATACAGGGAAAACTACGAAGATTACATAATAGCAAAATAGTTCCACATTTACTGCATGTCTAGTGCAATTGATTGTAAAAAAGCCGAATCGAAAATGTCCATATGGTAGGAGCACTTCATCAATAATTATGGGTGGCTGGAGAGACGTTTTCCCAGCCAGCCCATGTGATATCTCGGAACATATAGTAGGTAGGAAGATGAAACAAAGCTTAATATTTACTACCTACTCGGAACAGTAGGTAGCAAATATTTCAAAATCCTAGCTCCACTAACTTTTGAGATATTTGTATTTTTTCATGGGCTTGCTGGGGAGACGTCTCGCCAGCAAGCCCATGCTGTAACTCAAAAAGTACTGCACGTAGAATGCTGAGCGATATACCAATAGAGAGTGCATATTTGATGCAATAAGCACCAAGAAAAGTGAGTCCCTAGGTCTTATGGTTTCGGTGCTAGAAACAAAAATCATTTTCCCGCTGAAAATTTGGAATGCATGATGTGAAGTGCAACGTTGCCATTCTGTGCAATTCTACATGTTGCTGTTAGAGCATTCAAAAATCAATCTTGTGTCCTAATAGTTAAGAGGTCCTGTAGACGCACGTGTAGATTATTTGTAATTTGAGAATAGTTCGGGAGACGGTGTACTTAAAAGGCTGATTGGTTAACAAGAAGTTTTTATTTATTTGTGGACAACATGTGAAGAACAAAAGACATAATATGTATTTTGGCTCACGTATTTATTTAATAAATCAGTTTTCTTAACTTATTAATTACAGAACAATTTAAGAATACTTTAAAAATTTTAGTTTGTTACTGAGACCATTAAACCTACATCTCCTCCTAGAATACAGTTGTCACGGTTGCTAAAAAGAGATTGAGGCACCAGTTAGTCTTCACGTGATCTAAAATACATATTATCTCTTTCGTTCTTAACATGTCGTCCACAAATAAATAAAAACTTCTTGATAACCAATCAGTCTTTTACTAAGTACACCGTCTCCCGAACTATTCTCAAATTACAAATAATCTACACGTGCGTCTACAGTACCTTTTAACTATAAAGATACAAGATTGATTTTTGAATGCTCTAACAGCAACATGTAGAGTTGCACAGAACGGCAACGTCGCACTTCACATCATGCATTCAAAATTTTCGGCGGGAAAATGATATTTGTTTCTAGCACCGAAACCGTAAGACCTAGGGACTCACTTTTCTTGGTGCTTATTGCATCAAATATGCACTCTCTATTGGTATATCGCTCAGCATTCTACGTGCAGTACTTTTTGAGTTACAGCATGGGCTTGCTGGCGAGACGTCTCCCCAGCAAGCCCATGAAAAAATACAAATATCTCAAAAGTTAGTGGAGCTAGGATTTTGAAATATTTGCTACCTACTGTTCCGAGTAGGTAGTAAATATTAAGCTTTGTTTCATCTTCCTACCTACTATATGTTCCGAGATATCACATGGGCTGGCTGGGAAAACGTCTCTCCAGCCACCCATAATTATTGATGAAGGGCTCCTACCATATGGACATTTTCGATTCGGCTTTTTTACAATCAATTGCACTAGACATGCAGTAAATGTGGAACTATTTTGCTTTTATGTAATCTTCGTAGTTTTCCCTGTATAGAATGGGCTGGCTGACGAGACGTCTCTACAGCCACCCAAAGTTTTCAGCTCGTAGTGTCATCAGTTTTGATGCACTGAATCTGACACTTTACTGATGGAATGAACCAATTTCCACTAAATTTTGGTGTATGCCACTTGGCCATATCTCGCATGGGTTGCTGGGGAGACGGACACCTTCATTTCGGTTGACAGCTGTCAAACTTAAAACCGCTTTACTCGGAAACTACTGACCTCAGAGTAAAAAACTATAGAGTCCGCCATTACATATTCTGTATGAGCTAGTGAAGTGTACAGCGTCTCACTGTCGTCCATGCTAGTCGGTCAAGAAACTCAGTAAAGTTTTACAAAATCAAGATATCTTTAAAAATCGAATGTTTTAGTATAAACTTTGTTTGCGAAAGTGAAAATATATCTTTTTTTACTTGTGAATTGATCATTAATACTAAGAACGGAAGCGTAAATAATCCGTAATAGCCATTTTATGCGTGATTTTTAACACCGTTTTTTTCCTGAATGGTAAGTGTTTTCACCAGAAAAACTGTGGTAGTAGCATTTATTAGTCCCATGTCACATATTTCTCAGAGAGAAAGATAAAAAATTTACGTTTTTAGGATTTGAAAAAAAAAATCCATACATTTTAGTATGGAGGTCCCTCGCAAGAAAGTGCTACGTTCCCTCCTTAGCAGCAAGAGCTGCTACTAAAACCTCCTTGCTACTGACCCTGCCAAGTACTAAATAAATCTATGCCTAGACCAAGGAGGTTTTACTACGCTTCGCTAGAGCGTAGCGTGGGTTAAAACCATTGACGTAAGAAAAACGCTGCGCTTCTGGCGTAGTTTCCAAAATCTTTGGTTAAAACCAAAGAAATTAAGCAAGGAGGTTTTTGTTCTGAGGTTAAAACCACCTTGGTTGTAAGCAAAGATTTTGGAAACTCAGCGTTTTTCTTACGTCAATGGTTGTAAATTACGCATAAGTATCCAAGGAGGTATCATTAACGCTTCCTTTACAGAGGTAAAAAACGTATACCTTCGCAAATAAAATTTAGCTAAAACATATTTTGAATTTTCAAGATTTTTTGATTTTTGTAAAACGTACAAAAAAAACAAATGTGTTGCGGAATCATTCATCGGCTCTCCGCCTGTCACCCATGCGCAGAAAGTTCGTCAGAGCATTGACGTGAGAAAAACGCTAATTCCTAAGGAAGAGGAAACCTCAGAGGTAACTCAAAAGGGTACAGAGGGAAGACTCTGTGGAAGAGGTGCCGGAGGAAGAGGTCCCGGAGGGAAGAGTTCTATCATAGAAGAGGTCCCGGAGGGAAGAGTGCTCGGAGGGAAGTCTCGCATAGAAAAGGTCCCAGAGGGAGGAGTGCTAGGAGGGTAGACTCCGTTGAAGAGGTCTTAGAGCGAGGAGTGCTCGGAGGGAAAACTCCGTAAACGAGATACCTGAGGGTAGAGTGCAAGGAGGGAAGACCGTGGAGGAGGCTCAGAGGGCGAACTCAGTGACGTGTATATAAGAAGCTCGGATTGTAAATAACTCATAAATAAACGGAAAATCCTACATTGGCGTTTCACTCCAATCCCGAACCGCTAGCTCGTAACAATATTATTACATTCTCATATAATGCTGTCCAATAAATCTAGTTTTAGAAAAATAATTTAAAAAAAAACGCGTTGTTCTTTTTCCTAGTCACCACGCTTGTTAGCGTTGCGGCTTGCGAATGCTGTTGTTGGTGACCGCAGTATGTAAGATGGTAAAATAAACAGAAAGATGCTACTGCCCATCCTTCGATTAATAAGCCTTTAGTCGCCTCTAATTCTAATTATGTAACTGTACAGTCAAGAGCACTTCAAGCTTGACACATTGAACTTTTTACACTTGACAGCACGTCAGTAGAAACACCTTTGGACCTTATGGCGTGGTAATAAAGTTGAAAAAGTTTCTACCGACGAGCGGTTGACCGTACCGTTCTTATTTCAATACGCGTACGGGAGTTACAGTACCAGGAGATAAAAGTACTGATGGCGTGGCGAGTAAGCTGTCTATCAGTAATCTATCACTTAAAGAAGTCTACTTTTACGTCTGCGACGTCGTCTGCCAGCCCGCATATCGATAAAATATCGATTACAAGTTAGACAGCACTACTAAACACCGCCATGGTCATGTTCACTTTTACTTTTACGTGGCACGCTTTTGCCGAGTATATGGCACTCAGAACAAAGACCTCCTTGCTTCGCTCGGAGAAGAAACCTTAATATTTTTTTTCAGTATGGGATGACAACTGCAAGCACGTCACGTGCCATGTCAAATCATCAATGACGACACCCAACCAAATTAGAAGAACGAAACCTTCATTGCATTTACAAAGTTTATAGGATTATTGTTACTTGTTGTGATTTTAACGGTTGAAAATATTTTCAAAATATGTGCAAAATATAAACATTGTAAAAATTATAAAAAACATGTAGTGAACCAGTGAAAACTTATGTAAATTTATTCTTAAGTTGCTCTCCATATTAGTGAGTGTGTTTTTCAATAATATCGTGTGTAGTTGATGGCTGTACATCTTCAAAACAACAAAACGAAAACTGCAAAGAAATTTTGTGTTTTATCTGTAAGTTTTATTCAGTATTTTTCATGTTTGTGGGTTATTATCACAAATATTGCTTAAAAAATGTCAACTTATCATTCCTACATTCAGATAATATAGAAATTGTAACGTTTTTTATTGTAATTTATCGTTTTTTGTGGGATCATGTTGGAGGTAATGAGTGATGTATTTTTTATCGATAGTGGTGCTTTCACTTTCGAGCGGAGCGAGAAAGGTATTGTAGTCGTGAAAAAAGTTGCACAAATTTTCTCAAAAATGTGTTCTATATAACTTATATACCATATAAGGCAAGTCCCCTAAAAATGTCCGTCCGTCGCCGCGTCGGTCGGTCGGTCGGTCTGTCCGTCACGCTTTGGCCTAGCGGCTAAACGAATGGTCCGATTAACACCATATTTTAAATTTAAGACTTTTATGAAAATTGATCGAAGGGTCCTGAATGGTTTTTTGCTGGCTCTCATTGTGAGGGTAGCTGTCATACAACAAAAATGAAGAATTGATTTTTTTTTGTAAAACGGCTCAAATGATTTTTATGAAACTTTGCTTGACTAAGGATCTCCATGCAAGGTATCTTGCGCCAGCATCAGTTTGTCTGTGTGATTTTATATGAGGGGTGTTCCTGTGCTACCAAAACGTAAACTTGTTCAATTCAATTCGTTTATTTAAAAATATAAGCTTACAGACTAGTCCAACACACTTATACTTTAGTTACATAATTATATTATAAAACACTACTTTTCATCCTTAAAAACATGTTAAGGAACAGAGTGGCAAATCTTTGGACAACAATTGGGTTGTCATTAAATATATCAGCTAGTGGCTGTAGTGTAAGCATTTCATTGATAAGCACGTGCACGTGCTGAGGGAGCATTCGCGCCGCTGCAGGTGCGCACACTGATCGTCGCGAACAGCGGCCGCGTGCGCCTCTGCAGCTCCGCACCACCACCGCGCAAGTACGTTCCCGGTATACACAAGCTCATCCGAGACAATGCTGTGCTGTTATCGATTTTACCAGTTAATACAGAATGGTAGTGCAGGACTAATACCAATTTTCGTCTCAATTCTACTGTCCAGACTCACCATTCCGTACACAAATATAGAGGGATAAAGAAAAGGATAAGTACCATAGGTTTTTTTGTAGATGAATCGGGCAAATTTCTTCTGAACCTTTTCAATCATATCATTATATTTTGATTCCCTTGTGATTTACTCATAATTGGTTCCATTAGGTTTATATTACTTTCTATAATATTAATTCTGTTTAGGTTATCTACTTGAATGGATATTCAATTTGATTAGTTTTTACGAAAATTTTGTACACAGGATGTACCAAAAACTGAAAGGGCTTTTTCAGTAAACAAAACTGAACAAGTATCCCTAAGAATCGTGTTTTGAAAGAAAAAAAATCTGTGAAAATTCATATAAAGGCTGTTCCAGTACTACCAAATATTGAACATGTGATTTGTTCGAAATCGTTTACTGTCAGCATGGACGAATAAATAAAGAAGGACTGTCAATCCCCTTATAGAAATCGTATTCCGGAAAGGCATAAAACTAGATGGCGCTAATAAACAGCCTGAGAAGTTATTACGATTTATCGAGTATTCCGCTTAAAAACATACCAAATTTCAATGTTAGCGTTTCTTTATATTGAAACTATGTTGAAATTTTGAATGATTTTTTAGCAGAAAACTCGATAGTTCATAATTAATTTTCAGGTTATTTGAAAGCGCCATCTAGTTTTAATGAGTATTATGCTTTTCCAGGGTACGTTTTCTAGTATGGGAATTGCCAGTCTTGTTATTATTCGTCCATGCTGTCAGTAAGTTTTAATATTTAACAATTTGAATTCTGATTTTTATCTGCATATTTCATTAGAACATTTTTTAGAACAACTTAAATAAAAGTTTGTATTTCCATACTATGTGTAAGGTATTACAAATTTAAGTTTACGGATGATAGTTTTACTTGCATATTGCGAGAAAGAATGCGCAGTGCTGCTGTATTATTTACTATATTTTACAATATTCAACGCAAGTCTTGTTTTTGTTTTGAGTTCGATTCCCGATGGGGATATTGTCAAACAAATATCACTTTGTGCGTCTTCGCCAGATTGAAATATCTTAAACAGCATGAATCATCCTGAATCAACAAATTGTAAGAAATATAATAAAAAAATAATTAAATTAATCTACATAAAATTCTCCACAAAAAATGTCCAATAAGGAACTCAGCCCCACGTTATAAGACAAGATAAGATACATGAAAATTCGCTTGAAATTGATTGAGCTACTTAGAAGAAAACCACAAACCCGTATTTCAGCATTTTTGCAAAACCAACCGTGTTAAAATCCTACATAATTTGTATGTAAGCTAGAGATATTAATGAAAATTTAAAAAAAAAAACTTTACACCTCCTATCCCTCTTGCCTCCACCGCAACCGTCCTTTAGGTAAGAAGTTTGGTATCTTTAATATTAAAACAGCTACGTAAGAAATCACCTTTAGTAAAAAATACAAAAATTATTATTTTCCTGAATGAATTTAATAAATGCTTTTAACAGATTTGCCTTTCATTAAAGTTTAGTACTTCAACTTTTTGCTCAAACTTTCGACATCGATTTTTCCTTGTGTGACTTACCGACTATCGATAGATGAAAGCATGCACACATCCCTACTTGTGACGAATTATTTCCTATATATTACTTCTACATGAGGTCAAATTTCTTTGATATGGCATATCTATAAACGCTCCCTGGCGTAGTTTCCAAAATCTTTGCGTCAGAGCCAAACATCCTGCACTGGGCAATGAACGGATTGTTTGGCAATCCTAGTCGGTCGCAACAGGATACGTTTACTTCAGTATCTCACACAATATAACGGGCTCTATAAAATTTTTAGTCTGTGGTCACCGCTGCTTTGCTAATGCCATCTATGCACCCACCTTTACTACCTGTGTTCACTTAACTTAGCGTTCCGTGTTCTCGATAAAATAGGACAGATGGCGCCAAACGTACGTATTTCAGATCCCCATTTTTTATCTGTGCTGCTCCTTCGGTTGAATGTCTGATAGCGATAAAATAAAACTTAAATTTTTTGAACAAATTGCAAAAGTGTAGTGAATAAAATAGTGGTACGCAATAATAGAACAACAAAAGGTGATTACATAAGTGCAACACTCCCGTTTCAACGATTGCTGTGGCGTTATTGGAAAGGTGAAATCAGAAAAGGAATAACTAGTGAATAATGTTGTGGTCAACGACAGTGGCAGAAAAGTGATAATGGTAAGTACCATGTCATGTTTCCTTGTTTCGAAATAAGGGCATAAAGGTACTATTTTGATGAGGCAAAGATCCAGATGGAATAATAATTCTGTATTTAGATTTTTGCTCACATAACCAAACTTTCACGACTTCGTTGCTACCTACTGGACCAAGCGGCCTTGAATCTAATCTTGTCGAATCCCTAGTCGAGTCAATGTCATTTGTTAACAATTTCTTATATTTTACATTTAGCAGAAACCTAGGGAAAAGTTACTCCTCGTGTTAAGTAAAGAAAATGGTACGGTTACTAGATTCATCTAAATAAGCGAGATAGCATGCACGCATAATAGGCGGGGATAAAATGCAAGGTAGGTCCTATAAAAATTAAATCCTATGCGAAATATCGTCCCCCCATGCCCTTCATAATACCTAAGGCTGAATTTACGTTGGGTAAGTAAAATCGGGTCATAGTATACATACATTGCTTGCTGCATTCAAGTGTTTTCGTACAGACTACATAACAAACAAGCAATGTATGTCTACTGACCCCATTTTACTTACTCCGTGTAAATCTAGCTGAGCATGCTTGCCTTGCCATGTTGGCCCATCTCATCATCGTGATCGTCTAAATAAAACATTCACACTTAAAGCCCACGTCACACAGAGCGGTACAAGCGGTAAAGCGGTCCGGGGGCGGACCTGCGGGAAGCGAAAGCGTTCCGGGACCGGTCACACAGAGTACCGCGCGGAAACCGGGGCGGGACAGCGGGGCGGTAGCGGTCGGTGTGACATTATTTATATGTGATTATTCAAAAGACGTAAATCCTTTGCTCTATACAAAAAAACCAAACTGATAACCTAAAAAAAAGTCTGCGCAAAGCCGCAAAATTCTTATAAAAAAAAATACAACGTCAAAGTCCGCGCCCGGACCGCACCACACCGCGCCGCGCCGCTGCCGCTCTGTGTGACGGGTTGCATCGAACGCAATGGAATACAGCGCCCGCTCCCGCCGAAAGTTCGGCCCCGCGCCGCGCCCGGTCCGCGGGGTTGTACTAGCGGCCCGGCCGCCCCCGCGCCGCGCCGCGACCGCTTTCAATGTGACAGGGTGCATAAGAACTCATACTTTACAAAAAATACCGGCCCCGGAATGCTTCTGCTACCGCGTCAGTGTGACTTGGGCTTAAGGACGAGAAGTAAGTAGGTGACTACCGAGAACTTGAGCATGTTGATAGGTTCTCGTCCGTCTCGCCTCGGGCTTGTGGTGTGGCTACGGGATCGTGTTTTTGCCAGACTTCTCGGCGTGAGTGTATGTGTCTCAAGGTTCCTCTTCACGTTGGCCCATGATGGGTAAATAATATAAGCGAACACGCATGACGTGTAGAAGGCAAATTCGTCTGCATTTGGCCATCATGGGTTAGATTCGGGCGTTTCGCCACGGTGTCGTCGGTACATACGGCCGCTCGTTAGTGGAAACACTTTGACCTTGAGTGGGTCTCTGGTTTCGTGGGTTTTTTGTGTAGGTAGCGCTGGTTCAGCTTATACTGGTTTTGTTTCCACTTGCTTGCTGCCGTGCGTACATACATCAAAGGAATTCGTGCCGTTTTGATTGCGTGTCCCTCCACACGATGGCCGATCAGGTAATAGTTGTCGCCGGGATAGTGCAGACCTATGTAGGTAGATCTACCTAGATCTATACCGTAAAATTCATGGTGAGAAAAATCAAAAGTAAAATGTTAAGGGGAATACTTAATTTAAGTGACAATTTACATGCAACGAATAATAAAAATCTGTTAAGTACGAGCACAGAATATATAATAGTAAACAAGTTTAGTACGAGTTTTAACTCGAGGGAATTTGGCACAGTAACTTTTAACCAACTGCCCCTACCTACTGAAATCACCTCATCCTCTATTAATTTTTACGACTTTAGTTCGTGCTTATTTCATAAATTATTGTAAGCGCCGCGGTCATCTCGACGTCCACCTTGAACGGGCGACGATCCGTGAATGAACATCAACAAATATGAAAAGGGCTGCTCGAATACTTCGGCGATTAGGTATACTGCGTACAAAATAACTTTGTCCGTGACCGTTAATGCGCAGAAGTCAAAAAATTAGTCGCGGGGGTGAGCGCGGCTCCCCCCAGCGGGCGAGCGAATCGTTCATTGGCTCTCCGCCTGTCACCCATGCGCGGAAAATAACCGTCATGGACAAACTTGTTCTGAACGGGCTGTACCTAAAAATTACGACGAACATATGACGGCCCATGTCATGGCCCTATGTGAAGAGGAGGCTACAGATTGGTAGTTAGTCCACGAGACCACGTTCACGTACAGTCAAGCATGAGCAAGTTTATCTTGACACTTGTAGCGTTACTACTGCCTAAGCTAGCTTTAATGGCTTATTTACACCGTGTAACATTTTGCTCCCGTATAAATAACCAGAAACGGTACAAAGTCCAATGTGTCAAACTTAACATGCTTTGACTGTAACACACGAAACTAAATGGGCAAAAATTACTAAAACTGCACTTAAGTAGCACATCTGCTTTCTAGACCATGGATAGGCCATCCATTTTGAGTGTGAAGTACCCGAGACGGCGGCTTCGCATTATACTTTGTTAAAATCGGTAATACGTTATTGGTTGGTTGAATAGTTGCAGCAATGAGCAATTGCGTTGTTTTTTTTTCAGGCGTTAGCACATTAGCAGATGGCCACCAAGGGCGGCAGCAACTAGGTTAAGGCGTCACACTCGTAACCGGGTCGCGATTGCGGAACGAGGCGAGGTAAGAAACGCTACCTAGTATGGTAACTCGGCCGTTCTAAAAATGCGATCGAATTAAATACTTGTTCACCATGATTCCATGCTCGTGCTCTTTCATCTTTAACAAATTTTCTCATTGATTTCTTAACTTCAATGTTTGATACATATGTATTACCATATATTACTTTCATGGATGAATTGTTCGTCTATGCATGAGGTAGGTATCTAGTTATGGCAAACTTGTTTACTATTATATATTCTGTGTTATGGCTTAATGAAGGCACTATGGCAATCCTTTTTTTGGTTTGCCAAATAAGAAGATGTTTTATTTCCTTTTGCTTACATTTCCATACCCTGTTGGACAGGAAAAAATATATGGCATTTTTGTCAGAGGTGAAACTAAGTGGGCAGCTTTTAATGAAACATGTTTACAAACAACCTGTGCTTGTGCTACGTTCTTGTTTGACACTCATGATCGCTACACCAACATTGTGCTGGACAGTTCTTTGAAAGTCGACGTTATTCATTATATGCGGATTGTGGCGGAGCAATTTTTTTTTGTTTTTTAGTGAAAGCTTCACTAAAGGAATAGATAGAGGTACCTTCTAAAACAATTTGAATCTTTGATCCAAGTTTGTAGACAATATGAAAGTGTTCCGTCTGTAAGCCATTGGTTTAGGATTTCAGTAATCATCTCCATTTTATTATAGCGTGTCATGATTTAGTCTCCTCACCAACCAAATTCGCAAAGCTGCTGCATTGATTGTGTTTGCTCTAGACGTTTCTGCAAACTTTCTAAATTACGCAATGGTCTTGTTTCGCGACCTGTTTGTTTTGAAATGGTGCAAATGCAGTCATAATCACGATACTTACCTAAGCAAAGGTTCGACCAACAGTCATATTGTGCTCTATTAGGTGGTCATTTTGTTAGGCAGACCTATCCCTACATAAGTTTTTATTGAATTTGCTCTCATGCCATGTCTGTCCTCTATTCCTGTAACGTAGAGGTCTTAAACGTGGCGAATCAAAAGTTTGACGATTTGGCAAATTACTTGCTAGGCTGGTTTGGGGTAGTCATTGCGAAAAGAAGTTATTTGTGTTTGAACATATCTTTATTTTACAAAGTGGAAATTAAGTAGTGCAGGTAGAGAGTGCGGCATCCGAGCGAATGGAATGTGAGGGCATTGCGCAATTTGTTTTGACGGCGCGGCGGCAGCGGTGAAACGTTATTTCACTGCTCCATACAATATCTACAGCAGGCAGACTGGCGAACGTTTTCCGCCTAGTCACGCTCGCAGTGTGCGCCAGCGTAGCGTACTGGGTTTCGCGACTCTTGCTTCGACGCTAATTATAGAACCGTCATCTTATTTCTGTTGGCTTCTTAGTTGATATACGTGAAATAAATTACGTCTTATAAAACATGTTATACTTACAGTATTATGGTGGCAAGTTGTAGAAATCTTAAAAAATCTAACATTAAAATGTAATATCCTCTATCGCGCTACATTTTCTCAAAGAAAGTAGCGACAGAGCGACAAGGATCTCTTAGTAGGATCATGTCAAATATTGTGGCCGGAATGTGTCAACCCCAAAGACGAGCCCGAAGGTAGCAACAAGGCACTACCTACCTTTTCTCGTAACGTTTCGTGGTATTCCCATTTTACGTACCTGATAACAGATTGTTTTCGCTATATGTCATTTTCATGTTGCAAATCGTCAAATTATTGACCAAAGTAGTCTAGACACAAAATAAATACGGTAAACCAACAACTCGTGAATTCTCGAACCTTCAGTAGTTTTATTTATGGTGGTTTCGATACTTGAGATTGGCCAATCAATCTCCTTCGATGATTCATCGCAAAGCTCATCTCTGACATCAGATTCCGATGGCTCTTTGAATTTTCAGTTTTCCGTAAAAAAAATATCAATGGAAGGTCAATTATAATAACATTTATATTATTGTGATTCTTGTTTTCAAAGTTTCTGTTTTTTAAGACCTGTAGGAGGGAATCAATGTGTTGCGTGCGCCCACCACGAATAAAATAATGTACCTACGCTATGTCATACAACCTTATTTATTCTGAAAATACAGCGTCAATTTCAATTCGAATACTCGTAAAGCGTTTATATTGTCTTCTCATATGTTAAAACTTTGAAGTAGATACATAATTCCAAGGTTTGTCTTTTGTAGGAACAAATCTCTTGTTTTGTTTCGAAACCATCCCATCTCATCACAGTCGTGGTCGTGTGCTAGTTGCCAAGGTTCCGCTGCCTTGCGTGACCAGAGATTCAAGTAATACACCGGCGGCATCGTGCCGTTAAGAATAACAGTTCAGAAGAACGCGTAATTACAACGGCTGGATAGCCACATTACTATCTTGTTATTCATAACTTTGTATTAATGAGCTTACGGATACGCTAACTTCGTTTTAACTATTTCTCGTGGTCGTAGATGCGGATCTAGAATAATGTCCCGCTCACTTGATTCGACCCTGGCCTGTATTGCTAAGATATAACATTGCTTAGGTACTGTCTTGTGTAACAGCTATAAACGGATCTGTCACCTATGGCATGTCACGGAAAATAGGTTGATTTGACATGTACCTACTCGAAGCTTATAATTGCGCAACGTCAGTCAAAATACGCGTAAACATACAGTCAGTGTAGGCAGGTAAGTAAAGGTAAACGTAACCAGCTGGCTGCAAACAGGATCCGGCGGCGGCGGCGGCGCGCACGAATGCGAATCGTGTCGACAGCCTTGCCAGAGGCGATGTTTTTGCAAAACAAACTATTGCAACATCAACCCACTCTAGACGACTGTCGGCTCTCTCTTTCAACTCGTGTTACGAGACTCACTTTGCTTTATTATAAATTGTCCGCTTGTTTACGAACTATGGTTCTGACTTCAGCCTCTCTCGATCGATTGTTGAAATGTACACGTTTAGAGGTTACTCTTGAAAGAGCTACATATAAATTGGTCATATGAAAAACACGCAACGCTCAAATCTAAGCCTGCAACGTTGAAAGTTTGACCCTGCGATTTATCAAAAGATATCTTTACCGGATATTGTAGGCGTTTAAATTGGAAAATCGACCGGTACCGCCGCAATCGCTATGTCCCTGCATTTTAAATCTGTAATATCTTCGAAAGTATTCATTTAAATTACATGCTGGGAAGAGCCATATTGATCTCTATTAAATGCACAATGTATTTAAGGTACTTAATTGGATAAGGATTAATGCTGTATTGCTTAAATCGCTTTGTAAATAAGCCAGTATTTCTCGAAGGATAAAAAATTGTTATTTTGGGCTTTCCCTAAAAGATAGACATACCACCGCGGACTTTTTTGTAGACCTTTTTAAGGTGTACAATACTGTAGTACCTACATTAATTTGATCTATCTCGTAGGGTTCAGCCAGCGTTTGCAATGTAAGCGCAAAAAAATGTGTTTATTTACGACATCACATTAGAAACCTCTAAAATTATCAGTGTTTCTCTACTATATTATGAATTTATTATACATAAAAACCTTCCTCTTGAAACACTCTATCTATTAAAAAAAGCCGCATCAACATCCGTTGCGTAGTTTTAAAAGTCGTTGACTGATACCCTGTCAGTTTTCGGAAGGCTGTCGCTTTTACATACATTACAATAGTAGTTTATGCCACTGTCAGGTAAAGATAGTCATTGTAACATGAGTGCTTGTTTGTGACATGAGGCGCAGCCGAATCAGTCTTCAGTTTATAAGAGCATGAATTCTTTTTAGGGTTCCGTAGTCAAAAGGAACCCTTATCGTTTCGTCATGTCCGTCTGTCTGTCTGTCTCCCTAAAGTAACCACACGTCCCGTTTTCTGTCTTTTGTAGTCTTAGAGCATTTTGTAGTCTGTCCCGGTGAAACACTCCCAGAAGAAAGGAAGGTGTCGGTCCCAGAAGAAAGTTGTTTACAATAAAGCCGAATCAAAAACCGTTGTTGTTCAGGTCAGTTTTATATACATATACCACATTCAAGTGAATTCTAGTGCAAGTATTTGCTAAAATTGCTGTAGAAAATGGTACTTTTTATGAAGTTTCGCGCATGTGACATGTCGCGGAGTTCTTTGTTGCAACGAAATTTGTCGGTTAACCATCATCCAAATATTGCTTCAGAAGAATATAAAAGTAATAAAATAATAGTTAAATTGTACGCGACAGCTCAAGAGTGTGTGCTGTGCGATCAAAATCCCGAGCTTGCCCGTACTAAATAAATTTTGTAAGTGACTTTCATTTAGAGCTTACATTTTAGTTTCCAACATAAAAAAACTGTGCATGGTCACTTATCCTTGTTTACAAAACGGTTATGAATCAGTTTATTGACGTACGGTACGGACATTGTACCGACCGATATGGTTTCAATGGGCTGACTAATGCGAGTACGGGTGTACAGATATATAATATGGTGTTCTGTTTTCAACACGAGCAAAGCAATAAAATAAATAGTCCTGTTTGGAAATGCCTGGCGATCTGGTTAAAGTCGCTGAGAGCTGTTGAATGTGGGCAGCGCAGGTCTGATCATCGAAGACCTCCCCTAAGAAATCTTAAGTTGTCCTGCAGTCTCCGGTTCAATATACGGTGGGACACTGTAAAAAAAATCACTTTCTTACACTTCCCCCGTGAGCTAAATCACCAAAAATTTGGATGATTTCGTGCTTCAGAAGGCATGTTTAGTCATCCGTTCATCGGTCACGGCTACTATCTTACTAAGCAGCCGTGAACGAGCCATGTCAGGGGGCCTTTGGCGGCTAAACAACACTAATGATGGTCTTTCATCCAAGCACGTCAAGGCATATTCCTGAAAGAAGCTATATTTCATGGTTGAAAACTGCAATGTCATATTTACGCAGTTTACGATGCCGAGGCTTTCATAAATAGAATGCTGCCTTGGTAGACCGCTAACGTAAATTGTTGGATCGAATTCAGCCGCTTTTGTATAGACCGCCTTTATAACCTTGCAAACATACCAACAAAATATATAAACAAATGAAAAATTCTGCGTTTGAATTATTTAGTTAGTAGTACCTGTTGTGTCGTCTTTCTGTATATGTTGTCCATTGTAATTTCTTGTGTGCAATAAATATGATATAAATAAAAGTTTCAAGTATCATCTCATCATGGAAGTATCACGTCGTGATGTAGCGTCATTGTTATTGGAAGTATTTTAATATTTGTTTTTCCTGAAACATTTACAAAATCTTACATTCAGTAAGGTTGTATTGTAAGTTACTATTGGTGTACCTTTTACTTTCATCAAAACAGAACGTGTCAACAATAGAACGAAACTTTTTGGGCAAGGCAGTTTTAAAGGGCCAATAGTATGGATGGTCCAGGTATTTATTATGTCATAATTAATAAAGTGTACGCAAATGTATTCAGTTATGGATGTACGTACACCGTTAAAATAATTTTAATTATCGACGCGTCACTTAATCACCTTTATACAGGCCAAATATAGCTCGTTTACTTGTTAGCTTCGTTATCTGTTTTGTTTGTTGATATTTCAACGCCAAAATTAACACTGATAATGGTGTGGTATGAAGGCAATGTGGTCTTGGGAGTGGAAAAAAACCCTTGCAACATTCACTACGGAGCAGATAGTATAAATAAGGCCTCCACTACACTTCGAAAAATCCGAGGCAAAGAATATATATTATTATGGTGTCTTAGAGAAGGTGATAGCTGCCACGTCATGTGACATATTGATAGATAATGTCATTGTCAATCTCATAATAATACAACATCCCCTCTCTAGGTCAGGTTTAGGTCCCCCCCATATTTTGCCTGAATGAAGTCTCGGTCTAAATTTCGAACAATTTAATGTAACCTACAGTAACATACACATTCTAGTCATCGGGCCTTAAACAACTTAGCTGAATAGTTTTGCGTATGACTTTTATGAGAGTGTAGATAAGGCTTTACACCTGTTTTGTGTTGTATGCTTAGGAAATTCATTGTTTGTTTTCCTCAAGCGATGTTTAAAAAGGGTCACTGTAATAAGTACAGTACGTCAACGGTAAATGAATAAAGCGAATTAATACTCTATCAAAATGATCGCGTTCAAACCGTACGCGTCAATGCCATCGGGAACTTTCAAGAATGTTTCAGAAACTTCCCATGTCTGGCAAGATTCATTTAATCGCTGTTATAAATAAGTTATTGTGGTGATATTTTTGCAACTCTGAAGCAGTATTGTGTATTTATATTTAACCTTACCGAAGGTTTGCGGCCTTACGTTTCCTGTTTATAGTATGATTGCAGGTTGTATGCCGCATGTTTTTGTTTAGTCGCGCTGACGTCTACTCTGAAGACGATTCTCAAGAAAGTTGTTGTTATTTTCCATCGACAGTTTAAAAAGAAATGTTTTACATTGCTGGATTTGTATGCGTTGTGTCTGAAGCATGTCCGAAGAGTAACAATGCATGTTAAATTGTAATGTTTGGTTTTCGATACGAGGCATTAGAATTGAATTGTTGGTTGTTACAGCGGACGGCCGCGGCAAGGTCGTCGCGCTGTTGGCTGTCATTCACGTGGTTTCACTCACTACCTGCTTGTGTATTTTGATACGTTGGACTCATATTTGTTTGGCCTGTAAATCTCAACATAAATTACCATGAAATGTTTTTAGTGCATGTTTACAACGATTTGAAACGCGATAGTTTTGTTATGATCAATTTCAATGACCGTTTCTATGTACCCATCATTAATTTGACGACTATATGTAAGAGAATTTTTGCCAAATAAGTAGTTTTATTTTAGCTAGCTTGCTAACACTTTGTCTTTGTGGCTCGTTACTGATTCGCAAGTTACATTAATAGTTAGGGTGCTGGCTGCCATTTGGACATATGATTTGCTCATGATTCATATTCATATTATCAGTTTAATACGAATCGATTTGGTCCTTACAAGTTTTTCTGTGCGTCGCTGCGTTTTTGAGTTAAAGCAAAAAAAAAAGATAATAAATAATGTTTTTTTTGTCTGCGATTTGCTCATGATTCATATTCATATTATCAGTTTAATACGAATCGATTTGGTCCTTACAAGTTTTTCTGTGCGTCGCTGCGTTTTTGAGATAAAGCAAAAAAAAAAAAAAAATGTTTTTTTTGTCTGCCTTTGTGGCTGCTGTTTAAAATACTTCTGAAGATGTAGAAAATCGAGGAAGCAGACATGCAGGGCTCTGCATTATCACACACACCCTCACACACACACACCTATACACACACATATACTCAACAACCCACACACATACAGAAACACGCTCAATTAGGTTGAAATGTGAATATGGGTGTCGTTTGTATGGTTTATCGGGTCGCTGATTACGAAAACTACAACAATTTTGAAATCCAACGTGGTGGACGTGAAATACCATCATCCCCCTGGGGATGGAGTTGGGGTGCGATAGGTTTGAAATGTCTAAAAATCAATATGGGTGTCGTTTGTATGGTTTATCGGGTCGCTGATTACGAAAGCTACAACAACTTTGAAATCCAACGTGGTGGACGTGAAATACCATCATCCCCTGGGGATGGGGTTGGGGTGCGATAGGTTTGAAATGTCTAAAAATCAATATGGGTGTCGTTTGTATGGTTTATCGGGTCGCTGATTACGAAAGCTATAACAACTTTGAAATCCAACGTGGTGGACGTGAAATACCATCATCCCCTGGGGATGGGGTTGGGGTGCGATAGGTTTGAAATGTCTAAAAATAAATATGGGTGTCGTTTCTATGTTAGGGATAGCGGTAAAATTGGCGTTAGGGGTAGGGATAGGTAGAGGTACAGGTAGAGGGAGGGGAAGAGGGAGGGGGAGAAGGAGGGGTCGGGGGAGAGGGAGGGAGAGAGGGACGGGGGGCAGGGGGAGAAGGAGGGGAAGGGGAGGGAGGGGAGGTGGAGAGGGAGATGGAGGTGGAGAGGGAAAGGGAGAGAAAGAGGGAGGGGCAGGGGGAAAGGGAGGAGGGGGAGAGGGAGGAGAGGGAGAGGGTTTTAGTTTTTCTCAATTACTTCTGCGAATTGGCTGTTTTGAAATATTACATAAAGGTGTCTCTCATCTGTCTTTCTACATTTGTTATGCCCGGTTTACATTATTCCAGTCCAGCATTCCAGTCCAGTGCTGGATTGCAACTGGAATAATGTAAACCCTCACTGGAATGCACTGGATCCAGTAAGCATTCCAGTCCAGTCACTGGATTCGCGGTCTACTTTTGAATCCAGTGCGATCAATCCAGTGCAACTGGAATAATGTAGACGGCCAATCCAGTGCCATTCCAGTGCTGATGAAGTACACATGTGTTGGTTGTTTTTGCGGATTTTTTTTTGCGAAGAAAGGATTTAAGAATGGTGAGGAAGTTATCTGAAGACGAAACTGTAAAGTTTGTCAATATATACCGAGAAAATCCGTGTCTATGGGATATAACATCAGAACATTATAAAAACAAAGCTATGCGCCAAACTGCTTTGCAAAATCTGTGCATTGGTATGGAAATTGAAGGATTCACATTGCAAGATGTGAAAAACAAAATAAAAAGTATTCGTTCAACATACTACCTTGAACTAGACAAGATTAAGTTGTTGCAAAAGCATTACTGACCCTCCTTTTTGATCTCTTTCGCTGATCCTCTTTCTCACCCACATCCGTTCCTTTTTTCTTAGTTCATTATCAACCTCATTAATAACTTCTTGGAGCAAGAGTGATTGAGCACGTTTGAAACATTTTCGAAACTGATCTCTTTTTGTTTTTGAAATCATTGTCACTGAAGTGTTCATAATTCAACGGCTTCTAAATGACTGGAATAATGTAAACAACGAATCCAGTCCAGTGATCCAGTCCAGCACTGGACTGGAATGCTGGACTGGAATAATGTAAACCGGCCATTAGGTTAAGTTGTTAGGTTTGTGGGGTGGAAAGGGGGGATGGGTAAGGGGAAGGGGGACAGGGGGGAAGGGGGTTGGGGGAGGGGAAAGGGGGATTGGAGGGGTAAGGGGGAATATGGGGGGGTGGGGCGATGGGAGGAAAGGGGGGTGGGGGGAAAGGAGAGGGAGAAGGGGGGAAGAGGGAGGGGGAGGGAGGATGGAGGGGCAGGGAGGGGGGAGGGGTAGGGAGGGGGGGTTAAGGGGAAAAGGGAGGGGAGAGGGGGAGATGGAGGAGGAAAAGGGTGGGAAAAGCGTTCCGAAATATGTTTCAGTTAAGTTCGAGTTCTGTTTTTGTATAAAATCCACGCGGACGAAGTCGCGGGTAACAGCTAGTACAACATAAGCCTTAGGTTATAATGTAAAAATCAATAACATACTGATGTTGTACTTACTTAAAACTTAATAAAGATATTATTATTATTACGGGACGAAATATTGGATTTTTGCATTTTGAAGCGCTGTAACTTAACAACACAGGGCTATTATGATGGCAGACCATTTTTCTGTAGTCCTATAAATTGTGTTTAATCGAACATTCATGGTCTGCCATGTGTACGTACGTTTCATTGTCAAATTTCAAAATAGTTAAAACTGAATTCCTCAAACATGAGCAAATCATATAGAATTTTGTCCATCAGCGCACCCTTACTGTCTTTGGCCGTAATCACTAAGTAAATAGATAGATAGATAAATTCTTTATTCTTTATAAATAATACGTGATCTTTCCACAAAATGGACATGTCAGGCCAGGAGGCTATTTATTAGATGTCAGGGTTTACTAGACTAGTCAAGCTATACCTGTAAATACAAGTGCTATTACTGCTTAAAAATTTAAATTATTCCTCATCAGCAAGTTTTAAATGAGGCAATCAGTACAAGTTTAGCTGGAAGGTCTTTTAACTGTTCTCGTAGAATCCAAAGGTATTGTTCTCAGTTCCTCGCAAAGTGAAGTCAATTGTGTTTGGTGTGTCGAAACTGTGTCACCCGAGCTTGAGCTAGAGCTGGCCGTCACGGGGCTTCACGCGAGTGCCGAGCGCAGCGCCGGCGCCGCTGCGGTGTCGCTCACAACTGGGCTAAGGTCGCGGGCATGCATTTTTCATTGCACCTACTTATTTACCTGCACGAAACTAGCTCTCGTAAACAGAACCAGCGTAATCAAAGCAGAATACTATTTTTTTTGCACTAGTGAATATTCACGTATAGCAATAAAGTTATCTGCCATCGGTTTTATTGCATCTTTCTTTACTTATACTAGTACATAGTATTCTATTGATTAGATACGGTTTTCTTCCTTAACAAATAACTTTTAGTAACCTTTGTTATTATTATCATTATCAAACAGTTTATTATATTTATGTACCTACGTTATTAAATTCTTGACATATTTTGGGTTTAGCCCAACTTAATCTTATTTTGATCCACAGCTTATAGAATCTAAACAGAGCTGCTGTGACTCAATCTCGTGACCAGCAGCGCTGGCATCTGTCTGCTCCGGCGTGACTAAGAAAATATGACACGTATGTGTGTGTACATAAATAATAACACGCTGAGACCTACTATCCGTGTATCTTTTATATTGTTCTCGACTGACTCGAAATTTAAGTCTGAAACCGAACCGATGAAAAATCGATTTCAACAATCAGTAAATATTTTTATCAGTTATTGTTAAGGACCATAGGACGGAGTCGTGAAAGTCTGACACTTACGTCATGCTATACCGTATTGTTACATGCTAATATACTAAACAAGCATCAGTTAATCTATTGCGACAGGACAGGTCGTATTTGTAGTAATAGAGTTTGCATTACATAATGGCAAGTGTATCAGGAGTTCCTGGCATGAAGCCAGGGGGAGGCGTATTGTGAAATGCGCTTTCGATGCGGCTGCGTTCGAATGTGGGTCAAGCGAGAACGAACCCGCTTTATGGCCGTCGCTTCCTGGCGCCGCCGCGCAGAACAAACCCAACTCCATTCCCCAAGTAGCTTGACACAAATAGATTTTATGAAGATGTATTAGCGATAGAATGACCAAAACTCAGATGAATGAACTCGAAGCTTTTTGATCTTTGCATTCTGGAAACTCCGATGACGGCATCCAGTGAAGAACATATTTCGCAGTATTGGAGATTAGTCAACCGATTCTTGTTTTACAGTTTACTTGGTAAAAATATTGTTGGTTTAAATAAGGCAATACATGACGTGGCTGTCTTGTTTGTTACTTCTTGGACTTATATCGCAGTAAAGCATTTTCCTCCTTTCACTTACGAAATATCTAAATCGATTTAGTCGTCATCATAATTTAAAGAAGCGGTGTTATTTCTTTAGAAGCGGCAATCAGGATAATAATGTCAGTTGAAGCAATCAAGTTTTTCCTGTATCGGTTCACCGGATTGGGGGGGTACTTACTACACAATATGTTCTAACACCGTCGTGTTGTGCTCGTTTCTGACTTGATCAGAATGTTTTCAATTTTTAGGATGTCTTGAAATTTTGAATCTTCGTAATTTTGATTCTTCTTTTTTTGCTCTTACTCGTAGTATGTATTAAAGAATTGTAAGTTAGGCTGTGCAAAAAATATTTTTAAAATATTCCTTTTATGTTACGTACGAATATTAAAGCTGAGTACTTTCCTCTAGAAATGTCTAGTCTATATTATAAAGTCAAGAGCACGTCGAGCTTGTAGTTCTCATTGAAAAAGGAAAATAAGCCGAAGCTTGTCCTGTTCTTATGTCTGTACCACAAAGCAAAGGCCTCCCCTTCACCAAAAGATGTGACAGTGATTTGTTAACTGTAATGGTATATTTCCACAAAATATTACGTTAATGAAGCATGTGTTTAACAATTATTAAGCTAGGATCTGTAATTTCTTCAGTGATACACTGACAAACGACCAACCGAAAAAGCTGACAAGTGTCCTCCCGTAGTCCAGCCTGACTTTAAAAAAGAGTTTTAACCTGGGCATGTGCAATCGGATCGTGTGTATCGAATTGGCTCAGGTTTTGGCACATGACGGTGATGTGTTAGCTGTATACTGTACCATAAAACATTACACAGAAATTATTGTTCATGATTTTATCGTGTGGTAAACAATTATTAAGCCAGAATGTGTAGTTTCTACAGTGATACACTGACAAACGACTAGCCAAAAAAGCCGACAAGTGTCCGCTTGGAGATTGATTTTAAGCTGCCCTGGACCCCAGCCTGACTTTGAATGTTGTGGAGTGTAAAAAGAGTTTTCACCTACTTGGCATATATACAATCGGACCGTGTGTATCGAATCGGCTCAGGTTTTGGCCTCGCTGGAAGCGGCGGTGGTGGCAGTGACGACGGCAGAAGGCGGGCGGAGCGAGAGGCTAGCTCAGGGCGGCGCGGCGCGCGCGGGACGTACGGAGGCGCCGCGCCAGCATGAATCATGCCGCATCTCGCCCCGGCCGCCCGCGCCACAGACGCTCACCCGGAATGTAGGTCACCTGCTTGCGATGGTTTGTTTGGGTCCCCCCGAATTAGAGTGTGTTAATAATACGGCAACCTTTACTCGCTGCGCTCAAACTCCACGCTATTTTCGTCAGCGGTTTAAAACGCTTCGCATACCAGCTCTCATGCATTTTGGCTTTGATTATATTGAGACTTGCATTAAATCGGATTTGTATGCCGTTTAATGCTATGGAAACGTTTTATTAGGTAATACTCGTAACTGTTTATAGTCTCTCGGAAAACACGTACGGTACAACATCTATGTAACTGAGCACCAATATTGATTTTCCTTATGGCTTGCAGTGATTACAGAAAAATCTCTAAACGCTGAGAACTACAAACATTGCACACCACACTGTAAAAATACACGTTTCACTTGATCGCATAACTTCTTTTAATTGTTTCCAGAAACTCGTAATACAAAAGTCAAACTTTTGACTCGAAGGGACCTTCAAACGTTGAGGAAAATCGTAAGAAAAACAACCGTTACGTAATCACTACAAACTCATATGTAAGACTTTTTGAAAGATTAGGTTTATTTCGCGCAATGTTTACTTTTTGTTGGGGGCTTGCAACATAATAATGGATTCTTTGAACTCTGAAGGCTGTTGCTGTAGATATGTACCGTTACCCAACAGTTCGTAGTTTATCTTGCTAGTGATGTCGTCGTTTCTCCTCATCGTGTGAGTATTCCTATGATGTTCCCATTTCAAGGCGATTCCTATGATGTTATTCTAAGATATATGTATATATTAATTAGCCTGAAATGTCCCAATACCGGGTAAAGGCCTCCTCTCTCTTAAGTATAAATAATAGACTTGAACTTGATATCAATTGAGCTTAGAGTACAGAGGCGCCGAATCCGTGGGTGCTCGGACGGTGCTCTCTACATATTTCCTCGTCACTTCTTTAAAACCAACAATCAATTGAGTATGAACAGAACAACCATGTGTGAGCAATCACCCGGTTTTCTAAAAGAGCGCCTCTAGTCGGAGATGAAGGCGACGATGTAAAGAACCTAACCAAAAGCACAGATTAACTAATAGCAAACTAACGTATTTACTCGGTGTTTACTATTACTTTCCATCTTTGGCTGGGTCTGTAGAAAATGGATTTTCAAATAAATAGGGGGTTAAAATTGTCTTATTGTCAATCCTAACCGTGGACTCTTAAGAGTTAATCCGGTTACCTATTAGATCAGCAGTTGCATAAAGGCGTCATGGCGGTACGCTAAATAGGTCAGTCGCAGCCTGACTTGTTTGGGTCCCGCGTATTGATCAAACACGGAACCATCTCTGCCCTCTGATCGCTGTGCGCACGCAGATCGACATTGCATGGGCATGGTCAATGCAGCTGCATTAGGCTTTATAGCCGAACTAGGTCGGGTTGGATATGGATCTGCTTGCACGACGATATGCTAGCCGAGAACCAAATGTTTAGAGGTGGAGTGATATTGAGCACACATTTAAACTTTTCGATTAGCTATAAGATGTTTTGGCAATTTAACTGAAATGGGATTTTATCTCTTTATGTATCTCGTCCGTCCGTCCATCCATCCGCCCATCCTTTCAACCGTCCATCCATCCGTTGGGCCATCGGTCCATCCATTTCTACCCCTTTCTATCCCTATCCGTCCCTGTCTCATCATTACATACCATGCAACGTCCACTGCAGGACAGTAAAAGTTTTTCAGCAAAAAAGGAATTTTACTCGCAAATAAATCAAGTTTGCATGCAATTTATGTCCAGCACAAAAATAATTCGTTCAGCAAAATAATCATTTGCGCAGCAGAATAGTTCTTAGTGCAGCAGAAAAAGCAGTAAATCGTGGGTTAGGCTTAACTTAGTTCTGGCACTCGCCAGCCGCTGGCGCGGCACACTCGCTACGCTCGCTCGGCTCGGCTCATGCATTGTGGTCGTAAGAGAACCGAACCCAACCTAACCGATCCCGAACGGGATTAACGGGTTGGGTTTATAATAAGAATTGTTATGCAAAGATTATATTTTTGATTTCAAAGATAGCATTTTTTTTTGCACATTAGTTACTTAACTAAGGCGCTTTCTGTCCGTTTTTGCCCTCCTCTTGCAGATTTATGTTCTTTTGTATTTAGTCACTATTCTTCTCTTGTACACTACCCTGGTGGTACTTTTTTTTTTACCCGACTACGGCAAAAAGGAGGGTTATGATTTTGACCGATATGTATGTATGTATCTTTATCTATCCCGTGTGGTGCTGGCAAAGAATAGTACCATCCCATATATACCCGGGGGTGTCGTAAGATGCGACTAAGGGTTATAAACTGGAAGATGGGCAGCAGCATCCTCCTGTGTATCATACCATCTTACTTACTGCGGTTACCTACAACTGCGGTCCATGGTGCCAGCCGTAACGCTGGTGCGAGGTGACTATGGTACTTCCCCTCCAGATTTTTCCAGCAAAAGCTAGAATTCTGGAGACTTGTGTATCCTTTCGACTAATCTCATCGTAAACATGAACGGACAATACTTCCTTTGACAAGTTTCACTGTAACACAGAATAATAGTAGAGCACTGGCGATGGCAGAAGGCAACTACCATGTATATATATCTGTAGTGGACATTTCATGGCATGTTATCTGTTCCCCCATAACTTCTAAACTACTTATCGTAATTTGACAATTGAGGTATCGTTCAAGCCTCTTGTTCATCCGCTGGTTATAGGATGTGAGACGTTACATTTAATTGAATGTTGCGCCCTCTAGAGGTAATTAAGTCATGATAAAAAAAAATATTAATGATACCGTGCTGGGTATCAAATGAAAAGGCTTAATGAGCATATTTCAATACATGTTGGTGGCTTTTTATATTATAACAACGTATTTATAACCCCAAAATAATAAAATTATAAAAAAAAATCAAAAACTAGAACCTCACTACTGGCAAATCTTGCTCTAAAAATTATAAAGCCAGAAGAAATAACGCGAGAAATATAATTAATAAAGACAGAAAACAGTAGCGGTGAAAGAACACCACCTTGTGGTACCCCAGCATGTCATAGGGACCATTCCGACGAAGCGTCATTGGTTCTAACACACTGCTGGCGGCCGTAGAGATAGGAGCGGAACCATTCGATCACTGAGGGAGAGATGTTGATAGAGTGGAGGATGGCAAGAAGGACATCAAAGTTTACAGAGTTGAATGCATTGCTGAAGTCAAGCAAAGTTATAATGGTAAGCTTGGTATTGTCCATTGCGTAACGAATGTCTTCTCAGCAACGCACTAACTGTATTGTGGGAAGGGCGGAATCCGGATTCGAAGGAGCAAGTGAGATTATTTGAAAGTAAAAAGGAATAGAGTTGTTTATGGACTACGCTTTCCAGTACTTTGAGAGGGCGGGAAGGATAGAGATAGGTCGGTTGTGAAAGAGGGCAGTAGGATTTGTGGTTTTTGGCAATGGTAAAACAAAAGCTTTTTTCCACTCGGTTGGGAAGACATTAGAGATCATAGAGAAGTTGATAATGTGCGAAATTATAGGCACAATGCCATCCAAAACGGGAAGACTCAGGTTATTACTACCTATCGCCTTTGTGGAAATGGATAGAATACTCTTTTTAACATGCTCCTCAGTGACGGGTTGAAAATTAAATGGAGGACAGTTTGGTAAGACAAGGCTTGAAAGATAAGAAAGACAGATGGCCTTAGTGGCGTCATCGAGGGTGACTGGAGGAGTCGAGAAATGTTTGTTAAGAGTATTTAGATCCACGGTACCTAAGGAGGTATCCGTGGCCTTGACATCTAATGACATTAGAAATTTCCAGGTCTGAGCCTGTGATAGATGGTTAAGGGAAGAATGAATGTAACGTCGTTTTGAGTCCTTACACATCCTGTTGCAGATGTTACGCAGCTTTTTGTAGGCAGCAAGATTGTTATCAGTCGGATCCTTCTTGAGTTGTTTCTTTGCCCTGTCCCTCCTGGACATTACCTCTCTTATTGCATCAGTCAACCAAGGAGCCAGGAATTTTGTTGCTGAAGAAATGTTTACTTCATATGTTAATGCATCTCACTTCTAAAGAATTGGACTTTCATACAAACCCTTATTTCACCCTTTTTCGGGATGATTTTCGAAAAATGCTGACACAAATGTTTCTCTACTTTTTGTTCCTAAACTAGATCCAAATTGTTTATATATCTTACAGCTTGTTTCAAAACCGTAGATCTTCCAAATAAGTTTTCAACTCATATTTCACCCGAGAGATGATGTGATGTGCCAAAACTGCAAAAAAAAATTGTTAATTTTGTTCAGTTTCGTGGGCAGATCCACCCACCCACACCCACTTGTATTTCCAAACTTTTCCGTTACACGCTGTCAAGGACGAAATAGATTATTACAAGTACCTTTAACGTAGTTGTTTATTTATTTACTAAAGTAGTGTGAGATAAGGTTTGATAGATAGATACCGCATTGATATCTCGGCGCTGGTTAATTTGTGAAGGCCCATATCAGATATCGTGTATTACCACTTCTCAATATAGAGTGTATGTCAGGATTGACGTGGAGTGGTGTAGGTTATGTAAAGGATTGTAGGTTGGTGCGAGTAGCGGCGACCTGCGACCTGCAAGCGACCCACTGACAACTAGGCCACGGCTACTAGCCCAGCTGCTCCACTACACAGTCACTGATACTCGGCCTTTACTCACTAACTGAATGTGATGCCCTGGTTATTTACAGATATGCCAAATGTAGTTTCAGTTATATCTTCATTATTATGTGGCATATGAGCTAACCAAACAGCGCACAAGTAAAAATATAGACCTTTTCCAGTGTTATTCAATAGGATAAATAAAGTAAAAAGATTCAATAACTCTTTCTAAACAAGTGGCAAAGTAAGTTTCAAATTTGGCGTGAAACTTTCTGCAGAATACGAAAGTTAATTAGTCAAAATAATGTTATTTGTTCTGTTGCTTATACCTGTAAAATGTTACTCAGCATGAGTTAAATTTTTTAAATCTTTATTGCATTAATTTCGTTAAAGAGATCGCAATTGCAATGTTGCGCCATACGTAGAATGCAGTTGAGTGGAGGCTGCTATCTAGGGCACGCTGCAAGGCACATCGTCTGCCAAGTTCGTGCCGCGCGCCTGCGCCTCCCGCCCGTCGTGCTAGTGTTCGATCGCGTTACGTCGACGCTACGTGTAACGTAATCGTAAGACCCGTAAGTAGGTCGACGGGTGCGCGCGCAGGCAAGCCGGGCCACCCTCGCCCTCCGCCGCTTGTACGACGTCACTATTGATCGCGCACGTGGCGCCGTAAGTGACGTAGCGTTGTCGCGTCGGTAGTACTCCCTGACACCCCCTGTCTTGCCCACTGGGGTGGCCGCCCTCAACTGCAGCCTCGAGCTGCAAGCTGCAATTAACTATGCTATGATTCTCATGCGTGAGCCTAGTTTTCAGCCTCCGCTGTTAAATGAACGCCTGCTAGAATCTTTTCCCATTCATTATTTCTCGTAGTACAAAATATTTTCTAAGAACAGAATAAGTTGAACGCTTTCATTGTCAACAGTAATTAAATTTTCTAGTCACATTCAGACTTAGTATATATTTGTTTTTTAGCCTCGCTATGATACCATAATACGAATAGGGTCGTATGAAATATAGTAAAATTATCACAGTATAGTACCGTAAATGTAGGTTTATAGTACACGTGTAGCAGTAATTCACGTGGTCGACCGTGCACGTCGCGTCGTTTCGTACCCGGCGGTTCAATTTTACGTTTTCTTGCTTGAATTGTTAGTAAATACACTCACAGGAAATCGATACAATCTCTGAATGGTTAGCATTCTTTTAATGTTATCGATAATATGACAATCGCATTACGCGACGTCCGGCTGTTTTTACATGCACAATGGGTGTTGATGTTACTGGCGTTGACGTCACAGCTCAGCGAAGCCTTTCGCTATCCTGTATGGAAGTGATAACATGCGTCAATAATATAATTGCAAAAACTATTGTGATCACGTGCGCTTGCTAATTACTTGTCAAATTAATCATATCATTGCATTTAATTTTATTCGTTCGCCGCACGTACGCACGAGAACGATATGTTTGTGCTGATTCGAGATCCAAGTCTCGCATTATTTTATCGTTCGACTGTAACGAGTAGGTTTAAGTCGTTGCATTCAATCGATTCGGAAATGCCTAATTTTTAATCTCGAAGATAATCGATAATCACAAACGTGCAGCGAGCAAATAAAAAAAAACCGGTCAAGTGCGAGTCGGACTCGCGCGCCGAGGGTTTCTATGGTATTTTTATATAACTATAGTATTTTAGGAAGCAATAATGTCCATTTTTAGGACCGCTAAACTAAATTTGACAAACTTCGGAGATAAGGGGGGTCCCTTGTATTTTTTCTGAAATTTTTATCATAACTTGAAACCTAAGTCGTATAAAAATACAAAAATATATTTTGGAATGTACAAGTAAAGCCCTTTCACATGATTCCCCACTCGATCTAGTAACGACAATCTGAAATTATGCCCCCCCCCCCCCCCTATTTGGGCCCCCTCATTACATTGATAATCATAATTTTTTCATATTCTTTCTTGTCAAGTAAGTTGGGCAACCATAGTCTGAAACTATTCCCAAGTCGATAGCATGAGTGGTTGCTGAGATATGCAGGTATGACAGACAGACAAAGTCGCACCATAAGGGTTTTTACCATTTTGGTATCGGAACCCTAAAAACCGTTCAAGTGCGAGTTGGACTCGCGTGCCGGGGGTTCCGATATACCTATAGTATTTTTAGAAGCAATAAATTCCAGGTTTAGGACCGCAAAACTAAATTTGTTTGTAAATGATTTCTTTTTTCAGATTACTAAAAAACTGTGCAACTTAGAAAGATAGTTTTATTTTTGCCGTAATATTTACATAAATTTCTATCGACTGTAATTCAAATTTTTCCATTCACAAACTTCGGAGATAAGGGGGGGGATGTTTTTTTTCACATTTTCCTCATTACTTCAAAACTAAGATTCGTAAAAAAATACAAAAATATATTTTAAAATGTACAAGTAAAGTCCTTTCGTAATGATACCCCATTCAACCTAGTAAGCACAATTTGAAAATTGGCCCCCCCTATTCGGGCCCCCTTTACGTTTTAATAATCCTAATTCTTTTTTAATTCTTTCATACGCAATTAAGTTGGGCAACCATATTCTAAAACTATTCCAAATTTCAAGTGGATAGCATGAGTGGTTCCTGAGATATACAGGTGTGACAGACAGACAAAGTCGCACCCTAAGCTTTCTTTTGCTTTCGAGCGGAGCGAGAAAGGTATTGTATTCGTGAAAAAATAGGTTTTTCTAATTTTCTCAAAAATGTGTTCTATATCACTTATACATCATAAAAAACAAGTCTCCCAAAAATGTCCGTCCGTCGGTCGGTCGGTCGGTCCGTCGGTCGGTCGGTCTGTCCGTCACGCTTTGGCCTAGCGGCTAAACGAATGGTCCGATTGACACCATATTTGAAATTTAGCAGTTTTATGCAAATCCATCGAAGGGTTCTAAGTGGTTTCTGGCTGGCTCTCATTTTGAGGGTAGCTGTCATACAACGAAAATGATAAATTGTAATTTTCTCAAAAACGGCTCATTGAATCTTGATGAAACTTTGCATGACCAAGCATCTCCATGTAAGATATCTTGCGCCAGTATCAAATGATCTGTGAAATTTCATACAAGGGGTGTTCCTGTACCACCAAATCGTAAATATGTGATTTACCCAAAATTGGTTCCATTGAGTTTATTAAAATTTTCTATAATATTACTCCTGGATTGGTTGTCTACCTGACTGGATATTCTTTATGACTTTTTGAATAAAATTTAGTACACAGGGTGTACTCGTACCAAAAACTGAAAGGGCTTGCTCAGTAGACTAAACTGAACAATAATCCATAAGGAACATGTGTTGGTAAATTTAAAAAATCTCCATGCAAGTATCGTTTGATGTTTGTTTGTTTTAATGTTTGACAATTTGAATTCTGAATTGATTTGTATATTTCATTCGAACATTTTTTTAGAAAAACGTAAATAAAAGTTTGTATTTCCATACTATGTGTATGGCATTACAAATTTAAGTTTGCGGTTGATAGTTTTTCCTTGAGTATTGCGAGAAAGTAAGTGCAGTGCTGCTGTACCATTTATTATTACCATTTTGGTATCGGAACCCTAATAAAAAGAACATCTGTCTTATAAAAGAATAAGTGTTTCGTACAACTTGAAGTTAGCTTTATTGTTTTATCCTAAAAGTTTTGTCCTCAAGCTATCCAGTAGAAGAAATATAATTATTATTTATTTCTTCAAAAACAGAATAATACTGTTACGTGATCTTAATACTACTTAGATTTGAAGTTTTGTTTTTGACTTTTTGGATTTATTATTTATTATATATATTTATTATTTTATTTCTATTTGGTTTTCCCTTCAGCCATAATCTTGACTTACAAGAAAATAAGTTAAGAGAAAGTTTAAATATGACATTATTTAATTTGACATGTCGATATTCCACTAAATTCAACTTCATCATATCAGCCGAAAGACGTCCACTGCTGAACATAGGCCTCCCCTAAAGAACTCCATGAAGACCGGTCCTGCGCTGCTCGCATCCAGCGGCTTCCCGCGACCTTGACCAGATCAAATTCAACTTAATTGACATTAATAGATAGTTATTTACATCTGACTTTAGATAAGTATTAAAGAAACAAAGAGTCCAACTAACTTCTTAGTTTTCAGATTTGTTAAGTTAAAATTTTCTTTAACATTTGCTTCAATTTTTTTGTGACTGCCTCTTAAAACACTTCATTTTGATACCCCACTTTATAGCCAGCAAAAATCCGCCATTTTGATTTTTCATAAAGCGCCGTCAAGAGGAATCTAATGACGTATCATGTATCGAAAAAGTTGAGTAGTTACTAGCAGGCATAGGAACGGACAAACGTTTAGGTCAAACACATAACCCTCCTTTTGTTCTTAGCCCCACTCGGAGGTCTCCTGAAAAGAGTATAACCTAATCAAACGACATCGAATGATTTTTCAGATAAATGCGCATATTTCATTAATCGTCTCCGTTACGTAGTTTTATTCTGTTTGAAAAGTATAAAATGCACTAAACGACGTCATACAATTCTATTGACAGTCAAATTATCATAATCCCAGATTGAAGTCTCTTCTGTCTTGAGGTCATGATATCTATAGTGTTTTAATAAAGTTCAATCTATATATATAAAAGAAGGTGACTGACTGACTGACATATCAACGCACAGCCCAAACCGCTGGGTCTAGAGATTCTAAATTTGGCATGTAGGTTCCTTATGAAGCCTAGGGGTGAACTAAGAAAGGGTTTTACAAAATTCCACCCCTAAGGGGGTAAAATAGGGGATGAAAGTTTGTATGAAAGTCCGTCAGTTTTGAAGTTAGGATCTTCAAAATTTGTATTTAGGCTGACGACTAAAAATTAATATTAACATGTCTCAGGGTTTTTGAAAATTCGACACCCTTAAGGGTGAAAAGGGGGATGAAGTTGAAAATTCTTTATTTTTAATGTAAAATCCATATATTTTATTATTTAGGCATTAATGATGTAATTATATGCAACGTTCATCACTGTTATTGAAATTCCACCCAAAATTCAACCCCTCAAAAAGGGAAATGGGGTGAAAAAGTCTAAAAACCAATATGGGTATCGTTTGTATGGTTTATCGGGTCGCTGATTACGAAAACTACAACAATTTTGAAATCCAACGTGGTGGACGTTAAATACCATCATTCCCTTAGGATGGGGTTATGGTGCGATAGTGTTGAAATGTGAATATGGGTGTCGTTTGTATGGTTTATCGGGTCGCTGATTACGAAAACTACGACAATTTTGAAATCCAACGTGGTGGACGTGAAATACCATCATCCCCCTAGGGATGGAGTTGGGGTGCGATAGGTTTGAAATGTCTAAAAATCAATATGGGTGTCGTTTGTATGGTTTATCGGGTCGCTGATTACGAAAGCTACAACAACTACGAAATCCAACGTGGTGGACGTGAAATACCATCATCCCCTGGGGATGGGGTTGGGGTGCGATAGGTTTGAAATGTCTAAAAATAAATATGGCTGTCGTTTCTACGTTAGGGATAGCGGTTAAATTGGGGTTAGGGGTAGGGGCAGGGATAGGGAGAGGTAGAGGTAGAGAGGTAGAGATGTAGGGAAGTAGAGAGGTAGGGAGGTTGAGAGGTAGAGAGAGAGGGAGAAGGAGGGGAAGGGGGAAGTGGAGAGGTAGAGAGTTAAAGAGGTAGACAGGTAGAGGGAGAAGGAGGGGAAGGGGGAGAGGGAGAGGGAAGTAGAGAGGTAGAGGTAAAGAGGTAGAGACGTAGAGAGGTAGTGAGGGAGAGGGAGAAGAAGGGGAAGGGGGATAGGGAGGGAGAGCGGGAGGGGGTGAGGAAGAGGGAGGGGCAGGGGGAGAAGGAGGATGTGGAGGGGGAGAGACAGAGGGACGGGAAGAGGGAGAGGAAGGGGGGAGTGGGAGAGAGAGGGAGAGGGTTTCAGTTTTTCTCAATTAGTTCTGCGAATTATCTCTGTTTTGAAATCCAAACTAATATTATAAATGCGAAAGTAACTCTGTGTGTCTTTCACGGCTAAATCGCTGAACCGATTTTGATTAAATTTGGTATGAAGATAGTCTATGCCATGAGAAAGGACATAGGCTACTTTTTATTACAAAAATGAGACTGGAAGGGGGTGAAATAGGGGATGAAAGTTTGTATGGGAAATCAATAAAATAATTTATGTTACGCTTTCACGGCTAAACTGCAGAACCTATTTTGACGAAATTTGGTACGAGTATAAGGATAGTCTTAGTCATAAGAAAGGACATAAGCTACTTTTTATTTAAAAAATGAGACTAGAAAGGGGTGAAATAGGGGGTGAAAGTTTGTATGGGAAATCAATTAAATAATTGATGTTACCCTTTCACAGCTAAACCGGAGAATAATTTTAATTTAAGAAAATATAGAGATAGTCTAAACCATAAGAAAGGACACACGCTACTTTTGATTGAAAAATTGAAACTGGAAGGGGGTGAAATAGGGGATGAAAGTTTGTATGGGGCATCAATACTTTATTGCGTTTTAACTATCAACTATAATAATGTCTAAAAATCTATATGAAAGTCGTTTGTACTTTCATATAGGGAAGGATAGGGATAAGGATTTCGGTAGGGGAAGGGATAGGGGTAGGGATAGGGGTTGAGATTGGGGTAGGGATAGGGGTGGGGATAGGGATGGGGACAGGGGTGTGGACAGCAGTGGGGACAGTCGTGGGGACAGTGGTGGAGACAGCAGTGGGGACAGGGGTGGGCACAGCGTGGGGACAGGGGTGGGGACAGCCATGGGGACAGCGGTAGGGACAGCAGTAGGGTCAGCGGTGGGGACAGTAGTATGGACAGGGGTAGGGACAGGGTTGAAGACAGGGGTGGGGATAAGCGTAGGGACAGGGGTGGGGACAGGGGTAGCGACAGGGGTGGGGACAGGAGTGGAGACAGGGGTGGGGACAGGGGTGAAGATAGGAGTGGGGACAAGATTGGAGTTAGGGTTGGGGATAGGGGTGGGGATATGGGTGGGGATAGTGGTACAGATATGGATACATAGGGATAGATAGGGATATACAAGAACAGAAAGGTATAGATACAGATAGATAGGGCAGGATAGAGATAGATATGGATAAAAAAGGATACATAGGTATAGAAAAGGATAGATAAGGATGAATGGGGATAGTTAGGGGTAAAAAGGGATAGAAAAGGATAGATAGGGATGGATGGGAATAGATAGAGACTTTTTTGACTTTTATGAATACCTCCTCGCCACTCATTCACTCCCTTTATTGCCTTCTTTTTAAGGTTCGCCTGTAACGTTTGACAATAAAAATTCCTTACTACCCACCAGTTGAATAATGCAGTAAGATAGCATTCAACTTGGATAAGTACAAATGCATCTTTTACGTAGGGATCAAGAAGGAGAAGCGTTCCTCAATTAATATGTTTCAGTTACGTTCGAGTTTTGTTTATTCATAAAATCCACGCGGACGAAGTCGCGGGTAACAGCTAGTTTATAATATTGATTCTTTCTTATTTTTTCATTCATATTCTACTAAATAATAGTTTATACCTTGAGCTATTTTGGTATAATTTTGGTTTATTATCATAATGTTTACATCCCATAAAACATCCACTAATGGACAGGGAACTCCCCCAGCCGAAATACCCGCAAGCGTGGTGTGTATGGCATCTTCCCAACGTAATGCCACACTTTTTTGTTCATTTGGTTTTTTCTGTTGTAAAATTTTTTACAAAACCGCTTGTTAAATTAAAGGATCGGTCGGTGACTTTAACAATTAACACAATTTTTACACAATTTTCCCTAGGAAATACGAGTCTGAAAACAGGGGAGAGTGTGGGTTTTGTTTGAAGAGTGTATTTTTTACCATTAATCGACCTATTTTTTGGGAAATTGTTAAGTTTCGTGTTCTGAAGATTTCCGTCTTCATTATAAGATAAAAATATCTCTTAATGACGTCTGTTAATATCGTTTTACAAAGCGGGAATTAAAAGCTACAAGAAACATCTTTTACAATATTTGTTTCTTTAAAGAATTTTTACATTAAATTGTTGACATTTTCTGTAAATAATTCAAGAGATTAATGCTTAGACATTTTCTGCCGTCTTATGTTTCAAAAATTAATAAAAATATAAATAAATATTTTTTTAAACAAGCTTTTAATAGAGTTTACATCCAAAATTCCAAATAAAAGCGTGTTACATCCTTTTTTAGGGTTCCGAACCAAAGTGGTAAAAACGGAACCCTTATGGTGCGACTTCGTCTGTCTGCCTGTCACACCTGTATATCTCAGCAACCGCTCATGCTATCAACTTGAAATTTGAAACAGGTTGAAATTTGAAACATGATTGCCCAACTTTATAGCATACGAAAGAATTATAAAAATATTATTATTGTAAAGTGGGCCCGAATGGGAGGGTCAAAATTTTAAGTTGTCTTTACTAGTAGATCAAGTAGGGTATCATATGAAAGGGCTTCACTTGTATATTCCAAAATAGATTTTTACGTAAATTTTTTACGTTAGTATTAATAATACCAAATTTTACAATAATTTCAACTGGTTCACTTAGTGGTTTCGAACTTTACTTGCGAACACCTAACTTACAACAACAATATAACAACTTACAACAATATAGTTATTTTGTTTTCTGTGTTCTTTTCTCCAATAATACAAAATACAGAACTATGTAGTTAGTAAATCTTGTACATCAATCTGTTCTTCTTCTTAGCTTCTATCGTGTCGATGGCAACACTCATACTTTTTTAGACCAGTATTCGGCAACGCAGATGGCATTTGGTCTGGCCTTGTACAGATCCTTTAGCGAGCAAAGTGTAGGGCATGATGTGCATACTGTGAGGTGGGACATAGGAGGCATCTCACTTAGTGGTTTCGAACTTTACTTGCGAACACCTAACTTACAACGACAATATAACAACTTACAACAATACAGAACTATGTAGTTAGTAAATCTTGTACATCAATCTGTTCTTCTTCTTCTTCTATCGTGTCGATGGCAACACTCATACTTTCCTAGACCAGTATTCGGCAACGCAGATGGCATTTGGTCTGGCCTTCTACAAATCCTTTAGCGAGCATACGAGTATTGTAGGGCATGATGTGCATACTGTGAGGTGGGACATAGGAGGCATCACACCGCAATCGCAGATGTTTTTACTAGTTTCTATGTAGCCCCACCGGCTCAGGTTGTCTTTGCATCTCCCGACCTGGGTGCGGAGTCTATTTAAAGCCTTCCAGGTTGGCCAGGGAAGTTTATGTCCAGGTGGTAGTTTTTCTGCCGGTGGGACAAAGTTGGGCAGGGAGAACTCGTTACGCCATAAGTCTACCCTGGATTTTGAGGCCTCACCCACGCAGGCGGCCAATCAATCTGTTGTGTACAACTAAACAATTAGGCTGACAACATACCTATTTAAAGCTGCCTAACCTGTCCTTAACCCACTGGTCGAGTGGGGTATCTAAAAAAATAGCATTCCCTCCTTTATCTCCGAAGTTTGCAATTGGAAAAATCTGCATTAATTATAGTATACATTTAAATATTACAGGAAAAATAAAAAGGATCTCTAAGTGGCACCGTTTTTAAGAAATCTGCAATTTCTAATTTCTAGTTAACATCTAGCAAAAGCTTGTTTTTAAACTTTTTTGCAGCTCGTACGTAACCCATTACGTAGATAAGGGCCGTTTGCACTAAACTTAATAATCGCCCAAGTTCTTGCTTAAGGGCCGTCAAAGTATTGCTAGGAGTGTCCTAAACAAGTTAGGGGCGATTGTTAAGTTTAGTGCAATCGGCCCAAGGCTGCGTTGGCGTAGCGTAGACGGCCAAACGCCTACGTAAAAGATTCGTAGCAGATTGCATATAACCTTAAAAAATGGAAAGAGAAGGCTTTCCCGGCATCAGAATGAACCGGTACACCGATTGCTTAGCTATTAATATTTTTATCTACACTCATATCGTAAATCATCAATAATGCGTTCAGAAATAGGTTACAACTCTTGTTACAACTTTTAAAATTTTATATGGGCGCACCTGGGGCACACCATGACAGCGCGCTTATAACCGTAAGGAGGTTGCATTGCCATGGCGGAAAACAACACATATTTTTATTTAGATAAAAGGATTCATGATTCGTCTTAGGTCTTCGTCTTTGGTCTAAGAAAAACATTACGAAAAGGTTTGCTTTTGAACACATTATTTTTAGATTCACGATTTCAGTGTAGATGAAGTTGTGTATGCAACTGCATATAATTATGTATGAAAACCCTCATGTCACTCTATTATGGAACTTTCTTCCCTACGCTCGGCTGCGTCCCATAAATCGACACTCGATTTTTTTACATCTCATTAGGTATATAGAGTTTCATGAGTTTCATAAACCACTGTCAAATAAAAAATCGGTTCACTATGCGCGGAGATATCGGAATAAAATGTACAGTAAAATAAATGGTACAGCAGCACTGCACTTACTTTCTCGCGATATACGGGAGTCATCATTCAACAATGTTCCCAGTGGCCGAATGTTTTAACTACTAGATTATAAAGGGCTGCGGATAGTAAAGAGTATAAGGACCAAGTGCAAACTTAAGTTTGTAATTCCATACAAATAATATGGAAATACAAACTAACCTATACTAGATTTATGTTAAAATGATTAAATGAGATATGCAGTCAGGTACATAACCAATTGAAGCAATAAAACAAGCTCATTAAAACCGATTTTGAGTGTATCACATTTTTAAATTTAAGTAGTAAGGGAACACCCTTATATGAATTTCCACAGACCAATGTATATTGCTGAAAGATACCTTGCATGAATAGTCTTAGTCATGCAAAATTTCATCAAGATCGTTTGAGCCGTTTTTAAGCAAATCGGAATTTTTCATTTCCATTGTATGACAGATACCCTCAAAATGAGAGCCAGCAGGAAACCACTCAGAACCCTTCAATGGATTTGCATAAAACTCTTAAATTCAAAATATGGTGTCAATCGGACCATTCGTTTAGCCGCTAGGCCAAAGCGTGACGGACAGACCGACCGACGGACTGACCGACCGACCGACCGACGGACGGACATTTTTGGGAGACTTGTTTTTTATTATGTATAAGTGATATAGAACACATTTTTGAGAAAATCAGAAAAACTTTTTTTTTCACGAATACAATACCTTTCTCGCTCCGCTCGAAAGTAAAAAAGAGTTAAGTCTGTTAAATACTTAATCAAAACATACACTTTGTTATTGTAAATTATTTATTTATTTATTTGTCGTCCGTTGTTTAATACAGAGAAAAAAGATAAATCTTACGTATAAATTTAGTTAACGCTTCCAAAAGCACTCGTTTTGTTACATAAACATAAAATTTTCGTTCCTGTCGAAGCATAATAATGATTTTGAAATCTCGTAGCTAACTTGCACTTTGTTCAGTAATTTATTACGGTCATAACTTGCGAAGCGTGTCATCCTACGGTTATAACAACCAATAGTTTATGTCGTCCATTACCATGAGGTTACTTGTTTGAACTAGTATCACGTGCAAGTTCACGTAGGATATCAAGTCTTCCACGTGTGCAGTTCCTACGCAGTAGTACGCAGGCTTCTTCAAGGGTGTGCACACATAGGAAAGGTTGGATGTTTATGAGAAGCGCAAGCGATCGTTACCAATGACCGTATCGATTCGGCAACAGTCGGTGGAAATAGAACATGAGACATCTAGTACATTACCGCAAACGTCCTACAAAATCAGTCAGATAGATAGATAACAATCTTTATTTTAGAACTTTTACATGATGAACTTTTTCATGTCAATCCTCGTCCATAATAATTCTCCAGTCAATTGGAGCTAGTATGACGGACTCTTAGTCTCTTAAATAAAAATACACTGTTACAAAGACGAAAAGAACAGGCATGTACAAGTCAGGAACCGTGTGCGTGTTTAGTCTGTGCGACTAAAATAAGCTGTGGCTTTTCACAAATCGAAGATAGATAGATAGAAACTCTTTATTGCACACAAATTTTCAACAATTACGTACGAACAACATATCTTATTGCGCGCAAAGGCGGCCTTATTGCTTAGAGCAATCTCTTCCTGGCAACCTAATAATTGGGGATCACTGAGATAGACATGAGTAGTGCAGAGTTTACTTACATTACCTGTTAGACTTTATCGTTAATCAAAATCTCTGAATATATAATGCATCACTTAATTAAAAGCGTTAGTTAAATTATCACGTTTCACCAAGTAGCGCCGTTACGGTTTTTCTTGCTTAGTTTGATTTCATACGCAACTGCCCTAGTTATTAAAAATTGTGTGCTGCTATCCTTACCTGCCTGCCGCCCACCGCGCCCCACATACCTCTCTTCGCTTTACATTACACTGCACTTTATATTGTTTACTCAACGATGTAAACTCCATTTACATAGATAGCTGCTCAAACAAATACCTACCACAAATAGATTCATCGACAAACCTAGGTATTCTTGACACACGTAGCGTGAAATATAAGGTGTTATTTTTTTAAGAATATATTTTCTAAAAAAAAACACCCGGCCAAGTGCGTATAGGACTCGCGCAAAGAGGGTACCGTACCAATAAGGTAAAAATACAGTCTTAGTTATGGACGTGTGGTCACGCAGAAGTGTATTAAAAACGCGCGAGTCCGATACGACTTGACCAGTTTTATTATTTGTTATTTTTCACGCTTGTAAGAGCTAAAACATGAATCGAGCAAAAATTGACAGAAAAAAAAACACGTTTTTAGTATAGTGTTTGTTGTTATAACGGCAACATAAATACATAATCTGTGAAAATTTCAACTGTCTACCTATTATGGTTCATGAGATACAGCCCGCTGACAGACATAATCCGAAACATATTAATAGGGTCCCGTTTTTCACCCTTAGGGTACGGAACCCTAAAAAGAACAGTGTTTATTTTTTCTTGATGTCATTGTTAATCCCAAAAGATGTTTCTAATCATGAGTAGAACAAATTAGTTTTAATATTTGCTGCACTTTAAAAATAACTATACATTTTTTGTTTCAGGTAAGATAATAAAACTGTAAAGTCATCTCAGCGACTGTAGATTCATTATGTTTGCATAGATATCGACGAGTGTACCAAACGTAAGTATGAATGATTTTTAATTTTTAGTTACTAAAGGAACTAGTTTCAAGCATAACGCATAATAGAGTAGGTTCTATTTTTTATTGGTAATGGGCTTACTCTTGACCTCGAGCTAGTCTTGAGGACAGAGATGAGGTCGACGATAGGAGAAGCTTGCCCAGAAGAAGCCTATTCACTCGCGACTTGAATAGATTCGGGTTATATGAACTCGGGAACACAGACGCAGGCAGAGAATTCATGCGGTAGCTGCGCTGTGCGGGAGGGTCGGTGCCGGTCCTAGAGTGACAGGGACAATCTATACTGCACTGCTTGCTCTAATGATGACCCCTCCCGCACCGCTCCACTACCGCAGGAACCTACTCTGTTAGGTAGATAGATAAAACCTTAAAACAGTTGTGCGCTATTCCTGTACCAACTATAAGTTATCGTTTCAAAATCAGTCCTTAAACGAAGTAAACTGTCACTGACTGGTTTTGTAATAGGTCTTTTGTGACAGCCGTCAAACGTATGAAATTGCCTACAAAGAAAAATAAACTCTGTGCGTTGTTGTTAAGGAAACGTCAAAACGGACTTTACTTTACGTTGGCTCTACTTTAGTCACTCATGACATGAAATTCCAGAATTTGTGTTGCACTTGCGGAAAAAAAGTTTTTCTAATTTTCTCAAAAATGTGTTCTATTCTATATCACTTATACATCATAAAAAGCAATGTTCGTCCGTCGGTCGGTCTGTCCTTCACGCTTTGGCCTAGCAGCTAAACGAATAGTCTGATTGACACCATATTTCAAAGTTAAGATTTTCTTGTAAATTCATCGAAGGATACCGAGTGTAGTATGGGCAATGAGTGATCACAAGGGGTACGTGGATAGAAAAGTCGAAAGCAGAAAGTTTGACTTAAGAACTTTGTTGGGGCTAGTTAGGAGATAAACATACTAAAAGTCCTTGCCCCTCCGAGGCCCGCTCGAGGGGGGGGGGGGGGGGGGGGGCACAAAGAAGGACCCGTTTTTTTGATTTTTGCTTACATCTCAAAAACGATGCGTCGAACGAAATTTTGTTTTACTATATAATAAAAGCTGATAAATATCTCTACAACTTCGGGTTTCACACTTTTTATGTATCTCTTATCTTTGCCTAACTATTCCTAAAAATGACAAAAAATATACCATTCCCCCCCCCTTATCTCTGAAGTTTGTGTAAGGAAAAATCTGAATTAATGACAGTTGACAGAAGTTTATGTGAACTTTACAGCAAAAATAAAACGATCTTTCTAAGATGCACAGTTTTTTAGAAATCTGCAAAAAACCTTTACAAACAAATTTGGTTTTGCGGTCCTGAAAATGGACTTAATTGCTTCCAAAAATAGCAAATTTGGTTTTGAGGTCCTGAAAATGGACTTTATTGCTTCCAAAAATAGTAAAGGTATATCGGAACCCTCGGCACGCGAGTCCGACTCGCACTTGACCGGTTTTTTTTACTTTCGAGCGGAGCGAGAAAGGTATTGTATTCGTGAAAAAAAATGTTTTTCTAATTTTCTCAAAAATGTGTCTTATATCACTTATATATCATAAAAAAACAAGTCTCCCAAAAATGACCGTCCGTGTCGGTCGGTCTGTCCGTCATGCTTTGGCCTAGCGGCTAAACGAATGGTCTGATCGACACCATATTTTGAATTTAGGAGTTTTATGAAAATTCATCAAAGGGTTTCAAGTGGTTTCTTGCTGGCTCTCATTTTGAGGGTAGCTGTCATACAACGAAAATGAAAAATTGAAATTTTCTCAAAAACGGCTCATGGAATCTTGATGAAACTTTGCATGACCAAGCATCTCCATGTAAGATATCTTGCGCCAGTATCAATTGATCT
Organism: Athrips mouffetella; assembly: GCA_947532105.1. NCBI lineage: Eukaryota > Metazoa > Arthropoda > Insecta > Lepidoptera > Gelechiidae > Athrips > Athrips mouffetella. The sequence goes on from OX383971.1 coordinate 13,828,700, forward strand.
GTGTAATTTCATATAAGGGGTGTTCCTGTATCACCAAATCGTAAATATGTGATTTACCCAAAATTGGTTCCATTGAGTTTATTAAAATTTTCTATAATATTAATTAAAAATTAAATCCTGGATTGGCTGTCTATCTGACTGGATATTCTTTATGATTTTTTACTTTTGAGCGGAGCGAGAAAGGTATTGTATTCGTGAAAAAAAAAGTTTTTCTAATTTTCTCAAAAATGTGTTCTATATCACTTATACATCATAAACAAGGTCTGCTGGAAGAAATCTCCAAGCTGAAATAAGCAGCACCTGTTGTGTCTGTTCTCTAAATGTTTGTATTATTTGTATTTTTATGTGTACAATAAACAGTTAAATAAATAAATAAAAAACAAGTCTCCCAAAAATGTCCGTCGGTCGGTCGGTCGGTCCGTCCGTCGGTCGGTCTGTCCGTCACGCTTTGGCCTAGCGGCTAAACGAATGGTCCTGTTTACACAATATTTTGAATTTAGAAGTTTTATGCAAATCCATCGAAGGGTTCCATGTGGTTTCTTGCCAGCTCTCATTTTGAGGGTAGCTGTCATACAACGAAAATGAAAAATTGAAATTTTCTCAAAAACAGCTCATAGAATTTTGATGAAACTTTGCATGACCAAGCATCTCTATGTAAGATATCTTGCGCCAGTATCAATTGATCTGTGTAATTTCATATAAGGGGTGTTCCTGTACCACCAAATCTTAAAAATGTAATTTACCCCAAATTGGTTCCACTGAGTTTATTAAAATTTTCTATAATATTAATCCTGGATTGATTATCTACCTGACTGGATATTCTTTATGATTTTTTTGAATAAAATTTAGTAAACAGGATGTACCAAAAACTGAAAGGGCTTGCTCAGTAGACTAAACTGAACAATTTTATTATCCATAAGGAACATGTGTTGGGAAATTAACAAAATCTCCATGCAAGTATCCTACGATAGTATCCATTGATCTGTGAAAATTTATATAAAGGGTGTTCCAGTACTAGGTACCAAAAGTTAAACATGTGATTTACTGGAAATCGTTTGAGGTTTGTTCCGAATTCCGAATTGATCTGTTTATTTCATTCGAACATTTTTTTGGAAAAACGTAAATAAAAGTTTGTATTTACATACTATGTGTATCGCAATACAAATTTAAGTTTGCGGTTGATAGTTTTTCCTTGAGTATTGCGAGAAAGTAAGTGCAGTGCTGCTGTACCATTTATTTGAATAAAATTTAGTACCAAAAACTGAAAGGGCTTGCTCAGTAGACTAAACTGAACAAGATCCCTAAGGAACATGTGTTGGGAAACTAAAAAAATCTTCATGCAAGTATCCTACGGTAGTAACCATTGATCTGTGAAAATTCATATAAAGGCTGTTCCAGTACTACTAAAAGTTAAACATGTGATTTACTCGTAATCGTTTGAGGTTTCTTGTTTTAATGTTTGACAATTTGAATTCTGAATTGAGCTGTATATTTCATTTGAACATTTTTTTGGAAAAACGTAAATAAAAGTTTGTATTTCCATACTATGTGTATGCCATTACAAATTTAAGTTTGCGGTTGATAGTTTTTCGTTGAGTATTGCGAGAAAGTAAGTGCAGTGCTGCTGTACCATTATTTTTCTTTTGCTTCATAACTTTTCTCAAGTGCTACCGTAGATTTCAGGATACACATCTAAATTAAAAAATGTTGACTTTGTATGTCCGGTCTCATAATCTCAGCCTCTTTCCTGGCCGTTTTTCGGAGCTCATAACTAGGCAACGATTGGAGATAGATTAAAAGTGTGAAAGTCAAAGTTGTAGAAAATTTTATCAGCTTTCATCATGTAGTACAACGAAATTTCGTACGACGCACTGTTTTCGAGATGTAAGCAAAAAACAAAAAAATGCGACCTTCTTTGTGCCTCCCCCACCCTCTAGCGGACCTTGGAGGGGCAAGGACTTTTAGTATGTTTATCTCCTAACTAGTCCAAACAAAGTTACTTAGTCAAACTTTCTGCTTTCGACTTTTCCATCCACAAATTATTCGTTGCTTAAGTTAGTGGTTTCTTGCTGGCTCTCTTTTTGAGGGTAGCTGTCATACAAATAAAAAATTGCGATTTGCTCAAAAACGGCTTATACGATCTTGATGAAATTTTGCATGACTAAGGCTCTCCATACAAAGTATCTTTCGGCAGTATCCATTGGTCTGTGGAAGTTCATATAAGGGGTGTTCCCTTACTACTAAAATTTAAAAATGTGATTTACTCAAAATCGGATTCAATGAGCTCTTTTTAATGCTTTAAATTGTAATTCTAAATTGGTTATGTACCCAACTGCATATTTTATTTAAACATTTTTACATAAAGCTAGTATAGGTAAGTTTTTATTTCCATATTATTTGCATGGAATTACAAACTTAAGTTTACACTTGGTCCTTATTTACTCTTTACTATTCGCAGCCCTTTATAATCTAGTAGTTAGAGCATTCGGCTCTTGATCCGGAAGTTCTGGGTTCGATCCCCGGTGGGGACACTGTCGAATGATGACTTTCGTATATCGCGAGAAAGTAAGTGCAGTGCTGCTGTACCATTTATTCATCATCATCATCATCATATCAGCCGAAAGACGTCCACTGCTGGACATAGGCCTCCCCTAAGGAACTCCATGACGACCGGTCCTGCGCTGCTCGCATCCAGCGGCTTCCCGCGACCTTGACCAGATCGTCAGTCCACCTTGTGGGGGGCCTGCCAACGCTTCGTCTTCCGGTACGTGGTCGCCACTCTAGAACCCTCACGCCCCATCGGCCATCGGTTCTTCATTTATTTATATTTGTTAAATAACATTAATTTCCTTTTTTTTGTATGTAGTCTATATTTGCATTGTAGCTGCTAATTTTAGGATTTAATGAGCCTTAAAAAAGTGATTGCATGCATGTATACACTAGCGTATCTCTTGTTTCGGGCGTTTGTGGCGTAGCGCTGGTATAGCTAATTCTGGTTTTGTTTCCACTGTCTTGCTGCCGTGCGTACGTGGCTGAATTTTGAAGTAGTTAGTAACTAGTTTCCTACCGGTTTCATTTCTTTTGACTAGTGTCGTGGACTAGCGGCTACAAAGGTTTGTAGTAAAAAATTTTAGGAATCGTAATTTTAGGCTTAGCTGGCCTTGTGCTTTGTACAAGCAAGGTCTTCTTTTTAAGGTTTTCTTTTTCACAAATGTTTGCCTATATAGGGAGCTAAATTTAAGTAGCAGCTTTGTAAGGAAACATTCGGTTTTACACAGTATGACAGTGTGCAATGTGATTTTTTATTAGTGTAGCTCTCGGACTCCCGTGATTCTACCAATGGATACAAGCAATTTTCACGTGGAAATTTATTTTACTCGTAAAGAATTTCGACTTCCCTTACTAAAGTGGTCACGTCATCGAAAAACTTTTTCTCGAGTAATTTTTTGTTCGAAAAAGTTGCTTGATTTCATTGTTGAAATCACTGAATTTCGAGAGCAATAAATATAAAATTTCATGTTGTATATATACTTTATTGTAAATGTTAAAAGGTCACACAGGAAAGGCTTTTATTACTGCGTAGGTGTTTTGGTTGTGCAATAACCATTTGATAGGTTGTCTGAAGTCTAAAACTGAAGCGGCTGTTCCGCCCACGGCCTTCAGAACACACGCGTGACTCGACAACGGAAATTGCGCGCTCAATACGTTTATTTACTACATACCAAACAAATTAAATGCTTAAGAGAAGGCTAGGGTTTTCTTTTATGTAAATTATAAAAACAAGTAAATTTGTAAATTTTAAGAGGCTGCCTAGACCGAGAATAATATTGCACAATACTTTATTTTATTGTGCAATACCTTGTTTCACACCTTGAAATGAATCTTGAATAACAAACATAAAACGTTCAATATAACATTAACATTAAGAATTGAATAACGACAAAACTTATTTCTCGGTCTTAGGTATATGAAGACAATGTTTTGCATATTGTGTTTTTAAAAGCGTTACAATTTAATCGTTTTTTTTTTTATCGTCTATGAGCTTACTCTTGACCTCGATCTAGTATACTAACAAAGGAGACGATAAAGACATAGTTCATTGCAGTTGAAAAATTTTTTTACAATGCTGATCAGCGGCCACTATTAGAACTTTCAATGCTGATCAGCGGCCACTATTAGAACTTTCAAAAAGTGTCCGACTAATGCAGTGTATTGGATACTATCTTTGTAAACACATAAAAGAGGTCTATTGCACGTAAAATGTTAAGTACCTGGCCGTCGCGTCGTCGCCGCCGTAGTCGGTCGTTCGCGTAATCCATTTACGTAAAGGCCGTGTTGTTGAGTTACGTCGTGTTTGTTTACGTTCGCTTCTATTATACCGCAAAAATGAAAGCATTGCTTGATAAAAGAGTTCTAAGCTGCATCTCAGTTGCATGTGACATTTATCGAGAGGTAAATTTCTGAAAAGGTCAGTAGGTTAGGCGTAGCTGTATGCTACGATCGGGAGCGGCGTAGGCGGAGCGTAGCACGAGTAAGCGGAAAGGGCAGAGGTCGTGGTGCAGTGCGGTGCATTTGGGTTGGAGGGTGGGAGGGGTACTAGCTACGAGGATTAGCTCGGAGGCGGCGCCTACACATCTTACATAAGTCTACGAGTATATAACTCCATACTGCCGCTGAAGGTTGAAACGCATAAGGTCACGTAAATGCGTCGTTTTTTCTTCAGAATTACCGGTTACGGCATTAATGATAGAGAACTTAATTAACAAATGCGCGTGAGGATTGCTGTAGTTTCATAAGGAAGTTAATAATTCTCTCTAGAATTATAAAAACTCTTACGTTACCCGCAAAATCTGCCTTAAAAACTCTTGAAAATATAGTTCAAGAGTCAAACGTTTTACCGTGGAGAAAAGTAAATGTCGTTAAAAGATTATTTTTTAATTGGTTCAGTAATTGGTTCAGTAGTTCTAGAGATTACCCTCTTCCTTCAAACATTCAACAATATTGTCTCATTATCATGTGTAATACTGGTAATATGAATGATTTTGATATCATCCAGCAAATCCGTGACAAAGTATTCTAACAAACATGTTTTGCTGTCGGTTTTCACTTCGAATAATAATATTCGAGTGTGATGTTTTTCTGCTAATTGGTGTCAGCATAGATAGTGACATAAACACGTGTGGACACGCGTGCTTCGTAGGTGGAAAATACCTACACCACCTACTTTGTAATGAATTGGTTAGTGTTAGTATCGCAACTTTCGTGGTCACTGAGCGATAAATAACAACTATCTTAACCTTTTAAAGCGCTCGGAGGGGTAAAATTCCAAACTTAACGTAATAATTTTTGAAAAATTTTTAGATAAAGGCAGCAAATTTTCAAACAAGACGGATGTCCAGTGCATTGGGCTCTAATATTGTGAAGGAACATCTCTGTTTCCCAGATAGAGGTTGCCAGGGACGGGCCCGCCTCTAAAATAATGACTACTTGTATTAGGGTCTTCATTTTTAACACGAATATTAAATGATTTTGATAAAAACAACATGTTTTATATAGATTTATTAAAATTTTGATTTATCTCCCTCTATTAGGTTTATAGGCCCTAATTTTAAGAATTAGGAATTATTATATCTGCTAAATGTAAAGATACCTCAAGTCTAAAGTTTTAACAACTAAGGGTTGTTTTAGTAACATTTGTAATTTGCAACATGTACAACGAAATTAAAAGAGAAACAGCTACGTGGTCTTTACGATTACAATCAAACTAACAAGATAGGTATAAATCAAATGTTCGTAACAGTATAAGATGTATTGTGCTTTACTTCATGTTGTACTGTGACAACATTACTATGATCCATTTTTTTTTGTTTAGTCCAATGCTTACCAACACATTCTGCAGCCGCCGTGACACTAATACTAGAATAACTTTGATTTAAAACTTGTTTTTTCTGACAGCTTTAGCCCATTGTTTTTGACTTAGCTGCAAAATGTATTGGTTGGAAAGCTTTCAACCTTTTACTACATGTTTAAAACTAAAAAAAAATACTATTTTCCCAGAACAAAGTGGTATGATAAATAAATAATCGATAGTAAGGAAAATGGTTCCACGAACGCGATGATATCAATTGGCGTTTACTACTGAATACCGAGAACGCCAGTAATTCCATGGTATTAGTCGCCATAACACGTGCGCCAGGCGTGTGTGGCGCCAGCTATTTTCCGTCCACCCCACCTGCATAACCCCACCTGCATGCTGAAAATATATAATAGCTATAATGGTGTCGATTCTGGCAAACACAAACTAAACTAAATTTGATAGCCATGATAGATAGATATGAATTAAATTTGATTTGAGGTCTAAAAGTGTTGCTGTTTTTGTTACCCCCTATAGGCTCGAAAATAGACAGCATCACTTTTAGGCCTGTCAAAACTAGTTTAGTTTTAGTTTGTGTCTACCAGAATCGACACCAATAATTGCCTATAAAAAGGAGCAGTCGTGGCCAAGTGTGGTGGTTTCTCTTTCTTCCCGATCACGAAAGTTAAGCAACATCGGTCTTGGTTAGACTCGGGATTGGTGACCGCGTTGTAGTTAAACGATTCGAGCCTTTTCCGTGCATCGTAAGGTTCACTAAGCAGTTAGGCCTGGCTGCAGTCTCGCAATTTGGCGGCTTGAAAAACTGATAGGCTGGTTGGCCACTTATTAATGGGTAGCAAATTCTGCCTGGCAAATCGAAAGATTGGGTCTGGTATGCTTCTGGGATGCGGAAGTCAGATGGCAGGTCTGGTATGCTTCTGGGATGCGGAAGTCAAATGGCAGGTCTGGTTTGCTTCTGGGATGCGGAAGTCAGATGGCAGGTCTGGTATGCTTCTGGGATGCGGAAGTCAGATGGCAGTCGCTCTGGGTACAAATTTGCGCCCTGTTAATTCGCCTAAGTTAGCTAGTAGCCAACTTCGTAAAACGGAATAAGGCTAGGACAATGACAATGAATAAATAGGGGTTCCCGTCGCTGAATCACCTAGTACCTACCTCATTAGATACACGAACGAAACTATTATGAAATGATAGTAGATGCTTAGAGTAACACGCTTTTTGCCAGCAGTTCGAATTTCAAAACCTGGAAGAAGTTTGAGAGACCCGTAACATATTTATAACCGATTTTTGCTGAACTTAAAACCTTCCAGGTTAGGCAAAGCCTCCTTACATATTCTTCAATAGGACCTCTAAGGCCATCGTTCTACACTGGTTTCGATCATATATCAGATAAGCCATATTCAACCAGATTGACTGACAAATATCCAGCCGCTGGGAAAGTGTGTTACTAAACATCTAATCTAATATTACTACATAATAGTTTCGTTTATGTATCGTATGAGGTAGTTAATTTATTGGCGACACTCCAGACTATGAGTATATCGCTTCTTTATTACAACCGGCGGGCAAATTGTAAACGGTCGGCAAATTTGTGAAACGGTGTTGGTCGGCAGATTGTAACTGGGTTGAGATCATAAGGTAACGACCACAGCGTAAAAACGTGGCATTATGTAAAACGGCGAATCATACAATTTGCCTGCGAAATATATTTCAGTTTGTATTTGGTACTTCAGTTGCTACAATCATAAAGACAAGGAAATCTAAGCTTTTTATTTAAATATTAAAGGACTCCATCATGGCGCCGTTAAATAAAAGTAAAAAAAAAAAGCATAAAAGTGCATTTTTTTCGTTATGGCTTCCCTTGGTCACGTGATAGACGCAATTTGTACGGGAAGTCGAATATTTATTTTTCAAGTAAAACTTTTAAACTTTGGAAAAGTTGCATGTTTTCATTATACAGGGTGTAAAGAACGGTGTACCGAAAACTGAAAGGGCATGTTCAGTCAACGAAACTGAACAGCTTTCCCAAAGAAACATTTCTGGAAAATGAAAAAAAATTTTGACCTCTCCATACAAACTGTCGACCAGAGTGAGCAATTTGTATGGGAAGGTCAAAAATTTTTTTCATTTCCCAGAAATGTTTCTTTGGGAAAGTTGTTCAGTTTCGTCGACTGAACACGTCCTTTCAGTTTTCGGTACACCGTCCCTTACACCCTGTATTGACTAGATAAGATAGCAAAAAAATAAATGTTAATATTTTTGTTCAAATAACTTGTAAACATCTATACGCTAAATACCCAGTATACCAGTGTAGGATACACTCTACCAGTGAGTGCAGTGTGAGTACAATACACATACACACTCATGTGTGTTGCTGAGTACGCTAGGAGTGCGGACGAAACATATGGCTCTCTATACATTTCGCTCGCACTCCTAGCTGTCGCGTACTTTAATTCCGCCCATTTATTTAACTAAACAACTTTTGTTCTACAACTTTTATTAATCAAGTGGCTATCAAAACGGAGGGTTCCTTGGTTGTTTTGCATGTTGGTACATACCACTTTTAAATAACTAGAAAGATATGAGTTTCCATAGTAATTTACTAGATCGCATAACTCGATAAAAGTGGATTTTCATACCAACTTTGCCGGCAGCTGCTCGCGAGTATTTAACCAGTACAGCTATTTTGATTTACCTTTCTCGAAGAAGGTTGTCAAAATAATGATCGAATTTCCAAGCATGTTTGAGAAAAATATTTTACTGATTTACTTACATTACACGGACGGGTATTCTTACGAACTTCTTTATGGTTAATTTCCAAGAATGATTGCTTGCGTTATGTCAATAAAAAGAAACCATTAAATATTTCGCCTTACTGTGATAACGGCCTATTTACGTCAATTGCTACGCAAACGAGGTTATCTGCATTCATAGAAAACATAGATTGTGTGAACACACCATGGCATTTGCACAATGTTGCGCCAATTGATAAGAAGATAATTATATCTAGCAATACTTTTACTTCGTAGAAAATACTAAGTTTTTTTATTAAGGTAGTTTCCATATGTAAAAGGAGACCTTATCCTAGGCACGAAATCGAATGCAACAAGTGCCTTTTAGTATAAACTTGCAATAGATGTAGCCAATATTGGAAAAACAACTTTTTTTATCATTATCTTGAGCTATCATAGTTAGTTAGTTGTTAGTAGTTGTTCCTCTTCAGTCCAATCCTCTTCAGTCAAGAGTTAGGCCCTTAGGTTTGATCGAATTAATTTAGCACCTCTTAACAGAAAATTTTGTTATATTTTTTTTACCCGAGTGTTTGTAACGCTCTTTCAAAAAAAAAAACAGCTATAATGAAAAACGAAACTCTGCTATTACCAAAACCGCTCGGAGTGACGCAAGTTGTTTATCCAACTTCACTTAGTCACGACTTGCAAAAAGAAAGGTGCCCTCGTTGTTTTGTAAACAAACACCGTTGCAGATTCACGGGGCCACTACGCCACCGTTATTCATTTTCTTTAGCACCTAATAAAAGTAATGTCTATTTCATTACAATTTTATGCCGTTGTGGGAAATATTTGAGTCACTTGTTTTTTTGTTTTCAGTTCGTTACCCCACTTTGATGGCGTTGTGGCAAACAAGCTCTCATTTCTTATTTGTTCGATACTTAGAGTCATGCATTCACTTACGCATTGTTATGCACGTTTTATGCTCACAGTTTTATTTATTTCTATCGTAGATTTCTATAAAAAATTTCGTTATTTCGCTTTGGAACCAATTTCAGAGAAACGAGAACTGCGAAGAAATACAATTGAAAGTTTTGGAGCGGCTGGCTACAATTGCTGAAGTTATTTCTTGGTGTTGAATGGCCCTGCTTTATTTATATGAAATTTTCTCGTTCTTGGGTCGTCGCTAATTATACTTTTACGCAAAATTTAGAATAAATATTACATCCGTTTCATAAGCTGTAAGCAGTTGAGAGACCACTTAACACATTTTTTTCCTTTCTTCAAGAAAGGAATATCTATTTAGAAACTATTTCTAAATTTTCCGTTATGTGCTGTTCTTAACTGAATTGACTTTTAAATTGTTTGTATCCAGTATTGTTGTCAACAGTCAACGTATCTATGTCACGAATACAATATTGTAAATAATTCTATTTTATCTCTATGATAGTAAATTTCACTACAATTGTTGTTATGTTACACTCGCCGCAAGATAACCAGGCCCTCGTCCTCATGACGTCAAACAGGATGTTTTGTTAAAGCCTTATCGGGGATCGGTTAGTTAAGGGCCCCCGGTAGCTGTGACTTCCCATACAAACTAATTTTTGCGATAACTTCTAAACTACAAAACACATTATGACAATTTTGTACACACAATTGGATAAGATGTATCAAGGTTTAAAATTGGTTATTAATTGAAATTATTCAATATGAAGATTGAGCTAGTTGAAAATATGAATAGAAAATATAAACTCGCTCTATCTTTATATTGATTAATTGTTGTTGTGTGACATACGTTACTCATCAGGAAAAAACCGGCCAAGTGCGTCTCGGGCCACGCGCAATATAGGGTTCCGTAGTTTTTTACGATTTTCATCGCAAAACAGGTGTTGACTAAGTATGTCATAACGTTCATAACATAAAACTTTTACCTCCTAATACTCAGCGAGGTCCCAACGCCTGATTGCTATTTACATTATTTCCAGTTTTTCGGCTATAGCTCATTAACCTGTGAAGCTAGCTTAGCTGTGATAGTTTTCCTTTTAATTTCATCATATACAAGGTTATTTTTTGGACCTGATTTCCTTTTGCCCACTTATTAGTGAGGTCAAAAGCAACAACTTTCGTTCTACGACTTTGCTAACAACGCACAAAAAATTTTCGACTCCATACTAAAGTGGTCACGTGACCGACCCATTTTGTGTGGGAAGTTGAAAATTTTTCGTGCGTTGTTAGCAAAGTCGTAGAACAAAAGTTGTTGCTTTTGACCTCACTAATAAGTGGGCAAAAGGAAATCGGGTCCAAAAAAATAACCTAGTATACTACTACTGTGAATTTTTTCACATTTCCATTATAAACTACCGTTTAGCTGGCAGGGGGGGGGGGGGGGGGCACTCGACTCCACTAAAAATGGCGCTTTCAAGTTGAATATTTCGCAAACGAATCGGTAAATCGAAAAATTATCTGAAATGACTTACATTATTTTTAAAAACCTATCCAACGATCTACACACAATGGGGTAAACAAGTTTTATTTAACCCCCACTTTACTTGCAGGGGGGGCACCCTAAAGAAAAATATTTTTTTAGATTTTATTATACCACTGTTTCGGCGCGGTTGAAATACCCTACATACATCTCCATACAAAATTTCAGCTTTCTGGCACTAAGGGTCTCTGAGCAAAGCTGCGTACAGACAGACAGAAAGACAGACAGACAGACGGACATGACGAACCTATAAGGGTTCCTTGTTGACTACGGATCCCTAAAAAGCTGCTTTCGTTACCCGGCAGCACAGACCCAGGCCCCAATAAATGTGTCATTTATTTAACTGATTTTGAGAATCGCTTTATGTTCCTACGTTCACTTGTGCTGTGATTACAACATTCTGCTTCTTTCCAATAAAGAAATGTTCACGTGGCACATATAGAACTTTTAGTTATCATCATTGGTCCTTATCTGAAATCTGTCGTTTATCTACGCGTCCTTGCATACCGGCACGCGTAGCGTGGCGCCTACTAGGGCCTAGGCTACAATATTGTTAAAATATGATATGCCGCCGCTACCGTCCCGTACAATGACACTTCCGTCTGTGTTTTGGTATCGCTTCCTGTCTATCACTACTTTAAATATGAATGCAGTGAGTAATGACAGCTTATTAAGGGTATTCGATATATTTAAAACCGTACAACTGTACGGTGCGTACGCCACATCCGTCAATGTTTTGATATCGCTTCCTGTTTGACGTGACTAAAATTAAACAATGAATGAAACTTACTTCAGCTCCAACTGTGTAGTGAAAACAGGACTTCACCTAGTTTGAACGATTGCTGTTCGTTTATTTAGGAAATAGTACTGTAGCCCGTGGACATTTAAATTACGAAAAAGGTTACCGTTTGTCTTTGTGAAATTGTTATAGATTTCACTATTTCACATACTAATAGCGAGGTCTTAAAGATCGTAACCCGCCGTAACCATATATATTGACGAGTGAGTAGTCCGGCCACCGGAGTTACCGTTTCAAATTTATACATCTGTTAATAGACCCTCTGAACAAACCATATACCTATTTTAAGGCTGTTTCTGTGGCCGGTTCAAGTTTTAAGACTCATTTGGTCTTAAATTTGTTTTTGACAAATTTCCATAGTCTTACTATTACGTAAGGTAATTCAACAAAGCTGTACAACATGACAATAACGAAACAATGCGGTAACCTACCAATGTATATAACTAACATATATGGAATTATAGTTTGGTCACTATATATGGTTACGGTGGGTTACGATCTTTAAGACTTCGCTTTTTGTATGTGAAATGGCGAAATCCATACTAATATTATAAATGCGAAAGTAACTCTGTCTGTCTGTCTGTCTGTCTGTTTGTTTGTTGCTCTTTCACGCCTAAACGGCTGAACGGATTTTGATGAAATTTGGTATGGTGATAGATGGTAACTTGGAGACGGACATAGGCTACTTTTTACCCCGGGAAAATATCTCATTCCCGTGGGAATCTACACATACAATAATACTCTGGCGGGCTCTTTCACGCCTAAACGTCTGAACGGATTTTGATGAAATTTGGTATGGTGATAGATGGTAACTTGGAGACGGACATAGGCTACTTTTTACCCCGGGAAAATATCTCATTCCCGTGGGAATCTACACATACAATAATACTCTAGCGGGCTCTTTCACGCCTAAACGGCTGAACGGATTTTGATGAAATTTGGTATGGTGATAGATGGTAACTTGGAGACGGACATAGGCTACTTTTTACCCCGGGAAAATATCTCATTCCCGTGGGAATCTACACATACAATAATACTCTAGCGGGGTTGTATCTGCTACAGCACACCGAAACTACTTAACCGATTTTGATGGGACTTCTTTTTTTACTCAACTAAGTATCGCTGATTACGAAAACTACTACAATTTTGAAATCCAACGTGGTAGACGTAAACTACCATTATCCCCTGGGGATAAGGTTGAGGTGCGATAGGGTTGAAATGTCTAAAAATCAATATGGGTGTCGTTTGTAAGGTTTATCGAGCCGCTGATTACAAAAACTACAACAATTTTGAAATCCAACATGGTGGACGTGAAATGCTATCATCCCCTGGGGATGAGGTTGGGGTGCGATAAAGTTGATATGTCTAAAAATCAATATGGGTGTCGTTCGTATGGTTTATCGGGTCGCTGATTACGAAAACTACAATGATTTTGAAATCCAACGTGGTGGACGTGAAATACCACCACCCCTGGGATGGGGTTGGGATTCGATAGGTTTGAAATGTCTAAAAATCAATATGAGTGTCAGTTGTATGTTTATATAAGGATAGGGATAGCGGTTAAGATGGCGTTAGGGGTAGAAGCAGGGATAGGGGTAGGGTCAGGGATAGGGAGAGGGAGAGGGGGAGGGATAGGGAGAGAGTGTAAGAGGGGGAGGGATAGGGAGAGAGTGTAAGGGAGGGGAAAATGAGGGGAGAGAAAGGTAGAGGGCGTGGGAGGGGGTAGAGGGAGGGGGGGTAGAGGGAGGGAGAGGGGGAAGGGGAGGATGAGTGAGGGGAAGGGGGAAAGGGAGGGGAATGGGAGGAGGGCGAGGGGGGAAAGGGAGGGTGATGGGGAGAGGGGAAGGGTGGAAATGGAGGGGGAAGGAAGGGTGAGGGGGGGAAGAGGGAGGGGCGAGGGAGAGGAAGAGAGAGTGGGAGAGGGTGAGGGAGGGGGAGTGGGAATGTAGGGGGGGGATACAAAAGGATAGATAGGGAGGAATAGGGACCTTTTTTACTTTTATGAATACCTCCTCGCTACCCATTCACTTCACTCCCTTTATTGCCTTCTTTTTTAAGTTCGCCTGTAACGGTTGACAATGAAAATTCCGCACTACCTACCAGTTAAATAAAATCAAAAGATAATTAAGTTTGTAGTAAGATGCATTTATTCAACTTGGATAAGTACAAATGCATCTTTTACGTAGGGATCAAGAAGGATAAGCGCTCCGTAAAATATGTTTCAATTAAGTTCGAGTTCTGTTTTTTTATAAAATCTACGCGGACGAAGTCGCGGGTAACAGCTAGTCTGTAATAATTTCTCAAAAACAAACGGTAACCTTTTTCGTAATTTAAATGTCCACGGGCTACAGTACTATAATCGATAAGGATTTCGCGCCCGCTTGACTTGAAACAATGTGTCGCGGGTGGCTATATTGCCTAGGTTTTAATGTAAGCAGTAAACAAGCTTGTTTATATTAAAGCTGTTATTTATTATTAAATAAATAGCAGTGTCCATAACAGTCGTCCGTTACTAGTCATTTGTTTTGAAGTATACGTGGGATTTCCCGTTCGTATTCGAGTTATTTTCAAATATGCATTGTACGTATTTTCGTTTTGTTGTTAGTTAATAATAGGTCTTTAACTATGAAATTGCCAAAATTTTCTTACAGATTAATGAGATTATAATTCTAAAGCTATTTTTTTCATTTGTCTTATATTTGAAAGTTGACTTCAAGTTTATTAATTTACGCATAAAATAAAGTTTTTATTTTTATTTATAAAATTAAAGGTTCGAAAATTGTTCGTCTTAAATGTCATCCGATTTTATAATTTTTTTTTTCTTTAGCCTAGACTCCCACTGCAGGGCAAAGGCCTCCCCTTTTTCTTTCCAATTGTCACGGTCATGAGCCATGCCCTGCCAACCCTTCATGAAGGCATCGAGGTCGTCGCGCCACCGTTTGTGACCTGCCCACTCCCACTTCAGTTTTGCAGTTTTCTCGGTGACATGAACTATTTTGGTCTTGGAGCGCAGAGTGGTATTGCGGACTCTATCCGTTCTTTAAATTTGTTATAATTTTTTACAGATAATATTTTTCGAAAATTAAATTTAAGCTTCTGTAAGCTTAATGTATTCGCAATCATTCTTAAAAAATATAAAAAAAATCGATTTTTAGTTCCTAAAAAAAATGCAAAAATGTTAGTACTGAAAATTGAGTTTACCTAAAATCCGCCATACAAAACGACAATTTCATAGTTAAAGACTCAATATACAGGGTGTAAGGGACGGTGTACCGAAAACTAAAAGGGCGTGTTCAGTCAACGAAACTGAACAACTTTCCCAAAGAAACATATCTGGGAAATGAAGAAAATTTTTGACCTCTCCATACAAACTGTTCGATCAGAGTGAGCAATTCGTATGAAGAGGAATTTTTCTTTTTCATTTCCCAAAAATGTTTCTTTGGGAAAGTTGTTCAGTTTCGTTGAGTGAGCATGCCCGTTCAGTTTTCGGTACACCGTCCCTTACACCCGGTATTAATGCTTTCGTATAGAGCAGTACACAACAGAGACTATCAAGTATCAATGCTAGCACTCATCACTGGAATAATTTTGATATTTTTAGTTAGGTATTTTCCTATTTACATAAACAATTGCGAGGAACTAAAAATATAACTTGTTTGTCTACTACTTGCTTATTTATAGAAACAGCACGTAATGAGACTCTGTGTACAGAAATAAGATTTTTTTTTCTACGGCAAAATATGCTAATTTCGTTACATAATGGATCTATGTCATTACGTGGTTTGTTTATTGACGCAAGGGTGTAAGGGACGGTGTACCGAAAACTGAAAGGGCGTGCTCAGTCAACGAAACTGAACAACTTTCCCAAAGAAACATATGCTGGGAAATGAAAAAAAAAATTTACCTCTCCATAAAAACTGTTCGACCAGAGTGGGCAATTTGTATGGAGAGGTAAATTTTTATTTTCATTTCCCAACATATGTTTCTTTGGGAAAGTTGTTAGGTTTCGTTGACTGAGCACGCCTTTTCAGTTTTCGGTACACCGTCCCTTACACACTTTATATTTAAAATAAAAAATATGCACTTTTAAATTTATACATCAAGGAAAGCAACTGTTATTTGCTATAATTGTATAAATGGGCTTTCCCGTGTGGTTTTCCCTTTATATTTATTTCCTTGAAAATAAAGCGACAAACATATACGATGTTTGCGGTTTACTTTCCAATAAAATTTTAAACCTTTCGCTTGTACTCAAAATATTATTTGTTTATGCACCTGCATCAGCTGACAGCACATTTTGTATGGGAGGTCGAATTTTTTTTTCGTATTTTGACCTATGTTCCTTAGGAAAAGGTTCAGTTTCACGGGCAAAACCACTTCTTAAAATATCAGGGGTAAATAAACAAAATAACGTTGTATACACTATTTTAGTGCGTTAAGTACTTAGACCGTGAAACTTTCCGATTGGTTCAAAAATATTACTTCCCATAGAAACACCAGCTGATTCCGCATTTTGTATGGGAGGCAAAATTTTTTTTTCTACCTATATACCTATTCTTTAGAGAAAGTTGTTCAGTTTCATGGTCTGCGTAACGGGCTAAAATACTGCTTACTTTTTTTACACCCTATAACTCACCAGCCCGCATTGCTGTAAATCCTATACTATTAAACGAGCAATATTTGTATATATATATTTGTAATTGGTTTCTCGAAAACGGCTCTAACGATTTCGATGAAATTTAAAATCGATCTAGCTAGGTTTCATGTCTCCCTTGTTTTTGAGCATTTTGTAAATTCCGCGTTTTACACAGAAACTTACAGCGCCATCTGTTGGCGAGTAGCATAGCTTGCTCACCCGATGATGTTTTCAAGTTGAGGCGGCTATTATAGAGCGAAGCTCGGTCGCCCAGGTACTCTTAAAATTAAATGTTAAATATTACTCGCTGAGTACATATTATTATTTTTTTATTGAAAATGGGCTTACTCTTTACCTCGATTATTAAATTAAATACAAATACCTTGTCGACCGAGTTTCGCTCTATAACAGCAGCCTAACATTAAAATATCATCGAGTGAGAAAGGTATGCTACTCGCCAACAGATGGCGCTGTAGGTTTCTGCTGAGGCAAGCTCCCTCACTCGACATTTTCAAAAGAAATGTTAAAGACCACTTCCTTTCACTGTCACACCTCTCGTGATCTGTGGTTGCCTGTTGTTGTTCGTGTCCTGCTATCAGATTTATGTGTATTTATATATTATATGTATGTATATGTATATACATAAATATATATTTACTAGCTGTTGCCCGCGGCTTCGCTCGCGTGGATTTCGTATTTATGTTGTTACCGGTTTTCCGAAGCAATGAGATATTTTCCCGTCATTTCGGGGTTATTTTAAACTGAGGAAAAACAGGACTAACCCTGCGCAAATCAATGAGTATAATTCAAGATCCAGCTGAATTTTATATAATATACAGACGTTACTCATAAATTACTCAGAACAGAGGAACTTAGCAGCAGTATCCTAACAAATGTAAAGAGAGAGATGAGAGACACCTTTATGTAATATTTCAAAACAGAGACAATTCGCAGAAGTAAGAAACCCTCTCCCTCTCTCTCCCTCTCCCCCCTTCCTCTTCCCCTCCCTCTGTCTCTCCTCCTCCCCCTACTCCCTCTCCCCCTGCCCCTCCCTCTCCCCCTGCCCCTCCCTCTCCCCCTCCCTCCCTCTTTTCATCACCCCCTCCCCCTCCCTCACTCTCTCCCTCTCCCCCTTCCCCTCCTTCTCCCTCTACCTCTACCTGTACCCCTCTACCTCTCTACCTCCCTCCCTCTCTACCTCTCTACCTCTCTGCATCTCTACCTCTCTACCTCTCTACCTCTCTACCCCTCTACCTCTCTACCTCTCTACGTCTCTACCTCTCTACGTCTCTACCTCTCTACCTCTCTACCTCTCTACCTCTCTACCTCTCTACCTCTCTACCTCTCTACATCTCTACCTCTCTACCTCTCTACCTCTCTACATCTCTACCTCTCTACCTCTCTACCTCTGTACCTCTGTACCTCTCTACCTCTCTACCTCTGTACCTCTCTACCTCTCTACCTCTCTACCTCTCTACGTCTCTACCTCTCTACCTCTCTACCTCTCTACCACTCTACCTCTCTACCTCTACCTATCTCTATCCCTACCCCTTACGCCAATTTAACCGCTATCCCTAACATAGAAATGACACCCATATTTATTTTTAGACATTTCAAACCTATCGCACCCCAACCCCATCCCCAGGGGACGATGGTATTTTACGTCCACCACGTTGGATTTCAAAGTTGTTGTAGCTTTCGTAATCAGCGACCCGATAAACCATACAAACGACACCCATATTGATTTTTAGACATTTCAAACCTATCGCACCCCAACTCCATCCCCAGGGGGATGATGGTATTTCACGTCCACCACGTTGGATTTCAAAATTGTTGTAGTTTTCGTAATCAGCGACCCGATAAACCATATAAACGACACCCATATTGATTTTTAGACATTTCAAACCTATCGCACCCCAACTTCATCCCCAGGGGGATGATGGTATTTCACGTCCACCACGTTGCATTTCAAAATTGTTGTAGTTTTCGTAATCAGCGACCCGATAAACCATATAAACGACACCCATATTGATTTTTAGACATTTCAAACCTATCGCACCCCAACTCCATTCCCAGGGGGATGATGGTATTTCACGTCCACCACGTTTGATTTCAAAATTGTTGTAGTTTACGTAATCAGCGACCCGATAAACCATACAAACGATACCCATATTGGTTTTTAGACTTTATCACCCCATTTCCCTTTTTTAGGGGTTGAATTTGGGGTGGAATTTCAATAACAGTGATGAACGTTGCATAGAATTACATCATTAATGTCTAAATAATAAATTATGTGGATTTTACTTTAAGAATAAAGAATTTTCAACTTCATCCCCCTTTTCACCCTTAAGGGTGTCGAATTTTCAAAAACCCTGAGACACGTAATTATTAATTTTTAGTCGTCAGCCTAAATACAAATTTTTAAGATCCTAACTTCAAAACTGACGGACTTTCATACAAACTTTCATCCCCTATTTTACCCCCTTAGGGGTGGAATTTTGTAAAACCCTTTCTTAGTGCACCCCTAGGCCTCATAAGGAACCTACATGGCAAATTTGGAATCTCTAGACCCAGTGGTTTGGGCTGTGCGTTGATATGTCAGTCAGTCAGTCAGTCAGTCACCTTCTTCTTTTATATATATAGATTATGTTTTTATAGGTAGGTTTATATATGTAGTGTTTATGTATGTTTAATTTGTTATATCTTTAGGTCAATCTTTATGCACCGTCCCTGCATCTATGTTAGCCTAATATCCTGCACCCAAAGGTTGCCTGGAAGAAATTGCTGTTTAGCAATAAGGCCGCCTCATTGTACACCTATTTCTAATATTGTACTTTTCACAAAATTTCGTGTGCAATAAAGAATATTGTATTGTATTGTTTCTGTCTAAATCGCGTCATTTTTTAAAAATGTTAAAAAACACAGGGAAAACGACTTGTCCCAGACATGAGACCTAGCTAGATCGATTCTTCGCCCCCGAAAACCCCGTATGGTAAATTTTATCGAAATCGTTAGAGCCGTTTTGGAGAAACCGATTACAAATATGTATACAAATATTGCTCGTTCAATAGTTTAAATATACAATAATTTGTCAAAAATCCGGTCAGACAGTAGTTCAAATCACTCAGGGATTTGACCAAATCTCTGTTTTCATCATACCTCTGCGACAATCTACAGTATTCTGCAGGGTGTAAGGGACGGTGTACCGAAAACTGAAATGGCGTGCTAAGTTTAAAGTAAAGTTTAAGGTTATTTAAATTATACGGTTGTGGGCGCCACTTATCTCGGGAGAACCCCTTAAAGGCTTTGAAGTTACTTTAGAAAAGTCCAATATGTAAGTATTAAATTGTGATATTTCTTTGAGAAAGTTCAATACTCAATACATTTATTGCATCCCATGAGATTTACATACATACATACATATCATCACGCCTTGTTCCCGTCGGGGTAGGCAGAGACCACAGTTGTCCACCTGCTACGATCTTGACATACTTCCCTTGCTTACTGAACTTTCATCAATCCTTTCATACATGCTCGTCGGTTTAGGGTACTTTTAACCTGGCCTTTATTCAGAACGTCCTGAATTTGGTCCTGGTACGTTCGCCGAGGCCTTCCCCTTCCAACGTTTCCATTCACTCTTGCCTTGTAGATCTCTTTCGTCAATCTTCCTTCATTCATCCTCTCTACATGACCAAACCATCTCAGCATCCCTTTCTCAATTTTAGTCACTACGTCTTCTTTTACGCCACAACGTTCTCTTATCACACTATTTCTAATCCTGTCACTCAATTTCACACCAATCATACTCCTCAACGCTCTCATTTCTACTGCATTAATTCTACTTTCATGCGTTTTCTGCCATACCCAGCTTTCACTGCCGTACATCAGTGTTGGTACCAAAACGCCTCTATGAACAGCCAGACGAGCCTTGTGAGACACCTTCTGACTCTTCATAAAAGCATGCAGAGCACCATTCACCATGTTTCCAGCATTCACTCTTCTTTCGATGTCACTTTCACACTTTCCATCTCTCGTAAACTTAGAACCCAGATACACAAACTCCTTCACTTGTTCGACTTGTTCACCACCTATTAATATAGTACACTCTGTCATACACTCTTCTCTTTCAAGTACCATTACTTTCGTCTTGCTTACATTAACTTTCATTCCTTTCCTATCAAAAGCCACATTCATCATTGTTACCATCTCCTGTAACTCGTAAGCAGATGACGCAAGTATAACTTGGTCATCAGCGTAGAGAAGACATTTGATGAGTAACTCATTCATTCTCAGTCCACACATACTCTCTTTCATATCAGTCAAACAATTATCCATGAATAGGTTAAACACCTTGTAAACAGTTAAGAATTTACAAGGTGTTCATATAATAAATAGGTACATCATGGACCCTGTCGGGCACAGCAAAAGCAGGAGAGAGGAAGATTCTTTATCTAAAAAATAATATATTATGCTACGTACAAAAATATAAAAAAGAAGTATAAAAATTCTTGACAGAATGTCAAAAATAGTTATGTCAGAATATTAAAATTATATAAAAAAAAGTCACAAATTAATAGTCCATATTATAAGTTGTTGTTTAGTTCCTATAGTTTTCTAGTCTCCTGAAATGATTTACACATAATTTTTTTGTATATTTAACCAATTATAGTACTAGATTGATGGTGCCGTAAACGGCGACAGTCATTTAATAAGATGAGCAAAGTACTAGAACACCCAGACAGAGTATTCGCGTGTGTAAATATTGTAGACGTCTAGACTTGGACCAATGTAGTACTCAGATCAGACTCGAAGCGTGTCTAGACGGGCCATGACCCTCACAACATTCAGAACTAATGCTCCCTACGCCGAAATTACGAGAATTTGCTTTACACGGTGTAACAAAAAGGGTATGACAACATTGAAGGATGGTTGTGATCATTAAACTGAACAACTTTTCATGAAACGTACTTGGATATAAAAAAGAAAAAATATTGGCCAAGTGCGAGTCGGACTCGCGCACTAAGGGATCCGTACCTATCTACTATTATGATTTACTACAAGCTGACCTTGACCGCTGATTTTAAAACTACGAGCCCACTCTAACCTGAAAATAAGAAAGTACTTCTAACGGTTAATAAATTGGTTATTGCTGGTTGTGTGAAAAGTTTTAATATTTAAAGATTTTAGACTTTTTTCTTTGCTTATGCAAACCTAGCTTCTTGCCAAATATGATTCTAGGTCAACGGGAAGTACCCTATAGTTTTTGGTGCTTTAAGAGCTATACTGTTGAAATTTGGTAAGTAGATGTACTTATTCTGTGAACCGCATTGAGATTTTTACACAAAAGTAAAAAAAAAAAACAATAAATTTTAGGGTTCCCTATACATAGAACTGAAACTCAATTTTTTTTTCATCAAACCCATACGTGTGGGATATCTATGGATAGGTCTTCAAAAATGATATTGAGGTTTTTAACATCATTTTTTCCTAAACTGAATAAGTATGCGCGAATTGGTTTGAACGAGATCTAAAAAGTAGTTTTTTTGTAATACGTCATAAATTGTAAACCGCAATTTACCTTTCATTCAATCAAATCAAATCAGCTAATTTAATTAATATTATGTGGTGGTACGGAACCCTCAGTGCACGAGTCCGACTCGCACTTGGCTGGTTTTTTTCTATTTCGCCCTTTGTTCTATAGGAAAAGTTGTTCAGTTTCGTAGCAGATTGGTGTATACCCTTTTTGTTACACGTTGCATAAAGACGACAAAGATACGAGAAAGTAAGTTGTAAATAAGTAACGCTAAGCGTGTCTAGACTAGCCAAGATCCTCGCAGCAAATAAACGAATGCATCCTACAAATTGAAAAGTAATTTAATTCTTACATTATTTTCGTCATGACATCCCATTAAACGTCCACTAAAGGACGGGGAACTCCCTCTAAAATTCCAGCTTTTGCTGAAACAATGTGGAGGGGAAGTACCATAGTCACCACGCTTGTTAGCGTTACGGCTGGCACCATGGACCGCGGTATTTAGTGACCGCAGAAAGTAAGATGAAACGATACACAGAAGGAGGCTGCTGTCCATCCTCGGGTTCATTAACCCTTAGTCGCCTCTTACGACACTCATGGGTAGAGATGAGTTGGTACTATTCTTTGCTGCCACCGTCGTGTTGGGGTGCGTTAGATTTGTATTCCCAAGCACTTTGGTCTCAGATGATGATCAGGGTCCAGATGATGGAGCCGGACGGTGGCCATAGGAACTTATAGAAAAAACAAGGTACAGCCGTCGTGTTTGTGTTCGTTAGAGTTGTATTCCCGAGAACTTTCGTCTCAGATAATGATCAGGGTCCAGATGATAAAGTCAGAAGGTGATCATAGGAACTCCTAAACTAAGACCTATAAGATAGTCCTGTCGTGTTGGGGTTCGTTAGATTTGTATTTCCAAGCACTGGTCTCAGATGATGATCAGGGTACAGACGGTGGCAATAAAAACTCCTAAACTAAACAAGAGACCCGTCGTGTTTACGAGTAGGTTGGTCTGATTTGGGTTAGCAAATACTCTTAAATTACCAGGGTCCGAAGATGGAGCTAGACAGAGCAACTCTATTAAAATATTGCAACCTTGATTGATAATTTAACGAAAGGTTCAGTGAACGGTACGTGAGCAGAATAATTTTGCCCTGCTTTCAGTGAGCACAGCTTTATGCAACGGATAAATCATAAGTCCAGGCAGACTGTGGCAGTGACGGTATTCACATAATGTCACCAGTTAAGAGAAAACTAAAAAGTCGAAAATTAAATATTAATAAAAAAAACTTTTTTAAAAACAAGCTTTTATACGAAAAATTGTACTAAAACGAAAAAAATAACTATATATGCAAGGGTCGTGCTGATAAATGTTAGATGAATATAATAAAACACATCTATCGAAATCATGCATAAAACTTTATAATATTATATGACATGAAACGATTTGAAAGCTTGTAAAATAAAATATTAATAAAAAAAAGTTTTTTTTATTAATATTTTATTTTTCCTATTACAACCCAACGGAACCCTAAATGTGCGAACTCCGTTTTTAATGCAAGCCGTAAACAATAATTGTATGAGCTGGTTGATATTAAAGTTGTTATTTATTATTGTATAAATAGCAATGTCTGTAACAATAGTCGGTTTCTGGTCATTTGTTTTGAACCATGTGTGGGATTTCCCGTTCGTATTCGAGTTATTTTCAAATATACAAGGTGTTAATTAAATTGCGCAAAACCTATCGAGGATGAAGCTCTGGACATGAAACTGCACAAGTTTTTTTCTACGACATTTGAAAATTTGCAAGAAACTATCTTGCTTCTTTATACAAATCGATCAACTAACCGAGCCATTTTGTATGAAAAAGCATTATTTCTGCTAATTCACAAAAGACGTAGAACAAAAGTTGTTCAGTTTCATGCTCATAGCTACCACCCGAGAGGTTTTTCGCAATTTACTTAACCCCCTGTTACATTTTTGTGTATTAATAGAATATTAACGCATTCGAATAGAGCAGTACAGAACACTTCATCACATCGCATGGGTTGTATCAATGACTGACTTCACAGACCCAGGTGTCAGAATCTTTGAGTCGCCAAAGGCCTTATACCGGGTAAATCCATTAATACTGAAGGCGATCCGTTTTCCATACTAAATTCAAATGACTTGCATTCTTATGCAGGACATAAAATACTGTTAAAAAACCTGTGTATGCTGCTATTTTTAGTTAAATTTTTCGCTGATTAATTCAAAGATACAGCCAATGCACCGAAAGTACTACATTATAGATCGCACACCCACAGTGGTAATCTTAACAATTATAAAAACTAGAACTTTCGGTGCATTACCTGTATCTTTGTATTAATCAGCAAAAAATTTAACTACAAATAGCAGTATGTACACTCGTTTTTCAACAACATTTTATGTCCCGCATAAAGGGCAATACACACCAAAGCCGCCGGCCCGCCGACACAACCCGGCGGCCTATTAAAAAGAATCATGTCGGCAACATTTGCCGCCGAAATGTCAGCGACTTGTGTAATGAGTGAAGTCGCCAACATAGCCCGCCGACAAAAAGTTGGCAACATATGTCGTCGGGCTGGCGGCTTTGGTGTGTAGAGCCCTTAAGAATGCAAGTCATTTGAATTTAGCATGGAAAACGGATCGCCTGAAAGTATCCGGGACGGGAAAGTAACCTGCCCTCCGAACTTTTACTTAGGTAGGTACCTTTTACGTAACGTTTACTCTGAAATCGTGTTACAAGCTGTTGTTTACATTTTCATCGCGTTTGATATTGACAATGTTGTTATGAAAGAGCTGTTGTTTATTTATTATTATTTATTAATCACAACGGTATACCCAATTACAGTAATTAATTAATTATTTGTATAAAAACAAAACAAATTAATATACACTAAAACACATGAATGTGATAGTAAAAAATGTCAATAAATTAATTAAAATATGTCAAAAATTACGTCAAATCACTATAAGAAGAGCATGCTTTCAATAATTGCTTCCATGTTGAAGCAAAAATATCAGATTCAGGGGCATGAATAAGGAGTGAGTTGATGCCCTCTAGCATCCGGCAGATTGGAGACTGCTGGTGAGAGACAGTCTTACAGTGAGGAACGGCAAGTAAGCAAAGTTTACGTGTAGCGCGTCTTTTTATGCAATTGTTGGGAACAAAAAGCCGACACAGCAGGTTATGGAGCTCATTACTGTCAATTAGTCCGCGAATAATTTTCAATGCAGTCAAAAGTTCTGCTTTACTGCGCCGAGTTTCCAAGGAGTTCATACCTAAAACCCCGAGTGGAAACTTCGATGGGTATAGAAAGGGATAATAACCATTAATTCGTTTGTACAAGTACCTCATGAAAGCTTTTTGGACTTTTTCAAGCACTAATGTGTATAAGGCTTCATGAGGGTTCCAAACGCAAGAACTGCTCTCCATTTTACTTCTCACCAGGCTGTAAAATATAAGTTTCATAACAGTAGGATCTTGGAGATCCCGCATATTACGCACAACAAAACCGAGGCGTCTGAAAAATTCCTTGGCAAGATCAGATATATGCTGGTTGAAGGTAAGTTTTTGATCAAATGTTACTCCAAGGTCTTTGATAACTGCAGTTCTAGGAATAATTTTGTCATCCAGTTTGTACTGATAAATTATCTGTTGCTTCCTACGTCCAAAACTCATAGCATAACACTTGGTTGCATTGAGATCCATATTGTTTTCATTGCACTACTTGAGGATTGCATTTATATCGTGCTGAAGACGCTCACAGTCTTCGGCAGTTGTCACTTTCATAAATATTTTCAAATCATCTGCATAAAGTAGACTTTTTGAAAATTTTAGTACTTTGACTATGTCATTAACCATAATCAGAAAGAGCAGGGGCCCAAGGATAGACCCTTGGTTCACACCAGATCTGGTATAATATGGCTGCGACGCATAACAACCATACTTAACATACTGCATTCTATCTCGGAGATAGTCTGCAAACAAGCAGATGAGCTTGCGGTCAAAACCAAGGGCTTTTAATTTACCCAAAAGAATGTCGTTATCGACTCTGTCGAAAGCTTTTCTAAAGTCTACGTCAACCTGTTGTAAAACGTTTTAGTACATATAAATTATATCTCTTGATTTAAATATGTTTGGAGCCTTTGAAAAGACCAGGGAGGCCTTAATTGTTGTATATCACTGGGTGATAAATAAAAATATAACCAATAAAATTTAAAGCATGCCCCGTTTTTGTTTACGAAAGTGAAGAATGGAATATTTTTTCTTATTCTGAGGTGAAGTCCCTAATTGAATTGGATTAAGACACAAACTAAAACAAAATACATGCTGTCTTTTTCTCAGCCTATAGGGTTACAAAGACAGCCACACATTTCCTGCCGAATTTTGTTTACAGAATTACCGAGATAAGTTTTAGTTGGTCAAAATTGGAACTAATATTTTCTTAGTTAATTGGCAAAGAGTTTTATATGAAATCTTTACTTTACTATTGCGACGCTGTCAACTGCACAGATATCGCGGTCATACTGTAGTTTTAGTTTAGGTCTGCCATAACAGAATCTACACCACTGAAGAAACTTAATTGTTTGTTTTTGAAAACAAAACGTAGAGTTGACCGAAAAATATGTTTACTTGTAATTATGTGAACAAACTTGGCCACATATTTTTTTTTATTACAAACAATAGTAGTTTTTACAACAAGTGCACAAAACGAAGACGCTAGTAAAGTCGAGGATAAAATGGTTTTGTGGACGAGTTATAAACTCTGCTTTTCACTTTGATTGCGAGGAAATAAAACGTAAAAGTACTCTCTAAATGTAACTGAAGAATATGTTGACGCGCGCGCGGCGCGGGGGGAGGGGGGTGCAGCAGGCCCGCGCGCAGGGCGTACACCACCGCGATTACTTTTTTGCCCTAGTGCACAAAATTCGATTTTGTCTAGCCTATATCCTGCACAAAGAAGCACTTTCAGAGCATGAGAAGTGAAAAAGTTTTTTCTTAACCAGACTAGAACTGAGGATAAAGACTTGGCTTTATTTTCTGTCGCCCGCGCCTTTGAAAGTTTGGAAAATCGCTAAAACTTGTTGACTGTTTGACTCTCCATAGAAAATCATCGCTCCTATTACAACAAAAAGTTGTAGTTATGTAGTGAATATCAAAAGTCTTAAAACAAACTTTGCATTTAGCTTCCCAATTAAACCTCGAAGCTTTTCACCAATTTTAAATCCAGGGACTAATACTTGAAAGTTAATCAGTGATGAGCGAGGTTTTAAAATAAGCCCTGATAACACCATTTGACAATTCTTCTTGCCTTATAAAAATAGAAAAAAGTTATTTTTACTTTCGAGCGGAGCGAGAAAGATTGTATTCGTGAATAAAAAAGGTTTTCTAATTTTCTCAAAAATGTGTTCTAAATCACTTATACATCATAAAAAACAAATCCCCCAAAAATGTCCGTCCGTCGGTCGGTCGGTCGGTCCGTCGGTCGGTCTATCCGTCACGCTTTGGCCTAGCGGCTAAACGAATGGTCCGATTGACACTATATTTGGAATTTAGGAGTTTTATGCAAATCCATCGAAGGGTTCTAAGTGGTTTCTGGCTGGCTCTCATTTTGAGGGTAGCTGTCATACAACGAAAATGATAAATTGTAATTTTCTTAAAAACGGCTCATAGAATCTTGATGAAACTTTGCATGACCAAGCATCTCCATGTAAGATATCTTGCGCCAGTATCAAATGATCTGTGTAATTTCATATAAGGGGTGATCCTGTACCACCAAATCGTAAATATGTGATTTGCCCAAAATTGGTTCCATTGAGTTTATTAAAATTTTCTATAATATTACTCCTAGATTGGTTTTCTACCTGACTGGATATTCTTTATGATTTTTTGAATAAAATTTAGTACACAGGGTGTACAAAAAACTGAAAGGGCTTTCTCAGTAGACTAAACTGAACAATAATCCATAAGTAACATGTGTTGGGAAATTAAAAAAATCTCCATAAAAGTATCCTACGGTAGTATCTATTGATCTTTGAAAATTCATATAAAGGGTGTTCCAGTACTACCAAAAGTTAAACATGTGATTTACTCGAAATCGTTTGATGTTTGTTTGTTTTAATGTTTGACAATTTGAATTCTGAATTGATCTGTATATTTCATTCGAACATTTTTTTGGAAAAACGTAAATAAAAGTTTGTATTTCCATACTATGTAAATACAAATTTAAGTTTGCGGTTGATAGTCTTTTCTTGAGTATTGCGAGAAAGTAAGTGCAGTGCTGCTGTACCATTTATTTTTTTACATAAACTGTATTCTGTGAAAATTAAACCTTTATCCATCTATAACAGCTGTTCAGTTATCCCTGTTATTTATTAAAAATAATTTGTCATGCACTCTTAGTAAAGAAGACTAAAAAGAAAAATAGACCATTACCATGACGAAATATTGATAAGAGTTCTATAAATCACAATCCAACTAGCTCAATGAATGATCGTGTGTACTAGAAGATAGCGTAGCGCATACCTACAAAGATTACTGTAATATTAATATCTATAAAGTACCTAATGATCATTAGCCGACAAAGGTCAAATACACTCAGACGCAATGAGTTGGCCTCAAAAACTTATGACTTGCAAATCCACACGCTAACAGCGTTCTGCGCATAAACTCTTGTCTTTTCAATACGACCTGAGACAAAACTTCTGTACTACTCGTACCATAATAGCATGCTCGTTTGCTTAAATAAACCCGCTCCGTTAAGAACAAAGGTGTATTTTGATGATTTCGTTGTTGACGTTGTGCAATTGTTGTTTGTTGTCACGCGTTATCTCATCCATGTTTGTGTAAACACGAGCTGGGGCTTGTCATGTGAATCATGTCATTAAGCAATCACATCGCACTAGTCATGTGTTTCT
The DNA here is from genome assembly GCA_947532105.1 of Athrips mouffetella. Lineage (NCBI taxonomy): Eukaryota > Metazoa > Arthropoda > Insecta > Lepidoptera > Gelechiidae > Athrips > Athrips mouffetella. The sequence goes on from OX383971.1 coordinate 13,857,693, forward strand.
GTCACGCAACGGGTAGGTCGCCTGTCAGCCAACAAATATTCTCTGGCTAGCTGGATTAATGCTGTTTGAAGTCACTTTGACATTGTTTGCTCTAGTTTCGACCGTTAAATTGGCTTGTCCTTGTTACGTCTAATCTGATATTGCGAAGGTTCTTCGTTTGCCTGGCTGGTTATCCGCTATAAGAAAGTGCGTCATTAAGGATTTCAAATTATGAAAGCTTTATTGTGTCTGTTGATGGAATGGTGATCTTTAAATCGGTCGGGTAGGCTTGGCAAGCTCACTTCCGCGTCGCTCACTACACGTGGGCGCCGAGGCGTTTCTTATTAGTCCTCGATAGTGCCGATGACCCTTCGATGTAAGGCGGTGGCCGGCTCGTTAGTTCCGCATTATTGCGGTTTAACAGTCACATTCTGCTTGCCTGCTCCCTCTACTAAACCTTGTTATGATATTATTTACTCTCAACAAACGAGCCTTGTAAAAACTTTTGTAATAATATTATTACTTTTCTATTCTACTCTATTAAATCGGTACAATTTGCTTGATGGTGAAAATATTAATAAATTTTTTGCACAAACTGGTTAAACGTACACTTCGGGAAAACATTTTGATATTTGAAGATCATGTCATCTCATAATGTCATTTTAGGATGTATCAGAGTAAAATGAATTACAAAAAGTTATTTCGTTATAAAACATACCGGACAGTTCAGATGTAGCAGTAAATAGCAGTAGCCCGAAGCGCTGTGTATGTTTACATAGTACACATACTTAATTCTCACATTAGGTACTAAAATACACCATGGTCTTAAAGTATTGTGTAAGGTCTCGCTGCTATTCGGGCTTTCACAGTGATATTATTTCTAGCTTATATAATTTTTATAGATTAAGACTATTAACACTAAACTAACCCTCTCCTTAACTTAAATTCTAACTGTCTGTGCACACATACTAAGAGTTATTGTCTAGTTTTTAAGAATTATCTTGTTACTTTGTCTTTTCATGACTTTAACTTGTTTTGTGAGCCTAATAAATTAAATAAATAAATGCTAAGATCACATGAGGCGCGAGTCGCACGCGCTCCGTTTCCGGGCCCGCGGCGAAACGCAAGCGCAACGCGCGCGTGGGAACCATGTGTAGGCATTGAGAGTTCCCACGTATCATAGGGTCGCCATGAGTGTGGCATTTGGTGTTGCGAAATTTTCCGTCTGAAGCGCCACATATTTTATTGTAAAAAAAATGTGTTGCCTAAGCCGAAACTATACTCGTTAATGCACTCTTCATTATGAAATTACACTCTATATTTACACTCTGTATTATGAAATATTCATAAGTTATTTTCCATCTAAGTTTTTATTTAGCAGTGTCTCTGGCAACGACCAATTTAAGTACAGATCTAAAAGTGGCGTATGCGTACGCGATCTGGATCAATTTAGCACATGGGACAATGGGCCAAAACACAAAAGAAGACATAATAGGGAATATGCATAATTGTTTTTAGTCGCATTTATTAACAAAATATGAAAATACCGTAGTAGAGGTAACAAAAAATAAAATTAAAATTAAGAAATAAGGCCGACATAAGCATTTAAAACTAATAATTACGCGCCGATTAGACAGGGAGATGACGTCACATATCACTAAGGCCATATAAACTCCATGCTAGAAAGAGACAGAAACAAATCTTCGATGGCTTATATCTTTTTTAATTTTAAAAATAGTTTTACTAAACTGTTTATTCCATAAATGAGGATATTTTTTTTTTTTTTAAAACATGCATATTCCCTATTGCCTTTGAGCCATTCATTAGACTGTTCGTAATTTAAATCGCATGATTTTTTGTTACATATGATTATAATTATTACCTTTGCTTTAGCAACCATAATAATACTCGTAACTGACAATAACAAATGTGATAAAAATTGTCACGTGTTATTGCACAACGTTACGTTATACGTTTGGAATGTACTGATATTTGGTTTTAATCTATTTGTAATGACTGATATCAAATCTCTTACAAAGTAGATTCCTACTTTTAGCGAACATTAAAAAGGTAAGAAGCTTCCTAAAATAGTTCCAGTTACTTTTGGACCTTCCAAAACCAAATTCAGGACTTTCTGATATATGGCCATATCAAAAGTACCCAAAATTTACAAGCTACGGGGCGCAGCGATCATATTATTTATATGAATTTTTATCGCTGCGCCCGAAAATCGCTAGTGTACCCGCGCCCTAGTATGTCCTAATAATGCCACAACATACATGGTAACCCTACTCGTAGCATTGTCTCCGTTCCGCGGGCACACGGCCTAGCCTCCGACACACTCACCGCGACCTATAAACAAACTGACATACGTTGCGCAAAATATGTATTTCCCGTATTTAAGATCCGAGTAACATCTGCAATTGAAACGCCCACCTCACTCTTACTCCACTGGCACTCAACAAACGGACGTATAGAGACATCTTCCGAAAACTGAAACCGAGCTGAAGATTTAGATAAGTTTGATTGTTTTTAGGGTTCCGTACCTCAAAAGAAAAAAACGGAACCCTTATAGAATCACTTTGTTGTCCGTCTGTCTGTCTGTCTGTCTGTCTGTCAAGACCCTTTATTTCACGAACGGGTGAAGGGATCAGGTTGAAATTAATACCATATATTAGGATCCATGAACCACACAAGATCTGAAAATTTCAATTTTTTACAACGACGCAATCAAAAGATATGGCATTTTATGTCCTCATCTCCATACATTTATTCAAAAATGCAAAACCTACAGGGTACTTCCCGTTGACCTAAAATTATGAAATTTGGCAAGAAGCTAGGTCTCACAGTACAAATAATGGGAAAAGTCTGAAATCATTAAATATTACAACTTTTCTCACAACTAATGGGAACCAATTGTGGTGAGCTCCCGTTTCAAGAACATTCATATAAGAGAGGGGTCAAGTTGGATGGTCGCTGAGGCGATTTTTGTTTTAGTTTGATTTAAAAACGGGAACATTTACAAACTTGAGAATTGGTATGTTTATAGTGCATAAGCTATAAAATAAAAACAAATAATAAAATTTGGTCAAGCGCGTGTCGGACTCAAAAAATCTAGCACATTAACTTACTGAAATTTCAACTAATACAATTATGTTTATGTGGTGGTACGGAACCCTCAGTGCGCGAGTCCGACTCGCACTTGGCCGATTTTTTTTGTTGTAGCTCACTTGTTAAGTATGGACAGTGATTTTCTTAGCACAAGCACACCTATTTGAAGATTAAATTTTGTAGGTGATAGGGCTATTGTGCAAAGTCCGTCTGTGGAATACCATCCGCTTGTCTATTTCTGTAGTAAAGCAGCAGTTTTTGCACTGCTGTATTACGGCTCCTTCTCTTCTCTTAATTCATGGTAGAGGATGTCGACTTTGGTTGGGTTCTCTTCTTGTAGATCGTTCTCAAGATTGAAGATCGAATATCTTCGTAAACTAGACGGCGTATGTCTCCATTTATAAGTTTTAGCACTGACTAGTATATATATATATCTACTAACTGTTCAGATATCTATGTAAATTCAGCATTCCACTCATCCAACATATTTGTAGAGTTCTTAGAATCGCCTAATATGTTTTATGTACGTACGTCTCAAAGGTATGATCACACTTCTATGTCATGTCTGTTTTTCGGAATTGCCGAAAGGCTATACCAATATTTATCAGCAATTACTGGGAATTTTGTTCTGGTTTGTAAACAACTTGCTTAAATATATATTAATATATGAAGTGATTTACAAATGAATTTCTAAGTTAGCGATAATGTAATGTAAGTAGGTACATGTTTACAATATTATGTTGTGTAAAACCAAAGAGTTAAACCTGATAAGATAAATCAGCAATTCTTTAGTTTGACAATCAGTACTCATGTCTTTGTAAATATATGGCGTTACATAATTATTATTTAACTTTTGTACAAATTGTACATTTGCGTGGACAACGTCAAGGTCAAGTTCATTGAACTTATTTACGTGAAGAGGCGCCGTCGAATGAAAATAAACTAGGAATAAGTTATCGACGTCGATAGATACGTTACAAAAGTATGATCTATACCGACGCGTGCGCTGATTTGCAATCGTTAGCGCTTTTAATAGTTAGATTTTAAAGTTTTTATTAAAATGAACTCCTTAAACCTTCTCCTGTCTTTTGAGACTACACCGTCATTTTCTTTTTCTTGCTTTGGAACTATAATTAAATTATTGCAATCGTTCTTCGTTCGTACCTTAAATATCTGTAACAAATTCCGTAAAAACCTATCTATCTATTCAGTATTTTTCTAGAAAACAGTTTATGCGTAACGTAACAGAGTAGGTCCCCTAAAAGTAGTTTGTACACACGTCACATGTACGACATATATACGTGTACTAACTCCGGTACTAATTACTAGAATTTGTAAAGGAACACCTGTTTTGCCTCTGATGGTTTGTTTTTAAAGCTTTGTGGGCTAGTGAGATGGTATTTAATAAATAAAACCATTATGACATAATCGGTGTAGGTGTTAAGAAAATTTTATCCAGTATTTTCTTAAGATTTATTATACATATTATATTTTCTTAACATTTATTATTACAGGTTCTTGATATATCATTTTGTATAATGCAGATGTTGTTACCAGTTGTTCAATATTTTGCATACTTTTTATTGTTATGCGTTACCTGGGCGACCGAGCTTCGCTCTATAATTGCCGCCTAAACCTGAAATATCGTCGGGTGAGCAAGCTATGCTACTCGCCAACAGATGGCGTTGTAAGTTTCTGTCTAAAACGCAGAATTTACAAAGTGCTCAAAAACACGGGGAAAATGAACTTTCCCTGACATGAGACCTAGCTAGATCGATTTTTTGTCCCCAAATACCCCCGTATGGTAAATTTCATCGAAATCGTTAGAGCCGTTTTCGAGAAACCGATTACAAATATATATTTACTTATTTACAAATATTGCTCGTTTAAATTCAAATTCAAATATGTTTATTGCGTAACTATAGGTTTTTGCATACAGATGTTCACAATATGTCATTTCATTACAATATTTCATTTCTCTATAGTTTACCAAAATGGTGCACAATGTCAAAAAAATAATAATAATCGTTTAATTAATTAACATTCCAGAGAGATTTTAAAAAGTAAGGTAAAAATTAAAAGAACATCATAAAATAATATACACGACTAAAATTTCTAAAAAAAAACATTTAAATTTATGTCAAAGATAAAAAAGGTACCTATATTATTTGTCATTTAAAAATTCATTCACGCTGTAGTAAAGCTTGTGCTTAGCCAATCCGACAAATGGAAGTTCCTTAAATGTATCAGGGATATGGTTATACAGTTTTATGCTCATATAATAAAGACTCCTGTGATAAAATGCAGATAAGTGAGGTTTATTAAATATTAACTTCTGTCTACTCCTTAAATTAACTTTAAATCCTACTCCTGTTTCAAAAAGATGGATGTGTTTCTGTACAAATAAGACAACTTCTTTTATATAAAGGCATGGTAGAGGAAGTATTCCGTATCTACGAAATAAAGGTTTACATGAACTTCTCTGAGACCAACCACAAAGCGCTCGAACACAGCGCTTCTGAATTCTAAACGCATCAATGAAATCAACTGAGTTGCCCCAAAAAATTATCCCATACCTCAATGAAGATTGCACATAACCAAAATACGCCATCAGCCCTGCTTTTTCTGTTGAGCAATTGACAATACGCCTCAAAGGATAAAGAAATCTCGCTAATTTATTACACAAGAGTTCAATATGTGGCTTCCAGTTACATTTGCTATCTATGGTCAGTCCTAGGAATTTCGTTTCGGTAACTTCTTCTATATTTTGCACGTCATAAGAGATTTCCATAATTTTAGGTATTATAGCGAAGGAATGAAATTGTATGATGTTCGTTTTTGATAGATTAATGTGCAACCCGTTAATTTTCATCCACCCGATAATGTCCTGTAAAGCGTTAGTAATATTTCTCTCGTAAGAGTCTTTGTTTTCACACCTTATTACCATTGTACTGTCGTCGGCAAAAAGGACTATTTGATGTTTAGTACATTTTGGCATGTCATTAATATAGAACAGAAAGAGGAGAGGCCCCAATATACTGCCTTGCGGGACTCCCCTATTGTTACTTCTAATACTCGATCTTATTCCTTCCATAGATTTTGTCACCGGATTATAATAAAAGATTTCCGTGTATTGTTGCCGATTTTCTAAATACTAATTTAATAGTATTATATAGGATTTATGACAGCATGTATGTTTAATTTTACATACATACATAATATCACGCCTTGTTCCCAAATAAAGAAATTAATTTTAAGAATTGTAAACATTGAGAAATAATGAAATGCGTTACAATTTTATTGTTCTTGGTATTTACAAGTGTTTTACTTATTGTGCCCCCACCCTGGATTATGTGACGTAAGGTAACGTTTTAATGCTTGTCAAAACTGAAGTTTGCTATAAAACGTGTTAACGGAATAAGCGAAACTGAGAAAATCGTTTGTTCAGAATCGAGAGTAAAATCATTTTCACGGGTTTGTGATAAGGGTAATTTTTTTTATATTTTTAGTATGTAAATTTTTTCCACTGCTAAATGTTTTTGTGGCTATGCACGCGGGCGGCGCGCGGTTCATGAGCAATGAGCTGAGGAGGGAAGTGGGCGTGGTGTGGCATGCGCCTGCAGCGGCTTGCGCGGACGCGCTATGGAGCCATGATAGCTTAAAAATCTACTAGAACGACGTTGAAACTTTAAAATAACAGTATCGAGAATGGATTTATTTTAATAAAAATCAGTTGGGGTGTATGAGGGTCTGGCTTATTCCATTAACACGTTGTATAATCGTGTGTGTACGAATGAAGTCACTGGCTTGCGACGTCATATTTCCTTCTCGTTGTAGGTACTTGTTTGCCCTAAATTTTGAACTACCACAAAGTGTAAAATAGTTAGATTTTCAGCAATTTTATGTACCTTTACAAGTGATGTTGTTGTTGCGTCTTTAAATATTCCGTCTATGGATATATCTATCAAAAACCATACAGCAATAGGTACATAATATATAACCAGTGACTTCGTGTTGCGTTGAAAATTGTGACGCACATAGATGAAGTCGGTCTTGTCAATATTTAATGTTGCTCTGACGTCTGCAGTGAAAACACAACAGTACAACATAATACCTTTTAGCTTCACTCCACACTTTGTAGTTCATAATAATTTTTTTACAAATTGTGTTTTAAACTTCAGTCGTAATATATACAGGGTGTAAGGGACGGTGTACTGAAAACTGAAAGGGCGTGCTCAGTCAACGAAACTGAACAACTTTCCCAAAGAAACATTTCTGGGAAATGAAAAAAATTTGAGCCTCTCCATATAAACTTTTCGATTAGAGTGAGCAATTTGTATGGAGAGGTCAAATTTTTTTTACATTTTCCAAAAATGTTTGCGTGGGAAATTTGTTCAGTTTCGTTGGCTGAGAACGTCCTTTCAGTTTTCGGTACACCGTCCCTTACACCCTTTAGATGATCAATTACAAGCTTAACGTTCATATACGTATCTATACCTATAGTTATACCTCATACCTACCTATAGTACCACCACATGTTCTCACGTGGCCATCGTAAAAGGCGACTAAAAGCTCTTTAACCGGAGGATTTGCAGCAGCGTCGTACTGGTAACTACTGCGGCTAACCAAACCACCGCGTCCATAGTACTAGCTATATGTATACCTAACAAGTGTGGTGGGTGACTGTGGTACTGTTAAGAGCACGTCCACCTTGACACGTTGGACTTTGTACCGTCTTTCTAACACTCTACCTAAAGTAAGGCCATCGTAATAGGTCGTTTCTGACAGCTGTCAAACGTATGCATAATTATAACCTGCAAAGAAAAATGAACCCTGTGTGTTGGTGTTAAAGAAACTTCAAAACGGACTTCTTACGTTGGCCCTACTTTACGCACTAGAGTCGCACTGCAAGTGTCAAACTTCACCTGCTGTTGACTGTACAACCCTCCCAAAAACAACCACGTATTTTGCTGTGAAATGTTACGGAGAGCTCTCGTCGAGCAGTGGACTATTTATGTGCTGTAATGATGACCATCACAAATTATATCAGGAAATACCTATTGTTATCTTATCAAGTTATCACAATGTAGCTTTAGGCCGAGTCCTGAAGCTGTAATTTTTAATTGGCTGGACATAAATCGAAACCGTCAATTTACTATAAAGTTGCTATGTATTATAATAGGTGGTGGAACACTTATGTAAAAAATAATTTTTAATGAATTGGCTGACTTTTAGATTCTCCAGAAAATATATTTTTTTGTTTGTTTATGCATGTGAAGTCAAGCCAAAAATTGTAACTAATATCTGATGGGGTAAACTTTTGATGTGGGTTCCAAGGTACCTACTTCAATTAAAACTAAGCAAAAAATATTTGCGCATATTTTTTTATTAGCAAATTTGTATGCAAGTTACATAAAAGTCCAGGCAAAAATGGCAACCAAATTATTTTAAATTTGATAGACTTTCCAGGACAGTTTTTGAGCAAATTACCTAAAATTAAGCATATTAATCAAAAGTTAAATATTTTCGTATTTAATGTTGAAGCAAAAATACCAACTGAAAAACTTTTGTTTAATTACAGGTTTCATCGTGTGTTCTTTCCTTTATTTATAAAATTAAGCATAATTATAAAAAGATAAAAAAGTTGATTTTTAATTCAATAGATCGCGTCAAGCGAGCGAGAACCGGCGTAATATTATATGTTCTTTGGAACCGGTATGGCGTGCCGTGCGCCTCGAGACTTTTTTCTTCTACGTAATGCCAAGAGTACGTCAAGCCTGACATAATATTAGACTTTTTAGTGTTCTTATTTCAACAGTCCAAGTAGCTAGAGTGGGCTGCAAGTGTCTGGCTGCCTGCTTGTACAAACAACAACACTTCAAACAGTCTATTGAAAGGAGAAAATATCATTGTGGGATACAGTGTTACAAAAAACCGGGCAAGTGCGAGTCGGACTAGCGTGCTAAGCTATTGCTCTTGATCCCCCGATCTTGACTCCTCTTTAATAAGAATTTACTTGAAGTGGAAGCTAGCTAGCGTTAATTGGTTGTGAGAAAGGTTGTAAACTTTAATTATTTCAGACTTTATGGTTCCGTACCCATAGGGTGAAAAACGGGATCATACTAATATGCCTCCGATGTCTGTCTGACTGTCTGTCAGTGGGCTGTATCTCATGCTGCATAAGCTATAAAATATAAAAACTGATCAAGTACGAGTCGGACTCAAAAAAGGACGAGTTGCACTCCGAGAGTGCCGGCAGAAGTGAAAACTTGAATTTTTGAATATGATGTTTTTGTAAGGGTCAATCGCGTCATTGCTCGTGTACTTCTTCATCGAGACCTAAAATTTGTCTCAGTACATGAGTAGTCTAGGGTCAGTAGTTTTCAAGTTATAGCGATTTTTACTTTGACAGCTGTCATCCGAAATGTAGATCTCATCAAGACCTATCATTTGACTCAGCACACAAGTACTCTAGATTCAGTAGTTTCAAGTTATAGCGATTTTTACTTTGACAGCTGTCATCCGAAATGAAGATCTCATCGAGACGTATCATTTGTCTCAGCACACGAGTAGTCTAGGGTCAGTATATTTCGAGTTATAGCGATTTTTAGTTTGACAGCTGTCATCCGAAATGAAGATCTCATCGAGACCTGTCATTTGTCTCAGCACACGAGTAGTCTAGGGTCAGTAGTTTTCGAGGTATAGCGATTTTTAGTTTGACAATTGTCATCCGAAATGAAGATCTCATCGAGACCTATCATTTGACTCAGCACACAAGTACTCTAGATTCAGTAGTTTCCAAGTTATGGGGTTTTTCAGTTTGACAGCTGTCATCCGTAATGTAGATCTCATCGAGACCTTTCATTTGTCTCAGCACATGAGTAGTCTAGGGTCAGTAGTTTTAAAGTAATAGCGATTTTTACTTTGACAGCTGTCATCCAAAATGTAGATCTCATCGAGACCTATCATTTGACTCAGCACACAAGTACTCTAGATTCAGTAGTTTTCAAGTTATAGCGATTTTTACTTTGACAGCTGTCATCCGAAATGAAGATCTCATCGAGACCTATCATTTGTCTCAGCACACGAGTAGTCTAGGGTCAGTATATTTCGAGTTATAGCGATTTTTAGTTTGACAGCTGACATCCGAAATGAAGATCTCATCGAGACCTGTCATTTGTCTCAGCACACGAGTAGTCTAGGGTCAGTAGTTTTCGAGGTATAGCGATTTTTAGTTTGACAATTGTCATCCGAAATGAAGATCTCATCGAGACCTATCATTTGACTCAGCACACAAGTACTCTAGATTCAGTAGTTTCCAAGTTATGGGGTTTTTCAGTTTGACAGCTGTCATCCGAAATGTAGATCTCATCGAGACCTATCATTTGTCTTAGCACATGAGTAGTCTAGGGTCAGTAGTTTTCAAGTTATAGCGATTTTTACTTTGACAGCTGTCATCCGAAATGAAGATCTCATCGAGACCTATCATTTGTCTCAGCACACGAGTAGTCTAGGGTCAGTAGTTTTCGAGTTATAGCGATTTTTAGTTTGACTGCTGTCATCCGAAATTTAGATCTCATACATTTAGGATTCGCTATTAAATAACGATCAAAACCAGTACGTCAAGTCTGTCGTGCACATATCACGTTGTGCACAACAAAAAAAGCCGAGACTATGACCACAGAATATATAATTGTAAACAAGTTTACAAGAGTCACACTCCTTTGATCTTGGAAAAAGCTGCCTATTTCACAGACAGGCCTGCTATGACAAAGACAAAAAAGATGTTTTGGTCTTTATCACACTTTAGAAGTTTTGTATATATTGAGCCTGCTCTAACTTGGTATGCTTATTTTCAAATCCATTTCGATACTTCATCCGAGATCTGACGCGACTTCTGATGCGAGTTAATAATTTTTTTCCCATCTGAAAAAGTGCCAAGCGCCGCTGAAGAAGTTTTCACTTCAAATATCGACCACAGTACTCGTAATTTACTGACATTTCAACTAATACAATTTATATCATGCGGTGGTACGGAACCCTCGGTGCGCGAGTCCGACTCGCACTTGGCCGGTTTTTCCCTTTCATTAGATCAAATCCACAATTATTTTGAGTCTCATGTCAAACCTGTAGAATATTCATACAAACTTCCACCCCATTTTTCAACCCCTCAGGGGCGAATTTCAGAAAATCCTTTCTTAATGTGTAGTCTTGACGTACTAAAAAACTGCTTACAAAATTTCACATCTGTAGCTTTATCGGTTACGGCTCGGCGTTGATGAATCAGTCAGTCAGTCGGTCAGGGCATGCTGAAAACAGCAACAATATATAAAAATATATTTAGATCAGAAGATCAAAAGTATTTTCAGCTTACTACAACCGATGTAAATTTTCATCTTTCATGTTTAACTTTAAATTCCGAAGCGCGTACCGAATAAAACAGCGAAGCAATGCGACGTTGCCGTACCGTGCAATCACGAGCCGTGTACTATGTTAATGTCAATTATGAACTTTATTTCAACTTCTTTAGGGTCGATATAAAGCGCTACATAATGTAATTTTTATATAAAAAGATACGCTATTGCCTGAAGTGTTTAATTTTTAAAGTAATCAACGTAAGTACAGTTTTAGAGTATAATTAAACACTTTTCATTCAGTTACCTATTTTGGCCAAAGAGAAATCCCTCAATAATTATACCACTGTAAAGCTTTAACATATTGTGTTCACTTTTATGACTGTTTGATCAAGTACAACAAAATTTTGAAGTACAAAAAGTCACGAGATAGTTATGTATTTTGCCCGAGCAGACAAAAAGAAATAAAACTTTTAGTGGGATTTTTTTAATTTAAGGATTAACCTAAGAACTTAGGTGCTTAATTAGTTTGTAAAATACTAAAAGTTTATCATTGAACGAGCCCAGAAAACATTTCGTTTAGTTGGCATTTTTGCCACAGTAACTATTTATATAATAGGGTTTTTTTAATCTGCCGCCTTGTCCCATTTGGTGATATGCTTAATTCTAAGTAATTATGTAATTACTTCCAAGACTTCATAAACCACAAAAAGAAAATCTTGGTTCCGATTTTTGTCTAGGCCAAAATCTAATTATCTTGGAGTACTTAGCCACGTTACGTTTACATCTATATCTATATGTGTAAAAAAATTGTAAGCACTATTTTATCCTGTTACTGAAACTATGGAAACTGAACAACTTTATCTAAGGAGCAAGGGTCAAAATACAAAAAAAAATTGCCTGATGTGCTTATCCGATTAAAACTTATTTAAGGTGTATGTTGTCTTTACTGTATTTTGCGATTTTCTGGATTAACACTAACTTTGCTCTGCAACTTTTGGAAATAAAAAATCTGACTTTTTCGTACAAATGAAACACAATTTTGGATATGGAGGGTAAAAAATATCGAAAAGTCTAAAAGTTGTTGCGTTTCGCTTCCAGAATAAGCTCTTTTTGATTTATAAAACACAATAATAGCCACGTAACGTCAAAATTACTTACCAATTCTTACGAAAACAATATATGACCACATCGATGACGTTATCGTATAAGAATCTTTCTATAAAGATTTGGCAATTAGTTCCTTCGATTATCGCCACATTCCGATACGAGCCGCTCACACGCACTTCGATTTGCTACGGCTTTATAGCTCTGATGCATTTTCCTTTACAAATCAATGTTGCTGTATTATACGTAACATACAATTCGCAATGTGCGTCAAGACTTTCTTTATGTCACTGCGTTGATGACGTCCGTTTGTAGGGTTCCAAACCAAAATGGTATATATACGGTAACTTTAACTGTTCCTGTTAAAGTGCACTACGGATAAGACTATATATGGTGCTACTGTACAACTACCGGTAAGTATACCACCACTAGTACCACCCCGTATCTATCTTTGGGCGTTAAAAAAGGCGACTAAGGATCTTACACCAGATGGTGGTCAGCAGTGTCCGCGTGTCGTACCCTCACACTGTAGTCACCAACAACGAGGGGTCGGTCCCACTACCACATAACCATATTTCTTAACAATCGTGACGGCAGATAATTTTTAGTAATAAAAATGAGTTTTTGCTGCGAAAATCTGAGGGAGCTCCCTGTCCAGGGGATGTTACGATGACTACATATGCGTGGTGACAAATGTGTTTTTTTATTGTCTTTCACCTTGACCTCGATCTAGCCCTGAGGACAGAAATGAGGTCGACGATGGAACGAGCTTGCCCAAAAGAAGCGTATTCACTCTCGACTTTAATAGATTCGGGTTATCGGGACACAGACGTAGTTGCCGAACTCCACCCTTTATCTGTCCGCATTATAAAAGACAAGCTGGTGCCCGCGACTTCGTCTGAGCAGGTTTATAAATTGTAGCTTATGTGTTATTCTGATGTATAAGCTACATCTATTGTAAAGATTTAGTTTTTACGTGAAAGAGTAACAAACCTACATCCATCCATACATACGTCATGTTTACAAACTTTCGCGTTTATAATATTAGTAGGATTAGTAGGATGTTGCAAAGCGCTTTGTGCGAATGTGACGAGCCAGATTCACGGACTCTTTTTGGCGATGAACAGAGACACTTTTGACATTTCTTTTAAAATTATTTATCTACTCTCATTTTATTTCGTTATTCCTCAACAATGCGTTCAAAAATTGTAGGTTACCACCTACATAATGTCAATCTGTGCCTAGAAACACTTAGTGTCATTTTTTTATTTCTTGTAGTGTATTTTGAAGTATTGAATTTGACTTTTTTATTTTAAGAGTCGTCGCGGTAGAACTATTAGACAACTTTTTATTTTTTAAAGTCGTGCCAAGCCCTGACAGCGAGCTGTATGCTGCAAGTAGGCTGCATTGCAATATTTGCAATGATGGAAAACTCAGCAAACAGATGTATAGTATTTACGCAAATTTTCATTGGTTTGGTAATAAAATAAGTGATAAAAGCGTTGATGATTCGCCTTCAGATGTTTTTAAATCAACTTAAGGGCCGATCACACCTGACTGAATTCACACACTAAGTCAGTTAGTCTCCTACGTAGGAAAGGAAGGTAGAAAGATGGAACTTAGTAAGTCACTAACTGAGTAAGCCGCATAGTAAGCAACGCAGAAAGGAACTTTAGTGAAGGGCCAATACGAATAGAACACCTCATCGTTCGGAAAATATTAATAAGGGCTAATTTATGTTGTATAGAAAAACACTAGAATAACTACAAAAAAAACCACAGAATTACCGGTATACTAAAAAACAAACAAGGAATTAAAATTAGGTTGCACCAGTCAAGTAAACACAAAGAATTTGAGTGCTTTATTCATTCTTTTAGTTAGAATAAATTTTTCATTCAAAATCGTACGAAAAGCGAATAATGATTCCAATGAAAAATAACAATTGAATGATAAAAGATTATTTGGATAGTACTAAGTAGTACATTCGAATATTTCGATTGTTGCTTCTTGAAATAATTGTACATCACTATTAAGGAACATCAACATAGTAGGGATCATAGTCAGTTCACTAGTTGTGCTATACGTTAGTATACCTCTATATTTTCTGTGCTGGTACACTTTATAGCGCGACTGATATGTTCAGATACTTTGTATAAAGGCTTCTATGAGTATTTTTAATGACCTTAAAATAAATTGAAAAGCAAGCTAAAAACTCGTTTATACTTTTATAGTCGTATTTGGTAGTAGAAGTAGTTTTAGAATACGATTGTCTTACTTTATTGCAATTGAAATAATTATAATATTATTATTATTGTAAAGGGGGCCCAAATGGGTAGGTCAAAGTTTTTAATTGTCAGTACTTAGTCAAGTTAGGTATCATATGAAAGTGCTTCAATTGTACATTCCAAAATAGTTCTTTATATTTTTAACGACTCTTAGTTTTCAAGTTATGATGAAAAAAGTTTTAAAAAATTACCCCTTCCTTATCCCCGAAGTTTTCCGAAGAAAAAATCTGAATTAATTAAAGTCCATAGAGGTTTATGTGAATAATTCAGAAAAAAAAAACAATCTCTCTAAGTAGCACAGTTTTTTGGAAATTTGCAACAAATCTTTACAAACAAATTTAGTTTTGCGGTCCTTACAATGGACCTTATTGCTTCTAAAAATACTATAGGTAGGTATATCGGAACCCTCGATGCGCGAGTCCGACTCGTACTTTAACATTTTTTTTGTTGTGTATAGATGTATGTATGGTGAAAATCGTTAATTTTTCATGGTATGAGTCCATTGATGAAGTTTTCAGGAGATTGTTTGACACCTTGTACTTGTCCGTAATTTTGTTAGACTTCCTTAAAAGAGATACTTTGTAATCCTGACAAAATTTTCAATTCATGTCTAAATCAGTTGTCCCTTTCATAAAAAAATGTATAGGATCAAAACTGTTTAGTTTTCGCGTCGAGTCGGAAGCAACAGTAGTGTGCGTATGATCGAACACACACATGCGCGCAGTCCACGCGGAGTCGTAGTGCGTCATTTCACCCGAGACGCGTTCTCGCCCGCTCGGAGGAAACGACACCTTTTAAAAAACTGTGTTTTGAATGGAACTTTTTTCTCTCAAGGTATTTTTAATGAACTCTACTAATATAGCTCAGCGCAACGATTGTATAACGGAGGGTTAATCGAGGGGAAGCGAGAGGCGACAGGGAACAGCTCTTCAAGTTTGTATACTCAACAGCACGTCAGTAGAAACACTTTAGACTTACTCGTAATGACATGGTGGTAGAAACTATCATCCGCACATCACTTATTATCCGAAAATCACTCATCATCCGCTCATCATCATTCATCCACTCATCCACGCATCACTCATCATCCACTTATCATCATTCATTCACTGATCAACTATCATCCGCGCATCACTCATTATCATTGATCCACTCATCAACTATCATCCGCGCATCACTTATCATCCGCTCATCATCATTCATCCACTGATCAACTATCATCCGCGCATCACTTATCATCCGAAAATCACTCATCATCCGCTCATCATCATAATTCATCCACTCAACCACACATCACTCATCATCCACTGATCAACTATCATACGCGCATCACTTATCATCCGAAAATCACTCATCATCCGCTCATCATCATCATTCATCCACTCATTAACTATCATCCGCGCATCACTCATCATCATTGATCCACTCATCAACTATCATCCGCGCATCACTCATCATCCGCTCATCATCATTCATCCACTGATCAACTATCATCCGCGCATCACTTATCATCCGAAAATCACTCATCATCCGCTCATCATCATCAGTCATCCACTCATCCACGCATCACTCATCATCCGCTCATCATCGTTCATCCACTCATTAACTATCATCCGCGCATCACTCATCATCCACTTATCATCATTCATCCACTGATCAACTATCATCCGCGCATCACTCATCATCATTGATCCACTCATCAACTATAATCCGCGTATCACTCATCATCCTTTCATCATCATCATTCATCCAGTCATCAACTATCATTCTGCCTAAGTTTGGCGCCGTTTGCTTTAAAAAAAATAATCCATTTAAATCAGTGCCATCGCTGTACATTTCGTTGATTTTGTGATCGAAAGATCGAAGGACACATACTAACGACCAAAAGGCAGTCTTATTTCGGAAAGCCATGCCATGGAAATCCGTCTAAAGAGGAAAATCTAACAGACCTGACGAAATAAT
Organism: Athrips mouffetella; assembly: GCA_947532105.1. Lineage (NCBI taxonomy): Eukaryota > Metazoa > Arthropoda > Insecta > Lepidoptera > Gelechiidae > Athrips > Athrips mouffetella. The sequence continues at coordinate 13,874,491 of OX383971.1, forward strand.
GTAGCCTGTTTCCTGCCTAAGTTTGGCGCCGTTTGCTTCTTTTAAAAAAGTAATCCATTTAAATCCGTGCCATCGTTGTACATTTCGTTATTTTTGTGATCGAAAGATCAAAGGACACATACTAACGATCAAAAGGCAGTCTTATTTCGGAAAGCCATGCCATGGGAATCCGTCTCAAGAGGAAAATCTAACAGACCTGACGAAATAATGTAGCCTGTATCCTGCCTAAGTTTGGCGCCGTTTGCTTCTTTTAAAAAAGTAATCCATTTAAATCTGTGCCATCGTTGTACATTTCGTTGTTTTTGTGATCAAAAGATCAAAGGATACATACTAACGATCAAAAGGCAGTCTTATTTCGGAAAGCCATGCCATGGAAATCCGTCTCAAGAGGAAAATCTTACAGACCTGACGAAATAATGTAGCCTGTTTCCTGCCTAAGTTTGGCGCCGTTTGCTTCTTTTAAAAAAGTAATCCATTTATATCCGTGCCATCGTTGTACATTTCGTTGTTTTTGTGATCGAAAGATCAAAGGACACACACTAACAATCAAAAGGCAGTTTTATTTCGGAAAGCCATGCCATGGAAATCCGTCTCAAGAGGAAAATCTAACAGACCTGAGGAAATAATGTAGCCTTTTTCCTGCCTAAGTTTGGCGCCGTTTGCTTCTTTTAAAAAAGTAATCCATTTAAATCCGTGCCATCGTTGTACATTTCGTTGTTTTTGTGATCGAAAGATCAAAGGACACATACTTACGATCAAAAGGTAGTCTTATTTCGAAAATCCATGCCATGGAAATCCGTCTCAAGAGGAAAATCTAACAGATCTGACGAAATAATGTAGCAAGCAGCACGTTCAAGTTTCCGATCATCGACCCTAAACAGCTCTACCAATTCCGACCACTGCTGATTACCCATCATCTACCGGTCACCCATCATCTACCATTGACTCGTCTTCCGCCGGTCACCCATCAATATCATCCACCGGTCACCCATCTTCGTCCGGACATCAATCACGTACCGAAAATCTATTACTCTGATAACCCTTCTGACCCATCATCTACCTATCTTCCTCCGCCTACCCTTCATCACCAGTCACCCATCACAAAACAAAACTACCTAGGTATGGTATATAAGTAGGTACTTACTTGGTTAAAGGAATAGATAGTTTTTGAATTTTTGACGGGATACATAATATTTATCTTTGCGCTTCCCCATTTCTCTAAAACAAACACTTTATAAATACAAGGAAAGAAATATCTTACTTTAGAAAATAGTAAAAAACAAAGTTACCTTGTTACACTATGAAAGCAGAGAATGTGTATACGTTGAAACGCGATCCATAATTTTGGCGCGTCGCGGTGCAAACTGACGTGGTCTCACTTCGAGCTCTTGTGGGTATCGGCCGCGTGTCAGAGCTATTTATTAGACTTCGCGCGGTCATACTAAAAATGTATGGCGTAATCGTAATGGTTTTAAAAAAATCATATTAAATATGTAAGCAATATTAAACCGTGATTGCCGTTTTGGTAGTTTTTACGTGGTGCAGTCTTAAGTAAAATATTTTCGGCCAACGATATTTTTACAGTAACAAAATGCTGAAGTCAATTCTTTTTATCTAGAAGTTTATTGATCTTATTTGGATTTTTTATTTCTGTATGTAAGTTTATTTATTGTTTGCCATAGTTTCTCATTATCTTTTGGATATGGTTTTAAAAGACCTCGACTAACAATGAATACTTTCGGGCGAAATGCCCAACCGGGCGAACTCGCCTCGGAGGAAATGACCACCAAAAAATGACATCGGAACATAGTAAGCCACTTAGTTAGGAGGTTTAGTGATGGGCAAATGCGAATGATTGACTCGAATCGAACAACTTGTCGAACAAAAAATAATGGCCTAACTGATGGTATACTTTTTTACTTAAAACAAGCGCTCCTACTAGAAAAACAATTAAAGACCGCTATATTCAAAACTAACAGTGTTGCACTAGTCAAGTATTCTACACGGACACATCTGACTCCGTCGCGCTTTAACTGGCGATTGATTGAGTACCTAACCAAACCGTAAATTTTGAAAATTATTGAATCAGTGTTGCTGCGATAACGAGATCGATGGTTGAATTTTAAAAATACAGTAACTCTACCGAATATTCCTATAGAAAATATCGAGAATATCGAATTCTTAAAAGTACCGGTAATAATCGATACTAAATAACCGACCAAGTTCGTACTTCGTGTCAAGCCACGCGCAGTGTAGAGTAAAGGAGTGATCACACCTAGCTGAATTCAAAGACTAATTCGGCATACATTGCTCGTTGAAGTAAGGATATTTCAATTAACATAACCAAGCCTCCTAGCAATGTATGCCGAATTAGTCTTTGAATTCAGCTAGGTGTGATCACTCCTTTACCTAGTTCTTTTTACGATTTTTTTTGTCGCAAAGCAGGTTTATTAACTCTACTGAACAGTCGTATAGAAAATATCTGAACCTTTCAAGTATCGATGGTAATCTATAGTGAATTTTTTAATTTCTTTTTAGTACTTGTTATTACACCATGAATAATAATTATTTTTTATCGACAAGTTGTTCATCATCATTCGCAAAATTTACCCATCACTAAACTTCCTAAGTTCTTTACTTGAAGGGAGTAAGGAGGTTTAGTGATGTCCGAGTGCGAATGATTAATTTTAATTTAATTCCGTGTTCGCATCGAAATTAAATTGACCAATACATGGTCTAAGGGACTGGTTTCCGAAAACTGAAAGAGGGTGGTCAGTCAAGGTAACTGAATAATTTTCAGTAAATAAAACTTTCAGAAAATATTAAAATAATCCTCTTTTCCACAAAAAAGCCACGATCACACCTAGCAGAATTCAAAGACTAATTCGGGATACATTGCTCGTTGAAGTAAGGATATTGCAATAACACAACCAAGCCTCCCAGCAATGTATGCCGAATTAGTCTTTGTATCCAGCTAGATGTGATCGTGGCTAAACTGTCCATTTGCAATTTTATATGAAGAGTATTGAAGAGGCTGATAGTTTTATTTACTGAAAGTTGTTCAATTACGGTGAATGACTATGTGCACCTGCAAGACTAGAAAAAGATAAAAAATGTATCCACTTCATTTACCACAGCCATTGTTTTTGTTTGATCATAAATACTCTCATTCATAAGATTTGGAACGGCAATGTTCAGGTCTCATTTGTCCATTTAAGGTAAATAAAAATAAAAACATCACGGAAATGTATTGTCAGCCTATTAAAGCCACGATCACATCTAGCTGGATTCAAAGACTAATTCGGCATACATTGCTGGGAGGCTTGGTTATGTTATTGCATTATCCTTACTTCAACGAGCAATGTATGCCGAATTAGTCTTTGAATCCAGCTAGCTGTGATCACTCCTTGACTCAACCGAACAGTCGTATACAATTTTTTTATAGTGAATTTTTAGGGTTTATTATTAGTACTTATTATTAAACCAAGATAATGCGTTATTTTTATTTTGCATGGACAAGTTGTTCGATTCGAATTAATCATTCGCAAAATTTTCACATCACTAAACCTTCTAACTCCTTTACTTGAAGGGACTTAGCATGTTTAGTGATGTCCAAGTGCGAATGATTAATTCAACATATCGAACAAAAATATACTTATATTAAAAAAAACGGTCAAGTGCGAGGCAGACTCTCGCTTCGAGGGATTCGATATTCCTGTAGTATTTTTAAAAGCAATAAAAGCCCATCTTTAAGACCGCAAATAAGTTTGTCTGTAATTTTTTCTTCTTTCAATTATCGGTTGTATTTGTCTTGAGGTTGTATCAGCCATTTTTTAACAATCGATAGCATTTTATTGTAAAATAATTATTTTCGATAAGGCTATTCAACAGAGTTACTGTATTTCAAGATTAACTACCGACAGCGAAACTATCGCTATCGGAACATCACTATTCAGCAACTGTATTAGTAGGCACTTTTTATACTTAGCTTCCTAGCTAGAACTCTGAATTCACAAACGTCTTTTTCAACGTAGCCTCCTAGGTAGATTTCTTATTCAGTCGTCAAATTCAAGCAGGTGTAATCGTGGCTTTAGTGCGTCAGTTAGCTGTTTCACGTAGACGCGAATTACAATTTCACCAAATTTTTTTCCAGATACTAGTTAGGTACATAGCTCTCAATTTTTGATAGGAGCCAATTCTTGCATTTTCCAAAAAAACACATAGAAAATTCAAGAATTGGCTCCTATCAAAAATTGAGAGCTATGCTATTATGAGCTATGTACCTAACAAGTACTCTGAATGGATTTTAATGAAACTATACAATAATATAGCTTATAAATGAGAAAAACGTGAGCACCAGCTATATCTTCTTGTAAAAATAAAAGGAGGAGGTGCTGACTCACTGACTGACATATCAACGCACAGCCCAAACCACTGGGTCTAGAAATTACAAATTTGGCATGTAGGTTCCTTTCCTTATGAGATCTAGGGGTGCATTAAGAAACGGTTTCACTAAATTCCACCCCTAAGGGGGTAAAATAGGGGATGAAAGTTTGTATGTAAGTCCGTCAGTTTTGAAGTTAAGATCATCAAATTTTGTATTTAGGCTGACGACTAAAAATTAATGTTTACGTGTCTCAGGGTTTTAGGGTTATAGGTTGAAATGTCTAAAAATCAATATAGGTGTCGTTTCTATGTTTATATGAGGATAGGGATAGCGGTTAAGATGGCGTTAGGGGTAGGGATAGGGGAAGGGTTAGGGAGAGGAGGAAGGGGAGAGGGGCAGGGAAAGGGATGGTTTGGCGGACGTTTGGACAGATGGTTGGACGGACGGAGGCACGACAAATAGACACGGAAGGGTGGATGGATGGATGGATGGTCAGATAGATAGAATCCCTCGCGTACGAAGTCGCGGGCAACAGCTAGTAATATAAATAAAACACTCGTGTCATCTAAACGACAAGTTTTTATGTACCTTTGCATAAACTACTATTATGCACCTACCAACTTGTCTCTGCATCAACCTAAGGTAGTCTGTTAGATAATGCCTTTATACTCGTAGGCGCTTACTCCGCCTATGTACAGTCAACGGTCAAGCTTGACACTCGCAGTTTGACTCTAGCCCGTACGTTTATTAAAAGAAGAACGGTGCAAAGCCTATGTGTCAAGCTTGATGCGCTCTTGACTTTACCTTTGTGAATGAAGTTAAATGAATAAAGTTAGCCAAGAATTTGTTATTCCAAACAAGTCGATCGCATTAGTACCTGTAGTAGATCGCATAAGCAGGTGTGGCAGACAGAAAGTCGAAGTCGCACAATAAGAGCAGTTTTTACCGTTTAAGTCGGAACCCTAAACAAGATGATAAAGGCACAGACTTACACGGGTACACGAGCTCCGATGTTTGAGTTTAAATCCTGTTGAAGATTGATCTGTTGAAGATGTCATGTACAAACGTTAAATTAAATGAAACACTTTTCTCAAAGCTATTTATAACGGTACTCTTACATTTACAATTTAAATAAACTCAATGTAACGTGACAATTGCTTCCTACATAAGTATATTATACATTTCCATTGATAATATATTCAGTGCGTCGCAATTAGTAACGTTTATCTCTATGGCATGAAAAAAATTTGATAACAAGTAACGTTCAAGTTACATTAACCTTCAGCTAATTGCACTTTTATAATTATTAGCTCACAATTAGCAACTCGTTTCTAATGTTTTATCATGTTTTTAATTAACTAAATTGTGCACTTATTTTGAGTGTTTATTAATCACCTAAAATTGGTAATTATGCAACGTTTTCCTCAAAACGTTGAAATAAAGAGAAACGCAATGTATAATTATAGTAAAGCAAGTTTGTAAAATATGTGCTAACGAATTGTATACTTATCGTAACGAATAACGCTTTCGATAATTAATGATTATGAGAAAGTAGGTTTCTATAAATTTTCATTTAGAAGTTGGTTTGTTTCTAAATAAGTATAAGTAATGTTTTAATTACAAGTTCATACAATGTGAGTTGTATTTTGAACCTTTAGTGTAAACTCGACATTGATAATTTGATTCCAGCCTTTCAGGTAGTTTCAACTGTAGAAGTCACTCTCTCTACTAAGCAAAGGTTTGTTCATACAATAAGACTGAACATGTTTCCATTAGAAACAATTTTCGTTGTCCAATAAAATATGCGCAGCAAGAGTTGTATTGTATCTAAAAGATGCTGAACTTTTTACCATTTTTGCTATTAATAAAAAAAAGTCTAATAGGCCCGTCAGCCGACAGTAGAGAGGCCTACCTTACAAAAACCGGCCAAGTGCGAGTCGGACTCGCGCTCCGAGGGTTCCGTACCACCACGTCATAATCATAATCGTATAAGTTGAAATTTCAGTAAGTTACTGTGCTAGATTTTTTGAGTCTGACACGCGCTTGACCAGGTTTTATTATTTGTTGTTATTTTATAGCTTATTCACTATAAACGTACCAATTTTCATGTTTGTAAGTGTACCCGTTTTTAAGATAGAGCTAAAACAAAAATCGCTTAATAAAACAGGTCTTTAGTATGGGAGCCCCCCTTAATTTATTACTTTTTCTTTTTTTAGTATTTGTTGTTATAGCGGCAACAGAAATACATAATCTGTGAAAATTTTAATTGTCTAGCTATTACTGCTTATGAGATACAGCTCAAACAAAATTTTGTAAAAACAGCTGATTTTGGTGGCACCTTGTTCCTTTGTTTTTAAATATTTTATAAAACAATAAATACAGTATTTATCTACTCAACGAGCTCTAAACAACGGTACCCCGCTCGATGGGGTAGGTTAAAAAAGAGCCATTAACGTCCAACACTACGCTAAGCAAAATAAATCTGCTCAGCACGGTTAAAACGAAGACGACGGAAAAAAAAAATTAGAACAAAATGTAAATAAAAGCAATAATTTTTTAATATTTGTTTGTAATCTACATCTACATCTACACTAACATTATAAAGAGGAAAGATTTGTACCTATTTTTGTATGTTTGTATGTTTGTAATGAATAGGCTCCGAAACTACTGGACCGATTTGAAAAATTCTTTCACCATTAGAAACCTGCATTATCCGGGATGAACATAGGCTATAAAATATTTAAAAAAAAGTTAGGGTTCCGTATGAAAACTTCGATAATGTAACCCAAGGTGTGAAAAAAATACTAAATAGCATCCTTATATCGAGTACGCTGCCGAAACTATTAACAATAGAGCAAAGTAATGTACTACAGAATTATAGAAGCCATCAATATCTACAAAAAAGTCCGCGATACCATATGTCTAACTATTACAGTTATGTCACAATAACTACTTTTTCATGTTAAAATATGTAATAGTAACGCCGGTACAAACTATATAGGCCACATTATTCGTACCTATTAATCCTTATCCAAATAAATGATTTCGTATTCAAGGCTATATCAGTACCTGTAAATAACTTTTTGAATTATTCAAATCGGACATACCATTCAAAAGTTATCATGAGTGTAATCGTTATCAAAATTGAAATTAAAGAAACAGCGCCCTAAGTGACTGTAATGGTTTTATCTACAACAGAGAATAGACACGAAAAATTTGACTGGTCAAGTGCGTGTCGTTCCGTGTGGTAGCGGCAAAGAATAGTGCCAACCCATCTCAACCTGTAGGTGTCGTAAGAGGCGACTAAGGGTTTACAAACCGGAAGATGGGCAGCGACATCTTTCCGTGTATCGCACCATCTTACATACTGCGGTCACCAACAACCGCGGTCCATGGTGCCAGCCTTAATGCTAACAAGCGTGGTGACTAAGATACTTCCCCTCCACATTCTTCTAGCAAGGGCTCGAATTCTGGAGGGAGCTCCCTGTCCTGTAGTGGACGTATTATGGGATGTTATGATGGTTTTGATGAAGTGCGTGTCGGCTCGAGCGAATTTAATGCACTTCTGCGTGACTAAGATGGTATGACTGCCCATAACTAGGACAGTATTTTTACCTTAGTGGTACGGAACCCTCGGTGGGAGTCCAACTTGCGCTTGGCTGGATTCTTTAGTAACCCCCGATGCAACAAGAACCTATATCTACCCGTGCGAAGCCGGGGCGAACCGCTAGTATCTCATATAATGATAGGTTCTTACTGCTTTCACCAAAATAAGGTAGCTCCCATCAATTCATACTTTTTCTCTTTGTATATGATTCCTATCCACTAAAACACCGCTTCCGTGAATAAAACACGTCACAATTCCCAAAAAATTTCAATTAAACACTTCCATGTTTATTTTCACTGATATGCTCAAGTGGATTCCCTTTTTCTTCATGCCAGCTTGAAAATGGTTTTGATAGCCTCATTTTGCTCCAAATGTAGCCGCCGCTGATATATTTCAAACCAAAGATGTCCTGCCGACATGATTTCGAGGAAAAGTACTCTAATTGCACCAATAAATTAGTCATTAAAAAAATTAAGCATATCGAAAGCCATTCACTGTGTATTCACCCTTCATTTGGATATTGAATAACTTAACCGTTACGGTATTTCTCGATGACATCTGTCAAATTTGTAACTCATGGTACCGATTTTCTATGAAAACCTATTGCAATACGTTATCGCTAGCGACAACAATTCGATACTGCTACCAATTTTAGTTCTTTGAGTAACCGTTAGAGGCGCTGTTCAATTTCCCATAGATTTTTTTTACGTCATCGCAATCGAGTACGGTCACTATAAACTCATGGTAACGGTACAGTCGTTTATGAATCTACTAAGTGTCATCTTTCTCTACAAAGTGCGTTTGTTCTGCTTTTTTGTAAGGTAGGCGTCTCTACTATCGGCTGACGGTCTATAATGTTGGTGTTTTGGTTTTTGTTGTAGTTAGTGTTATCTTAATAAGAGGCTTTACTATCAACACTCTCAAACAAAGTTACATGATGAAATGTTTTTTTTTTCTTTTTGTTTATGGAGTCCGGTGAGGCTTCGAAGGCCTCAGAGGCCATTGTCGCAAGCGCGCGCGGGCAACACGGTAGGTATAATCGTCCACATAAAACCCATATTTGCGCAGACCTTGTCTTGTGGATCAACTAAGCATGCCGGTGAGTGACCGAGCCGGTTACTGACACTGTCCAGCAAAAACTCCGCCCCAAATATGTGTGTACGAGTATTCTCTGGGTCACGTGATATGACAAAAAATATAAAGCTCAACTAGTATCATTTCAACCGTGGGTCTACCGTAGTTTGAATATCTTTACACACTTTGTTGCCGAAAACATTTCATCCTCATAGGAATAACGCTTTAAAAGTTTTGTATGTAGGTGTGTATTTATGCCGAATAACTTTAATGTGCTTATTTAAATTCTGCCTGTCTATCATGCTCGAAGATCATGCTACCAAAACAGTCAAGTTTTTTAGACGTAATATTTGGTTAATTTAACTGAGTGGTCCCATTTGGCCAGATGGCCTGTTGTGTCAATGACCTATAAAATCCAAACTAATGTCGTCATTATAAACATCCTAAGAATTTCCTCCCTTCTCGTGAATGAAGCAAATAAATAGCAGTGTCATTGGGTTGTCGCCACGAAATTATACAAATAGTGTTCTCTTTTATTATTAATGGTGTTGATGTTGGCTATTTTTCCTTTTGTTTTTAATTTTGTGGCTGGAAAATAAAGCATGTTTATTTTGAACTCCTCCCAGCATCTCAATATTGTTTTTATAACAGAACGCAGAAGTTTTTATAACGTATTTTAAATATCACCTTCAAACATAATAAATAATAATATTTTTACACTGTCACGTCAATTTCTAAAAACAGATTAACTAGACAAATAATAACACCATAATAATACACTTGATTTTTATTTAGATTTGTTTTGTATGATGAAAAGAGATGCAAGGAGGTTGCAGTATTTGCGATGTGAGGATGCGTGCAGTGGAATATTCTTGGAAATGTTTATTTGTTCTGTCTCCGATCGTTGCTCCGTATTCGGTGTTTACTCCATTAACACACCCAACTACATTACAATAATAGTCAGCAAAAATACAAATGTATTCACTTTTGTCTCAATTGGCACGTATTTATCGCCTACTATCATCCTTTTATCTAACGCATGTATGTATTAATTTAGCTATCATTTATATACGACCTTTCATCATGATACCACTAGTGTGCGTGAATGCGAAGCGTGAGGCCGTCCTGTTTTGTTTACAAATATGACCTTTCGATAATAGGTTATCATTATCACGTATTACACATGGTTGCATCTCCAATAATAAAACAGGGTGAATGAATGTTTCTGGAGAAACGTTTGGGACTGATCGTGTTTGGATTCGTCGGTATGACGGTATTGTTTACAGTAAGAGGAATTCGAGGTATGACGGCATACTAGTCTTGTAAGCTATTCATAGCGTATGATGAGCTATGTGATGGATGGATGACGCGACCTCGCCAACGCTGCAACGACGAACGCTTGGCGCGGCGCCTGTATGATCACGAGATTCGGACCCGTCTCAATGTACACACATCTATTTACGTAGTGGGTATGTCGAACATAGCTTACACAACTCAATTACCTATGTTACAAACATGCATAACCATACCTTAAAAGATGACGTTCACTTCACGAACCAGTGGTGATGTAATTTTATGCTGATGGCTGACGCTGAATGAAAATTATATTTATACGCTCATAGTGCTAATGACGTCAGCCACCTTAGATGTTTTTATTATTTCACTGTTGACGGCAAGTAGTGTATGTATAATTATTCCGTTGAACTTTAACCATGTGTAATTTCGTAAAAGTTACCGTACCTTTGTCGGCAGAACAAACCTTATAAGGTGATACGGGTTTGCATTCACTCAGCTTGCAGAAAGTAGAGCTACCGCTGCATTTTTCTTTAAATTGTGTTAACGGTACTTTTAAGAAGTCGCTCCTTAAATACCATACCCATGTTTAAAGTATATCATTCTAAAACATCCAATCAAAGTCAAACTTTACATTTTATTGTAAAAGGGGCCCAAATAGGAGGTGCGAAATTTTAAACTGAGTGTGGTATCATATTTACATATTATGAAAAGGCTTTGCTTGTAAGTTCCAAAATAATTTTTCGATTTTTGTACGACTCGAAATAATAAAAATATACCATTCCTCAAGTATCTCTCGTTTGCGAAAGAAAAATCTGAATTATTTTCCATAGAGGTTTATGTAAATATTACAGAAAAAATAAAACGGACTTTCTAAGTAGCACAGTTTTTTAGAAATCTGTTAAAACCTTTACAAACAAATTTAGGTTTTCGGTCCTAAAAATGGACTTTATTGCTTCTAAAAATACTATAGGTATATGGGTACCTTCGGCGCGCAGGTTCGACCCGCACTTGACCGGTTTTATTTTCCAATCTACTATATCTATATAAATTGTGTTCTGAACTGTGACTACAGCCATGATCTTTTAGGATTTCGTGGAAACAACAATTCAGAGAAATAACGAACGGAACAACATTACGCTTCCCAGCTGTCCAGCCCATACATGATTTGAACGATAAAAACGCTTACCAATAACTTTACAGATATTTAACTTTTGGCAGCTTCACAGAAATCTAGTTAAAAACAATAGCTTGGTTTCGAATTTTCAACACTTTTTCACTAGGCAGTTACGTCATTGTACGTAAGGAAAACATTCATTTATTTATAGGGTCAGGTTAAAAGCAGCGTGTCTGCAGGACTGGCAGGACTGATTTGGTCGTCGCCCACGCCAGTGATTCATTGCCTTCGCGGCGCAACGGTAAACATCACCCTAATTACACCGAACCGCACGAGTGCAATAGCAATATCACAATTTTTAAGAGTAATGTACAAAAATTTTCACTCCCACCAATGAGTAAGTTTTCGTGTTTTACAACCCGGGTGAAAAACCACCTCAGCTAGAGCACTTTGAGCTTGACGCATTGGACCTTTTATCGCTCTTACTACAGTAGCGGTAGGAGTTAAAGTCGCGGTATATTCAGAATTTGCGCGGCGCGTAAATTCAGAATTTTGCTTTCCTTCTTAGGGTCAGAGAGTTTTTCTGGGGTTTCGAACACCGCAGAATTCAAAAATCAATATTGTCAAGCCGAAATCCTACAAGTTGAAAAAGGACAAAAAACAACTTTAACCGTTTCTGAGATAAATGAAAATAAATGGTACAGCAGCACTGCACTTACTTTCTCGCAATACTCAAGGAAAAACTATCAACCGCAAACTGAAATTTGTAATGCCATACACATAGTATGGAAATACAAACTTTTATTTACGTTTTTCCAAAAAACTGTTCGAGTGAAATATACAGATAAATTCAAATTGTCAAACATTAAAACAAACAAACCTCAAACGATTTCGAGGAAATCACATGTTTAACTTTTGGTAGTACTGGAACACCCTTTATATAAATTTTCACAGATCAATGGATACTACCGTAGGATTCTTGCATGGAGGTTTTGTTAATTTCCCAACACATGTTCCTTATGGATACTTGTTCAGTTTAGTCTACTGAGCAAGCCCTTTCAGTTTTTGGTACACCTGTGTATTAAAGTTCATTCAAAAAAATCACAAAGAATATCCAGTAAGGTAGACAACCAATCCAGGATGAATATTATAGAAAATTTTAATAAACTCAGTGGAACCAATTTTGGGTAAATCACAAATTACGATTTGGTGTGACAGGAACACCCCTTATATGAAATTAAACAGATCAATTGATACTGGCGATGCTTGGTCATGCAAAGTTTCATTTAGATTCTATCATTTAGATTCCATCCTCGAGTTTTGTACCACATTGTATAAAAATATTAATAAAACATTTTGTATTTTGTATTTTTTGTATTTGTATTAGCCGTTTTTGAGAAAATTTCAATTTTTCATTTTCGTTGTATGACAGCTACCCTCAAAATGAGAGCCAGCCAGAAACCACTTGGAACCCATCGCTGGATTTGCTTAAAACTCCCAAATTCTAAATATGGTGTCAATCGGACCATTCGTTTAGCCGCTAGGCCAAAGCGTGACGGACAGACCGACCGACGGACCGACCGACCGACCGACCGACCGACCGACTGACCGACGGACGGACATTTTTGGGAGACTTGTTTTTTATGATGTATAAGTGATATAGAACACATTTTTGAGAAAATTAGAAAAACTTTTTTTTTTCACGAATACAATACCTTTCTCGCTCCGCTCGAAAGTAAATAAATGGTACAGCAGCACTGCACTTACTTTCTCGCGATATACGAGAGTCATCATTCAACAGTGTCCCAGCCGGGAGTCGAACCCAGAACCTTCGGATCAAGAGCCGAATCCTCTAACTACTATATTATAAAGGCTGAAGATAGTAATGATTAAATAAGTACCAACTGCAAACTTAAGTTTGTAGTTCCATACAAATAATATGAAAATACAAACTTACCTTACCTACTAAATTTATGTAAAAATGATTTAATGAAATATGCAGTCAGGTAAAAACCAATTTAGAATCCAAATTGTAGAACATCAAAATAAGCTCAACGAAACCGATTTTGAGTATATCACATTTTTAAATTTTAGTAATAAGGGAACACCCCTTATATGAATTTCTACAGACCAATCGATACTACCGCAAAATACCTTAAATGGAGATGCTTGGTCATGCAAAGTTTCATCAAGATCTTATGAGCTGTTTTTGCGAAAATTACATATTTTCATTTTCGTTGTATGACAGCTACCCTCAAAATGAGAGCCAGCGGGAAACCACTCAAAACCCTTCGATGGACTTGCATAAAACTCTTAAATTCAATAATATGGTGTCAATCGGACCATTCCTTTAGCCGCTAGGCCAAAGCGTGACGGACAGACCGACCGACGGACCGACCGACCTACCGACAGACCGACCGCCGGACGGACATTTTTGGGAGACTTTTTTTTTATGATGTATAAGTGATATAGAACACAATTTTGAGAAAATTTGAAAAACTTTTTTTTTCACGAATACAATACCTTTCTCGCTCCGCTCGAAAGTAAAAATCTAAAATCAGGACGTTTTAGGGTGGGGAGGGGGCGCGTACATGGGACCAACGGAGAATTTTCTAGATATGTTCAGGGGGACCTAAGGAACACTTTTATAGTAGTTTAAGATACAAGTTCCGTAAGTAGGGTTATTACAAACGAGTTGACGTTTTGGCCCGAGACGAAGTCGAGGGTTCACCATCGGCACGAGTTTGTCATAACCCTTACGGACGTGTATCTTACGATGTTTTTCAATACATTTGTGAGAAAACAGGTATAAGTAATACACTTGGTACTCGTAAAGGAACCAACCATGGTACTCTCCATTTTATTTTAAATATAAGTAGGCAGTCGTCACCCAAGTAAAAAGTCACCACTAGTTCGGTAAGTAACTACTTACGAGCAATGTTTACGTCCTTGTAAGTACGTTTTTCGAGCAAATGTATTGAAAAAACAAGAAAGCTCTCACCGTAATTTAACGTAGGTTATTTTTTGTCTTTTTTGAACTAGTAGCATTTCGGCATGACAACATTGCTTTCTGGATTTTGTGATGTCCAAAACCCTATAAAAGCTTTGTTGTCAAAAATGGTCCCGTTTTAGTTCTGAGAAAATTTAATTATCAGTTATCTCCTTAGATTGTGAATAACGGCAGCTTAGGATGGTTATCTCCTATTCTACAGAGTGGGTGTCAAGTTTGACCTGCTCTTGACTGTACGTTGCGAATTGTAAATGTAATGCAAACATGTGGTGTGTTCGCCTTCATGAATTCGAATAAATCCAGCTGAAGAAAGATGGACCGATCCATCTCTTCGCGCTAAACATTGTCGTCGAAGCGCTCCGACAATTCGTCTTAGTTACACTACTTAGGTACATTCGACACCGCTTGCATTTGCCAAGATTGCCTGGGAAGGAGAAAGGGCTTTCAAATTATACTTCTTACCATTCAACCCTTGCAATAATATGCAAGTTACGGACAGATTGTTACGGTTCATCATCATCATCATTATATCAGCCGAAAGACGTCCACTGCTGGACATAGGTCTCCCCTAAAGATCTCCATGACGACCGGTCCTGCGCTGCTCGCATCCAGCGGCTTCCCGCGACCTTGACCAGATCGTCGGTCCACCTTGTGGGGGGAATGCCATCGCTTCGTCTTCCGGTACGTGGTCGCCACTCTAGAACCCTTACGCCCCATCGGCCATCGGTTCTTCTTGCGATGTGCCCTGCCCACTGCCACTTTAGCGATTCTCACGGTTTTCTCTAGCGATTCTTACGGTTACCATTGGTGAATCACAAAATCAGTGTGACAAAAATTATTAAATGAGAGGACAAAAATTTGTGCGTGCACTCTCTTTTAATCCTACCTAATGATTGGGTTATTCCATGTATTCAGACAAAATTTTTAAAGTTTTGAAACCTTCAGATGTAATGGTCAAAAGTCACAACTCTCCCCTACTAGACTTTAAGGGCGCTGCATGTTATCCTACGTCATCTAGTACACGAAATTTGCAACTTTGTAGCGATAGTAGTGGCCTAGTAGGTCCACAAAACGTTGGTCTGCCAATCCGAAACCTGGCAGGTTTTGTACAGTTGGAGAGAAAAGTGGTTAAATGACAGATTACATGAATGAAATCTATTCGAAGAAATAGAAGGTACCTATATAAGTAAAAAACAACAGGTCTGCCTTGCATCCTCTTGGCAGTTTGGCCAGTCCGACCAAATTTGTGGTCCAATCACATCCGACCACATGCCAAGAGGATGCAAGGCAGACCTGTTGTTTTTAGGGTTCCGTACCTCAAAAGAAAAAAACGGAACCCTTATAGGATCACTTTGTTGTCCGTCTGTCTGTCTGTCTGTCTGTCTGTCTGTCTGTCTGTCAAGACCCTTTATCTCACGAACGGGTAAAGTTATCAGGTTGAAATTAATACCATATATTAGGATCTATGAACCACACAAGATCTGAAAATTTAAATTTTTTACAAGGACGCAATCAAAAGATGGCATTTTATGTCCTCATCTCCATACATTTATTCAAAAATGCAAAACCTACAGGGTACTTCCCGTTGACCTAAAATTATGAAATTTGGCAAGAAGCTAGGTCTCACAGTACAAATAATGGGAAAAGTCTGAAATCATTAAATATTACAACTTTTCTCACAACTAATGGTAACCAATTGTGGTGAGCTCCCGTTTCAAGAACATTCATATAAGAGAGAGGTCAAGTTGGATGGTCGCTGAGGCGATTTTTGTTATAGTTCTATTTTAAAAACGGGAACACTTACAAACTTGAAAATTGGTATGTTTATAGTGCATAAGCTATAAAATAACAACAAATAATAAAATTTGGTGAAGCGCGTGTCGGACTCAAAAAATCTAGCACATTAACTTACTGAAATTTCAACTAATACAATTATGTGTATGTGGTGGTACGGAACCCTCAGTGCGCGAGTCCGACTCGCACTTGGCCGGTTTTTACTTGTATAGGTACCTTCTATTTCTACGAATAGATTACATTCGTACCCCCTGCGTGCTTAACCCCACCGTGAAATTTGTCGTTGTTAACAGTTTTTTAACTTCTTTGCGAAAACTAATAGATACAAAAAGACTAAATTCTGAACACACACATACCATGCTTTTATTTGATAGGCTTGATAGTTTTCAAACTGTGAATAGTTAAATAAATGAATCAACGTTTAAAGTATGAGTTTAATATTTTTTATCATCAGATAAACGACAATATAATTATTGTTATTGGGCTTTGTGAATAAAACTGGTCAACTGCGAGTCGGAATCGCGTACACATGCTTTTACACATGGTTTCGTATGTCAACGAAATACTAAGTAAATTCAGTAGTAGGTTCAAAACTACTGTGTCAAACTTTGTTGGTTTTGGCTCGCACTTGACCAATTTGTATGTCTGCTACATTACCTTACGCACTAAGTTCCAAACTTGTATTTATTCGTTTTTACGATAGAGCTAAAACAAAAACATATATATAAAAATCACCCTTTGGTTACAGAATCCTAAAAAGCTCCCAAAGATCCTGCTTTTTATCTAATAATAGTGATAGAATTGAAGATTCGTCCCGTTTTCCTGTTCGTTTTCATGAAGTGTTCTTTCTCAATTGTCACAATAGTTGCATGCCTGTAAATTAGTTACGCATAGCGACAATATTTTTGCAACATCGTGATTTGCATGATCTATTTGAGTGCTATTTTGTTTGCGTTTATTTCTGTTTGCGCGGTGGCGTCCACATTTAGCCGCAACTTGAGCCGAGTGTGCAACGTTGCGGCGCCAGCGACGCTGCTCGCCCGATGCATCGCCGACGCCAGACGAGCCAACAATAGGACGTCGCGACGATCGTATTCTTACTCTTGTTTTGCATTCCAATGCTTAGACACAAAAGAATAGTTTAAACACTTGGACGATCATGCAGGAAATGCAATTAAACACGGATCAGCGATGAGATCACCTTGATGTACCTGTCATAGTTGTAAACATAAGTGGTAGTTGTAAACACTTATGAGTAATAGGCGCTGAATAGGAATCCCAGTATTGACTGAAGGCCAGCTCATATGCTAAAGAAGCCTTATGACTACAAAGAATATCTGCACATGGGTTCTAGTATATTATTTTCGCAAGAACATCAAGTGTAGCGCTGTTAGGTTAATACTTTGTATTTTATCGTACTTCATCAGTGGTAAACCCTGCTGAAAACGAAGTTTTCCACACACATTGGTCACTTCGCAGAGACTTTCATTCGCAGGATAAATCTAAATCCTAAGGGAAGGGTCATAATAATATGTTCGGATAACAAGCTTAGTATTAAATTAATATGGTTGAATTTCCCGAGGGACGCGTGGCGTTATTTCCTCATCCGCCTTTGTCCCTCACTACGTGTCAAAATATCCACAAATCCCGCCTTATGTGATTATTTCCTATAGCAAATATTATGATGTTGGGATTTGCTTATAGACATCTGAGAACGTTTTGCTATTGAAAGTTGGGAAAGTTTGAAAGCGACTGAGCAATTTTCCCGGCGTGTCAAGTTGCATCGTGGGACGGTGGGCGGCAACTCAATGAAAATATAAATAAAGCAGACAGCCGACCCGCCCCGTTGATCTATTTTCATTCCACGAACTTAGCAAAAGGCCCAGTAGACCGAAACCTACTTATGTATATGTACATAATTATATACTTATGTATATAATTGCAAATGAGAACTATTTATTATGTTCTCGTTCCTGCTGTCCCATACATTGACTTAATACTTTCTACGGTTTTATTTCATTTAAATGTAGGTACATGTACGCATGTTTTTCTAGTGTCTATTTGTATCAAATTACTGTCAGTTTATCAGAGCGTAAAATTTAAATCCTACACCACGTAAATAATTAAGCTGTAAGGTTTCGTATTGACACAGAATACTAAGTGAAACTTAATCTATTAGCCGCAAAGGGCAAGTGAGCGCGATCCAAAACTTGTATTTTTTAAGGCAGGATTAATTAATATAAATTATCTTAGTTCACTTGCTTCATTTCAGATATGGCTTGCGCTTTCATCAATCGCATTTCAATGCCACCAACATTCCTTCTAGAGTTCAAAAAAACACAGATCTAGGTTAGACGAAAGACGGAAAAACGTTAAATTTTTCCATAAGTAGTGTCACCTTACAAACTAAGATGCAATTACAGTGATCATGACCGAAAGTGAAGTAGGTCTTAAGTGCATTTAATTTAGACTAACGGCCCGCCCCGGCTTCGCACGGGTGGTAGTGTAAGCGACTTTAAATATTTTTCGCAACTATATTTTTTGTGAAGGGGTGAAAAAGAGGATGAATATTTTTTCGTATGTTGGTCTAAAACTCTTTCATTTTTAAAGGTAGATAAATTTGGATTTGAGCTCTCCGTAAAAAATAAAAAAAGTATGGGATTAATTATTTTTTACAGAGAGCTGAAATCCAAATTTTTATATCTCTACCTTTAAAAATTTAAACTCCTAGACCAGACCAAAATACGAAAAACAATTCATCTCCCTTTTCACCCCCTTGAAGGATGATTTTCAAGAAACGCTTAAACACGTGTTTATTTATTTTTTACCAAAAGCTTAAATTAAATTTGTGTGAATCTAACTTACGAAACAAAGGACTTTCATACAAAACATTTTTCTTCATTTCACCCCCTTAGGGGATAAATTTCCCAAAATGCTTAAACACGTACTTTTTTATTATTTACGTAGAGTTTAATTCTAAATTCTTATATCTCTACCCTTAAAAATAAAAGACTTCTCGATCAACATACAAAAAAAATTCATCCCCCTTTTCACCTCCTTGAAGGATGATTTTCAAGAAACGCTTAAACACGTTTTTCTTTATATTTTTACCAAAAGCTTAAATTAAAATTTGTGAGAATCCAGCCTAAGAAACAAAGGACTTTCATACAAATCATTTTCTGTCATTCACCCCCTTAGGGGATGAATTTCAAAAAATCCTTTCTTAGTGGCATCCAAATACCAGTACTATCCAAATTTCGTGTTTCTATCTTCAGTAGTTTCGGCTTTGCGTGGATGAGTCAGTCAATCATTCATTCAATCAATCAGGATTTACCTCTTTATTATATTAGTATGATAGGTTAGTATACAATGAATGTCCGTACAACAGAGTAAAGGTTAAAGTTACAAGTTATTGTTAGTAGTATACCCAACGCTTTAGACCTTATGGCATAGTAATAGAGTTACAAATGTTTCCACTCACGTGCTGTTGATTGTACTCATGATAAAAGTTCCACAGCCCCTGTGACTAGTATAGGCATTCAGTTATGTGAGTGATGTGTAAATAATATTTGTATCGTGAGGAGTGTCAACATGCATTGCGATATTGTTTACGTCGTCGCCGGCCGCCGCCGTCGCAGGCGCAGGCCGTGGTCAAAGTCCATGTGACGAACTCCATTTTCATGTTATTGTCATGTCACCAATCACATCACTATGCTGTATAGGCTTGCTTCATCTACTTGAATTGATTCTAACTACTTTGTGAATTGTTATATAATAAAAGCACGAAAGAAAACGAATAATTTCCCCTGTTAATGAAAATTAATTCCTGTTATTATTATAAATGTCCAAGTTAATTTTCGTATTTAGAGACCTGCCGTGTAGGGCGCGTGATGTGAGTAAAGCAAGTTTTTTTAGTAATTTTAATTGGGGGTTTCCGGTGATAATTTTAGCTTATACTAATTACAATTTAATTGCTGTTGTTTTTCCAAGTTTCTGGGTAAATGTCGGAATTTATCAATGCAATAAATAAGGAAAGCGCCGATATTCGCCATTAGAGTTTTGACTGTCCAGTAGTAGGCAGTAGCGCGTGTAAGAACAGCACGTTTTTTCTTAATTTTTGTTGGGGTATCCAGCGATAATGGAAAATTTTATTGGTTTTCGTGTTCACACAACATTCTAACTTTTTCCGATAAGAAGTGCAGCGTAGCATGCACCACGTGTAAGAGAGTTGCACGAGCCGACTTCATTGCCATCTCTTAGTACCTAACTACTACACCAAACAATACTAGTACTAGCGTTCGTTACGCAATCTCCAAAGAGCGTGGCACTGCGCGCGCGAGAACGCACGCTGAGAACGAAGGATTCTTAATCGATTTTTTATGAACTTCTACTGTACTCACTAGAAGTAGGTACAACATAATTCTTATCGCCATACACGTGCTCTCAGTTTACTACTACGCTAGTCGGTATAGTATTCATGCACTGCTGTAAAAAGCGCGCCAATACTCTCTGTTATTGTGGGAACGAGTAAAAGTTACTCACACAATTAATCTTTTATCTCGATGCAAAGACATAAATTAGTTTCCATTTTCGGTATTGGTCGCATTAACTGATACGGGCGAGTTGATAGAAAATCAAAGCTGGATAAAATTTATAATAGCATAGACCCGTATGCTGTCCACGACAAATGGGCGCGTCCGTTAATTGATAAATACGGGCCTGAGTCCAGCCCTACGGATGTAAACATCGTTGAGAAATAAAGTCTCACGTTTTCACAGGCGGCACATTCCAAAAACTTGTTTTAAGCCACATCAATATATTTGGATACCGAGTGAAAGTAATGAGCCGCTCTACGCTGTGAAGATATAAGATGCATATTTATATTTAAATCATTTACGATACGGCCGGATGTATCTGCGGTGGGTTAACCCAAGGTGAGCAGACGGCGAGGCGGCGATACTCGCGACGACCTCTATGCTCGACTTACTGGTTTTCTAAATAAATCATATCTTTAAAATTTATTCTCTGCCGAAATTCAATACCGTCTGGGCTCCGAACAATGAGTACCAGACATTTATTCAAGCCGGTGCTTAACTCGACTAGCTTTGCAAAATCGAATTCATTAAGGTGATATTAAACCACATCATGAAGACGTTTTTACCGTGTGATCGTTTTATATAAATACTTGTTGTTTATTTATTTATATTTAGGTATTCAAATGTAGAGGAAGGAAAATGGTATTCCGTTTATTGTTTCCTCATAAATTTCCCACTTACATTTCTGTGACTATTTGTTGCACGTACGGCAATATTATCGAAAGTTGGCTGGTTTCTTCAATGCGTTGCAGTTTAGAAGAAGTGATTTGTTTGTATGTTCTTCATTTACGATACAGAAAAAAATAACAACACAAAACACTACAAAAGAGGAGCACTGCAATAATCGCCGCAATTTTTAATACATTCTCCATTCTATCAAATGCTATTGAGCCAATTGACGACCTGGCTTATTTTACAATCAGCCTACTACATGCAATATAGCAAGCAACCCAGAAGTACACGAATCTGCAAAAAAACTTGCTGATAGCATCTGTATGGAGGTCCATTTTTTTTTATATTTCGCCCTACGTTCTTTTGGAAAATTTATTCTAATTTATAGTCTGTTTGTGCACGAACTTAAAAGGAACCCTGTTTGGTGAATACTAATCTCATTTAGCCGGTTTCCGTCAACAGAGTGAGATTAAATACAATGAAGATAAGAATAAGATGCCTCGTGTAGAAGCGAAACACGTGTAAAGGGGGTTGGATGGTAGTTGTGTAGCTGTTGTCTGCGCATACGCATTTTATTTGGGGGCGAGTGTTGCACTGCACAGTAATGGAGGTGGCTACATATTTTTAAAATTTTATTGAAAAACATATGTTTAAGTGATTATAACCTTTCTAACTAAAGCTCAAGTCATACAGAGGCGGTATGATTGCGAAAGCGGTCCGGGGCGGTTTGGCGGGAACAAAATACCGCTCCGCGACCGCTTTTCAATGTGACAGGGTGCATAAGAACTCATACTTTACAAAAAATACCGGCCCCGGAACGCTTCCGCTACCGCCTCTGTGTGACGCGAGCTTAAGACAAAAAAAAATCAAATACAATTAGCAGTTAGTCATTTAAAATCGGGCTAGCTGCGTGGTGCGTGAGAATTAATTATAATTTTAATTTGATTAGAGGTCCATAGAACATAAGTACCTATTAATTCATTATATTTGTTACCTCAACATTTCAGTTCAAATTATACTTTTGCCTGTACTACATATTAAAATTATGTGTGTTATACGATGTGATGTCAGATGTGTATTTAAAACGCAAAAAAGAGGCGTTGCAATTTTTCTGCGGACCATCCATATAATTCTGTACCACTTTTGTACCTTCTCTACAACATCCTTCTTGGAAGTTACGCCGAAGTGTTATATTGTTCTATGTTGGAAGTTTCGCGAGGGCACTGACTGTACGTTGGCGTTTCATTACTACTACTCGTATACTTGTTACTTGCAAATACGTGCGTCGAATAAATATATATTTTTATATCTTTGAGATAATTTTCTGACGTCAATTAATCTACACCGCTTCACACGCCCTTTAAATTGTTACAAGAAACAAGTACCTAACTTGTAAATCATCCACAGGTAGTGTGATGTTCCTAAGAAGTGATATAGAGTTCGAGATATTTTGTCTGGATGTTTTATTATTTGTTGATACTAACAGCGTGTTCACCCAGCTTCAAGCAGCAGACGATAATGTAGAATCGCTATTATCTGTACCAGCAGTACCCAGGCCCCCGCGTGTCCGAACCGCCGAAATAAACGGATGTCACGCCGACATAGGGTGGAATAATTGCTTCATGCTTTGAATTTTATTGCTTTATTACACCATTATATACCTCGTTAAGATTTTTGTTAACGTTTATAGGCTCACTAGCTGTTAGCAAAAAATGTGTTAGACGTCCGCAAGGGTCGCATATAATGTGATGGCAACTCAAACGCCTTTTGAAGAGGTATGCGAATAAACGAGTTTTATGGGCTCATTTGTATATCGCTGGTATTTATGGTTCTAATTTATTTCGAGTTTATTTATTACAATTACTGCGAATAACACTGTAGGTTGGTATACGTTTCGTATAATATCCGCACACCTGTGTTGAGTCTTTACGTTTAAGTTATCTTCAGTTTGCAGATGTACTATTATTATAAGTACGAGCGCTTGAATG
Organism: Athrips mouffetella; assembly: GCA_947532105.1. NCBI lineage: Eukaryota > Metazoa > Arthropoda > Insecta > Lepidoptera > Gelechiidae > Athrips > Athrips mouffetella. The sequence continues at coordinate 13,898,028 of OX383971.1, forward strand.
CATCCACTTTTTGCGAGTTAAGCTTGATGGCAGGTGGTGTAAGTCAGACAGAACGTCTCGCCAGGCCCTAGACGTGAGGCAGGGGCAAAGGCTAAATTAAAGTTTGTATTCAGCAAGGGCTAAGGGCAGCGCCCTGGGGTGAACGCACGCGCTCTCACTCCCTCGCCACAAACTACGCACCCAGATAAAGCTATATGGTGCATGCGAGACAATAAACATATTGTATCAACACTGCCTAATGTTATTTCAAACATTGTAATACAATAGCCTCTTTGCCTGGGTTTCTGTTTGGTAAGCAATGTGTAGTGGTATGAAAGAAGAACTGTTTTATAATCGGTTCACATGAAAAGGTGAAGGAATATAATGTGCCTCTCATAAACATTCCCGCAATGTTGTTATTAAGTGAAAAACATACAATGTTGTAATTAATGCTGTGTGATTAAAAAACGTTTATTCTACCGAAAACGAACAGAAGAAATGCAAACTCAGTAAGTGCGCACTACGCACATTGCTCGAACGGGAATTTTGATCAGAAATTTGTTGTAATATTGCTTTATTACATGTTCATCCCTCAAATTCTTCGTCCATTAATTATGTATAGGGGTCCTAGCAACCAATAATTAGAAGAGTAACCGGGGAATAGCACTTGCATAACAGAGATAAGATAATCTACAAGTAATAAAATCCAAAATTGGTGTTCAAAAGTTCAAAGTATATTTAAAAGTTATTCCTGACACAGAGTGGGCGGGCAGTTTAACGGTCCTTTATGACCTAGGAATCTTAAACTTTTTTCTAGAATATTCCTGAGCTCTCCGACTCGAATGATCGTCCTTGAACTGGTTAAGGCTAAATAAGATAAAGGTCAAAATCCTCCAAAAGGTGAACTCAGCACATCTAGGCTTCAAAGAAGCAGTTCATCAACCGATCAAATAAATAAAGAGGGTACGCTGCGTACTTTCGAAATTCATTTTACTTCGTAAGGTGACACAATTTACGAATGTTTTTCTTTCATAGGGGCTATTGCCTAGCAGTAAGACAGTGCAGACTAGAACATGAAAATACTTAATTAGGGCAATCAAACACCTGCTTTAGTTTAAAATATATTGCCCATTTTTGTCAACTCTAATTAAAGCTTACGTCTCCATCTGTAAGTTTCTATCACGTTTCTATAAACAGTAAAGGAGAAAAATGGAGTATAACTTGCAATTGTGTGTCCCTTTTCCCAATGGGAACATTGGGTCGAGCAGCGCACCGCACCTCATGGCGGGGCGTCGTCGCGTCGTGTCGTCGCGTGCTATGCTCTCAGCCAGACACCCCTCTTGACCTCGCCCGCCCTGTGCAAAGTCCATCTCGCCCCAGACGCGATTGATACTCGCACTTTCGTACCCTTTATAGTATCAATCAATATAAAAATTCTCTACACAAATTGTGCTCATTTAACGGAACCTTGTGTGTACTTGATGAACTCAGTGCTCTAGAAGACACTATACCTCCTACGTGTTCGAGAGTTGTCTTCTTGTACAAAAATTAGTAAGCACAATTTGGCGTATTACTCAGACCGTGAAACGGAACAACTTTTCCCAAGAGACGAAAAAAAAATTTCACCTTCCCATAGAAACTGCTCCAGCTGATTGCGCATTTTGTATGAAAGGTATAAAAAATAAATGGTACAGCAGCACTGCACTTACTTTCTCGCGATATACGAGAGTCATCTTTCCCCACCACAGTGTCCCCACCGGGATTCTAATCCAAAACCTCCGGATCATGATCCGACTGTTCTGATTACTAGATTATAGAGGCTATGGATAGTTAATAGTACCAACTGCAAACTTAAGTTTGTAATTTCAAAAAAATAATATGAAAATACAAACTTACATCTTAATATATAAAAGGATAAACTGACTGACTGATATATCAACGCACAGCCCAAACGGCTAGACCTAGAGACTTGAAATTTTGCACGTAGGTACAGTGTACCACTAAGGAAGGATATTTCTAAATTCATTCCTTAAAGGGGTGAAATAAGGGTTGAAAGTTCGTATGAAAATCCGTCAGTTTTGAATTTAGGGTCTTAAAATTTTGTGTTTAGGCTGATGACTAAAAACAAATTTTTGCGTGTCTCAGAGTTTATGAAAATTCTACACCCTAAGGGGTGAAAAGGGGGATGAAGTTGAAAATACTTCATTTTCAAAGTAAAATCCACTAAATTTATTACTTAGGCATAAGGGTTCTAATCCTGTGGAACGTACATCACTTTTTTTGATATTCCACCCACCCCAAATTCAACCCCTATAAGAGGGAAATGGGGTGAATAAGTCTAAAAATCAATATGGGTATCGTTTGTATGGTTTATCAGGTCGCTGATTACGAAAACTACAACAATTTTGAAATTCAACGTGGTGGACGTGAAATACCATCATACCCTGAGGATGGAGATGGGGTGCGATAGGGTTGAAATGTCTAAAAATCAATATGGGTGTCGTTTGTATCGTTTATCGGGTCGCTGATTACGAAAACTACAACTATTTTGAAATCCAACGTGGTGGACGTGAAATACTATCATCCCCGGGGATGGGGTTGGGGTGCGATAGGGTTGAAATGTCTAAAAATCAATATGAGTGTCGCTTTTATGTTTATATAAGGATAGAGATAGCGGTTAAGATGTTGTTAGGGGTAGGAATAGGGGAAGGGATAGGGGTAGGGGTAAGTAGGGGGAGGGGGAGAGGAGTGGGAAGGGGGGGGGGGAGAGGAGAGGGAGAGCGAGAGGGTGAGGCAGAGTGCTACTTTTTACAGCGGGAAAATATCTCTTCCTATGGGAAAACATGTTATATATAAAATACAAAATCCACGTGAGCGAAGCCGCGGGCAACAGCTAGTATACTATAAAATGTCCGAATGAAATATGCAGTCAGGTTCATAACCAATTCAGAGCTCAAATTATCGAACTTTAAAATGAGCTCAATGAAACCGAAGTAAATCACATTTTAACATTTTAGTTGTAAGGGAACACCCCTTATATGTACTTCCACAGTTCAATGGATACTGCCGAAAGATACCTTGCATGGAGATTCTTGGTCATGCAGAGTTTATTAAGATCGTTTGAGCCGTTTGTGCGCAATATTAAATTTTTCATTTTCATTGTACGACAGCTACCCTCAAAATGAGAGCCAGCAAGAAACCACTCATAATCCTTCGATGGATTTACATAAAAATCTTAACTTTGAAATATGGTGTCAATCGGACTATTCGTTTAGCTGCTAGGCCAAAGCGTGACGGACAGACCGACCGACGGACGGACATTGCTTTTTATGATTAATAAGAGATTTTTGAGAAAATTAGAAAAACTTTTTATTTCACGAATACAATACCTTTCTCGCTCCGCTTGAAAGTAAAAATCGTATTTCGACCTTAGATGTTTTTAAGGAAATTTATTCAGTTTTATGATCTAAGTAACAGGCTAAAATAGTGCATACACATTTTTGTTACCCCCGACATAAACCTTGCGCCTTCGATCTTCATTCCGTTTTTCGACCCTTCTTGGTTTGGGAAAGTTTATCAGTATTTGCGGCTCGTTCAAAAAACCCCGCGGTCATTTCTCCTTATACATAAAATATGTTGTAATATTAGCTTAATGAAAATTCTTTCGTGTTTTGTTGTTTGCCCAAAAAATACTTTAGTCAAAATTCTTAGATAGAGTCAATGTAGAGCATTAAATAACAAATTATGAATTTCTCAGGGTAAGCCTGGCTTTCTATTGGCTTATCGTTATTAATCGTGATTCTACTGCGAAATTTAACTACTTATATTGTACATAACTGAAATATTCAACTCGAGTAAGCTCTAGACATGAACGTAAAATGCACAGGCTATATTTGTCCCGACAACATATGATAGATATTATAAGTAGATGTCGTGAATGGCCAAAATAAACCGTCTGCGAAGTGTCTCATCGGCCGGTCGCCGACACACGTGAATGTGCAGACAACACAAGATACGAGAGACAGAACGATATTTCACTTAATTTTTCAATATGCGGCTTATTACAGCGAATGTTATTTGTTTGTTCTTTGGTTGGAACGAGCAATGATACCAACAAGAGAAACGAATCTAAAAACCCACAAATTATTGTATGGAACCTACCTAGCACGCACGTGTCATAAAGTTTTTAATTTGCAATTTGAACGGCTGTCTAGCCATGGCGGTAAAACAGGGCGAGAGAACTTTATAGGTCAAACCAAGGAGTTACTTGGGTCAAACCGTCAGACAGACGACCGCCCGCGTTTGATCTACAGCAAAAAAGGAGGTTTTTTCTCAGGCTCTGTCAGTCTGTGTTATTTAAACTAAGACAATCGCATTAGGTATCCAGTTTCTTAGGATTTAGATAATAAAAACAACGTTATTATTGATAATTATAACTTCTCAGTAGTCTAATCGCAGTTTACTACACGTGAACTCGTATGTTATAATATAAGTAACTAAGTATTGTATCCCAATCCCAACTATATTATTATTAATATTATAAATGCGAAAGTAACTGTGTCTGTATGTCTGTCTGCTACGTTTTCACGGTTGAACCGCTGAATCGATTTTGATGACATTTGGTATGAAGATAGTTTCCTTCAGGACTATTAAGTTGAATTCCCATTAAGTTAAATTCTCCGAAAGTTGGATTCCCATTAAGTTAAATTCCCATTATGCTGAATTTCCATTTTGTTGAATTGTCTTATAATGATGATTTGATAGTTTACAGAAAAACGGACGCTAAAATGTACTTTTTACTTGTAATCGGGGTCCCGCCGCTGAATCAACTAACTACCTCTTAAGATACATAAACGAAACTATTTTGTAGCAATAGTAGATGTTAGTAATACAATATTTTCTTACCGACTTGAATCTAGAAACCTGGAAGTATGAGAAATCTAAACATATATTTAAACTGTAGAGAAACCGTGTCGTACGTTTAAAAATTTTGGAGATCATGAATTAAACTAAACTTATTTATCGATACAGACCCCCAATCTGCAATTTAAAAAATATTGTCTGTCAATCTGTCTGTCTGAACACGTATCACATTAAAACCACGGAACGAATTTGTATAAAAGAATTTGTCTGAATTTGTACATAGGGAGCTAAAGCTTTAGCTTCAAGAAAAAATTATTTTTTATTTCACTGAACATATTTCTGGTGTTCTACGAGTATGTATTAATCAAAGAGGCCAGTCGTTTTGACGGCAAAATAGATAAGATCATATTTTATTTTTCAAATTTTGAAAAGATGAAGAGATACTCGCTCGAAAGTACTCGTAGGCACTTACAAAAGTTAGTAAACATGTAATATCGCCAAAACAATTTCTTAAAAAAATTACTTCTAACTGGTTTTAAAAAATAGTTCAAGATATCTTTTGAACTTTAAAACCATTCCTGGAATCATCAGCTGGTGTATGCAACTCTACTAGATTTAAGTATAATTAGATTTTAATCAATTAATTGTTATTTTCCTTTTGGTGATAAATGTGTAATTAGAAAAATGTCGGTTGCAAAACGTCAAAGTCGCGGAATGTCCGAGTTACAGAATGTTCAAGTTGTTGATTTTCAAAATTTTAAATAGGGTTCAGTAATTTTTAGGTGTCCTAAAAAAAAGGAACCCTCGTAAATTTTCTTGTTGGTCTGTCCGTCTGTCAATACTCTTGTAGTCAGTCAGCTAATTCAACATATTAAGAATTGGAGATTAAACTTAATGGGAATCCAACTTTCAGAGAATTCAAAATCCCACCAAAAACATAACTGTTAAAAGGGGGCCAAGTTCCTATCGGCTAATTGTTTGCCTAAAACAGGGTTGAAATCCGATCCAATGCCAAGTTTAGATGCACTTTAATATCGACCATAATCGTCTTCATCAGCAGCCTGATCCACTAGTAAACATTTGCCATTCCCAAGACTCGCCACCACATCCAGTCCTCCGCCTTCCGCATCCAGCCACTATCCGCCACCTTATTCATGTCAACGGTTCATCTGGCCGAAATTCACTTTACCATACACCCAACTTAAAATATGGTATAGCTGTGAAAATACGCAGGTACGTTGAAAATAATATCTAAAATGAAATACTTCAAAATTTGAACTTGGCAGGTTTTTGTGCTGTAAGTAACACTTGATTAATTGTGTAATTAGATTTATTATTTATATAATTAAATTAACCTGCCAAGTTCAAATTCAAAAGTATTTCTTTTTAGATATTATTTTCAACGTACCTGCGTATTTTCACAGCTATACCATATTTTAAGTTGGGTGTATGGTAAAGTGAATTTCGGCCAGATGAACCGTTGACGTGAATAAGGTGGCGGATAGTGGCTGGATGCGGAAGGCGGAGGACTGGATGTGGTGGCGAGTCTTGGGAATGGCAAATGTTTACTAGTGGATCAGGCTGCTGATGAAGACGATTATGATCGATATTAAAGTGCATGTAAACTTGGCATTGGATCGGATTTCAACCCTTTTTTAGGCAAACAATTAGCCGATAGGAACTTGGCCCCCTTTTTAACAGTTATGTTTTTGGTGGGATTTCAATACTTTTTGTTCAGTTTGCTATATTATATTTATAGTAACTATCGCAACGTTGTTTGTATTTTCATAGTTTCGTTAAAACATAGGTACTTGTTTTCATGCATGACTAAGTCTGACCTTCTAGAAATACTATTATTTTAATATTTGGTACATTAATTTTAGTCTGACTCGCACTTGACCATTTTCCAAATTTTTCCTTTTCTTTAATGCTAATTACTACCCCGATGCCAAATTTCAGATTTGTGGGTCTCACAGAAGTATGACCAACAATTTTATGCATAGTAATGACTATATCCTGACTCGCACTTGACCAATTTCCAATTTTCAAATTTTTGTTATACTTTTTTTAATGCTAACGACTATCCCCATGCCAAATTTCAGATTTTCAGGTCTTAGAGAAGTATTACCAACATTTTATACATAATTTTGACTAAAACCCGACTCGCACTTGACCAATTTCTAATTTTTGAATTTTTCCACTACTTTTATCCTAACGACTACCTAAATGCCAAATTTCATAACGGTAGGACAATTGGAAGTGGCCTGTAGGTTTTGATTACCGGTCAGTGAGTGAGTCAGTCAGTCAGTCATTAAGTGCCAAAATTAGCTATTTTCACGGGGTCATATTTCAGGATCTACTGTAGCTATATCTATGAAATTTGGCAAATTGCTTCAGTATCAGTATATGATTATGTAGGTACAGTTTTATCTCTGTACTTGCAATAGGCACTGAACTACAGGGGGTTCAAAAGTGGGTCGAAACGGTTCGTGTAAATAGTGCACGGCATGCGCGTGGCCTGTTGCGGGAACTTGGCCTGCGCACTGCCGTGCGCTTAGATATGTATTGGGATTCAAGTTCAACATAATATTAAAATTCAACCGAATGAGAATCCAACTTTCGGAGCATTTAACAAATGGGAATCCAACTTAATGGTCCTGAAGATGTCCTGAAGGGATAGTTTGAACCATGTAAAAGGACATAGGCTACATTTTTTCTGAGTTCCACGCGTACAAAGTCGCGAGTAACAGCGAGTACCTAACTTGTTAATTGAAAAGAAAAATACCTACATAGAGGAAAAAGTACAATATGTCAGGATCTATTTCCTCAAAAAAGTGTAGAGAACAGACCCTGAAGAGTGATCGTTTCATCCAAACTTTACCTGCTCTTTATTTTTATTTATTACCTTAAACTAGTTCTGGGAAAAGATGTAAGGTCTACAATGGGACGAGTTCACCCAGTAGAAATGCTAAAATGTCGCGAGTCCGTCGCTTATATTCGCGTCGGTGGTCATTGCCCAATAAGGTACATGCAGTGGGCAGGCGCGGGCGCCAGGGTCGTGAATGGGTGCGAACAATGCGGCCTGCACCCGCGCCTCCACCGCACCGCCGCCGCCGCCGCCGGTGAGTCACGCCGGACCACCCACGCTTCCTTACATATCGTTACGACGACGCCTCCTATTCTTTCCTATTACAACCTCTAACAACACAGACAAACAATCCGAAACCATGTTATAGAATCACGCTTAGCTCACTAATAGGAACGTTAAACTGGTTCAAATGCCGAATCTCATTCATTTTAAATGTTTAAAGCTTTTTGAAAAGCTGCAATGCAACGGATGGACTTCGAGCTTGTAAACATTTTTGATGCATAGAGTACAGGAAAGTTTTGCAGACTCGGGCTTTATGGCTATAAGGGTTTAAATGGAAAGGGGAAATTAATGAGTACAGCATGTTCAAGTGTGTACTTAAGTTACACTTAATGTAGTTACTAGGCTGTTTAGTCATGAATGTCACTAGATAAATTTCTACCAAAAGCTTAGTCCCAAGGTGTCTCCTAATGGCCCCCGTATAACGGTAATGGAAAGCTCTTGCCTGTTACTCACAGATACGCGACGTGCCTGTGAATCACTTTGTGTGTGAAAATTTCACCTTGTAAGTACTTCGTTCACGTTACCAACTTGTAACTTAAGTACTTGAACAAGGATGATTGATGCTCTACCTGTAAAGTACCACCTATTGTGTTCGAAATGTGGAAAGAAAAAGCTTTTACTTGTTTCAACAATACAGCTATAAAACTTCTTAGAGAGTTTCGATTCGCCGACAAATCGTCAGTGAACAAACAGAAAAGAAACGTGCGCCTGTTTTCAAATGCATAATTACGTTGACCACGCTTCGGCGTACTTACATTCCTGTTTTGATGAAGTGGCGACGCGAGTGCCCCAACGAGCGGGTGAATGACTGGGTCTATAACCTGAGCATCTCACTGATGACGCATCCCAATGCCCAGCGCCAGCGAGCTTCTGCCATGTCCTTGCACACCCATGTATAGGATTAGGGAGATATCCACTACTGATTTATATGAACACTGGCCATTTTAATGGAGTATTGAAATTAGGTGTGCGCAGATGATCGAAATATAAAAGAGCGAAGTAATTGCATTGGATATTTTAAATGTCTCATGAAAGTTCCGCGCAATTGCTTCCTTGCGTAGTGAGAATTAATTTGCCGGATATAACTACGCGTTCTTTGCAAGCCATTGTGGTGCGTCGTAAGATAGGCGACAGGATAGGATTCTAAAGAAATAAAATAAACTGCATGTATGCAAATTTGACTCAAAACGTAATGATGGTTTTGAGTTGCTTTGGGCTTTGATGGATTTCTATTTACTTACGTAAGCACAAAAGAAGGAATGCGAAAAAGTTTTTGCGTCGCAAGCTTTTCGCAGAATTTTGGGTCGAACGTAACAGGTAGTCTGTGAAAGTTACGGCAACCTAAATTTTCTTCGAGATAATATTTGTTGTAACTCGGTGAATGGCGGTGAATGTCGCGGGTCTGACATCGTTGGACTGGAGTGGTGGAGTAGATTGCGGAATGTTCGGAATGCAGCCGCCGCGCCGATGCAACTTGCAGCTCGCGATGGCGAACGACCGAGCCACGCTACCGCCAGTCGCCGCTACCCAACAACCGACTTGCATTCTCTAAGCTTGAATCACCTAATGGCCTCATCATATTCCATCTAAAGGAGCGATCACACCTAGCTGAATTCAAAGACTAATTCGGCATACATTGCTCGTTGAAGTAACGATATTGCAATTAACATAACTAAGCCTCCCAGTAATGTATGCCGAATTAGTCTTTGAATTCAGCTAGGTGTGATCACTCCTTTAGCGGCTCTACATAGGAACAGACTTTTGTTTAAGTATTACCGAACTTAAAACATTTGGTCACTTTTTAAATACAACGCAAATAAATTTAATATAAAATTGTCCACGCAAACGATTTTGTTCAATTTCTTTTACCGTAGGATTGTACTTGCAACCCAACCGCATTGTTTCCAATCTAATTTTGTTCAGAAGCTTCACGAGACAGAAATATTATGTAAGTAAAATTTATATCCAAAATTTTAATATCCATTTATGAAATCGGCTAAAAGTTCCGTTACAAGTGACAATCGAACAATCAAAACAGATAATCATATTTGGTGAAAGGTATAAAAATCTAACACGGGTATGCGGCAAAGTATTCTCTGTATCATTTCGCTCAATGCCATTAACAAACTCATCTCGGCTTGTTGTAACATCCGGCGATGCCGTAACGAAAATTATACATACTCGTACTTATAAGATTTCCACGTGACTTTCAATTTGTTTATCTTTCCACATCGCATCGCATACTACACTGAAGAGAAAAAAAAAACGGGTCGGTAGTTTTTCCGCCATACATTTTCATAGAATATTGGGCTCGAAGTAATCGTCAATATCTTATCCAAATCGAATACCTATCAATACGAATCTGGGTGTCTACTCTCAATGTTATCGATACGATACTACTTCGCTACAGTCGAATTCATAACTTCGTTCATTGACAATAGAGTAGAATATTGGTTGGATGAATTGTCAAATCGGCGGTGTAGTGTAGGCAACGACGCAGTTGACCCCAACATGAATTTCTCAGGCAGATTTTATTTGTCAGGATGATAAAGAATCATGAATTAAATGTTAATTCAAAATATCAAAAAAAAAATCATACATTTTTTGTAATTTTTGTATGGAAAAATTAAAAGTACCGATTTTTTTTTTATAGAAGGTTTGTCTCATGTAGTGTAATACCCCAGCAAAGTTTCATCGACTGAGGATTTAATGCGGGGGTCTTCATACAACGATCCGGTTCGTTGCCTAGACTAGTGATTGGGACGAAGTATTGAATTTGCATGTTTCGAATAGTATCGTATCGATATATCGCAAATTGAGAGTAGACACCCTGATTAGTCAGATCTTTAGATACGAGTAAGAACCTTGTCAACAAATTTCTCAAAATTGTACATATTTAAAATGTTCAGGAAAACCCGTGCCTCACTTCAAAAATGTGTTCACGGAAAGTATAAGGGAAATCTGACGAACACTCGTGTTTTATCTTCTAAGCGATGTACTGACTTTCCTCAATACTGTAGACAGGTATGATCTTCGAGAGCTTTGTTGACAAGGTTCTTATATAACGATCTTACTAATCAGATTCGTATTTTTATACGATTTGGATAAGATATTGACGATTACTTACCTCATTGTATGAAAATTTATGTATGGCGGAAAAAATGCCGTCCGATTTCTTCGCTCTTTAGTGTAGTTTTGGCAGCAAATCCAAGAAACTAGGAGAAAAGGAAAGATTCATCATATCATAGTAGACTTAACAGCAGTCGAGTCCTACTCAAAATTAAAGAGCTGCAGAAAAACTGTAGATTGGCAGGTCAGGCACCTTAGTTACATTAATATTTCTATAGAAAGATAAGATTAACGAAAAAAGATACCTACTTACTTAAGTAAGGTTGGTAGAATTCGTTATTTACTTAATTACAATTTAATGAGAATGAGCACATAAAACATAAGTCATTGGAATTTAGCTAGACTACTAATTAGATACTTGATGTGATAAAGGTAATTAGTTAGTCCACATGCTTCTTATTGCCTGGTACAGTCAAGAGCACATCAGGCTTGACAAATTAGATTTTGTACTGTTCTTATTTCGGCACTGCGAGTGTCGTTGACTGTACTTACATTTGGTTGTGCAATAAACGAAAATTTTAAATAATGCGTAGTGAATTGTGCTACGAACGTAGCGGGTCATGGACCTGCAAATCTGACGCGCATCTTACTTCAATAGCGAGAAACTGACTACAAAATTTTTTACCCCTGGGTAAAATTATACTTTTGGGGATGATTTTGCAAAAATGTTAAAATACGGGTTTGTGGTTTTCTCTTAATTAGCTCAAATCCCAATGTTTATCCATCTCATATCAAAACTAGGATTTTAATACGAACTATCATCCCTTATTTCACCCCCTTGGGAGATGAAATTTGAAAAAAAATATATATATATATATATATATATTATTTGGTGGTTTTTCAAAATTTCACTCTATCAATCAATTCAATTCAAATCAATTATATTTTTTTTATTAGACGTAGTCAAAGAACTTAAACGTTATCACAGTCTCAGGTTTTCAAATAAAAGCGTGTCACATTAAAAAACAGCAAGAGAGAACTAAATAACTAAGACGTTATTTTTATCTTAGTGGTACGGAACCCTCGGTGCGCGACTCTAACTTGCACTTGGCCGGAATTCTTTCTTTCTGTGTCATGTCATAATGTAACACGCTTTTATTTGAAAACTCATGAGCCTGTGTTAACGTTTAATTTCTTTTTCTACGTAATAAAAGCTTGTTTTAAAAATTATTTTTATCCATTATTTTTTTATAGGTACATTTACAATTCATAAATCCATCAAAATGTGTAAGATGTGTCAAATTTTAAACGTAGTTCTAAAGTAAAGTTGTATGTTTTCTTAAGAATGCTTGGTAGAGTCAAGATCACGTCTTACTTGACACATTAAACTTTGAACCGTTCTTATTACAATAGCCGTAGGACAGCTTAAGTCGTGTTACGGGTGGTGTCCAGCTTGACCTGCTCTTGACCTTTAATAAGAACATGAAAATCTTCTTTGTGATTGGATTTTCTTTATGAGCTAAAGACGCTTAAGTCCTAATGATGTGCCAGCCAGCCAGCAGTTATGTTTTTGTTGTATTGTACCTTTATGAAATTTCTGCCTGGGCGGGCATTCGCAAAGCACAAAATGTAAGCCCGATCAAAGTCATTGGTAGCATTATCTCGAAGGTATTCCAATTAGAAGTGTATCAAGCTTTTTGCCGCCAAGACCGCGACCGCTTCCAACCAAGTTCAACGGCCAGACACTCCGAATTGTTGTTTTTTTTGTATATATGTGGAAAATATTTTAAAGCTGCGCGACAAAATATAATTATACTGGGTTTCTTCGGTTTAATATGATTGTTAATTATCAACAAAATCAAACAAAGTATGATGTAGGAAAAAATATTTAATTATATATTTATTTAATTTTACAACTGTTTTTGTTCTGTCTTTTAAGTATCTAATGTAATATTGTCTCCTGCAGCATGAGCAAGAGTCACAAATGTTTCAATATTTGTAAATTATTAGGTATTGAGCCCATCTAATTTTCGAAATTCTAAAACACTTATCCAATTTTTTTGTTTTCTTTTTGTGAAACTCATTGCGATTTAAATTCGAGTACCTAGGAATTCAAGGATCACTATAACAGTTGTGTCTGCTATCAGATTTGCTCATAACGATACGTGCCAGCGAGCCGGTTCATCGAGATGAACCAAGATTGGACGCGTCTCGTCCTTCGTAGAATTTGCACCCATAAACCATATTAAGGAATTTTACCTCTCTTGTCTTTTTGTACTTTTGTTTGTTGTATACTTTGAGCACCGCCGCTTTATTTTTCTCAATAAGCCAAGCTTTAAATAAGCATTGTTCCGTGAAATCAGCTTGATGTATTTTTAAGAACTTTGGGATCGATGGTCGTTATTTTCTTTTGATTTGTTGAGTCATGCCGCCGCCGTCAAAATTTTGCACGAAATTGTTATTGTTTTGTTATATTCAGCCACTTTGCTTCAAACTTTTATACCGTTAAGAAAAATTAGAAACAATTTGTCGACATATAGATTCAAATATTCAATAATAAGTTTTAGAGCACAAGGGATTTGTATTGTTGTAACGACAAGGGTACTCAAATTTACTCATTGATATCTGTAAACTGCCGCGCTTAATGCTACTACACGATTATAATAAATTCACTAAATAGTAGGTAAACACAATTTTCCCTCTTCAAGTAAGCTAGGTACTATCGAATCGAAACTACGCACTGAACCGCGCCGCGCACTCCATGAGTTCGTTCAAACCAAGCAAATAATCACGTGGTCGTCCGCTGCCATCTTGGAACGCGAGCTTTTGGCGCCAAACGCGTACGATGTGTTGAGCTTTTCCGTTATTCTTGCATTTCCGTTTCAATTTTCCCATCTTTGTATATATGAAATAAATTATAGGACTTTTTCTGGAATGACTTATATTTTGACGTAGGTACCTAAGTACTAATAAGATATGAATTTTAGGTTTGTGTAATTTTAGACATTTTCGGTAATGTGATGTTTTTTAATTTTAGTCTTTTGAATTGTAGCATCTATTGGGTGCAATTGTCAGATAAGATCGCGTAGATCACACAGGGCGTAAGTATACTCATACACCCTTTATGTTAGGTAACAACCATGGTACTGACTGAAATATTTTTAATTGTTTTGACTTTCATCTTGACAATTTCCGCGAGAGACGTGAAAATTGAGAAATTTGGTGAAAGTTAGTAAGTATGAACATAATACGTACACTTTATCTATCCTAATGCGGTAACTTCCATTTACGGGTCTGTTGGCGCCAAAACGTAGCGTGGTACTTACTTCCACGTTAATGGCCGCGCCGTTCATTGCGCCCGCCTGGGTGTATTGGCCGAGGCCCGCCACGCGCATCCTGCCTACTCCGTTTCTTGCATCCCACTCGCTCCCGTTTCCTGAGTTCGTATAAAAAAGAGAAGCTATCGTCCGTCACGTGCACCGATTTTTGTGCTGCAGAAGGACGCGCTTTAAGATCAATGCACTTTCCCGAGGACAGCAGGCCCGTTTTTATTACGTTTTAAGTTAGGTTGCCGTCAAAGAAACGGAGACCTTACGAAAGTGGCTGTAGATTGCATTTACTCGATTCCCAGCAGTAGATGGTCTAGACGCCCGGGAAGTGAGTAGAGCACAAGGTGGGTAGTTGGAAAGCATTCCGCTTGTTCGAGTACCATGTGCGTGCATTGGCATCTTTCTTAGTCGCTCACACTGCACTGCCTCACTGCACCCCGCTTCTAACCAGTATTACATAGCGTCTCGATGTATTTTTATCCCACAACGGATAAAAAGACACCCATAACTTAACTAGAAGCTATTCCTGTGCGTTGTTTTAGATTAAAGATTTATTATCTTCTGAATTTTGTCGGAAGTGATCATTTTATTAGTCAGGTGTGTTAAATGAAATAAATCTTTTTCCTTCACTCTAATGAGTTAGGTACTAATAGAGTATCTACTTGGGTAAAATTTATTGTTTACATCTTTTTGCTATGTGAGTAATAACCTATATTTATTAATTACGCCACATTTCTAATTCGTTTAATTTTTAATTGTGTTCGTAGGTTGAATATAACTATTTACGGCAATAAGCTGTTTGTTGTTGAAGGAAAATTTTGCTTTCATTTTAGTGGAATGGAAAGAAGCCTTTCAAATTTATAGGTGGCGGCAGGAAGTTTCACCTAAAAGTAGGATCACATTACCTATAATCGTCAATTTCTCACCGTCCCGACTGAATACAATTTGTAATTTCTACCGTAAGGTAGGTTTCCTGCATTGTAACGAGAGTAAAAACTATATTTCCTGCAGTAAATAGCATATGCATTATTAAAACCTATCGGAAACTGCCCACTTTTATTTCGCAAGCGAGCCACTCATGCACAAGTAAGCTATTGGCGCCATCGGGGTACAAATTTATTTGCACTCAAGTTGAAGTATGTTTACTTATGGCAAGTGTGGTGTTATCGAACTCAACATCCGTCGCTAGCGAGACACTTACTGTATAAAAAACAAGGGGCCTCCTTTTGAAGGTTATCAGGAAAACCGTGGAGTTAAAGGCCCTTCGGTATTCCTCGGTCAATGACCACAAACTCGTGATCGCAAGTACAAATTTATAGTCACAGCCATTTATCAATTTGGCGTGAAAACCTGATTCTGTATAATCTCTCATGTGGTAGGTAGAATCTATTAATACAGTAAGGTCAACGACTAACAATGTCACATGAAACATTAACATGAATTTCCCAATCGCATTATGAAATGAAAAAGGTGTAGGTAGGTATTTGTTTTTGTGAAAATAGTTGGTCTGAATTCACTATATATGTAGGTATTTGAAGTTAATTTAAAGCGCCTTGAAAAGTAATTCCTATTACTTTGATGTTTTTTACAGTCAAGCTATTTATGACTATATCGTGGTCCGTAGTATTTAAAGTTGAGTACCTTAAGGACATCGACCGTTTTGCTCTACCGCGCTTTCCGAGAATGAGAAATACTTAACTAGTACCTAAGAGCCGATCCGTCCACTCCAGGCATTGTTTACTTTTTCCGCAACTAGGTACTCACCTGCTGTATCTTATCGACACATCTTTCTTCTAACAGTAGCTCGTTTGCTGTAAATAGCAATAATATGAACTGATTACAATTATATTCCGTATTTTTCTGTCTACTACCTACCTGCATGCATGTATGTGTCAGTAAAGCTATGAAATTTCTGATTGTGTAAAACTCATCAGTATTTTTTATGGTAGGTAGCATATACCGACCGTTGAAGATTTGAACATAGAACGTGCGAGGGGCACTGAGGCAGGTGGTTCGCAGACGGCGGATACTGCTTCCAGTAGGGTCAAAGCACCGGCTCAAGGCCGCCGTGGCCAAGACATTTTCGCAGCGTCGACAACCTTCATCAGGCGCCTCAAGACTATCAATAACTATACGACTATTACACGTCTACAACCAGTTTGATACGATCAATTTTCAACGCGCGTACATTGAAGAGGAATCCTTATTTGTTCATGTTATACCTACTTTCGGAAGTATTAGCATTGCAATTTAATATTATGATCATAGGCATCATGTAGCTATGCAAACGTCGTAGAGGATTATGTTTTATTTTTATCGATTGGATTTTCCACTGATGGCGAATATAGACACTGTACACTAGTGTAAGATCAAAATTAAATTGAGCCTACTTAGTTCCGTCGAAGTTACCTCCGCCATGGCGACTACTGCCATGTACATGTTCAGGATGTCAAAAATGCGAGCTTTCTAAAAGGTTGGGGGGGGGGGTTAGTTATGACGTCATCAATTTAATTATAGAAATTTAAAATGTTTGTATTTGTAATATACCGTGCGGTATGTCGAATGAAAGGGCTTTTTAAGCTGATTCTGAAAATTTAGGTACTACATTATCACGTTTGAGCTCCTAGTTATATATTAAATAAATATTTCCAAAACATACCAAGTGTCGGCTGCTCCAGGTAAGAAACGGTGATTTATTTTTTGCAAAAAATTCTTCAAATTACTCGTTATATCCCCTTATTCAATTACAAGAAAGCATACGTTATTATTACAAGTAAGCAAATACGTAAGTAGGACCTAATCTTGTACGTAACCTAGTATCGGTTTCCGATTAATATTTTCATTGAAAAAAAGCAACTGTTTTTAAAAATCTGATATTCTGATATGATATGAGTGAGTCATTGGACGGATATATTGCAAAAAAATATTCAGTCGTTTCTTAACTGGGGGAACCGAAACTTGGTATATTTTGAAATAATTTATTGTATTTAAATATGACATTGAGTTTTAATGTGTAAATGCAATAGTACCTGGGCGACCGAGCTTCGCTCTATACAAAGCCGCCTCAAAATTAAAATATGTATCATCGGGTCAGCAAGCTATGCTACCCGCCAACAGTCTAAAACACGGTATTTAAAAAAATGCTTAATTATGCTTAAAAACACGGGGAAAACGAATTTTCCCTGACATTAGACCTAGCTAGATCGATTTTTCATCCCCGAAAACCCCCGTATGGTAAATTTCTTCGAAATCTTTGGAGGATATATACAAACCTCTTAAAGCCCCTTCGTTCAATATATCGCATGTTGGGTTTCATATGAAATATTTTAAAAATACAATACAAAAAAAATATGACGTCATAACTATCCCCCTTTTAGAAAGCGACTACCATATTTGTGATGTTCAGAAGAACAGCCTACATAACTACCAGTAGTTGGTATGGCGGAGGTAACTTTTCATGTCTGTAAATCATTTCGGAGCTTGCAAACAATGTGTCCGTTTGGATTATTCATTTTCCCCGCTCAAGATCTCATAAAGTATTTACCCTAGCGAAAAAGTTGCAATGTATTTTTTTTGAGAATCTTATTTAGATTAATTCATTGCTAGGATATTTTCTGATATGTGTCGCAGTTTTCGAGATATTCAAGAAAACTAAAAAAGGTGACATTAATTACGTCCTTAACACCGCTAGAGGGCCAAATAAATTTGTGTCCCGGGCTTTTTAGACTCGACTAATCACTATTTTTGAACTATTTACAACCAAACGGGCACATTCGTCGCTGGCACCGAAATGTTTTGGGATTGATTTCTTGCTAATTTCTCACACTACATATTACATTATACGGACGAAACAAGCGTTACATACGCTGATACTAACTGCGGAGCTGTGCGACATGATTTAGGTTGGGTATACGATATTTCTCTATCGCAAGGTGTTTGTTAATCTTACCAAAATTTCTTTATGATGAATAAGTATTGGTTGTATAAGTAATCGTTTAGAATACATGCCAGCCATTTTTACAACTCTTCATAGTTTTCGTACCTGTGTTCGTTTAGTTTCCGACTTAATTACATTACATTATTTAATTACATTATTTAATTAAGTTGGTACTACATTTCATAATGTAGGATTTAAAAGTGATCATAATTATTTATTAAGTTTCGGGTCTTATCTTTCCGTGATTGGTATTTTGTATTAATTGCAAAATAAACATGTTGACAAAGTGAAAAAGTTTAATACAAACCTTTTATGTCATCGTTGTAAGCATGTTACCCTGAAATCTGAAAAACATGTAGTCCAAGGCCGATCTTACACGTGCCAGTCGATATCTCCTACTTTGTTGTGTGTCCGTGCTCCTGTGGATAATAAAATGCAATATACTAAAACATTGCTTTAATTGCATTAGCATTTGCAGTTCAATGACAGGGACTCGTGAATAATAAAACAACACATTTTCTGTGTTGATAAGTCGATTAACGGCTAGGTAAGTTCTTGAAGCTTGGGGCTAGGTTAAAAGTATTGCAATAGGCAAAGACCCAAGATTACATAAAACTAATCATATGTAATGGCTAGAGGTAGTAGATAAAAGGCAGCTTTAAGAACACCTGTTGCCTGCTGCCTATGCATTGAGTACCGCGTGGGACAAACATCTGCCGTTCCATTTATGATTGTCTTTTCAGTTCATTGTCAAAAATGCTTTCTTCTCTTTTTTGTTTCCTTTTATCTGTGCTTTACTTTGCTTTTATGAACAGAAGGCCCTATTCCAGTAAGATATACAATGTCCTCAGTTTTTTTTCTTTCCTTCATTGTGTTACACTGTCGTTTGTTGTTTACATTTAAAGTTCTTCGAGTTTTTACCTGCTGCTTGCTAGTTGCTACTCATTCAAAAGTTAACCTGTTATTTTAGTATCATCGCGGAATTTTTTATCCTTCAGATATTGGACTTGGATAAAAATATTGGAATTTTGGCATTTGATAACTGATGATATTGTTTGATAGTGCGCCGGCGCGGCGGCGCCATAACGCCAATAGGTAGTGTCCCACGTTGACTTTGGCGCCAATACTTTTCTTATCTACGAGCTCTCAATCAGGGCCGCCTATTCTCTACTTTTTATTGTCTATGTGTTTTAAACATACAATTCTTTCATGTTTTGTGCTCGCCCGCGTGAAATTCAGACGATATGCAGTATTGTGCAGTCTCTCCCTCTCCCCCTCAAATCCAAATTTTCAAGTACCGCATGTCAAAACAGTAGGATTTTCATACAAACTTTCATCCCTTATTTCACTCCCTTAGGGCATGAATTTTGAAAAATTCTTAAACACGTACTTTCTTATTTTTTACCTAGAGCTCAAAACCAAATTTCTATAATTCTACCTTTAAAAATGAAAGACTTATAGACTAACATACGGAAAAAAAATCATCCCCTTTTTACCCCCTTGATGGGTGGTTTTTAATAAATGCTTAAACACGTGTTTCTTTATTTTTTTACTAAAAGCTTAAAGTCAAATTTGTGTGAATCTACTCGTAACTCAAGAAACAAAGGACTTTCATACAAACTTTCATCCCTTTTTTCATCCCCTTGGGAGATGAATTTTCCAAAATCCTTTCTTAGTTGGTAGTTTTGACGTGTATAGAACCTGTGTACAAAATTTCAGATCTGTATCTATAGCGGTTACGGCTCGGCGTTGATGAATCAGTCAGTCAGTCAGGACAAGCTCTTTTATATATTTAGATTATACTACAGCTGTTTCTTTTACATACGTTACTATTGTGTTATTTTCTAAACATGTCATTCAATATGTCGTATCTATCGTCTTAGTGGGCATCCCTAGCGGTATAGTCTTATCATCTTGTTATTGTACGACCAGTAAATGACAAATATTCACGTGAATGACAAGTTCGTGCTATCAACAACTATTATATCATCTAGGTATCGTGATAGGTAACAGTTTGTAGATCCAGATCCTAAATGTAGCACCTTGCATAAATGCGCCAAATTTTACTGTGTCCAAAAGAATTAACTACGCTACATCAGAAAGGTGTCTTTCGAAGCTGTACAAGTTTAGAAGTACAGCGACGTTCTTGCATTTGTAATTTGTTGTAAAGCTTTTATAAACGTGTCAGAGTTTAATGATATTTGTTCATATATATAAAAAGCAGCTTATTCTTCAACTGCTAAAACAATGAAGTACATAGATTGTATGGCAAATATACTTAAATAAGATTTTCAATTTTCCAATTGTAGCTGTTAATGTAGGTACATACTAACAAATTTTCTTCCTGGTTTCAGTTTTGTAAGGTATCTCTTCTACTCGTATATTGATTTCTGCTACGATTTAGGTGTGGGTAAAGTTTAGTGCCATCACTCCCTATTTATAGTGTATCGCATAAAAACATTGCCAGGTGTCGGGTTCAATGTTCGATGCAGCTTTTATTTTGTTTTGAAACGTAGCTCGAAGCCTCACTAGGGGTTGGTGCCTTTGCCCTAGCACAACAAAAAACGCATCCACCACCTGGCTTTCTGTCTGTGAACGCTCTATAAATTTTGACTTGAACAGTTTCATTTGATCCACATACTTTATTTTCTACCTGTTTTAGTTTAAGATTTTTCTTCATTCATATAGTTTAATTTCTTTAAGTGGTATTTAATTATTCTTTTCATCCCTTCTATTTAAAAATCGCTAATCGCTTCGTGAGCTGATTCTTCAAAGAGATTTTCGTAGCGAGTGGCCATAGAGATCGAACTTACAATATTTATTGTAAGAAAAATGCTACTGGCCGGTTATATGTAAGCATAATAAATACGCTCGAACTGTACGCAAGACTACCACCAAAGAGGATCTGTTCCTAATTAATAAATAAGTAAAAAGTCAATCAAACTTTCAGTTACAAACAATACCATCTTATTATTATTTTTTAACATAATAACATACCTAGTACTACTATTTTATATTTTAATTTCATGATGGATGAGCCTCTTTATTTTTCTCATAGAGGGAGATGAAAAGTAGAGTACTTACATCACGTGGCTGCCAAATTATTTTTGACCTCAGGCGTCCTATTGAATCCCCATTCAAGATTCTACTATAAAATCCTTAACTTGCGATTCAAGATAGCGCCCTCGTCTTAAAAATATTATTTTGCTACCTTATGTTGAGCTAGCTACAATCTACTATTTAATTACGCGTGTATTCATGGTGACAATGTTATTTCTCCTCCAAAATATACCACATTCATTTTTGCTGTGAAATTAATAGTGAAAGGAGCTTCCTTGTCCGTCAGTGGACTCTTGGTGGTATGTTATGATGATAATACCTGTTCTACATTAATGCTTGCTTTTTCTATTTAATTAAACAAGCAACTACAAAATGAGGGTTATCTTGATTAGATAACAATAATTCCATTGTAATCATAGAAAAAATGTCACGTCATGACGACTTAATGCTTACCAAATAAATTACCAAAATGTACGTATTAGTCTAGGAAACGAAGCGGGTCGTTGTATGAAGACCCCCGCATTAAATCCTCAGTCGATGAAACTTTGCTGGGGTATTAATGAGACAAACCTTCTATAAAACAATCCAAAAAAAAAATCGGTAAGTAGGTACTTTAAATTTTTCCGTAAGTATAAAAATTACAAAAAATGTATGAATTTTTTTTTATGTTAATTTTTTTTTGGATATTTTGAATTTACATTTAATTCATGATACTTTATCATCCTGTCAAATAAAATCTGCCTGAGAGAATTATGTTGGGGTCAACTGCTTCGTTGCCTACACTAGTATGATCATTTACTTCAACTTAATGTCTTAATGTAGCTTTTACAAAATTGAATTGTATTAAGTCAAGTTTCTTTGACTGGTTTTTACTAAATCTTGTATATGTAGGCTTGCAAAGGTACCTGAGGCTTGGTATTATGATGCTATTGTGTGTCAGGCTGGGCCGGGTCTCTCGCGGCTTGTTGTTGCAGTTGCAGGGATCCGCATTAAACACATGTGCAAGTCGCACGTGCTGTCGATTGGCTCCAGCGGGCACGTGATGCGACAGCTGCGTTATGATGGCTAAACTCTACAAAATACTGTTACCGCCAAGCCTTTTTTACAAAAAAACGACATACGAAAATCCATCCTCATCGTATCGTATCTTCTATGTCGTCCGTCTGTTGCGTATACACGGCTGCATCGATGTTAGCTATAATAAACTTATTATTGTATTTCTGATTTTAATGTTTGGTATAGACATAAAATAAGTAAGGTGATAGTTTGAACCCTGGGGAAGGACATAACGTAACAGCTTGCTAATGTGATATAATGTTGAAACACAAGATTTGTTATCACTTGTGAGCTATGGTTTTGTTGTGGGGAACTTCACTCTATGTTAAGTTTTGCAAAAGAATAATTCTTCTCATTATATTGTCCTGATGACTGATCCGCAGAAACTCATGATATTATTCGATAGATAAGTAAACATAATAAGATACAAGTAAATCTTGGACATATCCACACGACAACGCAATATTTCAAATTTTATGTGATAAATTATTCAACAGGAACTCGAATTTCCGGAACAGACGAAAGCGTCTAAAATAGAACCAAAGAATCACAGTTCTAATTGTAACGTTACAACAATCGGAAACAACGTCAACGAGTGACGTAGTAAGTAAAGCGGTGGTGTAACGAATACTATGTGGTCGTTACCCCTGCCGTACATTGCCCGCATACATTTTGAATCTGATACATTCTTGCTTGATGCGCTTGCATCGCTTGTCGGCCGTAGTAGTACCCTCTCTCACAAATCGATGCATAACGGCTGCTTACTCAAACGAGCTGTGCTGTGTCTTCTAGACCAGATAATTTTTATAAATATTACAATACGTATGGCCTTAAGTACTTGTTCTCTTTTTCTTCCCTCTATTTCGATTTGTTTGTACTTCAAGCGTCTGTGTAGTAGCATCCGTAGATTCACAAATCAGTTCTGCAACAAAATTTTCGATTTTATATTCTTTTATACTTACCTACTCACATAGTTGTGTTGCGTTGTTATGTTAGCTACGCATGAGAAGTGCATCTACCTACTCCGTGGCATTGGCTTGAGGCAACGGCCACCGCCTTGCTCGAGTTCCTTGTTTACGACCTTATGAAAAACAAGTGTATATAAATAACTTACTCAATCGTTCACTTTGTAAATTATTGGCATTGTGTTGCGAACGTTATTATACTCTATATTAAACTCTATTCTAACATATACAGTATGTTTAAAACAAGATCAAAATTACCTTTCAAAACAAGATCAAAGGTACCTTTGCACCTACGTCAGACCTAAATTAACTTTTCAATTTCTGAACAAGTTCATTAATCCTATACTATTAAACGAGCAATACCTATTTGTATTTGTACCTATATATATTTTGTACCTATGTATATTTGTAATCGGTTTCTCGAAAATGCAATTTTTCCGGGACGTAAAATCGTTGGCGGGTAGCATAGCTTGCTCACCCGATGATATCTATTATAGAGCGAAGCTCGGTCGCCCAGGTACTAGAGTTTGATGTAAGATTAGATAAAAAAATCCGTATTGTCCTAAGACGGCCACTTGGTTTCGTTGCAGGCGCCATGCGCCACAAAGCCACGCGGGCTCTAAAGAACAGGATACGTAAACTTACAACAACATTTTGCAAAGATGAACCTGGCTACTTTAGATCTTTACAGGAGGTCTCTGTGGGTATTAGGAATTGAAAAGTCCAAATTATTACCCATAAAACGTTCAATATTAGGTTATTTCTTATATTTTTTATACTACGAACGAATAAATATTTATACGTAGTTAGAAAGAGCCATGATATAAACAACGTCTTTAAGAATTTGCAACTTTGTAAGCACGTGGTGCAAAATGCCAGAGTTGTTATGGAGTATATTGGCCTTTAGGGCTGGGGGCGAAGTAAAATGCATATCCGCTCGTGCAGCCCCCGTCTCCCGTCCCACTGCATCTTGCTTGATATTGATTTTGTTCCCGTTTCCCGCGCTCGCCGTACCCCGCACTTCATGCCGCCCCCTTCCCGCCACCGCTGCCATTGCCACGCCGCCGCTGCTATGCCGCGGCCCCAACAATCTCCAAAACATAGTCACGTGGGTGCACTGCACGATAATAATCTAATTTCTTCTTTCTTACATTGTCTTTGGTGGAATCAGCAAAACTAACAGTTCACTGTTCAACATACTCGTACAAGGGATGACATTGCGCTTTGGTTCTTTGTAATTTGAATTCTCTCTAATGGTGAATTCAAAAATATGGTAGTAAAGTTTAATAGCATCACGTGAAATTTCGTAGTCATGGTTAACACGCGCGCGACAAGTACTCTGGAACTGGAACCAGAGAAAAGGAGGTGACCTGAGGCTAGCATACATAGCTGAGCTGATGCATCGTTTTGCACGGAGATTACGTGAAGGAGGGTGGCGCAGGGGGTGCATACACACACATCTCTATCTAAAGCAAGCAGCGCGATATACCTATGTAGCATGCGATTATTCCGTCTAGCGCGAAGCGGAGGACGTTGTTGGGTTGCGTCAAGTAGGCGAACGCTCCACTCGCTGTGTTCGTTCAATTCAAATCCCTCGCCCGCTCGCTCAGTCCGCAACGCGCCGTTCTACCGATCGGACGTACGTGTGCTACCACTAGTGAATTTCAAACTACGTTTGTTTATTTGTTATTAGTATTTCGCATTCCTAGGAAATTTTTGTTTACCCTGCTATTTATCTTGTGGCTTTAACGGGTTCTAAGACTGTTGTAAGCAAAATTCATGAACTGTGATAGTGTTTTGACCGTTTAGAACTCTAATAAAACGGTAAAACACCCAAGTTGTGAGACGGGTCGAAATGAGCGGATTGACCATCATCAGAGTGAAACGAGGATCGAGGGGCAGTGCAACTCTTCTTGAGGCAGCTAACAGGATTCTACGATTACTCGGCGTGAGCTCCTCGAAGCGCGGGAAACAGCCCTCACCCAAATCTAAGGTAAGGTCAACGACTCGGCGCGCGTCTGCTTTTATGTATGTACACACTTGTTTGTGTCTACTGTCTACTCCATTAATAAATAGATTTTGTTTTGATTTATTTACATACCTAATATTAATATTCAATATTGTATTTAATTTTATTTGAAATTAGTAGCGTCGGAGAATGTTTACTGCATATTTCGGTAGAATGTCTGAAAGCGAAAGGATGGAAACTAGCAAGTGTGTCACTTATAAATCCTAGTTTAAGCTTTCATCATCATCATCGTAATTCATTACTATTTTACTGTGGATTAGTAGGTATTTTATTTTTGTTAGCAGCAAGTAGATTGGGAATTATTTTTCTAAAACGATGTTAGTAGATTCATCATCATCATTGGCATCGTTCTTCTATTTCAGACGATTTAAGCAGTGACTGAAGGAAATTTTTTCGTGGCTACTAAACTAATTTAATTTTTTAACTGGTCATGTCGTTCCCGTAATAGTAGATTATTATTGCTAATGTAAAGTAGGTAAATCAGCATCTGTTAGACCAGCAAGTGCAGGCAGCGTTGTTGTTGGTAAACTTTCGCTGCGGCGGCGCAGTGAGTGCACACTTTCGCTGTGTTTTCCTTGTGGAGAGCGGAGCGGCGTGGCTGAGCGGTGCGATGCGACGCAGCGCAGTGACGACGACGACTGACGAACGCGCCGCGTATGATGCAAACAAACAGCCAGCGGGCGCGCCGCGGACATAGCACTTGTTTGTTCACGCGTCGCCAGCGTGACCACCTTGTTTACTACTGCGAACGCTTCAAAACCCAAGTCGCATACCTACGTACCGTCCATCTTAATGACCTACATAATGAGTTTTGCAAAAAATATGTCTCTAATTAGACAAATAACATTACCTTCATAGATTACATCCACCTGTTTCATACTTGAATCGCAGATTACCTACATGTGATTCATGCATGACCGACTAAACCAAATTGGGTTTAATCTAAATGTCACCTTCCCATGTTGTACCGACAACCTATCTATATCAATACCCAATAATGCCAAAATATAAATATCGTCGTTGATTTATATAATAAGTACATAATTTTGTTATTCATTAGGTTACAAAATGTGCCTACTAAAATCAGTCCTAAAAGTTCAATAGTAATCTAGGTAGATGTCCTTTCTGCACGTGTCGAACCACTCATGGCAAATTTTATATCATCGTTTAGCAAATCCGTGACAGACACAAAACCACATTTTAATGGTAATTGACTGCTTTCAAGAATAGCTGTCGTGAGAACAAGAACAGGTTTCGAATGTCAAATAATATAAGAAACCGATCAAAATGTTGACATTTAGCAAGTTTTTGGAAAGACCAACTGACTAATAGAAGTCATTAAGACAAGGTTTGCTTTTAATATTATTCATAATTACTATACTTGTCTAATGCAAAACAAAAAGTCATATGATTCATACAACATGTGAATGATATTGTTTGGGATATCATTATAGCCGTTATATACACTAAAAAAGTAAACAGTTATACTTTGCTCCTTAAGAATATTTTGTTATCTACCTACGTAAAACATGCCAACTGTGTGTTAGTTGGTACGTCATCACACCAGTGATTCGATGACGTAATGCTCTGCAGTAGAGGCATACAACACCCACATTCCTTATCTTTGACATATGCTTGTCGGGGACACTGTTGACTGTATTTGGAAAAGCACTGATCACCCTCACAAAAAAATAATAATTTTGTCCTCAATGCTAACTGCAGCTTTCGCAAATTATAATCATATTGCAATGAATATAAATAAACTAGCACTGTAACTTGAAAACAAGTCGGTGACAAATTTTTGAAGTTCAGGTTTTGAACCTTAAATCAAAAGAACATGCCTGAATTAAAATACAGAACAATAACTATACCGCTGAGAGCAAAAAACTTAATCCAACCGTTACTCTTGTGAGTGTTAATTCATGTATCATGTGACATGCATGAAGCACTGCCACTTTTAATAAATTATTTTTTTATTCTGAATGATCGATCGATCGTGGTAGTAAGATAACGAGTACAACCTGCTTATCTGATGACTGACCTATCCTATCTAAAACCACGGTCTGCATTATTTGCAGGTTGTTGTAAACAGCAAATGTGAAACCGGATGCACTGCGTTGCGGATAAAGTTGAGTGGCAATGCGGCGATCTACATCCGTCAGAGTTATTTGGCACAAGGCCGCCGCCGCCGCTGCGGCCATCGTTGCACAAACCTATGCCTCCTAACATGAATAACATAAACATGAATAACATAATTTCAAATGCCGGTATCCAAGGGGATTTGCCGTCGATTATATATTAAATCAGTTGTGATATAAACATCTCATAAACGTCTCATTCAAATACTAAACTCAACGCAAAAGGATGCTGATTCGTAACCTTGTAATATCTAATGTATTTTCGATTGATAATGTTGTTTTCCCACATATTCCACAACTCTGAATCTTGAAGCTCGACGGCGTTCGACTCAATTGCCACAAAACTGAGGTTAACGAGTGCAGTTATGTCGGTATGTTCAAAGTCTGTCCATTCGCTTGTCGCATTAACAGTCAACGATAGCGGGTCGTACGTGAAACCAAAAATTGGTTGATGAATGTGTTTTGAGAGTAGGTGCAAGTGGTAGTGGGGATTGGGGTCGGGGAGGGCGCGGCGGCGGCGGCGCGGCGGAATGCGTTGCGGTGGGAATGCAATGCGCTCCGAGTACCGTTGCGGCGGTGTGTGCCGCGCCGCCACACCACACCGCCCCGCCGCGGAATGCGAGACCCACTTGCGACCTGCCTTCACGAGCTCGTTCATTTATTAGTGACTCATGCGCCGTTCCTTTGGACCACACTCGCAGTTCCGAACGCATGTCTCGTTTTTTTTTCATTTTGGAATGGAAACCAAGGACTCCCCGAAAACATTATACGCAATTCCGAGAAAGCGTCTACAATTTAAATGTGGTTACTTTATCTATTTCTTAGAACTAGTAACCAAGAGAGCTAGTCCAAAAAATCTGCTGATATCACCTCTTCTAACTCCTTCAAAATATACAAGTATCTTCAAATGTTGGCCTTTTTAGCCAATGTAAAGAATTGAGACAGCTGTTTTGACATAGTGTCCCACGTCACGTCTCGTCTTGCAGTGTTTATTTCAGTTGTAAGTTCAATGTAATAAGCTGTGACCTAGTAGAAAAGTAATAATAGCCTGCACCCCACCGTGCATATCAACATCTTGCAGATTTTTCCAAAGAAATTTTGCAATGCCAGTATTTTCTAAAATAATGAGGCCAGCAAGCGGTAGCAAGAACAAGATTTACTATTCGCAAATATTGTAACGGTACTTCGTACTTTCATTTGCTTTTCAACAACACTTGATAGTTTGTTTTTAGCAAGCAAACCGTTATCCATGAAGCGTGGTTTCGCTGACGTTAGAAAGAGTGAGAATCACGAGCCATCGCGCTCTCTTTCTGCCATGGTTCACGTTCTTGAATGGAAACGGCATTTTTTGTCAGACGCCTTCGTAAAAAATTAACAAAAAACATGAGCTGCGAACTCCAGAAATTGGATCATCGAACTGTAGGTGAGGCCAGTGAACGTGGCGGGTGGCGGTATTATCCGATATTTGACTGTAGACTTTCTAGAGTATATGTTCTGGACTTTCTATCATCAGTAATCTAGCATGAAAATTGTTTCGCGTGCAAAGTTCTTTCATAAGCGCTTTGTAAACTCTTAGGTAAAAAATTCTCCTTGTTTGTGCAGAAAGTAGTAGATGTTTTAAATAAGTTTGTAATTTTTCGTACGAATCACACCAGTATCAATGGAATCCAATTCACTTTATTGTAATGACATAACAATCAAGTTGCTTGAATTGGTGATTTCACCTATAAATCAGGTTTAAAACCAGCTTCAATCGAGCGATCGTCGTCGCATACATACTTGAACAGATAGTGGTCACCTAATTTCTAAGACACGGCAGACGGCGCGTTGCCTGCTGGCTGGCCCCCACTTCTATGACGTGACGTGACCACCGCCGCTGGGCCGAGCGCCGCCGCCGCCGCCGCTGTTGTCTACCAATAAACAAGTGTGCGCCTTCAGCGCGCGTCCACGCGCAGTTATGCGTCTAACCATTCGTAACACTTTAGCAGTTTTAGCCAGTATTTAAATCTAACTGAATGTTTATTTATAATTGTTACAGACTAGTCGAGCAAGCAGTGAAGTGCGTGCACCTATTGCCTCTGCTGAAACCGTCGCTGAATCACCGGTGAAAATGGCGGCAGCACCGGCGCCGGCTGCGCCTGCGCAGGCTCCCACGCCAGCATCTACACCCAATCAGACCACCCGGCCTACAAGACGCTCGGCCAAGGATTACATATTCGGCAAATTGATCGGTGAAGGATGCTATAGCTCAGTGTTCCTCGCTAAGGATATCCACACTGGAAAGGAATATGCAAGTAAGTGTCTTAATTCTGACGAAAGGGGCCATTGAGGGACGATTATTTTGTAACAGCCGTACTTAATAGCGTTTATCTATTTTATAAATGGTATATTTTATAGTAGCTGGTGCCCGCGACTTCGTCTGCGCAGGTTTATTAATTGTAGCCTGTGTTATTCTGATGTATAAGCTATATTATTGTAAAGTTTCATTAAAATCCATTCAGTACTTTTTACGTGAAAGAGTAACAAACATCCATCCATACTTACTACAAACTTTCGCGTTTATAATATTATTAGGACTCTATTCAACAAAATCAGTTATAATTTTGGTATAAGTAGATTAATGTTAAGTAATTTTTATTTCTTTTTCAGTTAAAGTTTGCGAGAAACTTCATATCATCAGAACAAAAAAGAGTGAATACATAAAAAGGGAAAAAGATGCTTTGAATATGCTATTTAATGTTCCACACGGTTTTGTTAAACTGTATTGCACCTTCCAAGACGATGAAAGATTGTACTTTGTACTATCATACGCGAAGAACGGGGAATTGTTGCCTTATATTAATAAAGTTGGCTCTTTCGAGACACATGTAGCTAAATTTTATGCAGCCGAGCTATTGTTGGCACTAGAAAAGATGCACGCTAAAGGAATCATTCACCGAGATTTAAAACCAGAAAATATATTACTAGATGAAAATATGCATTTGCAAATCGCCGATTTTGGAACGGCTAAAATCCTCGACCCGAAAGAAATTCGATCACTGACAGTTAAGCCTGTGGAGGAGCAGGACGAGTCAAACAATGACAGGTCGAGGAAGGTCAGTTTTGTCGGCACCGCGCAGTACGTAAGTCCTGAGCTGCTTCACAACCACGTCGATACGCGCGCCTCTGACCTGTGGGCGTTCGGCTGCATAGTCTACCAAATGATCTCCGGTCTGCCTCCGTTCCGCGCCCCAGGAGACTTCCTCACCTTCCAGAAAATATTTAAAATGGACTACGAGTTCCCTGAAGGCTTCCCCGCAGACGCAAAAGATTTAGTAGAAAAGCTTTTGGTTTTGGACCACTCGAAGAGACTGGGAGCGAACGACAAAGGAGACACATACGAAAGTATTCGGAATCATCCATTCTTTGACGGCATCGACTGGGATAATGTATGGAATCAGACCCCGCCTAAAATTAGCCCATACCTGCCCGGCGGATGCTTTGAAGAGGAGTACACTGTTCCTGACCACCTCGAGCCCGGTTTGGGAAATAATCAGCTAGTTCGCCTCTGGGAATTTGATCTCTCAACCTCTAAAGGTAATTTTGACATCTTTATTGATTCGATTTAATACTTTTCAGTTTGGTACTTAATTCCAGCTTCACACACCAAATCCGGCTTAGGTTTTAAATGAGACACATATATACTAGCCGTGCAGCTGCCATGTACCTACTTATTGCATAGTTGATGTGGACAATTACAAAGAGGCGAGTGCAGTGAAGCGACGAGTAAGAGGCAACTGGATCGTCCATGACCTAAATTCTTTGCAATTCACGTCTCGTTTCATAACTGAACCAACTCGGACAAAGTTCCGTTTTTACGGTTTCTATACTTATTCCGGAAGCTTAACATAATTTGCCAGTTATTTTAGACTGTAAATGAAATGTGCATGCTTGTTTGATGCAAGCGTTGTAACGTGATAGTTGCACTGCACATGGTGAACGCGTAATGCTGCGTCATGGCTCAACGATATGCACATTCAGAGCGGACGTCCTCCGTTCTTGCTGTAGTGTCCTATAGCAGGATGACGTCAACCATCCGGCACGTCCCAGCCGCGTTCTCCGCCTGCGGACGGCATGAATGAATCGGCACGTCCGGATCTGCTCTATTAATGACTGACTGCCTTATAAGAACAGCTGAGCACTCGCATTTGTTAACGGTTTCATTATGTATTCTTCATCAATCAAACTACTAGTTACACAATACTCACTTTGCTTTTCTTTATCTTTGTAGGAATATTGGACATCAGCCCAGAAGAAAAGCGTCGGCGTCTCGAGATTCAGGCTCGCGAAAACAAATTCCACCAATTCGTTGATGGAGAGTTAATACTGAAGTACGGGCAAGTGGACAAGCGGAAGGGACTGTTCGCACGCCGTCGCATGTTGCTGCTCACCACTGGACCGCGTCTTTTCTACGTGGACCCCGTCAACATGGTGCTCAAAGGCGAAATTCCCTGGTCGCCTGAGCTCCGAGTCGAAGCCAAGAACTTTAGAATATTTTTAGTGCACACGGTAAGTTAAAACATTTGATTAAATTATACTTCGAGCCTTACGCTCCTATGTTTGGTGAAGAAGTCTCACAACAGAATCTAGTTTTTGGAAGATATACCTACTGTACCAAGTCATTGTCACTTAACCTAGATTTAGGTGCAGTCAGTTCGGTAGCGGTACAGATTACACATTGCATTTTTTATTATTTCAGACTCCCCTGTAACTTTTTCATGACTTTTCACACATCAACTCCAGATAACTTATTCGTAATTTTGTTCTTTTGCAGCCCAACCGTACATACTACCTGGAAGACCCGAAGTCGTTCGCGCTGGAGTGGGCGCGCGTGATAGACGAGGTCCGCATCGGCACCTACGGGCGGGACACGACTTAAGCTCGGGCGCGGCCGCCGCCCCGAGTCGCGCCCGCGCTCAGCGCCCCGTCGCCCCGCCGTCACGCGGCGAGTGCACACTTAGGATATCACTAGCCTTCATTTTCACCAAACCATCCGCCAGAAAGCTTAAGCGATGAGCGACTTGGTGTGAAGAGGCGAGTCGGTGTGAGTCGGCACCCGTGTCCGAGTCCCGTGCGGCACGTGGCTCAGCCCTCGGTCGAGAGGCGCCACATATGTTAGCGCGCCGCACCTCGGCCCGTCGCCCGTCGCGCGCTGCGAGCTGCGTGTCGCGAGCCGCAGGCTGCATGCAAGCTGCATGCGAGCCGCGCCCCGCGCTGACGAGACGACGACATCACCTACCTGATCGATCACTATCGATGCTGATGACTGATTCCTATTAGTATGTCCACACTATGTTAAATTATTATTCTAATTTATAAGTTCTTATTTAAATATTGATACTAGCGATGTGTAAATATTTGTCTTAAATTATTATTGCGATCGCTTAGATATAGCGTAATGTGTAATCGTGGGCCATCGTATGTTTAAAGTGTACGGCCCTCTTGTAAGAATGGACTTGTTATTCACCACCCGCGTGTTCACGAAGCCGATTCCGGATGGTACTAGGCAATTTGTAGCTAAATTAATATTATTTATTTTTAATTTAATTGATTTGCCAACGGAATGCGACTGCTGTACAGTTATAAAACTAGGAAAATACGATCGGCACGTTTCCAACAAACTCGCCTGTAATGGTGTTGGTACGTCGAGATATAGCCTTAGAATAGTTAGTGTAATATTGTGGGGCGACGTCGGCCGGACTCGTGGGGCGCTATCGCTGAGCCCCGCTACAGCCCCGACCTCGCGTTGCTTCGTACGTGCATCCTCGCATGCACTATAATCCTAACTTAGCAAAAGTATACGGATACCGCCACCAAAGGTGACTACTATGAGTATGACTTTAGAGGAAAGCTTTGTTAAATTATCCCAAAATACAGGTACGCTCGTAATGTTAATTTGAAATTAGAAACCATATTTGGATTGCATTATAGACATTGTATCTAATCTATTTGTGTTTGGTTTTTTGTGCGCGATTTGCTCTACCGTAAATTAATCAATGTCATGGCATTTCAATATTATTAGTATTTGTTATGATGTCCAGTCTTAAAGCATAGAATAAAAAATGCCTAAACTTGCCTGGAATAATTAAATTTAGGCTTATCGTCGGATCAAATCCATAGTTCAATTGACCCATTAGTAAACTAAATTCAAAAGTTTTTGTACTACTTTTAGGACTTTTGTAATTTCGTTGACATCATGTTTGAAAGATAAAACAATAGATCAGCATTAATTGCATTAACACTTCCATGACATTGTTAAATAATAACCCTGCATTTAAAATTTAATGACTGTTAACTATTGTAATTTTAATTTACAACATTTGTATTGCGTAAATTCCATAACGGTAACAAAATAAGAAATTGAAAATAAATTGAAGTTGATTTAAATCACAATGTTTTTTATTTTTTCCTTGAAACAACGTAATCGTTTCCATGTCTCGATCAAAAAATTACGAACAACTCAAGTAATACGTTGTAAATTAAAGACCATCTGAATCGCTACATTCCACAGGTTCAGTTTTAGCCCTTCCAGAAGTAATTTCGTCCGAATATTTGGAACCCGACAGCGGATCTCTGTTATCAGATGATACCAATTTAAAAGTAAAAGTGTTGTCTTCAGATACTTCTATAACTCGTTGTTCTTGTAATGATTTGATTCTATGCTCCTTTAGAACCCTTTGTAATTGTTCTTGGCATTCTAAAGCATGTTCGACTGGAAGTTGTTTTAGTTGTAGTGCGACGTTGCGTCCGAAAGCATCGAATTCATCTTCTTCGAGTTTTCTAGTTGGAGAATCCCGTTTGTCATACGTGACGGGCGCGGGCGTAGCACGAGGCAAGTTGCGAGAAAGCTTGTGAAATGTGCGCTTTCTTGAAACAGGGATTCGTGTCCTAGGCACTCTTTTGATTTCGTCTTGTTTTTCGCTCGTACTGTTTTCATCGGAGAGAATCTGCAGAAATCATGATATAAATGTTAGTATCGACAAGTATCGATCATCAAGCTAGATTACTGAACCATTCCATTCCACACTAAAGACTATAGGCGCGGCGATCATATTATTTGTATGAACTTTCATAGCCGCGACACGCGAAATAGTACGAACGCCGCGCTATCACTGCGCCCAAAAATCTCTAGTGTGCCGGCGCATTGAGGGCGTCTTTTCCCGGGTACGGATAAAATAATATTAATTGAAATCATTCGGACAGATAGAAGCTGCGGTAAGTTTGATAGCTACCTGCTGATCAGCCGGTTCTTCTGTATTAATTTCATCGTTTTCTGGCTTTGGTTTTGCTGACTTGCGATCAAGAAATTTGAACCACGTAAAGGCAAACCACCTCGATTTGTAATATCTGCCACCTGCAAATTGTTAGCGTGCATATGAATTTCTCCTTTTATAGTACCTCAAAAGGAAAAAAACGGAATCTTTATAGGATCACTTTGTTGTCTGTCTGTCTGTCTAGACCCTTTTTACCCACGACGGAACGGAGAAGGTGTATGCGTTTAGGGTGAGAGGTTGTTAGTTTGTTTGTTCGTTTTTCTCCTGTAGGTACGGGTATCAGGTACGATTAAGTTGAAATTGATATAAAATATTAAGGTCCATGGACCCTTGAAGAATGTGTTAATCAAACGTTATGTAAAAAAGCTTAGTATAGATTAGATGACTATATCAATGACAAAGAGGTATGGTGCTCTTATATTGCAGCGAAACACAAGAAACACATTGTAAAAAGCCGACTCTTAAAGTAGGCCGTGCTGCAGTGGTTTCTTGCCGTTTCTTTTACACGATCCGGAACGGCGCGGCGTAGACTCGCTCTATTTGCATTGTAATCTGCATGACATTCAAAAAGTATTCTGTAAAGAATCTACATTGAATAAAATTATCTGTATAGAAATCCGCTATGCTGATGCAGTTTCTATGAGAGGTCAAAAATTTATTTTGTTCTATGACATATGTTCTTTGGGACAACTTGTTCAGTTTAATGGGCAGATTCACACCTTACAAGTATTTGGTATTATGACACCTTTCCGTGGCACGCTGTTTAAACAGAGCTGGCAACGGATCGCGTTGACTAATTTATAGAGTAACGAAACTACCCTAGTTAGGAAGACCTACTACCATTATTCTTAGATCAAGGCGCCTGCGAGATGTGCGTTGGTGGATGTGGGAGTGGGAGGACAGCGAAGGGGTGGAAAAATCTACTGAAGTTAAGCCATTTACCTTTAGGTTTGGTGTGGTGTGGTATT
Organism: Athrips mouffetella; assembly: GCA_947532105.1. Classification (NCBI taxonomy): domain Eukaryota; kingdom Metazoa; phylum Arthropoda; class Insecta; order Lepidoptera; family Gelechiidae; genus Athrips; species Athrips mouffetella. Next base: position 13,933,885 of record OX383971.1, read on the forward strand.
ATTGCTGCCTATTCATTGAATTCGAATATAACATTGGCAGGGCGTTTTTTTCAGGTAAGTAGTGGCAGGCGCCGAAAAGCTGGATACGGAAAGCGTTGACCCATTTATAGAGCAACGAAATCCCTCTATACTATAGCATACGCCTATATGCCTGCCACTACTTTTCCACCGATTAAAGCGCCCTGCCAATGTTAGGTATATTAGAATTTGCCCTACCATCATTATTGATATATCCAAGCTCCTGCCAGCTGTGCGTTGGTGGGGTTGGGAGTGGTAGGACGGCAAAGGGGTTGAAAAGTCTACTGAAGTTAAGCCATTTATAGAGTGTGTTATTATAGCTGGTTATCCATTGAATTCGAATACAACAGGCGACGGCGTCTAAGGTTCGTGAAAAAGTGCCAAAGTTGACTCATTTATAGAGGGCTGGTCCCATAACTTTTCATCAGTGTGAACCTTCAATATCGTGTTTGCAAAAAGGCAGGCGAAAATATTAAGACGAACACCCTGGCAGGCGACGACAAAGAGCGAGAAATAAAAAGAGGTACCTACCTAGTAGTCCTTGAGCCCGTGACAAAATCACTTACCTGTCATGAGAACATCTTAAGATGTATGGCAACAGATCGGCAAAGTGGTGCTGAGCAAGAATCAGTTACATTTGGCATCCGAAATTTGCCGGAAGTCCGAGAATTTCTTCCACCTCCGGTCAAAATTTGGGGGTGCAAGTTACGTGTCATGAGAACACTCTGAAACCCTCGGCAACATGTAGTCCTTCTTTGACAGAGTAGAAAAATACAAGTCTGCCAGTTCCTAGTTTGCCGGAAGTACTTGGTAGACGGTCTCAAAGGATGGCCGCCACCCAGTAAACAGATCTAAGTTTTTTACTATAAAATTAAATACGTATTAATAATCGTGCAAGTCTGCTACGGCTATGGTTTTTTAGCTTCACTAGTCATCGTAACTGAGTACTCCAAGGGTCTGATGATGACCAGCTATCAAGCAACTGGATGTGACGGCCAATTTCCAATACCTGAAGGCCAACTGAAGGCACATATCATGAACCATGTCTGTTTCTCCCAGGGACGTTTCTCCTTAATACCAGCCGGCTTAGCACGCTCCACCTGTCAGTTTATCTAGCCCATTAGCCCATAGATTAAAGAGTTTAAGCATGGTCACGTTATTTTTTAACATCCGATTAATGTTTATAGCTATCTCTGTCTAAAATATCGAAAACGTAATTTGTGAATTTGCTAAACATTTTTCTTCCACTGACATTTCTTCGCGCTTGGAGGTGATAGATTAAATGACAAAGTGAAATTTCTTTGAGATATATTTTCTCTCGGAGAGCGTGCTAAGCAGGCAGCCTCTATTGCACTCTGGACACACCCCGGACACTACATACAATGAGCGCGTATTCGAAATTTGAAAGGTCGCGTATGCCCGCATATAAGGTATAATTAAGTACAAAAGACCCTCAGAAGGACCATAATAATCTCGCGGGCGAGTGCCGTGTGCGCAGGAGTGCGGGGAGATTGCAAGGGAGCGGAGAGTGTCCGTTCTGTATGAGTAGTATTATTTTATTCTGTGCTCTGGATTTTGTACCTAGGTATAACGCGGGACAAACAACTTGAACAATAATCGCGTGGTGGGGGAACTTTGTGCACGTCAATTAGTATGTAAAATCGACTCTGCGCAGCAGCCAAGGTTATTGTTCAAGTAGTTTGCCCACACCTATACCGTTCTTTTTTCAATAGCCGTGTGCGAAAAAGTCGCGTAGCAAGTAGGTAGGTACTATCAAGCTTGACCTGCTCTTGATGAAATTAAACAGTTCTTTTAATTAGGTACCTATTTTCTACACAAAACATTTCAGGATTGCTTTAGTTACCCTGTAAAAGAAACATAGAAACGGATCGCATCGACGAAAGGTTTTTGCGGTCCACTCTCGTACTACATTTTTCCAGATTGCAGATTAAGTAATAAGTAACTACCCACTTTACCTCATTAGCTGGGTCCACACCAGTAAGCTGCCGTTATTCATAATCTAAGGTCCACACCGAACGCTTCAAATTCACATCATTTAGATTGGCGATCCCTGGAGCGCCGATCATGGAGCGGGGATACCTACCTGATCGCACGATCTACCTCGCGCTCGATACGGATCGACCCGCAATCCTGCCTCTCGCTCCATCAGACTGTGGTATATTTTCTTACCTGATCCAGCTTTACGACTTTGTTTTTCTCTACATCTTTCTCTTCTATATCCACCCATCAAAGATGTCATTTTCTTCTTTAACTCTGAAGGTGGAATATTATCCATTTCGCGACTAATGTGACGCCACGCGTCTTCTCTGGCACCCCTCTTTGTGTAATTATTATCATGTGGGTCCCATAAGCACTTATGTTCTTTATAAATGGATATTAAACGGAGAGTTTGCGCTTTATTCATGCTGTCCGATCCAAACACAATTATCTATACCGAACGCGGCAAACGACTGACAGAGGGAGGGAGGCAGCTTTGCCAATGCCTAAATTCCCCAAAATCCATGATCAATTATTGCCCCACAAATTCCTCGCAGATTTAAAAAAAATCTTATTTTTAAGTATTTTCTTTTTTTGGTCTTATTGGTGTTTCAGTTTTCAATCATTACAACATTTCTAGTATAAATCAAGTACGAAGTTCTAGATTTCTCCAAACGTTCTAGTTAAGCGTTTTAATAAAATTGCGGTTTTTCTAACTTCAAAGTAGGCAGCCTGTGTTGTGTTTATTATTATCGTTTTTAGTTTGGGAAATTCTAAAACCCCCGAATCCCCGCATTTTTTCCGCAGTAACGCTATTCTCACAAATTCCCCCATTGGTTGGGAATTACCCGAATTTTGGGGAATTCTCCACAAGTCGGCAACCCTTGAGGGGGGGGTGCCCGCCAAAGATTTCGGACCTCCTTGCTTCGCTCGGTGCCCGCCTTTGAGGCTTTGAGCATTTGTTAAAAACCGACCGACAACGTTGGGATCGCGCGAAAGCGTATCGTTTGGATCGCTTGAGGCAGTTGAGGCACATCTACACCGATCGCGAGTATATTTGGTTCGTTCGCTGCACCTGCATCCCTCGATCGGATCTGTTTACCTATTCATGCAAATGTACCTATACATAATGATTTATTTATAATTAGATTCCTACCTTTGAGCTGACTTTTTCGAACTCTTGACTTTTCACGCCGATAGGAGCCAGTAAGGGACTGAATTTTTCGTTTTAAGTCTAAGGTATCGACATTTAGTTGCTCCGCGACATCATGCCATACAGCTTCTCTTTTGCTTCTATTATAAAAATCTGGATGACTGGCGTCCCAAAGGATTCTGTTAGTTTTGTATGCTGATACAATATCTCGTAAAAGTTTCAAGTAGGAATCCGAATAAGTAGTTGGAAAACTAACACGCGGCTCAGGCTGAGCCATTGTGTGCTCGCAATATGATGCTCGCCACGACCTGTGCCACGACACACACGCCTCAATAATATGGCGTATAAATGTTGCCAGCCTTGGAAATCAAAAAGCAAATTAAACTTTAAAAATACAAAACAGTCAAACGGTAATTTTAGAAAATTATAACCTACTTCCTGACATAGCTTTCATAGATATTAAAATACTAAATATAATTACCTACTGTCAGATCTACAGGGTTATTTTTGGACCCCTAGCCAAATTTTTGTATGTTACCCAGAATACAAATCTGAACTTCTTTCCCAAAGAAAAACGAATTTTGTTAAACTTAAACTGTCCTGTTAATACACCTTACACATTTATAATGAACATTCCATTTTGTCAAATGTATGTCATGTTTAATGGCACACGCACATGAAGTCATGAAGTCGCGATCAACAGCTAGTTTACAATAAATTGCCATTATTTAGTGATTTTCAGGGTTTCGATACCAAAATGGTAAAAAAAAAGGAACCCTTATGGTGCGACTTTGTCTGCCTTTCAGTCTGTCTGTCCGTCTGTCTGTCTGTCACACATCTATATATATATATATCTCAGCAACTACTCATGCTATCGACTTGAAATTTGGAATAGTTTTAGAATATGGGGCATGTAAGAATTATGATTATTAATGTAAAGGGGGCCAAATTTCAAATTGTCGCTACTAGGTCGAGTAGGGTATCATAATGAAAGGGCTTTACTTGTACATTCTAAAACATATTTTTGTATTTTTTTACGTCTCTTAGTTTTCAAGTTATGATGAAAAATGTCAAAAAAAAAATACCGTTCCCTCCCTACCATACCCTTATCTCCGAAGTTTGTGAAAGGAAAAATCTGAATTAATTACAGTTAAAAGAAATTTATGTAAATATTACAGCAAATATAAAACGATCTTTCTAAGTTGCACAGTTTTTTATAAATCTGTAAATAACCTTTACAAACAAATTTATGCCTAAAAATGGACTTTATTGCTTCCAAAAATACAAAAAGTATATGAGAACCCTCAGCGCGCGAGTCCGAATCGCACTTGACCGGTTTTGTTAGGTGTTGTAAGTACTAACCTATTTATTTATTCGTGTATGCTGTGATAAAAAAAATTCAGACAGACTGGTATTGTTTAAAATAGGTATTGTTTTTAATATAAGTTGGTAGTATACAGCGTGAATTTCTATTCGTTTTAATCCCGAAGCCCAGTGATTCTACTCATGAAAACAAGCAACGACACCGAAGATTAAAGATTTTTACTCGAAAAAAATTTTTCACCTTCCCATACAAAATGAGTCGATCACGTGACCTCACGTGACCACTTAACTATGGGAAGATGAACAAATTTTTTCGAGAAAAAGCTTTTTTTTTGGGACAGTTGCTTGTTTTCATGAGTAGAATCACTGGGCTCGGGTTTAAAACGAATAAAAATTCACGCTGTATGCAGTACAGCGCGTTCAAGACAAGTCTATGACGGTTATTTTCTGCGCATGGGTGACAGGCGGAGAGCCTATGAACGATTCGCTCGTACCCTGGGGGAGCTGCGTTCACTCATTTTTTTACTTTTGCGCAATAACGGTCACAGACAGAGTTATTTTGCACGCAGTATATTATACTATACACCAGAGAGCTAATATGCCAGGCCCATATTCGTCCCCGAGAGAGAAATATGAAGGTGCATCTGTCCCTTTCTGACACTAGAATGACCAAAAATTTATAAAGACCCATTTGACGTTGACATTTGACGGCTGGGCCCATTATACTTTAAAAAATCCACACAGAAATCTATCCACTTAGCTCACAGTGCATTATTATCTGGCAGGGAAGATAAAAAATTCTAATAAGCAGGTAATAACATGCATTGTAATTGCTAAGGATAAAGTTTTTAAACCTTTGGGGCACTCTACTACTTACAAAGCAGTTGCGAAATTTACTCTTTGACGTTCCAAATCAGTGAAACCAAAGGTATCTGAACAACAGTAGGAAATGTTGTGAAATCGAAAGGTAATTTTCTGGCGTTAATAATTATTACCTGACAGATGAGTGAAGTGACATTGACACTAGGAAATGTTGTGAAATCGAAAGGTAATCAAAATTGCTAGCGATACCACCATAAAAACTTCAAAAATTAATTGATTTAAATCGTCATTGAATCGAAATTAAAGTTATTGCTGTTTAGCGGAACTCATATGTGCTTCCATGCTCAATGCTTAATTTAAAGATGGCTGGATGCCACTTTTGTTGAAAAGCCGAAAAGTGAAAATGATATTTTTTTATTTATTGTTCAAAACAATTTACAAAAAACATAGGAAGTTTTTAATCACACCTCTAAAAAAACCTGTAAGGGTTTATCTAAGAGATGAGTGGTTGCTTACTCACTCACTAACATAAATTATAATAGGTACTGTGACCAATCATTCACGCAGAATTGATCTCTTAATTTTTTTTTACATTCTTTTGCATTCACAAGCATTTCGTCATGTAAATCACATGAGATATTATTTAAAATTTCAGGTAGTAGGTATTTCCACGTTCTCATACCGTAGACATTATTACACCTCGGTAAGTTGTATGTAGGTAGATAGTCTATGTTACGCAATTGGCTGGATCTACTAGCTTTGGTCAACGTTTTTACATTCTCAAAATTGTCTAGGATAATAGACATACGTGATTTATTAAAAACTGATATTACCTTACAGTGCTTAAACAATCCAGGCTCATTATCTCTAAATTTATTTTTAATATTTTTAGATACAATAGTTTTAAGCATAGTTACTTGTAGTTTGTAAATATGATGCATTAAAGAATATTATTTTTATTATTTCTTTTAGAGCAAATTCTTCGTCAATCCATAGTTATTGTAATCAGAGCGAGGATGAAAACTTTCTTGGAGGAGATCCTGACAGAGCTTTTTTTTGGACTTGGCGTTGGACTTGACTTGGCGAGAGCGTTCCGAAACAGATATTACCCAAATGAGTTTTAAAACCATGGTTCCTTCTCTTTGTGAAGATCCGAGTAAACAAATTCTCGTTTTGGAACGCAACCTAGGTAAACAAAGCATGATGCCATAACACGAGAGTTCTTGTTTATTGAGTTTTTTGAAAAAAGCAATTTCATTAAACTAATAAAACAATTTGATTATATAAAGTGTCTACTCACGCAACAATCTCAATCACAATCAGATGTCGCAATCTCCAGATTGCCAACAGATTGCAGCAGCGTAAGCAGGCAGATTGGGACTGACTTCCAACTAATTGTCAAATTGTACAATCCAATCTTAGCAATTTACAATCTGTCAAACAAATTGTGTCCAAATTGCAATGTGTGGAGCGTGATCGCATGCAATTTTCATACATTTAGCTCTATGGTCGCAATTTTGCGACTCTATCTATAGGAAGAATTCTATCTAATCTGTGGCTCTCATTTATTATTGTTGTTAGATAAAAGCAATGTTTTTAGCCACTATCATCTTCTTTTCGACACTAATTGCTTGTAATTTGATGAATCGATGGTAAGCACAAGTCCCGCATGTTGAAATTTCGATAGTTTTGAAAATTTTGAAATTTCGCGTCATGCAATCATGATGAAATTGCTTTGTGAGTAGAGTAGGTACAGACAATCTCGACTCTACAGATTGTCACAACTAATTGTGATGGAAATTGTCGCGTGAGGAGACCTTTGCGAAACTGAGAAAATAGTTTGTTTAGAATCGAGAGTAGAATCAATTTCACGGGTTTTTGATAGGGGTTATTTTTTAGTATTTTTATTATTTAAATTTTTGTCGCTTCTATTTTAAATATTTTTGTGGATACGCACGCTGGCGGCTGGCGTGGCGTGCGCGCATTGCGCGGACTAGAACAGCGATGAAACTATAATAATCATGAAACTTCAAAATAACAAAATCTAGAAGAAAAAAACTCTTTTTAAGATTTTTTTACGGAAATGGATTAATTTTCATAAAAAGCCAATCTTTATTTAAATAAAACAATAATAAAAATACGGCCGTAAGTTTTACGTGGATACGTCTAATGTTTGTTGGTACAGTCAAGAACACGTCAAGCTCATACCCACGTCCACTCAACCCCTCATACTTTCACCGCCCCTCCCCTCCCCCTCTTCTTGTCCCCTTCTTTCACCTCTCCTACTCCCTGAAGCCCGTTTCACACGAGGGCAGAACAGTCGGGCACCACAGTACTGCTACAATCTGAACGTACCTACACGCCGAGACAGAACAGTACTGTCTTGACAGTATCCTAGGCAGAACAGTTAATAATAGCTCGCCGGTCTATTTTTTCGGGGCAGTTTGCTTCCCCCACCATCTTTCTCGCTGGTCTGTCTTGTAGCTGGACTTACGTGAACGCGAGAGCAGTGCAGTGCAAAGGGCAGGACAGCGAAGCGCGCGCACGTCCCGACTTGCTTCGCAAGTGGCGTGGTTTGCTTAAAAATTTATTTCAAGCTCTGGTCTTCTCGCCATCCAGGGTCTGACCCAAAGTGTTTTTTTTTTCTATTTATTTGACGCTCTACAATTTCAATTAGCTCATCCAGAGCTATTTTTAGTAAGTGGCGTAAATGTTGCCGTTGTCACCGTTGACTTTCCATCGCGATTTCACTCGGACTGTCCTACTCTTACGCTCTACATTTGAACGCCACTGCCCTTCCAAACTGTTCTGTCCTACTGTTCTGCCCGACTGTTCTGCCCGACTGTTCTGCCCTCGTGTGAAACGGGCTTAACCCCTCGAATTACTCACCTTCCATCCCTCCCAAACTCTCAATTTACTTTCTTCCCACCAGCCCTTCCCTTTACCCGCCTACCCTTGCCTCACTCTGACTCATCCAAAGCTCGATCAAGTACTAATTATTGCCACCAGATATATCCACTTTGCACAAAATGACCCCCAAAACGAAAGCACAGACGTATCCACGGCAAAAAAAACAGTAGAAATATGAACTATAACAGTGGATAAAATGGAGAAAGGACATTTTCGTTTATAAACGTTCTTCTATTACACACATCACACTATATATTCTATATTTACAGCCAGACAATACCGGTATTTTTGCTAACCGGTACCAATGTCCACGTAAAAAGTACCGGTACCTACCTAATTCAGTTACCCGCTAAGAAACTTATATTTAGCGCTCGATGTGTATGTGTGTCAATCTATGACGTGGGTACGTCTATGTTTCTAATTTAGGAGTCATCTCGTGAGCAGAAAGATATCTGGCTGCCAAAATTAGTACTACATCGAGTTTTATTTGAGTCAGAGCTAAGTCAGGTCAGGCCAGGCTCGATTAGGTTAGGGAATAGAAGGAACGGAGACCAACCTAACCTAAGAGGAGATGAGAGGACACGAAAGAGACTAGGGAAAGAGGAAAGGTGGAAAGGTTGACGTCAAGTTGACGTTAGGTTCACGGAGACAGATGCGAGGCTGACGCAAGGTTAACGTGAGGTTGATGGAGGTTGACACGAGAATACGGGAGTTGACGCAAGGTTCACGCGAGATTTACGTGAGGTTGATGGTGGTTGACGTGAGGTTGACGGAGGTCAAAGCGGTACATACCTGGCAAAGCCTAGGATTGGATCTGCGGGACTAGAACCGAACTCAATCGTTATCGATTCTCTCGTTTTTTCTATACAAGATGAAAAGAGAGATTCAATGACGATTGAGTTCGGTGCTAGCGCCTCTGGTTAGCCCTCTGGGTTGCGGAGGCCAGGTAGCATGTTAGATGCTCTGTGTAAAACCAGTGCCCTCGTCTAAGTGAGGTAGCCGACTACGTAAAAACGAAATAAGGCTAGAGTAATGATGTTACACCATCCAAGGGTTCGGTCAACTCCCACTCTGGTCCACTCAGCACCACTCCACTCTGCTCTGCTCCGCTCTGCTCCACTCTGCTCCGCTCAGTTCTGCTCCGCTTTGCGTCAGTAGAAACACTCACCTCTTTTCACTACTCTGCTCCGCTCCGCTCCTCCCAGCTCCTCCTCAGTGGAAACGCATCATTATTACCGCCCACTAACTGATTGACCCCGTTATCACAGCCTTCACCACCTCTGGCAATGGATGTAACATCGTCGCCACTACCATCACCTCCGTCACTACCTACCTACATTGACTCCAGGACGAGTGACCTCATACCATTGACGTAAGAAAAAACGCTGCGCCCCCTGGCGTAGTTTCCAAAATCTTTGCCTCATACATATTTCATTAATGAGGTTACCACCGTCCTGCACCTCATGTTTGAGACTGCCTTGCTCGCCACCAAAGGGTGCGCCATAGCCACTCCTGACTTCTCGCACAATCAAATAAATTTTTTCAACGTTGATAAAGTAGACTCAATGTTGTATTTTGAGAAAAAATTGTGATAATGTAATGTTTTGTTAGTATTTTTCATTATTGTCTTTGAATCATATTTTTTGTCCGATCTCCTTAGGGTTGGCAGCACTGTGGCGTGTCGAGTCCATTGACGTAAGAAAAACGCTGTAGTTTCCAAAATCTTTGGTCGAGTCGAGGCCCGTGCTCGCTTTCAAGAGCCTAGCTCGCTCATTCGCCTCACATTGGCCTAGTTCACACGATCAATGATGATTACAGTGTTTTCATGTCCTGTCTCTAGAGAAAACAAATACCTTTCCTATATACATAAACTACCATCCTAAAAATTCGGTCACCTTGTGACCTTTATATGTCTGTGCTTGGCATTTACGCAGGGTTTGAATAATTCTCGTCTTGTTTCGTCAATAATATTGATAGTGTGAGTGAGTCGAGCACTTTACTTAGTCCTGCCAGAGCCCTTTTGCCAAATAAACTTAAATTTTCCGAAATGACGACGGACAGACAGACAGCTCAGACACGATGAGTTTCGTTATCCATCCCGTGAATGCCAAGAAGCCTTACTTACCTAATTCCGGGAAAATACTTCTGAATTTCCCGAAATTCACAAAATTCAAAACACGCCAAAGCGAGCATCTTTCATGATAAATTACACACTATAGTATCTGCTCGTAAAACAAATGATGGCCGTTAATGCGTAGAACTTGCAGGGGAAGGGGCGCAGCTTCCACGAAGTACCCATGCGCAGCAAATTACTGTGTAGATAGATAGATAGATAAACACATTATTATCACACACAGAACACATTAACAATTACAAAGGAGAGCCTTAAATCTAGGGTGACAAAGGCGGTCTTATCGCTGGGAGCAATCTGTTCCAGACAACCTTTGCATGTAGGAAAGTGTGATAGAAAACTGCAGTAGTGTGCAAATGTATAATATTGATATACTATTACATTACAATACAATATATATATACAAATAAATATTGTAAACATAAGAATAAATATAACATATACAAATAAATCAATATACAGGGTGATTGGAAGCTGGGTGCAAAGCCTTAAAGGGGTGATAGCTGAGATCATTTAGAACATACTCGTAATAAGCCATATTTGTCTTAGACGAAGTCGCATTTTTTTACTTTCGAGCGGAGCGAGAAAGGTATTGTATTCGTAAAAAAAAGAGTTTTTCAAATTTTCTCAAAAATGTGTTCTTTATCACTTATACATCATAAAAAACAAGTCTCCCAAAAATGTCCGTCCGTCGGTTGGTCGGTCCGTCGGTCGGTCGGTCCGTCGTCGGTCGGTCCGTCGTCGGTCGGTCTGTCCGTCACGCTTTGGCCTAGCGGCTAAACGAATGGTCCGATTGACACCATATTTGGAATTTAGGAGTTTTATGCAAATTTATCGAAGGGTTCTAAGTGGTTTCTGGCTGGCTCTCATTTTGAGGGTAGCTGTCATACAAAGAAAATGATAAATTGTCATTTTCTCAAAAACGGCTCATAGAATCTTGATGAAACTTTGCATGACCAAGCATCTCCATGTAAGATATCTTGCGCCAGTATCAAATGATCTGTGTAATTTCATATAAGGGGTGTTCCTGTACCACCAAATCGTAAATATGTGATTTACCCAAAATTGGTTCCATTGAGTTTATTAAAATTTTCTATAATATTACTCCTGGATTGGTTGTCTACCTGACTGGATATTCTTTATGATTTTTTGAATAAAATTTAGTACACAGGGTGTACCAAAAACTGAAAGGGCTTGCTCAGTAGACTATACTGAACAATAATCCATAAGGAACATGTGTTGGGAAATTTAAAAAATCTCCATGCCAGTATCCTACGGTAGTATCTATTGATCTTTGAAAATTCATATAAAGGGTGTTCCAGTACTACCAAAAGTTAAACATGATTTACTCGAAATCGTTTGATGTTTGTTTGTTTTAATGTTTGAAAATTTGAATTCTGAATTGATCCGTATATTTCATTCTAAATTTTTTTGGAAAACCTAAAATAAAAGTTTGTATTTCCATACTATGTGTATGGAATTACAAATTTAAGTTTGCGGTTGATAGTTTTTTCCTTGAGTATTGCGAGCAAGTAAGTGCAGTGCTGCTGTACCATTTATTTTTCATTGTTACTTTAATGTTTTTGACAAAAAACTCCAAAATTTTACTATGAACTGCTAACAGTGTTAAATTAAAGTGGTTTGGTCATTATTTTTTTTACTTAAAGAATGTTTGGCCAGTCTGATGAGTTTTTTTTAAGCATTTGTGTCATCAGAAAAATATTCTGAAGCTGTTTGAAGTTCAAAATAATTTTTTAAATGAAGAAAACTGATTTGTTTAAGGCATTTAAAAAAATAAGTAATCAAGCTTAAGATGTTCAAATCTTTTAAATAACATGCTTGGTTGTCGCCCTTTCTTTTGAGGTATCAATTACGCAGATGTCTCACCAACTTTTAAAATTAGGGCGTATATAAGCTTAACAGAGGAAGATCAGTAAAAATTTTAATAGGCAAATTATAAATTTTTTTTGTTAATTACATAAAAATTTCGTGTAAAATGAAGACTGCAATTGTTCATACCAAGCGAGCCAGTTGACGAGTATATAAATCTATGTTGACAGCTGTTTTTTCTACACGTTGTCCATATATCAAGGAGAAACTTCAGCATTCAGCATCAGCTGACTCAGTACTCAGTACAATTTTTATATAGCGGTCAGACGCGTATTTCTACGTAATTCTCTGGGTCTGGCAGCCCATCCTATTTTGAATTTGACAGTTAAATTGACAGAATGACTGTCAGACAGACATTTCCATGACATTTCTAAAATTATTTTCGTCTTTGCTCCGTCAGCTCCGTGTGTGTTCTCGTGTTTATCTCTCAGTTTTATGGTCGTTATTTTGGAATTCCCGTGATAAATTAGGAAATCGTTTTACTATGGCGACTAAAGTGATCAAGTACGTGGGCAGAACAACAGATTTTAAGGGTAAATCTCTTTGGGAGATAGTAGGAAGCCTCAAAAACTTTGGTATTGGTAGACTAGTGGTCCGGTCGGTTTTCGAACGTTATCCTGAACCAAGTTACATGAAGATCGTAAAAGTTGAGACGTGTCCCGATGAGGTCAGTTTTAATAATATGTTTACTCTTGTTTTGTTTATGTTTAATAATATTTTGAGGTTATGGTTAGTGCGACTGCTCTGGGCTAAACTTTAGATATTTTCCCAAAAGAAAAACCAGCTTTCAATTCGACGGTCCTTAATCTAAAGTTTTACTGTTCTATGTCCAGTCCATAAAAACATTTACTATGTATACCAGACACAACTAAACAAACAGTTTAGAGAAAATATATTGAGATAAACAAACTAAAACATTCCAGGAAAGGCGCAGAGTGCGAGTATGGGTTGAGAAGACATTCAGAGGGCACAAGTTACCAAAACTGACAGAAATCAACAGGACCTCATACAAGACTGATTACAAACTAGTGCCTAAAAATGAGGAGGCTAAACTCTTGGCTAAAGCCGAGGAAACTAAAGAGCATTACCACCCTGAAGTGGTCCTTCCGAGAACCATTGAGATGCCACCATTAATGAAGAAGTTTATAGTAAAGGACCATGAAAAGAAAGGACTTGAGGTATAATATTTACATTTTTATCTTTACCATGATAATATTATGGTAGCTATTGTGCAGGGGCGCCCACTGTGGACCTGTTGAGCCTTCACAAATATTGAAAAGTAGGTAGGTGTAGATTTAAATTAAAGTTCCTACAAAAGAGTCCAAATTGGCATGAACACCCTAAAAAGCTGGAATACCACTGGTATTGTGGGCATTTCACTCAATGTTATTAATATAACTAACTGTACTTGTAGCTACAATAGTTTTAGCCACATCATGGGGCCTTGCAAGTGCATTGCATCTTTATAAGATTGATGATCAATAGGGAATATGCATGATTTTTTTTTATTTACAAAATTAATCCTCATTCATGTAATAAACAGTTTCGTAAAACAATTTTTCAATTAACTATGGAATAAAAAAGATATTAGCTATTGAAAATTTGTTTCTGTCTCTTTCTAGCACAACGAAATTTAACAAGGAGTTTATATGGCCGTAGTGGCATGTGACGTCACTTTCCATGTCAATCTCTCTGTCTGATCGGCGCATAATAAATAGTTTTAAATGCTTATATCGGCCGTAATTCTTAGCCGATTTTAATTTTAATTTCACTTTTTGTCATCTCTGCTACGGTATTTTCATATTTAGTTAATAAATGCGACTACAAAAATTTATGCACATTCACTATTGGCCAAGACTTGATTGTAAAGATTTAAAAAATATAGTTTAAAAAACTAAAAAACACGATTTGCCTGCCTGAAATGTACTAAAAAGTATAAAATAATTTATACATATAACCTTAGATTATGAATAACGGCAGCTTACTGCCTATAGATAAACAAAGAGCCCGAAAACGCGTAACCAATTTTGATTTGTCAATGTGTGCGTTAGATAGTGATGTACATTTTGGTATCGATATTCGTGTACCCTGGCGACATTGACTTGTCTGTTCAGGCGGTAGCGTCGCTGTCAACAATCTTAGTGTTTCACTTGTAGTAGGTAGTAGTGTCGATAATCCTCCATTTCTCCGCCTGGGGCCGTAGATAAGTGGATTTCTACCATCGTTAATGCCAGTAGTATAGAATAAAAATGTATGAGATTGATATTCACTGACGAAATGTTGCGTGACGGCTATGGCTATACAGCTTGAATTTGTGTTGGTTTCGCACCCGAAGCCCAGTGACTCTGCTCATGAAAACAAGCAACTTTCCCGAAGAAAAAATTTTTTTACTTGAAAAAAGTTTTACTTGAAAAAAGTTTTTCGCCTCCCCATACAAAATGAGTCGGTCACGTGACCACTTTACTCGTACTATGGAGAATCGAAAAAAATTTTACGAGTAAAAAATTTTTTCTTCGGGAAAGTTGCTTGTAATCATGAGTAGAATCACTGGGCTTCGGGTGCGAAACCAATACAAATTCACGCTGTATTATATGCAACTACCGTTTACGATTACAGAAAGCCCCTTTTCTAGGTACCAACCCAAAAAAGTCGGTGGAACTGTAATTTATGTTTCTTTGTTCAAATCCCATTTTTTTATCTTCGTCACTGCACGACCAGTGCCACCAGCATGAGCCCCTATCTTAGGCCAAATGTATTTTTTTTATTTTTAATGTATGGAGGAAATGTCAAATTACAGCATTTGAGGCCGCCAAAGGCCTCTGACATATGGCTCTTTAACGACTACATCCATAGGTAGCAGTCGGGACCAACGGCTTAACGTGCCTTCCGAAGCACGGAATCATCCAACTTATCGGACTATCAGGTGATTCATCCTGCAATGTCCTAACCAAACTGGGGAAGTCGCACAAAGGGATTTTTGTCTGACAGAGTCCCCACCGGGAATCAAACATAGAACCACCGGACTCCGGATCGAGAGCCGAGCGCTCTTACCACTAGACCACGGAAGACGTTAATGGCTGATAATTCTACAATGCAGAAAATCGCTAAATTTCACAACCACAAACGCAACGCAACGTTGGAATGCGTATTGAAGACGCATATTTCACAACATCAGACAGAACCACAATTTAGCCTAGTAGGTAAAACGTCATCGGTACTTACGGAGAAGACGCAGGTTCGAATACTGTCTGTGGTTGTGAAATTTAGCGATTTTCTACTTTATAAACAAAAATTTTAAAATAGTCAGTTTTAAGGAAGGAATGACATTATATTTTGGTAACAATTTGTTTGAGCCGATAATAACTATACGGAAGTGCCTCCGCTGCTGCCGGCGCTGATTTTTTAAAAATTGGTAACAGAACTAAATTAATCAACCCCGATTCCAAGCTGCCGAATCTGTTAGCTCCTTTTAATAAAGTTGTATTTAGTCGACATTTTCTTTTATATACCTACATCTAGAAAATGTTTGCTACAAACTTAAGAGTATTTTTTAGGATTCCAACTCGTCCAATCACCCTTATCAATTTTCCTTTTATATTCGAATCCTTTGGAAACTGTTGAACAAAATGGCAAAACAAAGTTAGGACTGACCTACTTCTGTTTATTTCAAGACGAAAATGGTAAATCAAGTATTTCAGTACGCGACGCGTAACAATGCGTCTGTGAGCTCGTATTATAAACATAAAGGAAATAGGTATCGATAAATTTGAGTCAAGCCCTAGCGTAAATGTGAGCTATATTGATGAAAAATATAACACTAAAATTCAAAACATTATCAACAACTTAACTTATTTCAATGCAAAATACGAAAATTAGCAATTCAGAAGAAGCTATTCTATATTTTAAACATGAAATATAAGTTATTTTAAGCAAAAAAACACATAGTTCAAAAGTAATAACGTCCTAGGAATTTACCCGTGAAATGTACATTTCTCTGGACTATTTTTGTGTTTAACACCACATCCAACTACACTACACACCGTCATAATTAAAAGTATCCTTATTTTTATATAAATATGTAGTTTTTACGCAATTTTTTACAAAAATCTGGAAAGCTGGTTTTTCGCGTGGCTCAAAGTGGCCCCCTGTCATTCAAAATCGGTTACAGAGCTATTCGATTCGCTATCCTTTGCTATCTTGCAGTATCACCGTAAGAGATTTGTTTCTCGCTCGCACTCATTGTTGGTCTTCTATGCTTATGTCTATGCATATAACCCTCAGAACCTCCTTGCTTCGTATGAGGTCACATTTCTTTGGTATAACAGTATTATATTACTCTATGGTATAACCTTAAAATAGTTGATCCAGTTTAACGAAATATTGCCAAGTATATGAAAGAGTAACTGAAAGATAACTGGCGAAAGAAAGGGGAGGCCTTTGCCCAGCAGTGGGACACATTAGAGGCTACATAATAATATGAAAGATGTAGAGGTACCCTTGAAACACACTTTCAGAAATAAATATTCATTATCTAATCAACAATTTTTCTGACCATTTTTTATGCGACATAGTTATATTACTATTCACCATGAATAAAAAATATAGATTATTTTTAGAAGCCTGTGGCGCTTTTATAACAACAAAAGTGATTTAATTTTTTTAGTCTTCTTATAAGATCGCCACACGCTTCTAAAGATAATCTATATTTTTTATTCATGGTGAATAATAAGTATTTTGCATAAAAAATGGTCAGAAAAATTGTTGATTAGATAATGAATATTTATTTCTGAAAGTGTGTTTCAAGGGTACCTCTACATCTTTCATATACTTGGCAATATTTCGTTAAACTGGATGAACTATTTTAAGGTTATACCAAAGAAATTTGACCTCATACAAAGCAAGGAGGTCTTTGTTCTGAGGGTTATACATATGTATAAATTATTTTATACTTTTTAGTACATTTCAGGCAGGAAAAGCGTGTTTTTTAGTTTTTTAAACTATATTTTTATTTTTTACTTTTTAGTCATACATTTTCTACTTTATATCTACTTTATATTACTAGAAGCCATTCAAGAGTTCCATGGACCACCTTCCTGGTCCTCATCAGGTCCTCATCACCAAGCAAAATTAAAACTGCTCATTGAGACAATTCTAATGATCCTAAACACGGCTTGTTTACTAGAAGCCATCCAAGAGTTCCATGGACCACCTTCCTGGTCACCATCAGGTACTCATCACCAAGCAAAATGAAAACTGCTCATTGAGACCATTCTAATGACCCCAAACACAACTGATTTACCAGAAGCTATTCCAGGGTTCCATGGTCCACCTTCCTGCTCCATCATCAGACCAGCTCTGTAGTTCCATATTATTGCATTGTCATTGGAATTTTAGATTTACTTAGATTCCCTTACAACCACAAACCCACAAGACCGTCAACCTAATATAAGTGTGTTAAAAAAGTGCTATAACTGAACCATCTACTTTCAAAAACGGCTACAACAATTTTAACTTCATAATGAATACAATGAGCTGTTTTATATTTTAAATTTAAAAAAGATATTCCTAACATAGCCTACTTTTCAAATTCCAGGTGATGAAAGAGTATGTCCTGCCCCTCAGTTACAACTACAGCCCAAATAGAGTGCACAGAATCGCCGCGGAGGATGAAAAACCAACAGTGCAGTTTACCATGAAACTAGGAAAGCCTGTCAGTCCATCATTGTATGAGGGAGTACCTTTACAGGATGCAGTTTAATTATGTCTATTTTGTCCATAAAATCATTGTTTGTTAGAAGAAGTCTTTTCACTCCTATGTAAATTAAACTCCCAATCACATGTACATTTATATTCACTTGTCCATGGAGTGTTAATTCTACTAGTTTTAATGAAATTAATTTATCTTTCAATATAGTTAGTAACTAAATATTTTATATCCTTTTACTGTATAAAAGAAGAAAGTAAAAAGAATACTAGTAGAATAATAGTAATAATATAATGATATAGTCAACATAATAAATAGCATATTACTAAGAAATTATATAATTATTTGTTATTAGGATTATGGTTGCCGTCAGGTTCGCGGCGATGGGCAATGTTGCGTTCCGACGCAAACTTCTTGGATAAGAAGGGATTAGTGTCCATAGTGGGATATTCGCCCTCAATCGCCAGTTTCTGGAATTAAAAATGATATAGAATGCAACATGTTGAGTGAATAGAAATCTATTTAATAGTTTTCAACTGCTTAGGTACAGTCAAGTGCATAAATATGTTTCTTGAAATCCATTGCAATTACATGTACTTTTTTCTCATCGTTATTGTCTTCGTTTTTGTTGCAAAAATATCAAAATAACTAAGTGAGCAATAATATGTCCCTAAAAGGTTTGTATTGCTCGTTATAAAACAAATTGTCCTTTATAGTATACATATTATTGATCAGTTTCTGCAGACATATTTATATCAGTTAGATTGGATGCTATAATAATAAACATTCAATGATACATACTTTTGAAACGATAGTTTAGATACATATTTATGCACTTGACTGTACCTCCCACAGCTCGCGGAGTTGCATCGAGGTACAGTCGAAATAATGCAGCTTTATTAGCATGACAGAAGAGCAACACCAGGACCGAGCGATGGATATTGGTGCGACAGACTGCCCTGCTGACATTCTAGTAGTAGTTGCACGACGCCACTCAAAATAAACTAGACAATAACTTGTACACAATGCAATCATCTCGTGAATAATGTCATGATGTATCCCGCGTCATTAGCCGCACCGACCCACCCTACCATTGACTATGCCCACCCCTGGTACGGTGGGTCTCAATTCAACCATATTATCATACGCCTGGAGCAGTCAGTGTGACGCGGACGCAGAGTGGCCGTCCGACGCGGATGTCCGCGACGGACAGTAAAATTTAATATAGGTCTTTAACTATGTAATTGTCAAAATTTTCTTACAGATTAATGAGATCATCCTACTTCCTATCCTATCCTACTTCCTACTAATATTATAAACGTGAAAGTTTGTAAGTATGGATGGATGTTTGTTACTCTTTCACGCAAAAACTACTGAATGGATTTTAATGAAACTTGGCACACATATAGGTTAGGTCCTGGAATAGCACATAGGCTACTTTTTACCGCGGGAAAACACTTCATTCCCACGGGAATACGCATTGAATGCGGGTGAAACCGCAGGTGGAAAACTAGTATGTAATAATTTATACCATTACCCTCTAAAAAGATTCTTTTATTCACTTACAACAGTGAATCAAAAGCACTTTTAATCACTATTTTGGGGTTTGAATTTAGAACACATTAACCTCCTTTTTTAGGGTTCCGATACCAAAATGGTAAAAAAAAGGAACCCTTATGGTGCCGCTCTGTCTGTCTGTCTGTCTGTCCGTCTGTCTGTCACACCTCTATATCTCAGCAACCACTTATGCTATCATAGTTTTAGAATATAGTTGCCCAACTTAATTGCACAAGAAAAAATTTTGAAAAAAGTATGATTATTAATATAAAGGGGGCCAAAATAGGGGGGGCCAAATTTCAAATTGTCGCTACTAGGTCGAGTGGGGTATCATATGAAAGGGCTTTACTTGTACATTTTAAAATATATTTTTGTATTTTTTTAAATTTCTTAGTTTTAAAGTTATGATGAAAAATGTCAAGAAAAATACCATTCCCCCCCCCTTATCTCCGAAGTTTGAGTAAGGAAAAATCTGAATTAATTACAGTTGACAGAAGTTTATATAAACTTTACAGCAAAAATAAAACGATCTTTCTAAGTTGCACAGTTTTTCTGAAATCTGCAAAAAACCTTTACAAACAAATTTAGTTTTGCGGTCCTGAAAATGGACTTTATTGCTTCCAAAAATACTATAGGTATATCGGAACCCTCGGCGCGCGAGTCCGACTCGCACTTGACCGGTTTTTTTTCTTCATTAAATGTATTTGATATTTTCGCTCACATATTTTTTCTCGTAGTCATGGTATAAAGTATAGTATGCATCTTTCTCGTTCGCTCCCTGAGGTCGTGATTCAGTCGTTAGAATCCTACACTTGCTCGTGATTCATCTCTGGCCCTCGCTTTAAATCCGTCTTTTATTCACAAATTAAATTGCATAATATTCTATTTTAATTTTAGTTTGATATACAAGGTCTTCAAACTCTGGACTGGAAAGGACTTGGCATCAACATCAATGGCGAGTACATGACCCACCTTCGATTTGCCGACGATATTGTCGTAATGGCTGAGACCCTGGAAGATCTCGGCACGATGCTCAATAACCTCAGTAGAGTTTCACAACAAGAGGGCCTTAAAATGAACATGGATAAGACGAAAATTATGTCTAACGCCCTTGTTGTACCCACTCCACTCAAAGTTGGAGACTCTACGCTCGAAGTTGTTGATGAGTACGTATACCTGGGACAAACAGTCCAGCTGGGTAAATCCAACTTAGAGAAAGAGGTTACTCGTCGAATCCGACTCGGATGGGCAGCGTTCGGGAAGCTCCGCAATATCTTCACGTCCAAAATACCGCAGTGTCTTTGACGAGTGTGTGTTGCCAGTGATGACATATGGCACCGAGACGTGGCCGCTCACCATGGGCCTTATCAGAAAGCTCAAACTCACCCAAAGGGCTATGGAAAGGGCTATGCTCGGAGTCTCTCTGCGCGATCGAATCAGAAATGAGGAGATCCGCAGAAGAACTAAAGTAACTGACATAGCCCTGAGAATCGCTAAACTGAAGTGGCAGTGGGCAGGGCACATCGCAAGAAGAACCGATGGCCGATGGGGCGTGAGGGTTCTAGAGTGGCGACCACGTACCGGAAGACGAAGCGTTGGCAGGCCCCCCACAAGGTGGACCGACGATCTGGTCAAGGTCGCGGGAAGCCGCTGGATGCGAGCAGCGCAGGACCGGTCGTCATGGAGTTCTTTAGGGGAGGCCTATGTCCAGCAGTGGACGACTTTTTTGACCTCTCCATACAAACTGTTCGACCAGAGTGAGCAATTTGTATGGGAAGGTCAAAAATTTTTTTCATTTCCCAGAAATGTTTCTTTGGGAAAGTTGTTAAGTTTCATCGACTGAACACGTCCTTTCAGTTTTCGGTACACCGTCCCTTACACCCTGTATATAAGGTCCTAATGAAATAGTGAACATAATTTAAGTATGTACTCAGACCGTGAAACTGAACAACTTTCCCCAAGGAACATAGGTCGAAATACGAAAACCAATTTTTGACTTCCCATAGAAACTGCATCAGCTGATAGCGCATTTTTATGGGAGGTCAAATTTGGTTACTCGTATTTCGACCTATGTTTCTTGGGGAAAGTTGTTTAGTTTCATGGTCTGAGTAATATACTTACTAAAATTATGTTCACTATTTCATTAGGACTTATAAAATCAAAGGTTCGAAAATTGTTCGTCTTAAATGTCGTACGATTTCATCATTAGATTTGTTGTATTTTTTTACAAATAATATTTTTCGGAAATTAAATTTAATGTCTTCCCAATCATGATTAAAAACATACCAAAAATTGGGATTTTTAATTCCTATAAAAATGCAAAAACGTTAGTACTGAATATTGAGTTGAGGTACCTAAAATTCGCCATACAAAACGGCAATTTCATAGATAAAGACCCAATACCCAATCCGCTCCGCGTCTGTGTCGCATTGATCCAGGCCATATAGTGCTGACCTAAGGTGCTGACCTAGTGCGAAAACAGTAACTTACTTATTAGCTACATATAGGTGTGGGCAAACCTTGGCTGCGCAGAGTCGATTTTACTTACAAATTTACGTGCGCAAAGCTTTCCCACCACGCGATTATTGTTCAACTTGTTTGCTCCGCACTATACCTTCTACAAGCGCCTTTGGCAAATAACAGTAACTGGTATCGTATGAAAATATATGTTTATTTTTTGGATAGCTTCTTGGTGAACTATGGACGACTAACGATCGGGCTTACGTTTCAGAACGTTTGTTTTAAACTTTCGCACTTTGTCAACATGTTTATTTTGTTTCGGGTCTTAGCGCGATCGGTTTTACCTATTTAATCCTACGTTTTGACCAAGTAGCACCGGTTTTGGTCGCGGGTAGGCTTAAGGTAGTTAGAGGTAAAAGATGAAGGTTACCTTCCAGAAATCACGCATTTCTTGTACTTCCTCCTCACGAATAACGAAGTGTCTGCGTACTGTCTTCTGAATGATTACGGCTGCGTATTCCTCGGTCCACAGCCATGATTTGGGGTAGAACGGGCGAGGACTGCATACACAAAAACACGCTTAGTATGGGTATTTTATCCGAAGAAGATTAGATCAAGTGTAAAGCCGCTATCACACCTTCCTTAATTCAAAAACAAATTCGGCATACATTGCTTGTTTGAAGTAAGGATATTGGAATTAATAAAACCAAGTTTCTCAGTAATGAATGCCGAATTAATCTTTGAATTTAGGAAGGTGTGATTGCGGCTTAAATCGAACTCGCGACCTTTCGGTCTATTAGGTCCAGTTCGTCCATTTCCGCGAAAGTCCATTTCTGTGAAAGTCCATTTTTTGAAGTCCGTATTCCAAACTTAAATTTAACCTAACCCCCACCCCTCTTCTACCAACATGAAAAAGGGTTTCGAAACTTCGTTGTTTTTGGAGATGGAGACTTAAAAATTGGTATTTAGACGTAGTAATGCAAATAAAATTATGTTTTAGCATTTTTTTAAATTCTCCACTTTTGGGGACTTTCGAGGAATAAGAAACACGGACTTGAAAAAATAAGTTAAAAATCTTTTACAGAAATTGTCTTTCGCGGAAATGGACTTTCGCGGAACTGGACCTAATAGACAGAAAGGAAATAGTCGTGTGTTTATATTGTGGTTGTGTCGGCAGGATTTCTTTTTTTAATAGTATAGACTCAATATTAGTCTATAAGTAAAAAAAAAAGTAATAATTCAGTTAGGACTACTGTGATTGATGCTAGTTTTTGGTATGGTATTTGTTACTATTTTTACTCTAGAGAAAAAAGTCTGCCTAGATAAAATAATTTTATTATATTTCATTTTATATATATATATTTTATATTTTTTAATTTTTATTTTGGATGATTAGAAATCGGTACAAGCCAGTTTGTATAAACTATCGTAATGGCAGGGATGTGGTATTATAAATATGCTTGGCAGGGAGTGATTTTTATAACGTTAATAAATAAAATCTTGCCCATTTCTTTATAAGTCAGAGAGATATATATTTTGTTAATTGTACGCGACTTCCCAGTCGTTGAAGATTCTACGAAATACTTAATTGTTATGACGTTAATTGACGTTTAGGTTTATTGAACAAATATGTTGCAGTCAAGCAGTAAAACGATACGATACGCAGAAGAATGCTGCTAGCTGCTACCCATCTTCCCGTTAAGATTCCTTAGTTGCCTGCTACGATACCCATAGGAAGAGATAGGGCGGTACAGGCCAATATGATAATTAGGTATGTTTAATGGCTACTTACTGCCGCTGCAAGTAGCTACGAACCCAGGGCATGTTAAATACATGCAAATCTTCAAACTTTCGTTCTGGATGAAGCGGGTTATTGTTCCACAGCAGCTAGAAAAGACTATGTACTTACTATCCAGATAATCAACAAATTACGATATATGTATTACAATATATGTACCTATACAGGTCTATTTATCTTCGGAGCAAAGTTTGTCGTTACATGCCTGCGGCTAGGAAGCAGTTTCTAGCTTTCTGACCGCAGGCACGTAAAAAAAATCGGTAAAGTATAATCTGGTCAAACCCCTTGCGTGCTTATAAATTGACTTGCGCAATCTTTCTCATACTAAGCAAATATTGAGTTGTTTGTCAGTATAAGTAAACACAGATAATCTGCTCTGCTCTTCCAAATCATTCGTCGTCATGATCGTTGTTGTATAATAGAGCTCAATGCCTTAGAGTCAATAACTTTTAGTATGTTCATTATCTAAGCACCCTAAACCGTTTTTGAAGGAATCCCTTAGTTGGGATTCATCGCCCTCTTCATCCCATTTTGGGAAGTTCGTTAAGGCACGCTGTGACACCTGCGAGACGCACGAAGACTGGTAATTGAATCGGAGCCATTTCGCCTTTCATCCCGGGCGCTTTAGGGAGGCACTTTAATTGAGCATTAATTGGTCACTGTATCCGGCAAGCCGAGCCAGAGGCCATTTGTTGTCTTGGAAACTTATAAGTTAGGTTGGACACTAACCTGATAAAGTAGAAGATTCAGTCTGGTTTGTCCTCTGGGTAGCAAAGTAGAGATGGCAGCAGTGCCTTCGTCGAATCTCCTAGATTATATACCCGAACTCCGTACAACGAAAAAACGCTTTACGAGCGTATCTGGTCTGAGAAATAGGCATCTATCGTTGTCGCGATACGAGCTCGAGCAATTCTCCCTTAGATGGACAACGACGTTTCGTTTTCCTGTTTTCTCGTCCAAAACTGAGCCGATTCATTTATTTTTCGTATCGAAGTTTAAAAGAAGAGTAGATTGCTCCTATATTTTTTTTTTTGCTTAATCCTGTTTTTAAACTTTAAATTTTTTTTTGTAGTTGTCTAAATATGGCAGAAAACCGGGGCAGTTTTTCGGGTCTTTGAGTAGTAATTTTTTTGCTAATTATTTTTCGGAAAAAAGTAGTTGACTTGGGCACACCTACAGTAGAACCAGATTTAAAAACAAACAAATGGTACAGCAGCGCTGCACTTACTTTCTAGCAATAGCGAGAGTCATCATCATCTTATCGTGAGGGTTGTAAGATCGATGGCCGACCTCACACACTCTAGTGTCATGGTGTCAGAGTTGTTAAGGGCTTTCCCATCAGTTAAAAAAATATTACTCGCTAAATACAAAACTTATCGAAAATCTTTCCAGATTGAAGTACCTAAAGGTAGGGGAGCAGGGGGCAGAGTGAATCAGGGGGCACAGTGGTTATTCATTAATATCTCGCTCGCTATTCATTAAAAACACACACTCACTTCGAACGATTGCATGATCTATCCAATACCCCTCCCTCCCACCGGTCACCGTCACGTTCTCACTGCCAGAGGTCAAGCTGCAGCCGCTCCGCGAAACGTAAGCCACCACTTTTTTTTCTTGATGTTATTTTGTGAATCTTTTTGACAAACTTAGCCATTCAAATTGTATATTTGTTAGTTTTTTTACTAATAACCATTTAATGAGCTTCGTAAGTCGTGGTTATTCTATTGCGTCACGATTAATTTGAATAGTAGTTTCAGTTATTGTTTCTAATTTGACCATAAGGGGTACAATGAACTAATTTCATGTGGGGCACTGTGGACTGTGATCCATAGTGCCCCATAAATGTATTATTTAACTTAACCTTTCTGTTTAATTGATTCAGGTAAAAATGATAGGTACACAATCGTATGCACCAATGTTAGGTATTGGTGCATACGGAAAAAAATTAAAAAAATGCTGTTTTATGTTTTTCTTAAAATAAATTTTAATTATGATACCTACTAAATGTAAGTACATAATGACTCAAATGCAACAAAAGAGACTAATTTATGCCAAATAAGCACTAAAAAACTTTAATATGTGATTACCAAGCAAATTGTGTTTTATTTTAATAACACATCAATTAAGTTCAATGTACCCCATATCAATTTTGAAGTAAAATTAAGGTAAATATTCACTGTGCCCCATGGAGATTCACAGTACCCCAAGCCTAAGTCCATAGTGCCCCATAGCTGGGGCACAGTGGACCATTATCCACTTTAAGAAAAATATTCAATTTCTCAGAAACTGTTGCGTTTATTTTTTATTTTTATGTTTTTTTGTATACCTTTTACACCAAGTTACCCCTTGTAAGTAAAATATAAGAACCAGCGTTAAAGATAAATGCAGTAGAGAGCACAAATAAAAAAGTGGTTCACTGTGCCCCCCGCTCCCCTACCCTAGTTTATTTAGAACCAATCAATTCTGAAAAATATAGTTCACTGTAGTATACGAAAACTGCTAAAAGTGACCGTTTTTCGCACTTTTTGTATCTGTAACTATTACTTACTTCGCTGGCTCAGTGACCCGAAGTGGATCTTGGCCTCCGACATTAAAGGACGCCATTCTACTCTATTTTGTGCCAAATCTGACCAGACGCCGGACGACGCCCAGAAGGTTGACCAAGATAAGCTTTCTTTGCGGCTCGATCCTGTCCCATCCTCTCCACATGTCCTAGCCATCGAAGTCGGGAAGATTTGTTCGGCTCGGACACTAGTTCTTCTATCTCTCGATTGTACCTCCGCCTCCATTCCCCATCTTCTCCACTCCTCTTGTTGGTCCCAGAATCTTCCGCAATATCTTACGTTCTGCCACTAAGAGTTTATTTTCCTCCTTCAAAGTTATATAGCGTCCAAGTTTCGGACCCTTATATTAAAATCTGATGACTGTTTTGTAGATCCGAATTTTAGTAGTTCTGCTTATCAACTTGGACACTAACACCTTGTGAAGGGCTGCGGTACATCAGGGCGTTAACTATGCGGATGTAGATTTCGTCCTCCCTCTGATTTGTGTCAGTAGTTTGTACCTACAGTGAACTATATTTTTCAGGATTGATAGGTTCTAAATAAACTAGACTAGGGTACCCTTAATTCAATCTGGAAAGACAGATTTTCGATAAGTCTCGTATTTAGCGAGTAATATTTTTTTTACTTATGGGGGCGCTGACTGCAGGAAAGCCCTTAAGCGGCCCAAGCCCTCTGACATGGCTCATTTCTAACGACTACTACCGTTGATAGTAGTCGGAACCAAAGTCTTAACGTGCCTTCCGAAGCACGGAATCATCGAACTTTTAAGACAATTAGATGATTCATGCTGCAATGTCCCAACCAAAGTGGGGAAGTCACACAAAATTATATTTGTTTCTAGGGACCCACCGGGAATTAACCCAGAACCTCCAGATCATAAGCCTAACACTAGCTACTAGATCACGGAGGCTGCGGAGAGTAAATAAGTAATAAATGCAAACTTAAGTTTGTAATTCCATACAAATAATATGGAAATACAAACTTACCTATACTATAGATTTTCGTAAAAATGTTCAAATGATATATGCAGTCAGATAGATATCCAATTCAGAACCCAAATTTAAGCACATTAAAATTAGCTTAATGAAACCGATTCTGAGTAAATAATTTATTTACATTTTAGGAGTAAGAGAACGCCTCTTAAAATTCCACAGAGCAGTGGATACTACCTTGCATGGATATTCTAGGCCTTAGTAGTCCGAGTTCTAGGTCATACAAAGTTTCATCAAGATTTCTCAATTTTTAATTTTCGTTGTATAACAGCTACCTTCAAAATGAGAGTCAGCAGGAAACCACTCAGAATCCTTCGATGGATTTGCATAAAGCTCTTAAGTTTATTACATGGTGTCAATCGAACAGTCCTAGCTACTGACCGACCGACGGACGGACAATTTTGGGAGACTTGCTTTTTATGGTGTAGGTATAAGAGTAAGGATGCTGAATGTGAGTATGTGAGTAAGGATGCTGAAACAGTGTCCGATGCCATTTCGGCCATTAATAGGGATTTGGATGTGATTAAAGACTGGTCCGATAGATTTGGAGTGCAGGTTAACTCCACGAAATGTCAAGCCATTTTTGTGGGGAGTTCTCGTCTAATTGCACGAATCGACATAGCGACTCTTCCTGCTATAGTTTACGATGGATCCGTCATACCACTTAGTGGTAAAGTGAAAAACTTGGGGCTCTATGTTGATTCGTCTTTTAGTTGGGTCCCTCATGTTGCTAGCATTAGTCAACGAGTGGTTGGGACACTACGTGCCCTGAGCCGCCTCAAAAACTTTCTGCCTGTTAAAACGAAGATCATGCTTGTGCAGACGCTCGTACTTCCTATTACGAGTATAGATTATGCAGATGTATGTTATTTAGACCTTAATGCTGATCTGTTGAATAAACTTGACAGACTGCTTAACTACTGTATTCGCTTTATTTTCTGTCTTAGGAAGTATGATCATGTGTCTGCCTTCCGCAATGACAAAATTGCAATGGCTTCCCATACGGCAACGTCGTAGTTTGCGAGCGCTTTGTGTGCTGTACTCTATCCTAAGAGAGCCTCAAACACCCTCTTATCTTAAAGAACGTTTTAAATTCCTCAGTGATGCGCATGGCAGGGAATTACGCCCCTCTTATAATCAGCTGCTTAGGTGCCCTCCCCACCGGACCGGTTTCTGTCACCAATCCTACACTATTCAAGCGATTTTCCTCTGGAATGCGCTTCCTGAGGAAATTAGAAATGCTCCCAGTCGCAGCTCGTTCAAAATAAAACTTCGTTGCCACTACCTTAAACTGTTGTCTGACACCAGCTAACTTCTTCTTTATGAAATATGTATACAATGTATATATTTATGTATATATATTTATATATATGTGTGTATATTATTATATATCTATGTATATGTAATATTTTTAATTATGCACCTACCAACCTGTCTCTGCATCACCCTGGTAGACTGTTAGATAATGCCTTTAGGTTCAGGAAGCAAGGGAAGTATGTCAAGATCGTAGCAGGTGGAGAACTGTGGTCTCTGCCTACCCCAACGGGAACAAGGCGTGATGTTATGTATGTATGCGTTAAGTCCGCCTATGTACCTTTGTGCATGAAGTTCAATAAATAAATAAAAATATAAGTGATATGATACAGAATTGAACACATTTTTGACAAAATTCAAAAAATACCTTTCTCGTTCCGCTCGAAAGTAAAAACCATTGTTCTAAAGGCATCAGGAAGAAAATAAGGGAATTTTGTAAAGAAGAAATGCAGCCCATATACGCTCTTAAAGACTAGTGTTGATGGTGATTTGATTAGTAAGTATTATTTTAATACAAGTAGGTACGGTACCTGAACTATCCAATCGAGTCCATTGAAGAAGCATCGTTGGTTTGTTAAAGCGTTCCACAGCTTGGCCTTATTAAGGGCCTCTTCTAGAGCAGGCAGAAGATGCACAAATATCTCTCTTTGGATGTAGTCACTTTCAGTTTCTGTAAAAAAACTTAACTACAGGTACAGTCAAGACCGCGCTTATCTGCAGGCGCTTAGAGACGAAAGTCGAACCGCGAGTGTCAAGCTTGATCTGTTCTTGACTCTACCTGCTTTACCTATACCTCGCAGGTATAATACCTGTGTTATTGTTTATTCTTATGCCTATACTAGACCAAGATCCGCGTAGAACAGATCATCACATCTTAAGGAACCAAATAAATACAAAGGAATTAGGTAGCTCGGCAGCTAGGAAAAAACCAGTATAAGCTGAACCAGAGCGCTACGCTAAAAACGCCCGAAAGACCCGCTCAAAGTGTTTCCACCGACGTAGGGTCGTGTCGTGTCCACTTCGTAGTGTCCACTAACATTCTCAAACGAAAATTTGTGAATAGTTGAGTGGAAGTAAAATGTGTGGAATACTCGCGGCCAAGTGGAGGTTGCTCTTTCTTCCAGATCACGAAAATTAAGCGACATTAGCCGTGATCAGAATCCGGATAGGTGATCGATAGTAGTGTGTTAACACTAGCGTACTCGGTGATTACTTTCAGGCTCGTTAAGTCTGGGGCGCTATACTCGATGGGAATAGTTTTTGAAAACTAGCTCGCCGATTGAAAATTGAAAGCTGTCAAACGCAAATAGTATGAAACTGGATCCTATTTACGCCATAAAAAGGATCTAGCTTTCAATCGGCTTCAAAACGATTCCCATTGAGTTTTAATTCTAGACAGCAGGTCAGAGGCCACTTAGAGGCTTCAACCCTGGCAGCCAGGTTGGTCACTAAACTGGGAAAGATAAAACTGTATCTGATTTGCCCCTGGGTTCGGAGATCAGCTGGCAGTCACACTGTGCAAAAACCCGTCGTTGTGTACCTAATCATAATCGGCTCCGTGAAACGGAATAAGATCTGGAGAATAATGAAGTTGATAACTATAAATAATAAGGTACATTTACATCTCTCATATTCGGTAAGTAGGTCCTTATTACCCCCAAATGGGGCTTGTAGGTGACCAATTAGCGCTCTAGGGTAATAATGTAGCTAGAAAAGCCCTAGGGCGGTTAGAATTGAGTTTTGAAAGAGTGAAGTGTTTTTTTTAATTAGTTTCCGCCCTAGGGCTTTTCTGGCTACATTATTACCCTCGAGCGCTAATTGGTCACCTACAATTTGGTGGTAATAAGGACCTACTTACCTCACAATCGAGATGTAAAGCAGAGTAGTTAGCTCGGGTGTAAGCATCAATTGCACCCTCGAACTATGCGCTCGTGCGCCTAAATATCTCGGGCTGCAATTGATGCCTTACAGCCCTTGGCTACTAATCTACTATTAAAAATATTAATTGTATTTCGTTTTTTACGATTTTTTTACTTAGTTTTCAAGTTATGATGAAAAATGTCTAAAAAAATACCCGTCCCCCTTATCTCCGAAGTTTTGTAAACGAAAAATTTGAATTGATTTAGTCGATAGAGGTTTATGTAAATATTCAACAAAAATAAAACGATCTCTCTAAGTAGCACAGTTTTTACGCACGCAGCTTCTAAAAATACTACAGGTACCTACAGAAACCCGCCGCGCGCGAGTCAAATTCTCACTTGAGCGTTTTTTTACGTAAAACCTTACTTTGAAACGGTGAAACAGGAGCAGCTTCTACTTTGCTTTCATTGTATAGTTCAATTTCTTGCATAAAATGCTCGTTCTCCTGCAGGATGGCCTTCCAGTTGGCTTTGTTCTTCTTCTGTATGAGCACAGGGAAGGACACTTCCGAGCAAGTGAGGCTCTCAGGCAGGCTGAAGGCGGCCAGGTTCTCATTCAGCTCGTTGGCAGCAGCTGCCGCCGCTTTGGCTTCAGCTCCCTTCGCTTTACCCTTGATTGCTGGCGGCATGTTTTCGCCGTGAAGTTTAATTAGTTATTATGTTTTACTTCACCTATTCGCTTCACTTATTATTTTTATTTTGTTTGTTTTATTCGGCGAGGTTCAAATCTCTTTGGTTTTATTGACATACTTTGACAAGACTATGACAAACTTCAAACCAAGGAGGTTTTACTACGCTTGAGCGTAGCGTGGGTTAAAACCTCCTTGCTCCAAACTATATCTTTATCAAAGAGATTTGAACCTCGCTGCGCTCGGATCTTTTGTACAAAGTTTGCACGTCAATTATATACCACTGACCTCTATATATACAAGTTGTATATATAGAGGTCAGTGCAATATACCCACTGACCTAAGATATTCAGTTTAAGTGTAGTTTTACCTCTTTAGGACACTTTGAGAGTAAATAAAAATGAGGATGAGGATGGCCAGTCAATTCGGATTTAATGGAACCTTACAAAAAAGTTTAAATTTGGAGTCTAGATATAACACTTTTAAAAAATTTGTTTTTTAATGCAGAATTTTGATATTTTGGTAAAAAGTTGAATTTAAAAATAACTGTGGGGCATAGAAAGGGTTATGGGGGCTAAAATATTGCAAATGACCCTTACTAACGCAAATAAAGAAAAATAAAGAAATAAAGATTTTTATTATTATTATTATTATTATTCATTTTGGCACACGATGCGCCAAACACCCTGTATACGGTCCTAATGAAATAGTGAACATAATTTTATACCCCAAGATAATTAGATTTTGGCCTAGACAAAAATCGGAACCAAGATTTTCTTTTTGTGGTTTATGAAGTCTTGGAAGTAATTACATAATTATAGACGGAGAGCGCGTGGTCGTCAACCCTACCTCATCGATTACCAAGATGCGACTACTCTAGGGTGATGCACGTTAAAAAGTTGTATCCGAATCAACAGGGTTGCCTGGGCGCAACCTGGCAGGTTTTGTACAGTGGCCAAAAAACTTGTAATTTTTTGGCCAAAAATTACCTCATCGAATACCAAATAGGTACATGGTACATTCGATAGTACTCATCAAGGAGTGCCTAAATCAACAGGGTTGCCTCACTTAATCCTGGCACATTCGCGAGTCGGCCTGATTTTAAGGTGGTCAAAAATTACAAAATTTACCTCATCGATTACCAAGTAGGTACTTATCACAACTGATAGAGCTCTTCAAGAAGGGGCAAAATCAACAGGGTTGCCTCCCCAAATCCTGGCACATTCGTGAGTCGGCCTGATTTTAGGTTGGCAAAAAAATACAAAACTTACTTACGATAATGAGGAATGAATTGAAACTTATGCTATTTGGAGCTTCTGGACATCTTAATAATATTTGCTATAGTATGCCGGCACTTAAATTCATGTTTCATATTTTTATATAGGATATAAAGTTAAGATTGGGTACACACGGCAGCTACTATAAGCATTATAGCTACAAGAAAACTTAGTACAGAGACTAACCCTAACTTTTAGAGGTATTTTGACCTACTTTCACAGATTTTAGAAAAAATGTACAGTCAACAAGAAAAACGGCAATTTCCACCAAAATATTTTTCATTCCATTTGATCTTTAATTTGTATGTGTGAAATAAGGAATATATACAAAATTAATAGGGTTACCCGCCAAATCCTAGCACTTACGTAAGTCGGTCTGCTTTTGAGTTGGCGAAAAAATACAAAACTTAACTACAAGAAAACATAGTACGGAGACTAACCCGAACTTTTGGAGATATTTTATCGCACATTTACTGATTTCAAATAATGTACAGTAAAAAAACAAACTGCAATGTTCACAAAACTTTTATTTTTCATTTCATTCGATCCTCTTACTGGTAAAGAACAATTCTCTGTGGGATCAAACGACGTCAAAGTATTAAAACTCTCACAAAAAGCAAAATTTTTTTCCCATACATTTAGTAGAAGAAACTGTCATTTTACATACCTTTCATATCATTCGATCCTTTTGCTGATAAAAAATAGAAGGCTTTGTAAGGTCAAGCATATTCAAGGTATAAGATTTCTCGGAAAACACAATATAAAATTTCAACTGGCTTTTAGGGAAATTTGCGTTTACTTAGTAGGATAAAACTTCTCTTTAATAAAAATCACCTTATCGATTGTCAAATAGGTACATAGTATATTCGTTAGTGCTCTTTAGAAGTGGCAAAATCAACTGGGTTGCCTTACCAAATCCTGACACTTTTGTGAGTCAGTCTGATTTTAGGTTGGTTCTAAATATAAAACTTAAATACGTTTATGTGTTATTAAATGATATAATGCCATCTGAAGGCTCTAGTCATTTTATTAATAATCAATGTAAGAAAACTCATGTTTAATAAATGGTAATAATATGTTTATTGTTTGTTTTTTGCCCCGTGTGGTACCGGCAAAGAATAGTACCATCCCATACATAAACTGGCAGATGGGCAGCGGCATCCTTCTGTGTATCATTCCATCTTACTTTCTGCGGTCACCTACAACCGCGGTCAATGGTGCCAGCCGTAACGCTGACAAGCGACGTGACTATGGTACTTCCCCTCCACATTTTTCCAGCAAAAGTTAGAATTCTGGAGGGAACTTTCATGGGATGTTGTGATTGATAGTCTTTTTTATTCGATGCTATATTATTTTGAAAATAAATCCTGTTGAAGATTGGGATGATAGTCGTTTTAGGTGACGAAAGTTAATTTCACTCCTCCGATCGATCCTTCCAAATTCCAAATAATGTAATCTATGTATATAGAACTAAGATTACGAATTTTGAATCTGAATGATTGAGCCATGAAGTGAACTTTCGTCACCGAATAGCATACCAGATTTTAGAGTGGTTAAAATTTAGGTACTTCATCGATCACCAAGTGCGTATGTGCTTCAAGAGCTCTTCAAAGAAAAAAGCGACATCAATAGAGTTGCCTCACCAAATCCTGGCAATGTCGTGAGTCGGCATGATTTAAGGTTTTTACAGTTAATGAGTTTGAATGGAATTTATGCCATTTAAAGGTTTTACAATAACTAATATGTTATTATACCGGCACTTTCACTCATAAACTTTATAAAACAAAACAAAATCGACTAATGTCAGAAATTTGATAATATTAACATCAACATTGCGCAAAATAAAGGCATTCGCATACTTGCTTAGTAGGTGCAGTGAGTGCTCTGTAAATCTTACTTAATATTATTTTAGAACCTATTCACCTATACCATAAGCAATGAATCTCTTACTCCAATAAATTACTCTGTAATAGTTAACACAACAATAAACGACGATCACATCGTGAATTCTTATATTTGACAGGAATGTAATTTATAATGTAATTTTAATTGTGTGATAATTAAATCTAACATAATCTTAAGAAAAAAAAGAACAAGCAAAACTAATAACACGTAGTAACGTCTTATTAAAAGCACTTTTTTTACACGCCTCATGAATGTATAAAACTCTAACAAATTAATCATTAATACTGATTTATCTAAAACTATTTGCTAGTGCTGCAGTTCTCGAGAGTAAAGCAATGGTCATCATAAGAACGACCTTTACACCTATTGGCATCAAACTGTGGCAAAAATATAAAATAATATAGGGTGACTTCTAATTAGTTCTTGATAGCATAAGATATGCATGTTCATATGATACTGAACAACTGTTCCCAAGGAACATAGGTCGAAATACGAAAAACCAAATTTGAACTCCCATAAAAAATGTGCTATCAGCTGATGCAGTTCCTATGGGAGGTCAAAACTTGATTTTCGTGGTCCTTGAGGAAAGTTGTTCAGTATCATGAGTACATACATACCTTTTTCTATCAAGAACTAATTATAAGTCACCATATATAGCTTAGATAATAACTTCTTTTATAAAAATCCTAAAATAAAGTACCTTTTATTCTGCTAGGAAATTAAATAACTTTCTTAAGGAAGATTGGTCATTTTATAATACAAAAATACGACCTTGTTTATTTTTATAGTTACAAATCAAATAATTTGTAAGGATTTGTTAATAATTTTAAAATGCAAAGCCAGTAGAAACACTTACGTCACGGTAATAAAGTTTCAAATGTTTCCAATGACATGCGGTTGACCAGACTGAAAATTGAGTTTTCATTACACTTATTCTAAATCGCTAATCGGTTCGTCAAAAAGGCGAGCATAACACATGACTACCCCAAGAGATTTTCGTAGCGGAGAAAAATTAAATTTATGACATGAAAAAAAATTTCCAGAGATCTACGACCAAGCAGGTCGAACATAAATATTGTAGGAAAAACGTTACAGGCTGGTTGTATTATACAATATTTAAAAAAAAGAAATACACTAGAACTGTTAACATGACTGCAAATAAACGAAGAGGTTCCTCTCCTTATTAAAATAACCAAAAAATAACTATGTCAATAACATTTTCAGTTGTTACAAAATTTTAATAATACCATACATAATACTTATACTAATTATTCTTTTTCTCATTGTTTCTTTACATAATATCATTGTAATGCTATTTCACATTTATAATTAATAATAAGCACGGAGCAGAGAAGTGTGTCTTAATGACCCCCTGGTTTTTGGGTTCTTTTCTCACAGAGGGAGATGAAAAGTAGAGTATATCACGCGGCTGAAAAATCGTGTTTACTTCGGACAACCTATTAAATCCCTCGCTACTTACAGGATTCTACTCTAGAATACATACTTCTCTCTGGATTCAAAATAGTATCCTCGCCTCAAAAATGATATTTTTCTGCCTTCTGATACAATCTTAAATATATTCTCCATTTACAACGGCATCTTCAGTCAACGACACTGAACTAACAACTTTCAGTGAACAAAACTTTCAGGAAACGAAAAAAGAATTGGCTTCTCCGTACAAACTGTCCGATCAAGTTAACAATTTTGTATGAGACGCGAATTTTGTTTTTTTCGTTTCTTGAAAGTTATGTTCTCTGAAAGTTGTTCAGTGTCGTTGACTGATCATGCTTCTTAAGTATTCGGAAGGCTGTCCCTAACCCTGTATACAGGGTGTAAAGAAAAGTACCGATGTCCTTTTAACCATGTAGTTAACATGTGTTCAGAACAGGAATAAAAAAATTATATTAAAATTTAATTGTGTCAACCCTCGCCAGTCGCAGCGCGCATGAAGGTATCTATTTGTCTTGTTTACAATTGGTGCGCCGCGACGGGTGGGAGGAGTGCGTTGTGATTCTTAGATTAGGGTTGGCAACTTGAACTTTTTTTTCATAGGAAGTATTTAATTTTTATGTTATTTTTTTATAATTAATATGTTCTATGTACTTTATTCTACTTACATAACATGTGGTTAAAAGGAAATCGGTAGTTTTCTTTACACCCTGTATAAAAATAACGTACCCTTTGTTTACTTTTGTCGTAGTAGGAGAGCACTAGAACACTTCCACTTTTTTGGCAATAAAGTCCCCTTGAGTTTTTGTACGCTGCCTTAACTATTTCGGTCGGCGTGAATATTTTACTCATATTTACAAATTTTGAATGGAATCAAGATGTTTATTATAAATTAAAAGATATTTTTTTCACAGATTAAATAAGCGCGAATTGCGCGAATTCCTCTCAGCCATCCATTATATAATACTGTGTATGGGGGGGTTCAGTTCATAAGTGTATAAATTCTTTTTTGAAGTTGTCCTTTATGGCTTGGAAACTAGCATATTATGCATCCAATACAATATAGTATTACCGTAATTTTGTTGCCAAATCTAACAAAAAGGTGAAAAAATTAAATTACCGTATTGTAGACAGTTGCATTTATAAATATTACGCAACTGTTGTCGGAATGGCAATGTTTGTGATACAGTTTCCGGTTTCGTATTTCGAACTTTAACAAATGGGAGTAGAAAAAAAGGTATATGAAAATTTATGATTCTCCTATTAAATGTATGGGAAAATAATTTTGTGTTTCTGATAGTTCTTATACATTAACCTCGGTAGACACTATAGAAAATTATGTTCTTTAACAATTAAAGATCAAATGGAATGAAAAATATTTTTGTGGAAATTGCCGTTTTTCTTGTTGACTGTACATTTTTTCCAAAATCTGTGAATGTAGGTCAAAATACCTCTAAAATTTAGGGTTAGTCTCTGTACTGAGTTTTCTTGTAGCTATAATGCTTATAGTAGCTACCGTGTGTACCCCATCTCAACTTTCTATCCTATATAAAATATGAAACATGAATGTAAGTGCCGGCATTCTATAGCAAATATTATTAAGATGTCTAGAAGCTTCAAAGGGCATAGGTTTCAATTCATTCCTCATTATCGTAAGTAAGTTTTGTATTTTTTTGCCAACCTAAAATCAGGCCGACTCACGAATGTGCCAGGATTTGGGGAGGCAACCCTGTTGATTTTGCCCCTTCTTGAAGAGCTCTATCAGTTGTGATAAGTACCTACTTGGTAATCGATGAGGTAGTTTTTGTAATTTTTGACCACCTTAAAATCAGCCCGACTCGCGAATGTGCCAGGATTAAGTGAGGCAACCCTGTTGATTTAGGCACTCCTTGATGAGTACTATCGAATGTACCATGTACCTATTTGGTATTCGATGAGGTAATTTTTGGCCAAAAAATGACAAGTTTTTTGGCCACTGTACAAAACCTGCCAGGTTGCGGCCAGGCAACCCTGTTGATTCGGATATAACTTTTTAACGTGCATCACCCTAGATTAGTCGCATCTTGGTAATCGATGAGGTAGGGTTGACGACCACGCGCTCTCCGTCTATTACTTAAAATTAAGCATATCACCAAATGGGACAAGGCGGCAGATTAAAAAAACCCTATTATATAAATAGTTACTGTGGCAAAAATGCCAACTAAACGAAATGTTTTCTGGGCTCGTTCAATGATAAACTTTTAGTATTTTACAAACGAATTAAGCACCTAAGTTCTTAGGTTAAGCCTAAAATTAAAAAAATCCCACTAAAAGTTTTATTTCTTTTTGTCTGCTCGGGCAAAATACATAACTATCTCGTGACTTTTTGTACTTCAAAATTTTGTTGTACTTGATCAAACAGTCATAAAAGTGAACACAATATGTTAAAGCTTTACAGTGGTATAATTATTGAGGGATTTCTCTTTGGCCAAAATAGGTAACTGAATGAAAAGTGTTTAATTATACTCTAAAACTGTACTTACGTTGATTACTTTAAAAATTAAACATTTCAGGCAATAGCGTATCTTTTTATATAAAAATTACATTATGTAGCGCTTTATATTCATTTTGGCACCCTAAAGAAATTATATCGACCCTAAAGAAATTGAAATAAAGTTCATAATTGACATTAACATAGTACACGGCTCGTGATTGCACGGTACGGCAACGTCGCATTGCTTCGCTGTTTTATTCGGTACGCGCTTCGGAATTTAAAGTTAAACATGAAAGATGAAAATTTACATCGGTTGTAGTAAGCTGAAAATACTTTTGATCTTCTGATCAAAATATATAAAACAGCATGCCCTGACCGACTGACTGACTGACTGACTGATTCATCAACGCCGAGCCGTAACCGATAAAGCTACAGATGTGAAATTTTGTAAGTAGTTTTTTAGTACGTCAAGACTACACATTAAGAAAGGATTTTCTGAAATTCATCCCCTGAGGGGTTGAAAAATGGGGTGGAAGTTTGTATGAATATTCTACAGGTTTGACATGAGACTCAAAATAATTGTGGATTTGATCTAATGAAAGGGAAAAACCGGCCAAGTGCGAGTCGGACTCGCGCACCGAGGGTTCCGTACCACCGCATGATATAAATTGTATTAGTTGAAATGTCAGTAAATTACGAGTACTGTGGTCGATTTTTGAAGTGAAAACTTCTTCAGCGGCGCTTGGCACTTTTTCAGATGGGAAAAAAATTATTAACTCGCATCAGAAGTCGCGTCAGATCTCGGATGAAGTATCGAAATGGATTTGAAAATAAGCATACCAAGTTAGAGCAGGCTCAATATATACAAAAGTTCTAAAGTGTGATAAAGATAAAAACATCTTTTTTACCTTTGTCGCGTCAGATCTCGGATGAAGTATAGAAATTGATTTGCAAATAATCATACCAAGTTAGAGCAGGCTCAATATATACAAAACTTCTAAAGTGTGATAAAGACCAAAACATCTTTTTTGTCTTTGTCATAGCAGGCCTGTCTGTGAAATAGGCAGCTTTTTCCAAGATCAAAGGAGTGTGACTCCTGTAAACTTGTTTACTATTATATATTCTGTGGTCATAGTCTCGGCTTTTTTTTGTTGTGCACAACGTGATATGTGCACGACAGACTTGACGTACTGGTTTTGATCGTTATTTAATAGCGAATCCTAAATGTATGAGATCTACATTTCGGATGACAGCAGTCAAACTA
This sequence comes from Athrips mouffetella, assembly GCA_947532105.1. Lineage (NCBI taxonomy): Eukaryota > Metazoa > Arthropoda > Insecta > Lepidoptera > Gelechiidae > Athrips > Athrips mouffetella. The sequence continues at coordinate 13,973,435 of OX383971.1, forward strand.
AAAATCGCTATAACTCGAAAACTACTGACCCTAGACTACTCGTGTGCTGAGACAAATGATAGGTCTCGATGAGATCTTCATTTCGGATGACAGCTGTCAAACTAAAAATCGCTATACCTCGAAAACTACTGACCCTAGACTACTCGTGTGCTGAGACAAATGATAGGTCTCGATGAGATCTACATTTCGGATGACAGCTGTCAAACTGAAAATCGCTTTACCTCGAAAACTACTGACCCTAGACTACTCGTGTGCTGAGACAAATGATAGGTCTTGATGAGATCTACATTTCAGATGACAGCTGTCAAACTGAAAAACCCCATAACTTGGAAACTACTGAATCTAGAGTACTTGTGTGCTGAGTCAAATGATAGGTCTCGATGAGATCTACATTTTGGATGACAGCTGTCAAAGTAAAAATCGCTATTACTTGAAAACAACTGACCCTAGACTACTCATGTGCTGAGACAAATGAAAGGTCTCGATGAGATCTACATTACGGATGACAGCTGTCAAACTAAAAAAACCCCATAACTTGGAAACTACTGACTCTAGTGTACTCGTGTGCTGAGTCAAATGATAGGTCTTGATGAGATCTACATTTCGGATGACAGCTGTCAAAGTAAAAATCGCTATAACTTGAAAACTACTGACCCTAGACTACTCATGTACTGAGACAAATTTTAGGTCTCGATGAAGAAGTACACGAGCAATGACGCGATTGTCCCTTACAAAAACATCATATTCAAAAATTCAAGTTTTCACTTCTGCCGGCATTCTCGGAGTGCAACTCGTCCTTTTTTGAGTCCTACTCGCACTTGATCAGTTTTTATATTTTATAGCTTATGCAGCATGAGATACAGCCCACTGACAGACAGTCAGACAGACATCGGAGGCATATTAGTATGATCCCGTTTTTCACCCTATGGGTACGGAACCATAAAGTCTAAAATAATTAAAGTTTTCAACCTTTCTCACAACCAATTAACGCTAGCTAGCTTCCACTTCAAATAAATTCTTATTAAAGAGGAGTCAAGATCGGGGGATCAGGAGCAATAGCTTAGCACACTAGTCCGACTCGCACTTGCCCGGTTTTTTGTAACACTGTATCCCACAATGATATTTTCTCCTTTCAATGGACTGTTTGAAGTGTTGTTGTTTGTACAAGCAGGCAGCCAGACACTTGCAGCCCACTCTAGCTACTTGGACTGTTGAAATAAGAACACTAAAAATTCTAATATTATGTCAGGCTTGACGTACTCTTGACATTACGTAGAAGAAAAAAGTCTCGAGGCGCACGGCACGCCATACAGGTTCCAAAGAACATATAATATTACTCCGGTTCTTGCTCGCTTGACGCGATCTATTGAATTAAAAATCAACTTTTTTATCTTTTTATAATTATGCTTAATTTTATAAATAAAGGAAAGAACACACGATGAAACCTGTAATTAAACAAAAGTTTTTCAGTTGGTACTTTTGCTTCAAGATTAAATACGAAAATATTTAACTTTAGATTAATATGCTTAATTTTAGGTAATTTGTTCAAAAACTGTCCTGGAAAGTCTATCAAATTTAAAATAATTTGGTTGCCATTTTTGCCTGGACTTTTATGTAACTTGCATACAAATTTGCTAATAAAAAAATATGCGCAAATATTTTTTGCTTAGTTTTAATTGAAGTAGGTACCTTGGAACCCACATCAAAAGTTTACCCCATCAGATATTAGTTACAATTTTTGGCTTGACTTCACATGCATAAACAAACAAAAAAATATATTTTCTGGAGAATCTAAAAGCCAGCCAATTCATTAAAAATTATTTTTTACATAAGTGTTCCACCACCTATTATAATACATAGCAACTTTATAGTAAATTGACGGTTTCGATTTATGTCCAGCCAATTAAAAATTACAGCTTCAGGACTCGGCCTATTAGCACAACATGTTACTCAGACCATGAAACTGAACAATTTTTCCCAAGGATCCTACGTCAAAATACGTAAATCAATTTTCAACTTTCCATTCATTTTGTATGGGAGGTCAAAAAAGTTGTTTCGTATTTCGACCTTATGTTTCTTGGGATAAGTTCCTCATTTCATATTCTAAGCAACATGCACTATTTAATTTTTTTAGGGTTCCGTACCTCAAAATAAAAAAAACGGAACCCTTACAGGATCACTTTGTTGTCCGTCTGTCTGTCTGTCTGTCAAGACCCTTTTTCTCACGAACGAGATGAGGTATCAGGTTGAAATTGATAACGAATATTAAGGTCCATAAACCACAAAACATCTAAAAATTTAAATTTTTTACAACGACGCAATCAAAACATATGACTTTTTATGTCCTCATCTCCATACATTTATGCAAAAAAGCAAAACCTACAGGTTACTTCCCGTTGACCTAAAATTATGAAATTTGGCAAGAAGCTAGGTCTCACAGTACAAATAAAGGAAAAAGTCTAAAATCATTAAATATTTCAATTTTTCTCACAACTAATAGTAACCAATTAAGGTGAGCTCCCGTTTCAAAAACTTTTCTATAAAAGAGGGGTCAAGTTGAATGATCGCGGAGTTTTTAAAATCAAAGAGCAAAAGCTTTTAGTATATCATATGGTAGACAGGTACGGAACCCTTAGGGCGCGAGTCCGACTTGCACTTGGCGGGTTTCCTTTCTTTTCTGGCGTGCGGTATTTTCCTAATAAGCATACCTAACAACAAAAACATGGCACAAAGTGCACGATTTGAATTTCAAATACTACTCCTGATTGTATAATGTAGACGTACTCGAATTTGTGTATGTGTGACAAATGTAAGCAATATTTTTGAGGTTTCATCAATTGGTTTGCTTTTTGGGATAGAAAACATCAATATTAATGAAATTTGAATTGTATTAAAAAAATATGCACATGCAATTACTCGTACTCTCTGGATATTACCATCCAAAGTTATCAATAAATTAAAAATAGCATATAAAATAAATATCTACTACCTAACATTAAATAAAGAGATTCATCAGTCATGATCTTGATCATATTGTGACATGTAAACACTGCAGATCTATCTTTAAGTTCTCAGTAGGGGGAAAACTTTCCAGTGATCTGAGCGATCCAGTCAAGATAGTGAGCAACTTTTACGTAGACTCCAGGTACGCCAGGCTGCCCGCAGCCGATGCCCCACGAGACTACTCCGACCAACTGCCACGTGCCTCCGCGCTCGCAAACCAGTGGGCCGCCGCCATCTCCCTTGCATGCGTCTTTACCTTCCTCGCCACCGGCACACAGAAAACCTTGGCTCAATTCATAGTTATAACCCAATCTCGTCTGCCTCAATTGCTGCTGGCACTGTCCATGTGGTAGAACTGGAACATCTACTTCTTTTAAAATGTTTTGGTACTTTCCGTAGTCACCGAAGGCGTCTTTGCCCCATCCAGTCGTCCAGCATCTCTGCCCAGAATAGTCGGTGTACTTATCGGGTAAGCAAGCCGGGCTGATATGCGGGTATTTGGTCCATTCAACAGGGTGCTCCAGTTTCAAGATAGCGAGGTCGTTATCGAGGGTGCCAGCATAGTACAGAGGGTGCACGTGAACAGACACAACGTCCCTTTCAATATATGGGTAGAATTCGACGTCGTGGTTTACATCCCATTCACCAAGACGTACTCTCAACTCAAAAGCTTTGTGGGACTTAATACAGTGAGCTGCAGTCATAATGTGAAGTCCATCGATCAGGGTTCCTCCACATACATAAACAGATTCCTTAGGATCTTTCTTCAGAATAGCTGCTTGCCATGGGTATTCGCCGAACTCACTGTCTCCGTCCACGTATGACGGCGTCTTAATTCTTCCGTTAATGCCTTGTGAGTGCCGGATTCCGCATTGGCCCTTGTTGCCGGCCTGTGGTCGTAGAGGGCGACGGCAGCACACTTGGTTCTGTCGGCATTGCTGTATTTGTGGTCGGGGTCCGTAGAATTGTCGCTGGAATTGAAGAAGTTTCATAAAATACAATGAGCTATTCTTTAAGAATTTCAAGCATAGATAGGGGAAGGGTTACCTCCTCTATTGTTTCAGTAACAGGTTTTTCTATGACTGCCCGCTTCTTTCTGTTCGTAGGGAACCGGACCGTTTGGCCTCCCCGGTTTGCCCCGGGATAAGGTTTAGGATGGGAGAGGGATCGGGAGTATGCGTATCTGTTAGCATAGCCCTGTCTTTTATTCGCGCTTATATTGGCAGATCTATCGAAACCAAAACCAGTGTCATGATATCCGCCTTGGAAAGGGTTAACTAAATCAGAATGATCATCGTAGTTTTGTGCATGAGATAAACCATTGACGTGGTTTTCTAAATTAACATGATTGTTATACTGAATAACATCATGACCGTCGTATTGATTTTTTTGGTCATCATCATCATAATAATCGTCATCGTTAGCCGGAGCTGTTTCATGAGCATGGTATGGGTGAGCTTTGAAATGACTGGGTTCATAATGTGTATAATGTGGGGAATAGACAGGAGGCCCGAAGTGCGGAGGAGGCAAGTGAGGAGGAGGATGAGGATGAACATAATGCGGTGGCGGGTGTGGATAATGTGGTGGAGGATGTATCGGATGTATGATAGGTTTTTCGTGATGATAATGACCATAATGATTATGTGGTTTATAGTGATGAAAATGTTCATGTAAGAGGTAATGCTTTTTCTCATTAAATAGATGCCCAAGCTTATTGACTACATGTTCGTTGGGCGTAACGTGGAGATTAATCAACGGTTTTACCACTTTTTCTCCATAATCATTCTTAGTCACTTGAACCGACAGCAGAGGATTTACGGAAATAAGGCCTAAGTTAAGACCACCTCCGTTAAGGGCAGGGCCATAAGGATTGTGTATAGGATTTTCGTGAAAGGGATTAATGGGATAGCCACCGTGGGAAGGCTGGGGCAACCCAAAAGAGACACCAAACGTGGGCTGCACTTTTTTGTTGCCATTGCCGCCATAGCCGCCGTAGCCGGCCAATCCAAGCAGGCGCTGCAGTGACATTCACTTATGTAATTATATGAATCTTTAATGTGGTGTTAGATTTACGTCAGTGCCCATTGTTTAGTTGTTCTTTTGTAAGCGTTGCGATCGGACTCATATGGAATTTTAGTATATTTCTATATAGTTCGATCGAAACAAACATGTTACCCCAGTCTTATGTTGATGGCGATGTGTGAGGATTGTAAGAGGGTTTTCAGGAATAATGTGGATTATGATGATAACGTATGGGTTATGTAAATATATAATTTTATAATTAGTTTGATGGCATATGGAGCATTCAACTTACCGGTTCAATATCTTTGTTTTTCTCATCGTCAGACTTCTCTTGGGCAGGAGTATGTTCTTTAGTTTCACGCTTGCTAATTTTTTTTGTTTCGGTCTCTGTAGTATTTTTTCCTGAAGCTGCTTCTATGGATTCAGTTTTATTCAAATTATCCAACTGTTCCTCAGTAAGAGCTGCGATGTCGCCTTTGTTACGTGGATCTATAGGCAAGTATAGATCGTCTCTGCGGCCGATAATTTCTTCATTTGGACATTGGTCGAAATTAACACATATACATTCAAATCCTTGAGCTTTAGCCTCCTGGTAATTTTCTTGGTAGCTATTTTGATCAAAAGAAGCGGGTCCTTGATTGTAGAGGTTGTTAGCAGAACCGCCAACGTGTAATTCCTTCTTATAAAATTGAGAACTTTGACCATTGAAACCACCTAAAGAATTACCATATTTCTGGTCTTCAAAGCTATTACCTCCAGGGTAAGGTTTAGGCAGGTTTTGGGTGAAAATATTCGAAGTCTCCTTGTTTAAGCCGTTCTGATTGTATTGAGACCCATAAATAGTATCAGGGTTGTCCAAATTGTAGAACCCTGTCATTGGCTTGAATCCACTGTCAAATCCTGAGGCTGTGATAATGTCAGGAGACTGCTGAGCAAGACTCTGTGCGCCAAGATGTCCTACTGATCCTACTGGGATGGCGACAGGTTTGATAATTACTTTGGGGTCTTTGTTTTCATCGCTGTGCACGTAGTGGTGGTGAACATGTTGCTGAACTATGGAATCTGTTTTAGAACCTGATTGAGAAATGGCCGGTTTATAACTTGGTTTCGAGCTTTCAAACGTATAAGGGCTGTCGTTAGCATAGCTAGGTGGTCTAGTAACGTAATTGTTTTCCTGTCCACTATATAGTGAGTTGCTCTGGGAAAATTGGAAATTGCCATTTGAGACTCCATATTTCTCGGAAAATCCTGGACGACTGCCGGCATAGTTGCTACCGTAGTTGCCTCCATATCCTATTCTTTTAGGAGGCTGGGTTTTTTGAGGGCGCGTGGAGTATGATGGCATAGGTTTGGCAGGTCCGTAAGCTCTAGGAGGTCCTCGAACAGGTATTGATGCAACGGGCTTGCCAATAGGTTTGATATCAACAGGCTGAGCGTAGATAAGTTCATCGGGCGATACATAGCGTTTCTCCTGAGGTTCTTCTTCGTCACACTGAAATAAAAAAAGTGTAGTGTGAGTTAAAATTTACTGTATTGAATGAATATTTTCAAGTAAGTAGTAAAAGGTTATATAAAACAATTATTAAATAACAAAAAACCCAACTGCTTAGCACAAGAGAGGAAAACTAGCTTAAATCTATTGGATTTGGTAAATTGAATTGTATAAGTTACTGCAGGCGGGGACGAAATAACGTTTTGTGGATGTATACGACTTAATTTTGTTCGTCCCCGCCTGAAGTAACTTATACAATTCAAGTTACCAAATCCAATAGATTTAAGCTAGTTTTCCTCTCTTGTGCTAAGCAGTTGGGTTTTTTGTTATTTAATAATTTTTTATTTTACACTTTTTAGTTTTCAGATTTGCTACGTCAAGTTATACTAAAACATTTGCTTAAACCTTAGAATCAGGTTTTTACCAGCTATTGTTTGATACCCATGTTGTAAAAGTAATGATTAAAAAAAAAATTATTTCGCCCTTTATTTTCTCTTCAAAGGTGCCATACTAAAATATTATACCCTATGACACTCCTGCAATGAATACAAATCTAACGACACCTCATATGTTGGAATCTATCAAGCCGTTTAGGCTGCAGAGCGCGACAAAGAAATCGACATACATACATACATACATCATCATCATCATAGGCCTTAGCAGTCCATGTCAGACGATTTAAGCAATATTATGTAGATTGCACCGTTTTTCGTGGCTGAATAAGCCTATTCGGGAGCGGTAGGTCCTGCCACACGCTCTGCAGGTGAAGCTTGTGTTTTCAATAACTGATGTTATATCGTTATTTTTTTACGTTTCTCGCTTTTTTCGGCAAGGGCACAAAACCAGGCTTCATCGTGTACCTTTTGTTCATCTAGTAATGATTTACGCCATTTTGTTCTGTCCTCAGCTGTCTGCTCCCAGTCTAGGTGTTCAATACCAAAAGTGATCATGTCTTGCTTGACGCAATCTGTAAAGCGCAGCATTGGCCTGCCAACATTTTTTTTGCGTGCGCTATAGCACCAAGCAATACGCGCTGGGGTAGACGGGTTGGTTCCATGCGGTGCACGTGCCCCAACCATCGTAATCGTCTCTGCTTCAGCAATGCGAAGAAACTTTTGTTTTGTTGGTTTTGTTGGTTACCTTGTCCTTCCAGGAGATGCCTAGAATGTTTCGGAGGCAGCGCATATGAAAGGCATTAAGTCGACGCTCTTGTTTTGCGTTCTGTTCTCTTGTTCTGTATTTTTCTACATACACCCAACAGCACGTCAGTAGAAACACTTAGAACTTTGTGACATAGTAATAGAGTTGCAAATTTTTCCATTCACGTGCGGTTGACCGTACGTAAGGTATGGTTGAATTTTAGTCGCTGGTGGTTTGCTTTGGCGAAGCTTAGGCTAAAACCTCCTTGGGTAGTAGCTAAACCCGATTATTTCATAAAGAAACCTCCCAGAGTTGTTTTATCAATAAAATATTACCAGATGAGCAAGCGACGCTACCCACCAACAGATGGCACTGTAGGATTCTGAAACGCGGTAATATCTCCACTTTTTTATGGATATCTTCCGGCTCCATCATCAGATCAGCTCCAAGTTACAATAACATTGCATTGTCATCCGATTCACATACACATGCAAAATTTCATCTCAATCGGAAACCGATTGAGATTCTCTTTTCAGTCGAGTATTTTGTTTTTTTAATAGTTTTTTATTTAGTACTTTTTTATTTTTTTTATACCCTATGACACTCCTACAATGAATACAAACCTAACGACACCTCACATGTTGAAATCTACCAAGCCGTTTAGGCTGCAGAGCGCGACAAAGAAATCCACATACATACATACATACACTCGAAAAACATAACCCTCCTGTTTTGGGGCAGTCGGGTAATAAACATATTTTATGCAGTAAATATCTACTACTTATGAACTTACTTGGACTAGACCCAAGTTGCATAGTCGCGCCTTAATTAGGTTTCTTGCTTCAAGGTCGTCTCCAGCATCGAGAGCTTCTTTGATGGTGGGATCGCTATACACGTCGTCGTTGAATCCGCCTAGACTCCTGCCTTGCTTTTGATTAACTAGTTCATCGACTATATCGTCAAAAACTGTTCCATTAGATTCACCAATTTTTTTCTCAGCTACGGCTACAGGCCCCTGTTCCCCTTGTAATAATTCAGTTGGTTTCTGTCCGATCACCATCTGTTCTTCAGTTGCATCGCTCTTGTCTCCACTCCAAGACCAATCAGCTGATGAGCCAGTTATTACTAATAGTAATATTGAAAGTTTAACTGTAAACCACCGCATTTTCTGTAACAATTACACATATGTAAGAATAAGGTCATAAAACAAAATGTGGTGTAACAGATTCAGATAACCGGCAGTGATTTGATCCTTATTGGCAAAGCAAGCCGTTTCGAAACCCTAGTAGGCGGAGAATCGCTTTTACTTTCGCGGATAGCGGTTACATAAGCTCCGTAATGTCAGTGCTCGATGCTGCACTATAGCTGCCAAGCAGGATTGGTCTGCGAAGGCACTCTCACGTCGGTAGAATTTATTTGTAGATATCTACTGTTGTTGTAGTTATTGTGTATGCATCGTTAGGTCATACTGTGTGTACCTCTACAGCTGCGTACAAGGACTAGAAAAACTATTGGTTGACATAGTGATATCTTTTACTGTAAACTATTTATTATGGTAATAATTTGGAAAAATCTTATTCAAACTGTCTGAGGGAAGATCAACGATGTTGGTATCAAGTGAACAATGATCATTAGCAGAATCCAAGACTGACGGTTGTTGCTAAATGTAATCGTGTCATCCTTTGTTTATGTTGTGAAGGAAAGTAGCAATCGGTGTCAGTGTCGACCGCTGCCGGCTATTGGTAGTCGAAGCACGTCGCGATGCGTCATCCGCGTAACACTTTATAACTCTGTTACGTGCGTTACACAACTTCCTAAATGTTTATCTCTTAACCTGTTACGTATCAGTGCAATTAAACTTATTACCCCGCTCGTATGTAAATCACCCTAGCTATTGTTATGTATACGTAATATAATGGAAGATCGAAATCAAGATTTCTTTATGTTTGGAACTTCGCTTTGTGAATCAAAACAATAAAGAAAGCATGTGAAAACCGCGTTTCCTTTTACTTAGTGGGTGTGTGCGTTTTATATTGAAAGTGTTTATGGTTCAGTGCCTTCCTCTGCATTGTTTTTTTATTAGATAAGTAACTAACACAAACATACGAAAGAAAACGGCAAACAAAAGTTATTCGAAGATTGAAAATATTACATGATTTAAGCAACGTAATAGTTATAGGCAAATTAGTAATGTATCTAATTTATGTGAATTAAATATAAATACGGTAACAATTCTGTAATGTTGTTACGAGATCGAGAGCACTTACTTTGCGTTCTCTTGGAAAGTGAAAGTGATACTTTGCGAGGATCTTAAAGTAGAAAGAAATGATCAACTTGCACCGCAAATGTAGTAAAGAAAATTTCATGAAATTGCTTACCTGATTATGAATTTTAATTAAGACAAGTTTGAAAATACTAACGTATAGAGCTACGAAGGCAGTTCTAATAATAAATAATGTATGTATATATAAACGCAGATAGTGAGCCAAACAGATGTTGACAAATATTTGGATGACAAATTAATAAAATTGTAAAAATTATTAAGTAGGTTAATTACGTTAGATACTATTTAAGAAAAAATATCTCTACACTCATCATTATTTTATTTTTGACTTGTACATATAGTACCACTTCAACGAACTCGACCTAGCGAAACGTGATGTTTATGAAGCCAAGCACATTGTTTTGAACCTGTTATCAAGATAATCACTCCACGGAAACACTTATTTATAAACACTTACATTATTTGTAAATCCTTTCTTTATCACTAAGTTTTGTTCGTTTCACTACTTCACCGGCGCACTGTTTGCGTCCGAATGCCTTCGACATAGACCACCACTACTCTTTATAGTTTGAGCGAAGCAAAGATGCATGCACTCCGATTTTGTAAGACATACAACGCAGCCTCCTACAACGATACTCTTTTAATTGACAACACGACAGATATGGACAAAGTTTTATAAAGAGAATAGCGATAGATTCAGCGTTCGGTTCACGTAGATTGATACCTTGGTAAGTGGTGTGACGTCTTCGGGTGCGATTGATCAACCCTGTACCGTATCATTCATGCTCAGTTCTGAGTATTCGTTAGGCAATATTGTCTGGAGGACGTCTTAGCGGATCTCTCAGTCCTTAGGTTTTCACATTTGGCTTTTGATTACCATGACCATAAAGTCACAAACATGCATGGATGGGATTTTAGTTCTTTATTTACGTTGAGTGAGTATTAGTTCGGGAGTCCTTCATCTAACAGCTTGCTATTAAGATGATGCCACTCCATTGTCTTACAGCAGTTTCGTCTTTGCCAAAGAAGAACTAAATCAAGATTCTATGAGTAAACTCCTCCTGTTATTAAGTGTTATGCAGTATTTGCGACATATTGTTATCTAACAAGCTGGCTTAAGCCTGGGCCAAGTATGTCGTGCCATAATAGGCCAATACGGCGCTTTCCCTAAGATCATTAATCCCGCTAAGGATAAACGGCCTACTGATCGTATTTTGTATTAGTTTATTGTTTTAATTTTGAGGTCAATATTTACGAGTTGGATTGTTGTACCATTGAGTGATCCGATCCGCAGATAAATCTTTACAGCGGGTTTGAAGTTTAATAAAATAAATGTAGAGTTTCGATTATTTTCAGTTGCATTACAGATAACAGAGATAGACATGCATGACTGCAAAACTACTTACTAAGATCGATTAACCTGCATCATCACACTTTTTAAGCTTATTTTTGTACAGATTTCAAAGAAAATTATATCCAGACTAGCTGTGCCCGCGGCTTCGCCCGCGTGATATTCAGACAATGTGCAGTCTCTCCCTCTCCCCCTCCCTCACCCTCTCCCACTCCCTCTCTCTCTACCTCCATCCTACTCCCTCTCCTTCTCCTTCTCCCTCTCCCTATCCCTGCCCCTAACCCTACCCCTACTCCTATCCCTATCCTAAACGCTGTCTTAACCGCTATCCCTATCCTTATATAAACATAGAAACTACACCCATATTGATTTTTTTGACATTTTAACCCTATCGCACCCCAACCCCATCCCCAGGGGATGATGGTATTTCACGTCCACCACCTTAGATTTCAAAATTGTTGTAGTTTTCGTAATCAGCGATCCAATAAACCATACAAACGACACCCATATTGATTTTTAGACATATCAACCCTATTGCACCCCAACCCCATCCCCGATGGATGATGGTATTTCACGTCCACCACATTGGATTTCAAAATTGTTTTAGTTTTCCTAATCAGCGACCCGATAAACCATACACATGATACCAATATTGGTTTTTAGACTTTTTCTGATATACTAGAGCAGACTTTCTGCGTTGGAACTAACAGCAAGGTCTTGTCACTTTGGGCCAGTTTCCTTGCATGCTGCTAGAGTTCCCGATAGTATGCTGACAGACAAAATATCTACCAGATAAATATGACTTATTTTTACCTGTGATATTCTGTCAGTTAGTAGTAATAAGACACTTGTGAAACCAAACATTTTCACAATCTGACAGAAAAAACTAGCATATAGACTATCTGGAACTTATTAGCAGCAAGCGGTGAACTGATTTGTGGTTGCGGCTCGATCTGACGTGGAAATTTCACTCTGCTGTGTCATACTTCACAAAAAGGTCCGTCGCGGATCGTTCTGAGGCGGAATTTCCGCAGGTGTGTCCTTAAACTTAGGTACTTACTACCTGTTTCACGTCATAAGTATCTTACATTTCCCCTGCCAAGGATTTAAAGACTCGGAGATACGATTTGTTTAAATTGTGTGAAATACAACAGTAGACATCACCATCACATTCCCTGGTAACAAAGATGTTGAACCCGTGGAACAACCCTCACCGATTGAAGGCCTCTGACATGACTCATTAACGACTTCTTTCGTAGATAGTAGTCGAGACCAACCAACGACTTCACTTGCCTTCCGGAGCACGGAATCAAACCGGGGAAGTCTCACAAAGCGAGTTTTCTTTAACAATATCCCCGCACCGGGAATGGAACTCAAACCTCTGGATCAAGAGCTGAGCGTTCTAACAACTAGACCATGGAGGCTGTTCAAATAAAAAAATAAAATAAAGCAAAGAATATTGTACTAAAGACAAGGAGATGGTACTTCCTTGACGGACGTTAAGGCCACCACTTTCTACCTTGGCCATTTGATACAGCTTTTTAGAACATATATATACAAATCCAGATAAAGATTCCTATACGTATGTGCTAAAGAGCTAGATCAGATTCAGATAATTTTATTCAATGTAGATTCTTTACAGAATACTTATTGAATGTCATGCAGAATACAATGCCAATAGAGCGAGTCTACGCCGTTTCGGATCGTGCTATGGCAGCGTAAAAGAAACGGCAAGAAACCACTGCAGCACGGCCTACTTTAAGAGTCGGCTTTTTACAATGTGTTTCTTGTGTTTCAGAAGATTAATTTATAAACCCCACAATAGCAATCAGGGAAACAAAACTGATACGAGTCACGTGTTTAATTCCCCCATACAAAAGACATCAACGCGTGACGCCTACGCTTTTCTTTATTATTATTTATTTTAGTCATGTTTGTATCTGTGCATACTTAAAAAACATTATAAAACCTGTATAAAAAGTAGTTTAACGACCGAATTATGTTAATCTATCCCATTGCAATAAATAATATTGCGAAAAATAAACTTCAACCTTCAAGCACAATCAGCTGATAAGGACATTAGGTTCATTAGTTCTAACGGAACCCTTAGAGCGGGCAGTGGGATTCACCTTTGATGCGAAGGTGGTTGCAACTGCATACCATTGCATCCATCAAATTTATTTTATTAAATAATTTGTAAATGGTTTGATTGCGTTAATTTGATTTTAATAATGTATTTCCACGATATACGATATAATTTTTATCTTATTTAAATTCTAACTTCAATTTTAATTTATCATTTTATTAAAACTTTCAATTTTTAAATATAATTTTGTATTTCAATTATGACATAATTTTATTTTTGACTGAATTTCTCTTTTGTTGGATTTAGAATTTTATTGTAAAATTATGGGTCACAAATGATTTTTATTTTAGTTTAATTAAGGTTAGCAGGTTAATCAAAAAAAATCTTGGTAAAGTTTAAAACATTTTCTTTACTTTTACTTACTTTGTTTTGACTATACTATCGTAAACTCACCGATTCTGTACATTGAAAATTTTCGTAAAAACGTTATCTAGGTACAAATAAAGCCGGCTAAGTTCAAAAACTAGAACCCAACTACTGGCAAATCTTGCTCTAAAAAGTATGAAACAAGAAAATATGTTATGTACGAACTATGGTATTAAATAAATATTCGTAGTGATGTTCAGATAATAGCTGTGGTCATATTGTTATGCCGCTTTTTTAGGATAGGTGGCATAACATGACCACGGCTATTATCTGAAAATCACTCTGAATATTTATTTAATACCATAGTTCGTACATTAAAAAAAATAACAATTTCACATGACAATATTTTCTTGTTTCATAGTTTCTAGAGCAAGATTTGCCAATAGTCGGGTTCTAGTTTTTGAACAGATTTTTTATTTCAATTATTTTGGGGTTGTAAATACACAAAAAAGCAAACAACACATATATTTATGAAATGTGCTTATCGGCGCAGGAGGCCATAATATCATAATCCCAAGTCTCACAAGGATATAGTGGGTTCAGGTATAATTAACCAGGATCGAATTATTGTCACATCACGTTTCGTGCTCCGGGGTTATGATGAGCCACCCGGACTCTTCCGGTCCAGTCTGACCCTGGATAGTTATTACAGTTTACACTAACGTTGTACGTCTTACTTATCATTATTTCAGGAATCATTGTGATAAAATAGTTAAACGCAAAAGCACGGTCACCATCATCTACCAAGATGACTTGTTGTGACGTCCTTTCACCTTGACGCTTCATCAGATCGACAGCTATCTAAATACTTAGCTGCCAGTCTATTCCTGAAGCAAGGAGACCTCACTCGGCGATACTAAGAAGGTGCTGCTAGTAATATGCCTACACGGCCGTCCTGACAACACGACCGTCCTCGGGCGTTAATCCATTAACAATGTCCTAAAACAAATAAAAACAAGATCACCAAGCAATCCGCTCGTCTATCCTGACAATCAAGATCATCATCACACACAAAACTGAAACCACTCATTGTGAAGTTACTCTGAAGGCATATATGTGCCCCTTCAACCCAACTCTGAAAGCATGTACCCTTTCGACCATCTCACTATGGACCGGATGACATCTTTCCCACATAAATCACGGACAGGACCAGTGTGTCCGTCGACCATCCCTAATGGGCACGGTGACCAGATCCACCACTGTCCTTCCAACCATCAACAAAGCCTGGCCCGGACCAGTGTGTCCCTTCGACCAGCCCCGATGGGCATGGACCGGATCCGCCACTGTCCGACCAGCTTCGCAAACACAGATTGGGCCAATGCGAACCTTCAACCACCCAACCAAGTCGGGCTGGCCCGTACGACATTGCCCTCTCTATCAACTCCACAAACATAGATTGGACCAATGCGAACCTTCAACCACCCAATGAATCGGGCTGGCCCGTACGACATTGTCCTTTCTATCAGCTCAACAGTAATCACCCTACAACCACCCAAACCAACTGAGTAACTTCAAATCATATTATCAACATAGCAATTTCAAATTACGTGCGTCACAATATCATACTATCTCACAATAAGGAACATGCTCACCAGATATCCATAAGGTAGGTATCAACAACATAATTCTGTCTATGTACAGACAGTCCACATTATTCGAAATTCCCATATATTCCATTTCTGCTGTTCGATATTGCTAAGAATATGGCTCTGGCTTGTTGATTTTCATCATCAATCACAATGTATCAAAATCAGTACAATGTCTATCTCTTTTCTTCCTCCATGCCTCTTCCCATTTTAATTTGGAATCGACCCCCTGAATATATTTTCAACCGTTGGCTCTGTCGTTATAATCGACCACAATATTTTTTGTAAGTTCTTACATTTTCATCCACCAAATAGCTCTTTGGCATCCCAGTGGTTATTTAGATTTGTTTCCCTTTGTCAATATTTAGCACAGACTCAAAGTGGTGCTCTTCTTCTCAGCGCATCACATAATCCGTACCACCGGAGCTGACTTTATTGAAGTTTGTCTAGAATAGGCGATACTTTGAAACTGCCACTAACATGTACGTTCCTGAGTTTATCCAATTAAGTGCCAACAGCCCATCTAAGCATTTTCATCTTAGTTACGTGGATTTTTGTTACGAAGTCTCATTAAGTATCCAAAATTCGTCCCTGTAGAGCTTCGTGGGTCTATCACAGATTTTCAAACAATCAATCAATCAAATCATTTGTTTGCTAGAAGAACATCTTTTAACTTGAACACATCCTCTAGATCAACGCTGTGCCCCCATAAATAGCACACCATAGCTAAGGACTGACGACAGATATGCATGATATGTGGTTAGTGTAGCATCTTTTGAGATTGTTTGAGAAATTCTCTTTAACGCAAATACGAATTTACTGAGTCTTTCACGCATTGAGTTGATACGAAATTTCCAATTAAGATGCTCATCAACATTGAGACCCAAAAATGTTGCTTCTCCACTATTTTGTATACTTGTATTTAGTGCTCTTGGTTTCAACTGGCATCCTACAGTCACAGCGATCACCATTTCAACCAGTCAGCATTAGCTGTGTGATCAAATTATTTTGTTTCGTTTCATTTCATTGCATTTTGTTTTTATTTAATCGGTATTCATTCAGATTTCGTTATTTTCATTTTAATTTTACAGACATCTGGTTAATCTGGTTAATGTTGTATAAAAACACCGTAGGAACACATCGTCGCTACCGTACGTAACTTTGATTCCATTCTACAAAGTCGAAAATTACATAATTTCACAACCACAAGCAAGTCTTGTCTTCTTCGTATGTACCGTAAGCGCCTTTAACATCCTTTTTTTTAAAAATTCATCAACGCCTTTCTAATTTACGATACTTTTGCAAATTACGCTTTTTGTCACCATCTAAGCGCATATAATTTTGAACATTACGACATATCAGGTATTAAAACTCATTAAACTTGATTCCTTTTTATCATAAAATGTATGTACAGCACCTAATTTTCTTGATTGTACTTGTTGCTCAACAATTTCTCGGCACGACTGTACTTTTACGCAGATCCATGAAACTGAAATGCTTGCACACATGATTAAAATATTGAGCTGTGTCTCTTTATCCCACTTCTGATATCGGCGCAGAAGGCCATAATATCATAATCCCAAGTCTCACAAGGATATAGTGGGTTCAGGTATAATTAACCAGGATCGAATTATTGTCACATCACGTTTCGTGCTCCGGGGTTATGATGAGCCACCCGGACTCTTCCGGTCCAGTCTGACCCTGGATAGTTATTACAGTTTACACTAACGTTGTACGTCTTACTTATCATTATTTCAGGAATCATTGTGATAAAATAGTTAAACGCAAAAGCACGGTCACCATCATCTACCAAGATGACTTGTTGTGACGTCCTTTCACCTTGACGCTTCATCAGATCGACAGCTATCTAAATACTTAGCTGCCAGTCTATTCCTGAAGCAAGGAGACCTCACTCGGCGATACTAAGAAGGTGCTGCTAGTAATATGCCTACATGCTTATTAAGCCCTTTCATTTGATACCCAACACGGTACGATAAATTTTTTTTTCATGCGTGAATTAATTTCCTCTAGAGGGCGCCACATTCAATTAAACGAAGCTTCTTGTATCCTATAACCAGCGGATGATCAAGACGCTTCTAACGACACCTCATTTGTCGAATTATGATAAGTAGTTTAAAAGTTATGATGGAACAGATGAACATACATACTCGTACATACATAAATACATACCGGTCAAAATCATAACCTTCCTTTTGCCGTATACTAAAAGCTTTTGCTCTTTGATTTTAAAAACTCCGCGACCATCCCACTTGACCCCTGTATAGAAAAGTTCTTGAAACGGGAGCTCACTTTGATTGGTTACTATTAGTTGTGAGAAAAATTGAAATATTTAATGATTTTAGACTTTTCCCTTTATTTGTACTGTGAGACCTAGCTTCTTGCCAGATTTCATAATTTTAGGTCAACGGGAAGTACCCTGTAGGTTTTGCTTTTTTGCATAAATGTATGGAGATGAGGACATAAAAAGCCATATCCTTTGATTGTAAAAAATTTAAATTTTCAGATCTTGTGTGGTTTATGGACCTTAATATTCGTTATCAATTTCAACCTGATACCTCTTCTAGTTCGTGAGAAAAAGGGTCTTGACAGACAGACAGACCGACGGACAGACAGACAAACAGACAGACGGACAACAAAGTGATCCTATAAGGGTTCCTTTTTTTTTATTTGGAGATACGGAACCCTAAAAAGTAATTATATTATCATTATTGTAAAAGAGGCCCAAATAGATCGATGGAGCTATATCAAATATTGAGCAAAAATTGCCTAAAAACACGTTTTTAGTAGGGAAGCCCAATAAATTTTTATTTTTTGTTGTTGTTATAGTGACAACAAAAATACGTGAATATCAACTAGTATGGCTCATGAGATTCAGCCCGCTGACAGACAGACTGACTTCAGAGGCTTATTAATAGTGTCCTGTTTTTCACCTTTAGGTAGGGAACCCTGAAATGGGTGTTGCACGCCTAGATTTTAACACTTGAGGCTAAACATCTAATAAAAGCTTGTAATTTTTTTTACGTTAATTTAATTTTTTACTTATTTTTTTGTAATTACAATGAAACAATCGTAGATTCTGTAGACACAATTTGTTTTGCAAATGTACGCCAAGTTTCACGCTGAAAATTGCAGAAAATCCAAGGTACAACAAACAACATTGCATCCTAAACACTTTGCGTCCTACATACGGAATGCGGCGTATTGTCCTACATTTTGGGTTATTGTTTTCGTAAGGTCTTGTACTATACTCACCGGTAAAACAATGCGTCACAATCTGGAAGTATGTTATACATTACTTTTTTATTGCGGTGTTCATAAGATATGCCTTGTCATGGAAGATCATTGTACGCCTAATATCTTCACACTCGATGGATTGAGTTGAAGATCAATCGGCGGCCGGGTGGTCGCTTGCACAAGTTGCACGCGCGCTGGGTTTCCAGCGCAGCCGGACCTGCGCCCGCGCAATGCATGACGTGCACTCTGCTACTGACTTGCGTAACAGTTCGCTGAACTATTGTGTAGCAGGGGGCTACTTGAGAGATAGGTTTGATTTAGAACTACAGAAGTGCCGTCGCAATGAAAATATTCCCAGTAAGTAAACGTAAGTTTAAAATGTACTGCAACCAAGTGTCTTAAACTCATGGTTACACTTACATGAACTCTGAAATCACGTAAAGCTGTAGACTAGTGTAAAAGTTCTTAAGATTGCAGTACGAATTATTCCGGGGAACAATGATTTACTGGATCAGTCACATCGATATTATGTTCTGTATCGCTTTTAATCAAATTGTATAAATCTAATGACCTGCTACGAGTATCAACAAGAAGTCCGTTACATACTACAAGTACCAAACACACAAACAGAACATATTGATGTAATATGTATGGAAATCAAGCTTTCTTTGAGACTTAACTCCAGTTTCAAAAAGCTTTTGGGTTGGAATCATTATTTATTTTGTCTTACATCGATTGTACCAAAAAAAAGACAAAAACGTAACGAAAATGGGACTGTAGGACATGTAGTGATCATGATCAGTAGTCGTTTGACTAACTATGCCGAATGTAACAATCGCTAGATAAAGGCTAGGTACCCCAAGGTACCCCATGTTCCGTGTGGTGCCGGCAAAGAATAGTACCAACCCTTCCATACCCGTGGGTGTCGTAAGAGGCGACTAAGGGTTATAAACTGGAGGATGGGCAGCAGCATCCTCATTTGTATCTAACATCTTACTTACTGCGTTCACCTACAACCGCGGTCCATGGTGCCAGCCGTAACGCTAACAAGCGAGGTGACTATGGTACTTCCCCTCTACATTTTTCCAGCAAAAGCTAGAATTCTAGAGGGAGCTCCCTGTCCTGTAGTGGACGTTTAATGGGATGTTATGATGACCCCAAGGTAGCGTAGAAAAAGTGGCAGCAATAAATTTAAAGGATCTTTAATTTTAAAGAAGCTTTCGATGACTGGATGTTAGATGGTTAGTTGTTGTTGTATATCACCGAAGCAAACGACCTAGATGAGTCATGTTTAGACACGTAAATGTATTCCGAACTGCATAATCTTTCTCTAAATGAGATTACATCAACGAAGAGAAAGAAGATTGGTTTTAGTAACCCAAATTCTTCAATTTACAAATCATACCGACTAAAAGTTAAGTGGTAAAGTTGTTGTACGCAGTAAATTCTGTTTAAGGGGTTCCTGTTTGCATAATTACCTACCGTATACCTGTTTCATGTAGAAATCTAATAGCACACTTTCAGGTTCATTGACTGTGTTCCTCGACTATTACTACATACGAGGTACATTGAACCTTGGACCGAGCTATGGTCGCGGTTCCGTGTGGTCAAATGGCAACCACGGACCATTTACATTCTTGACTGTATTGTTAACAAAGATTTTGGAAACTACGCCAGGGGGCAGCGTTTTTCTTACGTCAATGATTGTTAAGTACTCGCATGACACAATCACTGCGGCACGGTGATGTTTACGTCTATGACGGGCACAACCCTGTGACAGGCTTGGGTTTGCTAATGAAACTGAAAAGCTTTTATACATAAGTACCTGGGCGACCGAGCTATGCTCTGTATGATTAAAATATCATCGGGTGAGCAAGCTATGCTACTCAACAACAGATGGTGCTGTAAGTTTTGTCGAACGCACTAAAACGCGCTAAGAAATATTTAAAAAGACGGTGAAAACAAATTTTCCCAGACATGAGACCTAGCTAGATCGATTTTTTGCCCCCAAAAACCCCTGTATACAAAATTTCATCGAAATTGTTAGAGCCGTTTTTGAGAAACCGATTACAAATATATATTATTATTGTATTGTATTATATATATATACAAATATTTCTCGTTTAATAGTATAGGATATATACATCAAGATACGAAAAAAATCCCGGGATGGCTGTATCCTTGATAGGACGACCTTCGTTTTACGTGGATACGTCTCTGTAGGTAGGTACAGTCAAGAGCACGTCAACCTCTCCCCCACGTTCACACACTCCCCCTTCTCTCACCCTCTTTCCCTCACTCCCCTCACCCCACCTTCACCTCATTCCTGCCATCCCATCAATTCACCCCCCGCACTATCCTCTCCTCACACTTTGACTCATAGTAGTACTAATTATTGCCGCCAGAGGGCCTTTATCCACTTTGTACTCCCAACATAAAAGCATAGACGTATTCATCCACGTCAAGAATAAACTGTCCATAGAAACTGCAACAGCTGTTAGTGCATTTTTACCCGACATCCCCAAAACAGGAGGGTTATGTTTTTCGAGTGTATGTATGTATGTATGTCGATTTCTTTGTCGCGCTCTGCAGCCTAAACGGCTTGGTAGATTTCAACATGTGAGGTGTCGTTAGGTTCGTATTCATTGTAGGAGTGTCATAGGGTATAAAAAAAATAAAAAAGTACTAAATAAAAAACTATTAAAAAAACAAAATACTCGACTGAAAAGAGAATCTCAATCGGTTTCCGATTGAGATTAAATTTTGCATGTGTATGTGAATCGGATGACAATGCAATGTTATTGTAACTTGGAGCTGATCTGATGATGGAGCCGGAAGATATCCATAAAAAGTGGAGATATTACCGCGTTTCAGAATCCTACAGTGCCATCTGTTGGTGGGTAGCGTCGCTTGCTCTTCTTCTTCTTTAATTTAAGAGCTTGGCTCTTGTCGATGGAGTAACTTCCAGTCCTCACCTGGTAATATTTTATTGATAAAACAACTCTGGGAGGTTTCTTTACAAAATATTCGGGTTTAGCTAGGCCTTTTGAAAAAAAAAATGACTTAGTTTTAACATACAAAGCAATGACTTAATTTCCCGTGCAAGATCCGGCATTCATTATTTTTGTAATATACTGTAGTTTTTCTACTCCATACCAGAGGCACTGTTTTTATTACCGCGTTTCAGAAACCTACAGCGCCATCTGTTGGTGGGTAGCTTCGCTTGCTCATCTTGTAATATTTTAGTGATAAAACAACTCTGGGAGGTTTCTTTATAAAATATTTGGGTTAAGCTCCTTTTGGAAATAGTTTTCTAAGTTTTAACATATAAAGCAATGACTAAATTTCCCGTGCAAGATGCAGCATTAATTACTTTTATATTATACTGTAGCTTTTCTACTCCATACCAGAGGAGCTGTTTTTTTTATGTCGACTACCCAAGGAGGTTTTAGCCTAAGCTTCGCCAAAGCAAACCACCAGCGACTAAAATTCAACCATACCTTACGTACGGTCAACCGCACGTGAATGGAAAGATTTGCAACTCTATTACTATGTCACAAAGTTCTAAGTGTTTCTACTGACGTGCTGTTGGGTGTATGTAGAAAAATACAGAACAGAACGCAAAACAAGAGCCTCGACTTAATGCCTTTCATATGCGCTGCCTCCGAAACATCCTAGGCATCTCCTGGAAGGACAAAGTAACCAACAAAACGGTCTTACAACGAGCCCAGCTGCCTAGTTTCTTCGCATTGCTGAAGCAGAGACGATTACGATGGTTGGGGCACGTGCACCGCATGGAACCAACCCGTCTACCCCAGCGTGTATTGCTTGGTGCTATAGCGCACGCAAAAAGAAATGTTGGAAGGCCAATGCTGCGCTTTAAAGATTGCGTCAAGCGAGACATGATCACTTTTGGTATTGAACACCTAGACTGGGAGCAGACAGCTGAGGACAGAACAAAATGGTGTAAATCATTACTAGATGAACAAAAGGTACACGATGAAGCCTGGTTTTGTGCCCTTGCCGAAAAAAGCGAAAAACGTAAGAAAAATAACGATATAACATCAGTTATTGAAAACACAAGCTTCACCTGCAGAGCGTGTGGCAGGACCTACCGCTCCCGAATAGGCTTATTCAGCCACGAAAAACGGTGCAATCTACATAATATTGCTTAAATCGTCTGACATGGACTGCTAAGGCCTATGATGATGATGATGTATGTATGTATGTCGATTTCTTTGTCGCGCTCTGCAGCCTAAACGGCTTGGTAGATTCCAACATATGAGGTGTCGTTAGATTTGTATTCATTGCAGGAGTGTCATACTCGTAGGGTATAATATTTTAGTACGGCACCTTTAAAGAGAAAATAAAGGGTGAAATATATTTTTTTAAATCATTACTTTTACAACATGGGTATCAAACAATAGCTGGTAAAAATCTGATTCTAAGGTTTAAGCAAATGTTTTAGAATAACTTGACGTAGCAAATCTGAAAACTAAAAAGTGTAAAATAAAAAATTATTAAGTAACAAAAAACCCAACTGCTTAGCACAAAAGAAGAAAACTAGCTTAAATCTATTGGATTTGGTAACTTGAATTGTATAAGTTACTTCAGGCGGGGACGAACAAAATTAAGTCGTAAACATCCACAAAAGTTTTTTCGTCCCCGCCTGCAGTATCTTATACAATTCAATTTACCAAATCCAATAGATTTAAGCTATTTTTAACCCCCGACGCAAAACAGAGGGGTGTTATAAGTTTGACGAGTGTATCTGTCTGTGTGTCTGTCTGTGTATCTGTCTGCGCCATCGTAGCTCCTAAACGGATGGACCGATTTTAATGCGGTTTTTTAAATTAAAAGGTAATTTAATTGGGGTGGATCTTAGCTATATTTGATGAAAATCGGTTCAGTTGTTTATAAGTTATGAGCTCTTTTCCTGATCAAGTTGTCAAAAACTAATGATTTGCGGACGCTTTCATGGCGTGCGCTGTCCAAAGTAGGATAGATACATCAAATAAATGTAGAACAGAATTGTTGATTCTATAATCTTCTAAAAACCCGGCCAAGTGCGAGTCGGACTCGCGCACCGAGGGTTCCGTACCACCACATAATCATAATTGTATTAGTTGAAATTTCAGTAAGTTAATGTGCTAGATTTTTTGAGTCCGACTCGCACTTGACCAAATTTTATTATTTGTTGTTATTTTATAGCTTATGCACTATAAATATACCAATTTTCAAGTTTGTAAGTGTTCCCGTTTTTAAATAGAACTAAAACAAAAATCGCCTCAGTGACCATCCAACTTGACCCCTCTCTTAGATGAATGTTCTTGAAACGGGAGCTCATCACAATTGGTTACCATTAGTTGGGAGAAAAGTTGTAATATTTAATGATTTCAGACTTTTCCCATTATTTGCACTGTGAGACCTAGCTTCTTGCCAAATTTCATAATTTTAGGTCAACGGGAAGTACCCTGTAGGTTTTGCATTTTTGAATAAATGTACGGAGATGAGGACATGAAATGCCATATCTTTTGATTGCGTCATTGTAAAAAATTGAAATTTTCAGATCTTGTGTGGTTCATGGATCTTAATATATGGTATTAATTTCGACCTGATACCTTTACCCGTTCGTGAGATAAAGGGTCTTGACAGACAGAAAGAAAGACAGACAGACGGACAACAAAGTGATCCTATAAGGGTCCAGTTCTGTATGTTAGTTACCTGAAAAATTGGTAATGGCAATTTATTTAAAATAAGTGTACCTACTTAAATCGAACAGTGTGTTGTACACATGAAACTGAACAACTTTGCCTGAGGAACACTAGACGAGAAACGTAAAAAAAATGTAGGATATTTAAAAGTTACGGTGAAACATTTCTTAATCTTTGCAGTTCAGCTAAAGCAGAATTGTCGTGAGGATTATTGAAAAGCTTTCTTTGGTTAAGTTCACAAATTGCAACACCCTGCAAACTTTTTACTCGACTTAAAGCCACGTAAGCTTGACCTTTTGCAAAGGTACGAGTACTTCTGCCCACATAAACAACAGCCTTTTCTACGGTGGTTCCTTCTAATTTATGGACAGTAACAGCCCAGTTCAAAATGATAGCGAACATTATTCTCTCGATATTGCCGTACCTTCTAAGACCTTGATATGTCAAACTTTGTGGCTCTACTGGAATCCATCCGTTTGCATCTTTAAATCTCCTTCCGATTGATTTGTCATCGAATTCAATGAATATCTTTTTCGGAAGTTTCCCTTCTTCCAACTGGTCTCTGCGAAGTCCATTCCATTGCAATTTTCTGATAATACCCATACCATTGACTAATCCTTCCGAAACCTTCAAATTCATTCCCAATTTTAATAGAATTTAGCAATCCTCCCGTACAATTTGGATCTTGCGGCACAGAAGCAACATTGGGTTTTTTACCATAAGTGGAAGGTTCCTTTGATTCGTCGTTTTCATCTACAACGGACATAGGAGCGGTGGCGATATAAATAGGTACACTCCATTCAAATTGCAGTAAAAAGCAAACTTAGGTCATAATTTATCTACCATTAAAAAAATATACCTACTCGTCGCACTCGTACTAGCTCAGCTGCCCGCTGACATTGAAAACGTGGCCAACTGTTACCGCCTTCACCGCGTGGAGGTACTCCCAGCTTATGTTAGTAAGTACGTGTATGTCTAATAACTCAAAAATTATGTATTGATTTTAAAATCACATTCTTTTTAACAGATAACTAAAATTTGAGAACCACAGATCAAACTAGGCCACAATTTTTTTCTTGAAATGTGAGCTTTAAGTGTAATGAAAATTTAAAATCGAGTTTTTACAAAACTTTCAATTAAATGTGTATATCCATAAATGACGAGTTGATTTCAAACGAAACTACCTTATAAGCCATAACATCATCATAACATCCCATGAAATGTCCACTGCAGGACAGGGAGCTCCCTCCTGAACTCTAGCAAAAACGCGCGGTTCTTTGGAGTGGATTTACTATAGTTTAGTTTACTATTTTTTAATCTGTGCCATAGTCACAACACTTGTAAGCGTTGCTGCTGGCGACCGCTGTTATTGGTGACCGCAGTATGTAATATGGTACGACACACAGAAAGATGCTGCTGCCCAATTGCCCATCCTCCGGTTCGTAAGCCCTCAGTCGCCTCTTACGACACCCATAGGTAGAGATGGGATCGTACTAATCTTTGCCGTCAACACACGGACACTGTCTCATAAGTACCTATTAAAAATAATTTTGTAAGTTATTTGTTATGCAAGGCAGCAAAAGTGCTATTTTGCGTGAGTGCCGTGTATTGAAACCTGAGTAAGCAAAGGACTCTAGGATTGAATAATCCTCAGCTTGAAAATTCATACAATTTTTTAATTATAAAGTCAAAATGCGTGGACAAAAATATTTTACTTAGGTAAACCATTCAAATTCCAAATTCAAATACCTATTAATATTCCAAATTCTGATTTATATAACCTTGGATCAAATACAATTCGTGCAAGAAAAATAATATTCTGGTTATTGATTTTACATTTCAATGCTCCAGATTCATTCAGTTTTAATTATAATCAAGCCCTATATAGCTAACTAGCTGTGACCGCGGCTTCGCTCGCGTGATATTCAGACAATGTGCAGTCTCTCCCTCTCCCCCTCCCTCACCCTCTCCCACTCTATCTACCTCCATCCCACTCCCTCTACTTCTCCCTCTCCCTATCCCTGCCCCTAACCCTACCCCTACTCCTATCCCTATCCTTAACGCCGTCTTAACCGCTATCCCTATCCTTATATAAACATAGAAACGACACCCACATTGATTTTTAGACATTTTAACCCTATCGCACCCCAACCCAATCCCCAGGGGATGATGGTATTTCACGTCCACCACCTTAGATTTAAAAATTGTTGTAGTTTTCCTAATCAGAGATCCGACAAACCATACAAACGACACCCATATTGATTTTTAGACATATCAACCCTATTTCACCCCAACCCCATCCCCGGAGGATGATGGTATTTCACGTCCACCACATTGGATTTCAAAATTGTTTTAGTTTTCGTAATCAGCGACCCGATAAACCATACAAATGATACCCATATTGGTTTTTAGATTTTTCACCATTTCGCTCTTTAAGGGGTTGAATTTTGGGTGGAATTTCAATAACAGAGATGTATGTTCCACAGAATTACAACCCTAATGCCTAAATAATAAATTAAGTGGATATTACTTTGAAATGAAGGAGTTTCAACTTCATCCCCCTTTTCACCACTTAGGGTGTAAAATTTTCAAAAGCCCTGAGACACGTAAAACTTAATTTTTAGTCGTCAGTCTAAATAAAAATTTTGAAGATCCTAACTTTAAAACTAACGGACTTTCATACAAACTTTCATCCCTTATTTCACCCCCTTAGGGGATGGATTTTGGAAAATTCTTAAACACGTACTTTTTTATTTTTTACCAAAAGCTCAAAACCAAATTTCTATAATTCTACCTTTAAAACTGAAAGACTTATAGACCAACATACGGAAAAAAATCATCCCCTTTTTCACCCCCTTAAAGGGTGATTTTTAAGAAATGCTTAAACACATGTTTCTTTA
Organism: Athrips mouffetella; assembly: GCA_947532105.1. Taxonomy (NCBI): domain Eukaryota; kingdom Metazoa; phylum Arthropoda; class Insecta; order Lepidoptera; family Gelechiidae; genus Athrips; species Athrips mouffetella. The sequence continues at coordinate 14,000,694 of OX383971.1, forward strand.
TTTTTTACCAGAAACTTAAATTCAAATTTGTGTGAATCTAGCTCAAGAAACAAAGGACTTTCATACAAACTTTCATCCCTTATTTCACCCCCTTGGGAGATGAATTTTCCAAAATCCTTTCTTAGTGGGTGGTTTTGACGCACATAGAACCTGTGTACAAAATTTTAGATCTGTATCTATAGCGGTTACGGCTCGGCGTTGATGAATCAGTCAGTCAGTCAGGACATGCTCTTTTATATAAGATAATTTTCTTGACTGTCATGCACCTAATTGAAGCGGTCTACTAGCAAGTTGAACTCGGGACATATTTGAACCCAGTTTGCTAGCGCTTTTCAGCAAACGAGAGTTCAACCTATTACTTAGCTTCTAGACAGTGTATTATTTATGATAAATACATACCCTTTATTATAAACATGAAAATCGCATACAATTTAGGTAACATACAACAGACAACACAGACAGACAGACATAAATTCTAAAAACTGCGGTTTTGGGGTATCGATAAAAAAGTTTAGGTTAAGGGTTAAGTCATCATTTCGAAAAATATTCAATGTGTAGCTCCTCCAAGCAATGTACAGAAACCGAACCGTTACAGTTTTATTATAGGTGAACTTGATAAAATTGGATTCCAAAAATTGGATTCCAATTAGAAGACAGAAGATAGGCAGTGGCAGTCGATTCATGGCTATTTTGTATTGCGCTGTTTTGGTAGTTGAAGGGCGAGTCCATTGATCTGGGCAAGCAAGAAAGAACAAAAATAACAAAATCCGGTCGAATTTTGAATTAACTTTTTATTAGCAGCCAGTACCTACCTTAAGCACCAGGCACACACTACATAACATTCTTTCATGCATTCATTCACTACAAATAATAAGTACATCACGTTCAAACAAAAACTTTTCAAAATCGTTTTAGCCGCAGAATTTAACCGACGATTCAAATATTTCCGAGCTTTTGAGGTAAAAATAAAATTTTAGTTCGAAGTACCTACCTAAAAAGTTTAAAAAGTTAAAAATAAAAATTAAATTAAAAATTTAAAAAAACCCCCGACAAAAAACGATCCCCTAAAAAGTAAAAAATAATAAATTCCCTACACACTTGCGCTCTTTATAATACTTGTTATATTTTGTTGTATTGTTGGTGTGCAATAAAAATTAAGTTAATTAATTAAGTTAATTAATTAATTAATTAATTAATTAAATATTAATTAATTAATAAACAGTTTTTACTTACTTTTACTATTGTTGACCCTTAAATGCGTTGGGGGACCGCTAAGAAAACAAAGTAGGTAGGTTACTGCAACAAAACAACTTACGTATATTGCGTATTTAAATTTTTACTTAGCGGTCCCCCAAGGCATTTAAGGGTCAACAATAGTAAAAGTAAGTAAAAACTGTTTATTGCACACCAACCATAAAAAAAAATATAACAAGTATTATAAAGAGCGCAAGTGTGTAGGTGTTATAGTCAAAGTCCGATACACAGTCTCTTCGCGGAAGGACTGGTTTATCCTAGGTTTGGCCAAAGCCATCAGGCAATCCCCGAAATACATTTCAATTTCGCCCTTTGCCTGAAGTATTTTTAGTCAAACCCAGGAGCTCCTAACTTTTCAGTCAAACGTCGAAAGTAAATTATTCTGTTTCGGTTTTGGCCTAGTCAATCCTAGAAGCGACTGCAAAACTCGGTCAAACGTTGATCTGAACATGTTTAAACAGGTTCATAATATCTCTTTAGGTTAGGTTAGGTTAGGTTATACTTTCTCGACTCGTCAAACCCCGATTTAATAAAATTGTGTTTTGACGTTTGCCTGACCAAATTAGTCTCTCCCAGGTTTGACGAAAATTGTTTAGTCAAAGGCCGAAAATTTACATTTGTTTGGGCCTTGACTAAGTCATTCAGTCTGACCTGAGGATTGACCAGTCCAACCTAGGAGCGCCGGAGCTTCGGAGTTTGCCTATAACATAGGCAATTTATTATTTTTTACTTTTTAGGGGATCGTTTTTTGTCGGGGGTTTTTTTAAATTTTTAATTTAATTTTTTCCTCTTTTGTGCAAAGCAGTTGGGTTTTTGTTATTTAATAATTTTTTTTATAAATTTTTTTTTTAGTTTAGACCTTACATTTATCTTTCTACCATTTGAAATGTTGTTCAGATACATGGGCAGATTCACATCCTTCAGGGTGGCCGTACGTTGAACACAGATTTTATTTTATTTTCAATAGGCTTACTCTTGACCTCGATCTAGTCTTGACATACATGAGGTCGACGAAGGAACGAGCTTGCCCAGAAGAAGCCTATATTCACTCAGATGGCGCAGCGCAGGGTAGAACGCGACTTCCCTCTCTCTTTATTACGAAGAAAGTAAAGGATAGAAATACTGGGGGGTGATCGTGGTAATTTCAACGATATTACCAAATCAAAAACGTTTGCCTCAAACACTTCGTAAAGACTTAACATAACTTTTGAGGCAAACGTTTTTGTTTTGGTAATGTCGTTGAAATTACCACGATCACTCCCCTGTTCTGTGCTGTGCTCAGCTGTGCCATCTCAGTGTCAGCTAACGCCGACCCTAACGGTTGTATATCCTTTCCGTTTCACTCTATGTCGGTATTTTTTTTGTCAATTTTGACCTGGTAACAGTTTCATGACCATTTTTAAAGTGGATTTCAATTCAACGAATTTACTTGTATTGTATGTATTTGACAGATAAGATCGCAATTATTGAAGGAATTTACCTCTAACACCGTAGAAGCTTAATTTTTTTTATAAGAATTTCATGATCCACAGTCAAGAAACAGACCTGCAAATTCGAGCTAATATATAAGTAAAACCTGCAACTATCTTGCCTTCATTGTTCATCACGCAACTGTTTGGCCTGACAGGGAAAGAACCCGCGGCCCACGGCTTAGAAGGGAGACTCACTACAACGGGCCAGTCAAGAATGTGCAGCGTCATGTTGTAAGTATGTCATAATCTTCACAGATGTTTACGTTTTTTGCCTCCCTGAGCCAATAGCGCCTGGTAGTGTGGTAGTGAGATAATTGCACTGACTGTTGCGTAATATCCGGTCAGTGACCATGTTTGATGACGTTACTCTATGCGTTTCTCGTACAGAGGAGATGAAATTGCCGTATTGATTACTACCATGAGTAATAAATGAAGCTACCATGTACGATGAAAGTGATTACATTCGAGATCTTGAATAAATACTAAAGTTTATATCTACACAATAATTTTGTGTATAAGTGCAAAAAAGATAGATTAGGTAGTTATATTATAGGAGGTCATGACAAAATTTGAAACGATTTCCAAATTGGATGAATCTTGGTTTCATGGATATAGACTAACTCTCTTAAGATAAATATTTTGGTCTACCTGCACACAGTGGTGCAGTTGCAAAAATATGGCGCCTGAAAAACGTTTTATAGTATCAAAAAAAAACGATAAGCTAACAGGCTGAAAACTATAACCAAGAAAATACTACTTTAGTCAAGTGAACTGCGTAAAAACTGACCAAATATTCGATTGCGTTAGGGAGCACTACCCGTTCAAAGATGTTTGATAGTATCAAAAATAATACGATAAGCTAAAAGGCTGAAAATTATATCCAAGAAAGAACTAATTGTACTTATAAGAACTGTGTAAAAACTGACCAAATGTTCAGTTCCGATAAGGAGTAATGTCTGTTTAAAGTAGTACAGCCTAAATTTTTTATCGCCTCGGATACTTGAAGAGGTGATTCTGCCCATGAAACTGAACAACTTTTCCCAAGGAACATAGTAGGCGCCATATTTTTGCAATTTCACTACTGTGTGCAGGCAGACCAAAATATTTATCTTAATATTGTCATTCTCTATCCATTAAACCAAGATTCATCTAATTTGGAAATCGTTTAAAATTTTGTCAGGACCTGCTACTTACGAGTATATTGTTATAGTAATAGACAGGTTGTTTTTACTTATACGGTTTATAAAATTAGTATCAGCATTAGGACCATCAAGGTTTTTTTTTATATCATGCGCTTAACTGAAGTAATTTTTAACGTTACAATTTTAAGCTATTTGTGTACTAAATGTTGGGTGATCACCTGAAGAACCTTTTTGAAGAGAAATTGTCTAAATTTTAGAAGGATTTCTTTGAAGTTTATGAAGTCTGTGCAAAAATATGCATGAGACGCGTCATTAGTCGAATAACAATTGTGAATATCTCACGAGTCGTTAAAGTGATAAAATATGAAAATCTATTTACATGTTTAAAACAGGCATTGTTTTGGCACACGACTGCGAATTCGTGTTGCAAGTTTAGTAACGAGTAAGTAGCTGCCGCCGCCGGGGTTTCCCGAACTGCGCCTATTGCAGAGCGCGGAGGTCACGCGAGCTTGGCAGAGCAAAGAAACGAATGGAGCTGCTATGAGTTGTAAAAAATATCGAGAAATTAGTCTAAAATATCACAAACACTTAAATACAAAAATCATTTAAAAAAATTAAAAATAATTGATTTTGTGATTGAAAAGTAAAGATTAATATTCGTTAAATATAAAGTAATCATATCAAATAATCAGATATAGATCCATATAGTGTTAGTAACAGTAAACGTATAGGTACTATGGTTAGTAAAAAATATACACAAAAATGTTTAATGTATTTGGAGGCTCATCCAGTGACGCAGCAAGTCCCACCTGTCAGCGAACACCTTCAGGAGGCTGTTAGAGCTGGCGCGGAGCCTGATTAACATGGAGGCGCACCGTTTCCTCATTATGGCATAAAAATCATCCGTGTGCACCTCAGCAAACATTCCGGACGCGCTACAGCGTCGCGCCAGCCCCAACAGAATCCTGAAGGCGTTATTATATTGGACACGGAGGCTACTGTATGCCCGCTGCGAGAAACTGGTCCAAAGGTTGTACGTGTAGAAGGACTAGCAAAATGCCTTAAAAAGTGTAAGCTTCACAATTTTTTTTATGTGTGTGTTAATTTTAAAATTAAATAGTTTATCAAGGTAAATTTAAATTTAGTGATTAGTGATATTTTATTGCTCGGTGGTATTAATAAATTTGGCCCCAGCCGGCTTAGCACGCTGCCCGAGAGAAAATATATCTCGGAGAAATGTCACTTTATTTGTCATCTAATCTATCACCTCCAAGCGCGAAGAAATGTCAGTGGAGGAAAATGTTTAGCAAATTCACAGATTGCGTTTTCGATATTTTATACAGAGATAGCTTTATACACTAATACATGTAGCCATCCTTGTCTTTCAAAATGTGTCGCACTGCTCGGATGTCAAAAAAACGTGACCATGCTTAAAGTCTTTAATCTATGGGCCTAGATAAACTGACAACTGCAGCGTGCTAAGCCGGCTGTAGCTACGTATTATATTTTAAAAACTTATCTTGTCATTGACTCGTCAAAATCACAACAAATATGTTTTTGATTGATTTATTTTGGTCGTCAGTATTTTGTCGATTCCCGGTGGGGACACTTTAAAATAAAACTGTTCAAGTTCGAGTCGGACTCGCGCGCCGAGGGTTCCGATATACCTATAGTATTTTTGGAAGCAATAAAGTAAATTTTTAGGACCGCAAAACTAAATTTGTTTGTAAAGGGTTTTTGCAGATTTCTAAAAAATTGTGCAACTTAGAAAGATCGTTTAATTTTTGCTGTAATATTCACATAAACTTCTATCGACTGTAATTAATTCAGATTTTTTCTTTCACAGACTTCGGAGATAAGGGGGGGGGAATGGGATATTTTTGACATTTTTCATCATAACTTGAAAACTAAGAAACTTAAAAAAATACAAAAATATATTTTAGAATGTACGAGTAAATTTCTTTCATATGATACTCGTACCCCACTCGACCTAGTAGAGACAATTTAAAATTTTGTCCCCCCTATTTTGGCCCCCTTTACATTAATAATCATGATTTTTTCAAAATTCTTTCATGTGCAGGTAAGTTGGGCAAATATATTCTAAAACTATTTCAAGTTTCAGCTCGATAGCATGAGTGGTTGCTGAGATATAGAGGTGTGACAGACAGACAGACTGTAGTGACACATTTTGCATTGTAGCAGTAATTAATTAATATTTTAAGCTATTTGGCATAAAAATCTTGTTGTGTTGAAAAATCTTGACAAAACAATTTTTTTTTTCATTTAGAGAAACTAGGTTACAACGCTAGATATAAATAAGATGTGATGTAAGTTTTCATTATTGTTGGCAAGCAGACACGGCAGTACTAGTAACATTACTACATACTTACTTATTTTTTAAATTCAAGTTCATATGAGCATCTTTGCCATCATGGGAAATCCTTCCAGTAAGAACTCGGAAGTGATAATAGCACAAACAGGCGCCAACGACGCGACTACAACAACTACTTTGGAGAAGAAAATAGAACTTTATGGAATTTTTATCATCATTATCATCACCTTGGTAATAGCAATGTGCCTACTAATGGGATGCAAACTTTGTGGTCGGCGTGCCAAAAAAGTTTTTGTCAAAGATATCGTATCAAAATTAGAAATGGGTCGAGTGCACAACAACGCAACCACTCAGTCACCTGAGCAGCCGGCTCCGGTTACAGCAACAGTGTACAAGTACTAAAGTGTCCGTGTAATCGTTTAAGAATAATATGTTACTGTGTGTTTGGTAATTTACAAAATTGTATGGTATGGTTCAAAATTCTAAACTTGTGACTACTTAGATTTCATTCAGGAATATACTTAGAGACGTTTTTGGATTGTTAAAGATTTTATTTTTCAAAAAAATTTTTTTTTTTTCTCAATAATTTTTTTTTGAAAAATAAGTGGAGGAATGTTGTAGTGACACATTTTGCATTGTATCAGCACTTTCGGTAGAGCGCTTCCCGCCACCTCCAGTCGTCTCCTAATCTCTGTCGCGCGCGCACTACTGTACTTTGGCCTAATTAATTAATTAATTCTAAAATATCCGGTAAAAACTATCATGTAACTGTATGTCTTTTGCTAAAAAATATAATTGCGAAGTTTTACATCTATCTGTGACTTTTCTTTAATATCATAATAAGGAGTCCTAAATTAGCCTATCTCACAATAGTGCTAAACAGACAGACAAAGTCGCACCATAAGGGTTCCTTTTTTTACCATTTTGGTATCGAAACCCTAAAAATATCACTGTGTGACTTCACCAGTATGATTAGGACATAGCAACATTAATCATCAGATTGTCTGAAAAGTTAGACGATTTTGTGCTTCGGAAGGTACGTTAAGATGATGCCCCTCGCAGAAAGTAAGTGCAGTGCTGCTGCACCATTTTTTTATTTAATAACATATACCAACTTATAAAGGTACTAAGAATACGGAACATTAAAAAGGCGGGCAACAATCTGGCAGTAATGTGGAATACTCGTATAAGTTGAAATTGATTTTTTCTTAAATTCTTATCCGTTCCGAAATGTAGTCCACCTGGCTGAATTTCAGGCCAAGATAAACGACTATTGTCAACACATTCTCAAGCATAATACATTATATTATAGAAATTTAGCATAAAGACGACTCGAAGGCACTGCTGTGCTAATCGTTTCGATGACCTAGATTTGGTAGGTTCGAGTGGACACGTAACTCTGGGCTTCCCTGTACTCCCTCAAGGACTCTTTGCTGCAATCGGGACGTTGGGTTTTGCCCAAATCTTTTTATTAAGTTTTCCCTGTTGTGAAACCTGAAGGTCCCTGCTTGCGTGATTTGGTAGCCTAGAATTATTACAAAAAAGTTTATTTCTTCAAAGTCTTTCGCATTATTTGGTTAGATGAGTTTCTTGAGTTTCATAATCATATAAAATGTTTATTATCGTTTCTAAACCACGTAGTCCGGTCCCTTATAGTCTTATATCGCCAAATTGCACTAAATTGCACCAATTTTTTTCCAGGTACTAGTTAGGTACATAGCTCTCAATTTTTGATAGGAGCCAATTCTTGAATTTTCTATGGATTTTTTTTGAAATTCTTGAATTTTCTATGGAAATTTTTGAAATTCAGGAATTGGCTCCTATCAAAAATTGAGAGCTATGTACCTATCTAGCACCTGGAAAAAATTTGGTGAAATTGTAAGGCGTGTCTACGTGAAACAGCTAACTGACCGCACTAACGAAGATTGTTAATATGATGAGTTGTTTATATTTTTAATCATTAGATTGAATCATTAGATATTGATTGCGTTTAAAAAAACCGGCCAAGTGCGAGTCGGACTCACGCACCGAGGGTTCCGTACCACCACATAATCATAATTGTATTAGTTGAAATTTCAGTAAGTTAATGTGCTAGATTTTTTGAGTTCGACACGCGTTTGACCAAATTTTATTATTTGTTGTTATTTTATAGCTTATGCACTATAAACATACCAATTTTCAAGTTTGTAAGTGTTCCCGTTTTTAAAATAGAACTAAAACAGAAATCGCCTCCGCGACCATCCAACTTGACCCCTCTCTTATATGAATGTTCTTGAAACGGGAGCTCACCACAATTGGTTACCATTAGTTGTGAGAAAAGTTGTAATATTTAATGATTTCAGACTTTTCCCATTATTTGTACTGTGAGACCTAGCTTCTTGCCAAATTTCATAATTTTAGGTCAACGGGAAGTACCCTGTAGGTTTTGCATTTTTGCATAAATGTATGGAGATGACGACATAAAAAGCCATATCTTTTGATTGCGTCATTGTAAAAAATTGAAATTTTCAGATCTTGTGTGGTTCATAGAGCTTAATATATGGTATCAATTTCAACTTGATACCGTTACCCGTTCGTGAGATAAAGGGTCTTGACAGACAGACAGACGGACAACAAAGTGATCCTATAAGGGTTCCGTTTTTTTTTTGAGGTACGGAACCCTAAAAATATGCGGGTTAAGCGTTTTTGAGTGAGTCGTTTAGGTATAATCATTTCTAAACTATGAAGGTAAATAATATCTTATCAATTAAATAATTTGGTTTTTGACGGCTTCATCCTAGCTTTCCTAAAATTGTAAACAGTCGTAGGTAATATCTTAAAGTAGGTACACAAGGTGTAAGGGACGGTGTACCGAAAACTGAAAGGGCATGCTCAGTCAACGTAATTGAACAACTTTCCCAAAGAAACATTATTGGGAAATGAAAAAAAAAATATCGGCCTCTCTATACAAAATTGCAAACTTGATTGGACTTTTTTTTTCATTTCCTGAAAGTTAAATTTGCTGAAAGTTGTTCAGTTACGTTGATTGATACTTGCAAACGTGTCCCTTACACTTTGTTTACCTATGACGGTTACACGGCAGTGCGTTACCGTAATAGCCCGTAATTCTTACCGGTTGTTACAATCTCATTAGACTAAAGTGCAGCTGGAAATCGGCGGTCGCCAGTCCGTGACGCGACGTCACATCCGTCTCCGAAGAAAGCCTACATTACCTACTCTGTATATCTGGTGCATTAGGTAATTTAATAAGTCTTCTCACCCTGTCTATTCTGGTGTTAAAAGAACTTTGTTACGAGTATACCTACTGTTTGCCCTGATTTTCATACAAAAACTTTCTTCCCCTTACTTGATGCTCATCTATATGGAACTTCTATGTGCCATGGTGTGCCATGTCCTATTCAACTTTTCTGGCTTCTAGAATCAAACAACATTATTTATTTATTTAGTTCCCACTCAGGTGGGTATGGTTGTTGTTTCTTGGGTGGTGTTTGTGGCATGCAATAAATTAGCATACAGAATTTCACACGTATAGCTAAAACGGTTACGGATAGGCGTCAGTCAGTCAGTCTGTCAGTCAGTCAGTCTGTCAGTCAGTCTGTCAGTCAGTCTGTCAGTCAGTCTGTCAGTCAGTCTGTCAGTCAGTCTGTCAGTCAGTCTGTCAGTCAGTCTGTCAGTCAGTCTGTCAGTCAGTCTGTCAGTCAGTCTGTCAGTCAGTCTGTCAGTCAGTCTGTCAGTCAGTCTGTCAGTCAGTCTGTCAGTCAGTCTGTCAGTCAGTCTGTCAGTCAGTCAGTCTGTCAGTCAGTCTGTCAGTCAGTCTGTCAGTCAGTCTGTCAGTCAGTCAGTCTGTCAGTCTGTCAGTCAGTCTGTCAGTCAGTCTGTCAGTCAGTCTGTCAGTCAGTCTGTCAGTCAGTCTGTCAGTCAGTCTGTCAGTCAGTCTGTCAGTCAGTGAGTCAGTCAGTCTGTCAGTCAGTGAGTCAGTCAGTCAGGACATATTATTTTATTGACATTTTAGTGAACTATACTCATACCAAGTTTGACACTCGGAATTACTAACCGTTCTGACGATAGAGCAAAAGCAAACAAAATACGTTTCTTGTATGGCGACGCCCCCTAATTTTTTAATTTTTATTATAAGGTGATATATTTGTTTAAATATACATATTCTTTGAAATTTTCAACCAGCTACCTATGTCGGTTCATCAGATACAATTTTCAACCTACTAAAAACTACAGATTTTCGACCGTGTTTTCGACATTATGCCCCACTGTGCATCTCAGTCGCGTCCAGCTGGGGAGCACCACTTCTTATATATTACCTATGGGTATGTACTTGACTCCTGCCAAGTTTCATCCCAGCAGGTTTAGGTGCAAGGTACCCCATACAAGCTCGGCCTTAGATCTTCTATTAATAAAAAGGAATGTATTTTCGGTTGAACTTGTTTGTATTTAACACTAACACGGGTTGCGTACTATTTAACGTCAGATTAAAATAGTGACATCTATGTTGTTGTTAAGAAATTACCTGCAGAAGTTTGTTAGATGTAGAGTGACTCGGTCTCGGTAGTGTAGAGGAGAATCGGCAAAGCTCTACGAAATCTAGAGGTTACGCTCTTTTGTTGCGACGTGAATACTTAATTCATGCCTTAAAATGTAGATGGCGCTTATACAGATTTAATTTATTAAAAAAATATAATAACTTCGAAACCGTTTCGGTCTATAGAAAATCGAAAAACAGTCTCTCGAACTCGTTTTGCCTTAATACCAAAATAAAGCGTGATATTTATTGCTTTTTTTGCCAGTAATTCTACTCAAGATAACAGAACAATTTTTATTTTTCAAAAAAGTTTATGCGACTCCGTAGTAAAGTGGTCACGTGATCGACTCATTTTGTATGGGAATTCAAAAATCATTTACGAGTTAACAAATTTTCATTGGGAAAGTTGCTTGTTTTCATGAGTAGAATCGCTAGGCTTCGGGAGGAAAACAAATGAAAACTTGCGCGAAACAAATGAAACTTGTATAAAAGGAAGTTTATAAATACTACCCTTCGAGCTTAAAAAATTCCTATTATTACTTACACAAGTTTGTATTGTATCGCATTTGTTTGAAGCTTGGTATTTTACAGTAGCCTGAAAAGAGGCGGCATATTCAAAATTAAAACGCGTGTAAATACTAACTACTAACGACGATGTTAACTCGAAACCGGTCGCACTCTGTATAAATTTTACTAAATAAATAGTGGAACTAGTGTGAAAATGGTGTTTAATTACATAAATACATTGGAGTTCCATCAAGTAATAACAACACAAAGTATATCATACTAACTAATACGTTACTCGATTTTTTTATGATATAGGGAAGGAAATCCTTTCATGTAAGTAGTACTATGAGCAGTCGCACTGCATAACCCCCAACTTTTGCAGTTTCGTATTTAAGTAATTTACCCTTATGTTGTTACAATAGATTCAGATATAGATTTCTGAAGCAAAGCTAGAGCAAAGTTATTGTGACTTATTCTGTCAGCCGGAAATTAAGTGTCGCACGCTCTGTGCCGGTTTCTGATTGTATTGAGTTGGCTGCCTTGACGGAAACGGAGCTTTGTGTGACCGGTTTCTAAGGAACCGAAGCAAGCATTACTTGTACTCAATAATACCTATTCCTGCTAAGTATATCGCAGGCGAATTCCACCTCAAATATCTTGTTTTACCTGTAAAAGGGTTTTTTGCTAATTTAGCACAACATGATTATTATATATTTATTGCGCTAATATATTATGATTAAAACTTGCTTATCTTGATATGCAAATTGGAAATCTAAATTAATAGGAGAACTGATTGCTAGGTAAGTACACAAGTAGCCAAGTACATAGGTACATGTTTGCAGTTTATAGCGGATATCAACCGGACGCTGGACGTACTTGCGCGCCCTTGGCGACGTAAATGTTTCTAGATCACAATGCGTAATGAGCTTTTTGCGCCGACTGATGTCGTCAACTCCCACAGCTTCAAATGCCAAGCATCCATTAGCTACCGGTACAACTCCCGTAGGCAATTCTATTACCGACCTTTTAACAACAGAATTTGGCGACTACAACAAGGACGATAAGTTTGTCAAGATATACTTCTCAACGCCCATGTGTCTCGCCGTGTTCTGCTAGATATGATCATCAGTATAAATAGTGAGGCGAATAATATTCGGGCATTAGTCGACCGCTCTCGGTGCGAAGTGATCTTCCTTCGGATCCCAACACAGACCTCGTCGCAATGAGATCGTTGGTGGTGTTGTTTGCTGCAGTCTGCGCGGTTTGCGCTGCTCCGCTGGAAAAGAGGTCTATTGGCTTAGCGTACTCTTATGCTATTCCTGCTGCCGTATCACATCAATCTAGGGTAGATGTGCACAGTTCACCGGCTTATGTAGAAGCAGCGCCTGTGTATGCGGAGCCGGTGGTTGAGGCTCGTGCGGTGGTTCCGGCGGCGACGGTGTACGCGGCTCCTGCTGCTGTCTCGCATCAATCCCGAGTGGACGTCCGCTCATCCCCAGCTGTAGTAGCCGCTGCACCCGTGTTCGCTGAGCCCGCAGTGTATGCTCGCTCCGTGTACGCCCCAGCTGCTACCACGTACGTCGGTGGCTCCGCGGTCACCCATCAATCCCGTGTCGACGTGGAAACCTCACCCGCAGTGGTGGCTGAGCAAGTCGTCGGTCCCGCCGTGGTTGAAGCTCGCGCGGTTTGGGCTCCTTCAGTGTACTCCTCGTACTGGTAAACGACTGCAGTGATTAAGGATCCGATAGGTTTATAATTTCATTGAAATATTTATTATGTAAAATTATAAAATAAATACTTATATATTATGTTGAAATAGTATTTTATTTTTAGATTTTTAGTATGTCTAAAATTACTTACACGTGCTATACTTTTCAACTTTTCTTACTATGTGTGTAGAATTTATGTATATGATGTAATTTATAGAAAACTTATAACTAAAATAGTTTTTCATTCAAATTAAGTTTTCAAAATACCATGCGGTAGTTATAAAAGTCTGACTCTGAATTTACAAACTTCATTCAAGTACTTATCGGACTCACGCACAGAAGGTTTTTTACCAGACATCTAGACAAAATTGGTGAAAGACAAATATGTCAAATAAAAGTTTCTTGTATGGCTGTCTACTCTATTATAAAGTATACGTCAGTATTTTAATAATTTAAGATCTTATAACTTGACGTAAGATTTCCACTTTAATGACACATTCAAAGAAGATTTCAAATGCTTAGCTATACAGGGTGTAAGGGACAGCGATATTTTTAGCCCAAAAGAAGGGTTATGTGTTTTACCTGTATAAATGTATATCCGTTTCTTTGTTTCCTCGTAACTAACCGATTTTGATGAATTATTATAGTCATTATCATAGTCATTGACATGAAAAAAACGCTCCGCTTGCGCGTATTTTTAAAAATCTTTGGTTTTGAAGCAAAACAGTTTGAATTTTTGTTTAGTTCAGAGAGTTTTTTAGTCTGAAGGTTTGTTCAGATTGATTATTATTTAGTTTAAACCTGCTGTGGTTTAAACCGTAGAGAAATTTTGAAAAATGATGTTTGAATTTTATTCTGATATAAAATTATAATTTTCGCAATACCGGCCACACTGGGCGGACAAAGTCCGTCCGTCCTCAGCAGCTCTCGTCTGCTGAGCCTCTTACGGTGCATGGGATACCCGAGTGAGATACATACAGCCTTCTGTCAGACAGACATAAAAGCATCGGAGGCATATTAATGGGGTCCCGTTTTTACCCTTTGGGTACGGAACCCTAAAAAAGATTACTACCTGTTATCAACCAGGCTATAGTTATACTTATCTTCTATTTATTGATGTACGTACACTAGTATATCATCATCACTACATATTATAAAAGCGTTTTCAAAAACCGAAACTTTTTTCTGTCGTGCATGCATCATGTCTGTCTGTGATCGCTAAACTCAGGAACTGCTGTATGGATTTTGATCCGGTTTTCACTAATAGATAGATTAATTCAATAGAAAGGTTTGCGGTTATAATTTATAAATATTTATTGCAAATTAACTGAACTATGATGATGTTTGTCGATCGAGTTGGAAAAAAACGTGCCTCTTGAGAGCTTTCTGGGCGTGCGCTGCGTAAAGTGTTTCATTTATATGAAAGTTATGTATTAAAGAATTGTTGCTCTCTAAGAGCTCTAAAGAAAAGTCCGCGATAGTATTTATCTATCTTTTAAGGATTATCCATACTAACCAACTTTTTATAGCAAAAAAGTAGTGTTTCAAAATAAGGTATTTTTTTAACGTATTTTGACCCTTAAGGTACGGATCCTTATCTAATTTAAAAGTTTAGTAATAATAATCAATGAACATAAATCAAAATTGTCCTTTACACCATGTTATTTAAATGAATATCTTAGAAGATATCACAATATTAAAATCACTCTAATTAAAGTCCTTCACACTCGATGCGCATTTCCGTTGATAGCCGACCCGACGGGGCACCGGGGGCACACACGGAGGGCACACGTCGTTGCGACTGGTCGTCCGAAGCCTGATTTTTAAAATTTTAGATATGTTCAACCAATTTCGACTTTTACAGATAGTTCAAAATGAGTGTCGTTTGAATCCAGAGAAAAAAATGTATAAGATTCGATAATGTCATCAGTCAACAATAACATAGGGAAAATAATTTTCTTAGATGCTCCTGTCTTTCACACGGGCAATTGTATGTGGCCCTGTCACGTGTAACATAAAAACTCAATATGTTCATTTTTGCACCTAATCCTGAAGAAGCTATAAATGTTGTGTACAACTGGTACAACGAAATATTTTAGAATGTTTTAAAAATTGTGTAGCAAGTTTAAGACTACGTCATAATATCGTAATAAAAGGCACCACTCCACCCGTAGATTAGTGCCCGTGCGAAGCCGGGGCGGGCCACTAGTGCAATATAAAGCGATTGAGTAAAAAACCACCTCATTGAAGTTTTAAGAGAGAAAGCTTAAAGCTTTACTTTTGCAGTGTACCTATCCAATTTACGGTCGCAGCGGTACGCTAGCGTAGCATATAGCTCCCGTTTATGTCTTTTATAAGCACTAATGTTAATGAAAGGAGGTCCTAGAGTTCCTAGAGGCTGGTTCCTAGAGTTTCTAGAGTTACCAATTATTTTGGCTAACGAACTAAGAATTATCTAGTACCAAAAATCTATAATGAGATAACTGGCTACTGTAAATGAAATGGAAATCTCCAGATTCACATTTTAAGCATAAAGAATCACTTTTGTCCAAATTTAAATGTGCGAGTAAATCTTCAACAGCACAATAATTTGTAATGTCTTTTGTTAATTAGGTCTCTTTGCATGTCTACGTGGGAATGTATGAAGCATTTCTTTTTTATGAATTTTCTTGAAATAACGTAGTATAAGTTAGCAAATGTTTTTCCAACACATTTGCTCATAAAACAGCTCTATTTGCACTGTATTAAGGTCCATAATCCATATATTAAACACGCGTGCGTTTTTCATTAACATAACTTCACTAGTGCTGTAATTTTTGTCTTTTTTTATCGGCATGATGCAAGGAGTTTCTATATTTATAACATTCATAATATTTTCATGAATAAGTAAACTGTGTTCGATAATATGATAAATAAATGTTAATTATATGGAAATACTTATATTAATTAACCAACTCACTACAAATTTGTCTTTAAAGTAACAAAATATTCAATATTAAATTATTCAAGGGAGTGAGCCTTAGAACATAGACCTCCTTGCTGAGTAAGCTGTTAGCAAAGATTTTGGAAACTACGCCAGGGGGCGAGCGTTTTTCTTACGTCAATGGCTGTTAGTCAGGTTAGTGTTTTATTTTTGTTTTGTTTTTTATAGCGGCAAGGTGCAAGGAGTTTCTATATCTATAACATTCATAATAATTTAATGAATTAAGAAACTGTGTTCGATAATATGATAAATAAACGTTAATTAAACGAAAATATTGATTTTAATCAACGAACTACAAATTTGTCTTTAAAGTAACAAAATATTCAATTTTAAAATAATTTGAAAAGTAGTCTGTTTGATAGTGTAGTCATTGTCTCCTGCGCGCGCATGTATATATAAGGACTTTTTGGCAGGAACTCGACATGGGCGTTTGCCTGCTTAATTGAAATTTTGTTTTTTTGTGCATTTAGTGATTTAGTGGATAATAAAGATAGTGTGTTATGCAGTAAGTTTACTACGGAGTGCGCAGCTGATGGAGATTTCAAGTGATCTCGTGTATAAGCCCCGTTTGTGTTGTCCCAATTTCCCAAAAAGTTTACTATCGCTTTACGAGGGGAGCAAAAAGAAAGACAGGTTAAAGACATCAGAAATGGCTGTATGGGCTTTGTACTCTTTGCCTGTCCGAAAGGAAGAATGAAACAAAAAAAAATGTATATATAATCTGTGTCTTCGGAAAAAGTAATAGGCGCGCCATTTTAACAGATCTTTCTTGTTGTGTAATTAAAAAATAAATGACTTCTACAAAAAAAAAAAACAGTGATAAGTGTAGAACGTCGAAAATACTTGAACAAAAGACACAAGTCCGGTGTATCGGGTGACGTAGAAATGTGAGGAAAACGTCTACGAATTTCCTTAGGAAAAAAAGGTAAGCGAATATGATTCGTTTTATTCGCAAATGTGTTGAAAAACCTCGTAAGAAGCTTGTGCGCTTTGGTGATTACACCCTCGGCTCCATTACGCCCTCGCCTGCGGCTCCGGCTGCAATTTCTGAGCCTCGGCCGTAATATCAAAAATAGCGCACGTGCATCTTAATATGTAAGTGAGAGTGTGTGTCTCCGCTAACAAACTGCTGTGCAGTTTGGCGGGCTCATTGTTTATGTATGCCGAGGCTTTTGAAATTTTTTTTTTTACTAGCCTATACTGTCCCACTGCTAGGCAAAGGCCTCCCCCATACATTTCCATTCCTCCCTATTTATTGCGACTATGGGCCACTGGTCTCTAAAAGCATCCAGATCATCTCTCCACCGCTTCTTGGGCCTTCCTCTGCCTCGGCGTCCATCATTACATTTATTTATTCTATTTAATGTTGGGAAACATACTAGCGAAACGCGATTTAAAGTAATTTATTTTATATGGTTATTGCTTTTTTACTTTATTTGAACACGTAAATATGAAACTTTTCTACTTTAGCCTGATTTAGTCAAGCTTCGTTTCACAGTAAGTAAGTACGTACCCTAAACCAACGAGCATGTATGAAAGGATTGACGAAAGTACAGGAAGCAAGGGAAGTATGTCAAGATCGTAGCAGGTGGAGGACTGTGGTCTCTGCCTACCCCGACGGGAAAGAGGCGTGATGTTATGTATGTATGTATGTATTCGTTTCACAATAAGATTTTAGGCGCCATATGTCGTAGGTACTAACCAACTACAATTTTTTTATAATAACTGTATATTCTTTCTAGATTAGGGTAAGCACAAAAATTATATTTAACAAATGTTATCATTACTAAGGTTGTAACCCGTAATCTTTGACTTTGTCAACCACGCCATACAGATCATCATCTGTTTTCACTATGAAAATTAATTAAGTATTTTCAATATTTTACGGAACGTTATTGCGTGGTTATGCTGGCTCGCGTAATAACTGCGTCCGTGTCGGAAGCACGCTTTACAAGAGCAAAAACCAAGATTCAAAACCTAACAAGAGCTAGGCCGCCTATACTTTCATTATGACACTTGACATTGCCGTTTTACTAATAATCAGAAGGTTCAAAATAATGAGCAATTATTTTTTACAGTTATAAATTATTTGTGTTATTAGGAATATTATTTCATAATTAACAAATTTTATTCTTACATTTTATAGATCAGATTAATTTTTTTTTCTAAATCTTTTAATCACTAGAATAGGTTCAAGAATAGGTACCCCGAACATCATTTTTTATCAAAATTAATTAGCGAGAACATCATATTGACTTATTGTATTTTATTTAGTGTAATCTAGGTTGTTGTGAATAAAATTAAGACTGCACTCTGCGCACACTAGCGCTCTCATCAGAATTTAATTGATTTCTTTGAATTGGAGACAAAAATTAAAAATTTAAGCCCGTTAACAAAACAGCGTTATTTTAAAGTATAACAATTAGCTTTATGTTATCTTGTTTATTCAAAATCCTTTGAACGGAACGCGGTGGCCACCAATTTCCGTTTTAAGGATTTTGAATAAACAAGATAACATTAAGCTAATTGTAATTAATAGTTTGTAATGCTGTCCTGACAAAGAACACTTTATCGGGCTTAAATTTTTCATTTTTGTCTCCAATTCAAAGAAATTAATTAAATTCTGATGAGGGCGCTAGTGTGCGCAGAGTGCAGTCTTAATAAGTCAATGCAACTTAGAATTAGTGCCTCAAATATCATGTATGTCATGACTATTTAAAATCTTATGAGAACGTTTTCAGTGTCACAAAGAGAAGAGACTGAAAATCTAAGTAATTAATGAAAGAATTTCAATATCCGTGCATTGTATGAGAAAAGCACTATACAAGCTTTGGCCAAAACCAGGTATTGATGGACTCACGTATGTGAGCCTCGGCTTCGCCTCTGCCCACATTATCACGTTCGTTCCTTAATACCCGTTTTTTCGACCGCTGCAATAATGTACTATTGTCCAACAAATTTTGGCTTTTCATGGAGAATTCCATCCCGCACATTTATACGATAAAATGTCATATATTCTTCCCCATTTTTAAAAACCGGTCAAGTGCGAGTCGGACTCGCGCAACGAGGGTTCCGATATACCTATAGTATTTTTAGAAACAATAACCCTTATTCGAGATGCCACGTATGTTCGTAAAGCAATGTTAGATTACATAATAGGCAAAAATAATCCTAAGTCATAAAAAAGCATGTGGTCAAAATATGCACTCTGCCCGTTCTGTGCATTTGTGTTGTATGAGAGTCTGTTTCCACTGTACTTTTTAAAAGCCTCTTAAATTTTATTTTAATTTTAAAAACTAAAATTTTTATTCATTTAAGAATTTGAAAGACGAGCAATTCACCCCCACAGTCAATAATAGTTCATTAAGATGCTAGTGCGCTGTTTTGATTATTAGGCTCAGAAATTGCAGCCCGAGCCGCAGGCGAGGGCGTATTGGAGCCGAGAGTGTAATGACAATGCGTACGTGCATCTTATGACGTTTTTCAACACATTTGCGAAAAAATACTAAACTTTGCTAACCTTAATGTCCTTCGCACGTCCACCGGAACATTTTTCGGCTGCACAATGTTCGTGTTTTCTTTTATTTTAGACAGTTAGGGAACAGTATTTTTTAAAAGAGGACTCTTTTAGAAATAACTACGATAATAAACACCAGAAATATCTGTAAATATATGGAGCGCATAATTTCTTTTTCAGCGGGCACAGATTATACGCGTATTTGTGAGGCACAGGATAAACTGCACAAACAGCCTACTCTTCAAATTATTTTAAAATTGAATATTTTGTTACTTTACAGAACAATTTGTAGTTATTTAGTTGATTAAAATAAATATTTTCGTGTAATTAACGTTTATTTATCATATTATCGAACACAGTTTCTTAATTCATGAAATTATTATGAATGTTATAGATACAAAAACTCCTTGCACCTTGCCCTTAACGTTAATATATACATACATAAAAAGAAAGGACGGGTTGCACTCCGGAGTGCCGGCAGAAGTGAGAACTTAAACATCAACGTTGTGCATTTTTGAATGTTTTGGAATGGTTAGGGAATAATTTCGCACGAATTGTCTTAATTATCAGTATAAAAGTACATACAATATTCATTTATTGCGCTATCCTAGACTACACATAGACAATCTTCGTCATATCTGAAAAAAAAAGTGCCAAGCGCCGCTAAAGAACTGACGCGACATCTGACGCGAATTTAAATTTTTTTACCGATCTAAAAAAATGCCAAGCGCCGCTAAAGAAGTTTTCACTTTAATAAAATAATTGTCTAAACTTTATACATTAGGGTACAAAAAATTATATTCAACAAATGTTGTCATTACTAAGGTTCTAACCAGTAACCTTTGACTTGGCGGGCAGGGCACAGGGGCAGGGTCACTACCAATCACGTCATTACGATCATCATCTGTTTTTCACTATGAAAATTAATTAAGTATTTTCATTATTTTACGGAGTTGTGTGGACTGTGGTTATGTTGCCTCGCGTAATAACTGCGTCCGCGTCGGAAGCACGCTTTCCGCTATTCAAACCGAGTTCAAAACCTACCAAGTGCGAGGCCGCCTACTTTCATTATGACACTTGACATTGCCGTTTTACTAATAATCAGAAGGTTTAAAATAATGAGCAATTATTTGACCAGTCTCAGTATAAAAGCGATGAAACTGAAGTACACTGTATCAGTCAACCGCCAATCGGTTTGAAGTGATCTTCTAGTTCGTCGATCCAATAACACAGACCACGTTCAATATGAGAGTGCTGGTGGTGTTTTTCGCTGCAGTGGCGGTAGGTTGCGGCTCGCTGGTGCCCGCGCAGCCCCCGCACCACCCCGCCGTGGTGCTGGACCCGCACGGCCGCCCGCTCGACACCGCGGAGGTGATCAACGCCCGCGCGCTGCACCTGCAGGCCAAACTGTTGGAGCACTCGCCCCTCGTCCACGCTGCCCCCATCCGCGCTGCCCCCATCCACGCCGCTCCAATTGCCCTCGCCCACTCCGTTCCCGTCGCCGTTTCCCATCAGTCCCGTGTGGACGTGCACTCGAGACCTGCCGTGGTCACGCACGCCGCCCTCGCCACCCCTCTGCTGGCCCACTCCGCCCTCGGCTATGGACACGGGCTCGGCAGTCACTGGCTGCGCAAGCGCTCCCTGGGACAGATCGCGTACGCCGCACCCGTCGTCGCGCACGTCGTTCCCTCCGCCGTGTCTCACCAGTCCCGTGTGGATGTGATCTCTAGCCCAGCTGTAGTGTCGCACGCCGTGCACGCCGCCCCTGTCGTGGCGCAAGTTGTGCACGCCCCTGTGGTGGCGCACGTGGCTCCCGCCGCCGTCTCCCACCAGTCCCGCGTGGACGTGCGCACCAGCCACCCCGTCGTGTCCCACTCGGTGGTCGCCGCTCCCGTCGTCGCCGCCCACTCCGCCTGGCCCGCATACGGTCATGATCTCAGCCATCTCCTGAAAAAGAGATCGCTGGCTCTGGCTCATGTCCTTCCCTCTGCCGTGTCTCATCAGTCCCGCGTGGATGTCATCTCCAAACCCGCTGTAGTGTCACACACTGTGCATGCTGCCCCCGTGGTGGTCGCCCATGCCGCTCCTATCTACTCTCAAGCTCTCATCACTCCTCTGGCTCACTCCGCTATCTGGTCCGCTCCGGCCGCTCATTGGTCCCACTCTCCCTTGGCTCTCGCCGCTCACTGGTAAAGCGAACATTGGATTCGACGTACTATTATGTAGTTTTCGTTTTAATATTCTATTAAAATGAATAGACAATTAATAAATTATTTATTTTATTTTTTTATTTTATTTTATTTTGTTTGGAAAACTTACAGCCTTATTTTTTAAATAATATATCTGTATTATCAATTACCTGCTCTGCTTTTAATTATAGCGCTTGTACTAGTAAGATCTATAATGCCTTCAATATAGCGCCTTTTCTTAATTTACGTTGTGTATAAGTTATATCACAGCTATTAGTTTTCCGCTGACGGGAATTGAGATAAAAGCACCATTTCCTATACAAGTATTTTCTCGTTTTCTGATATGCACCCTTTGGGTTCGAAACCAAAAAAATTGTGTATGCTTCACCTATTATACTCGTAGTAACTATTCTTTTCCCAAAGCTTCCATGGGAAGAGAAAAATGGCTTAAAAATTCGGTAGGTACATGGGTACCGTAGGTACTTTTTTTTTTATAAATTCATCTATTTGGTTATCGGGTTTTTTTCTGACTCGGGGTGCTGCTCAAAACCTCACTTCACTTTTTGACTCGATCCTTTCATACTAAAGATTTGTAAGTACTCGTATCGTGATTTTAAAATTTTAAGGTGGTCGTCGAAGAAACCGAGATAGCCATGGCGAACTAGATGGCGCTATGGGAGCATCATTCGTGGTTTTTATCGATTGTTTCGTAATTGAGATAGAATTAAAACAAAATTCTTGAGTTGGCGGGTGCTCTTATTTATTTTTCATCGATCTAGTAATAGTTTAACGTAAGTTAATTGCTTATTCTCCCGTGTATTGGTCAAATCTACGAAATCTGCAGTCACGCACACTAAGAGACGCGAATTTTGAGCATGTGTGAGTAATTCATTCATAATAAATCTTGCGTATTATCTGTCAATTTGAATAACTTCGTCAACGCTGAAATCGTTTAGTTTCTCCTTTTATTTGTTGATTGAATTGAATAACCTTCGTAATTATAAATTTGATTTAGTCTAGGTAGATTCAAAGACGTTTTCATGTCAAACTTAATTAAGGCCGTATCAAGCCAACCAATGATTTTTGTAGTCGCGGTCGCGACATTAGGGTGGGCCACCTGAAAGTAAGTGGTCACCACCGCTCATAACACACAATAGTAAGACAGCAAAGCGCGTTGCTTACCCAAAAAATTAAGGAAAATCTAAAGCTCCACGAAATGACTTCAAGCTTAAGATTGATGATTAGATCATGTACAGATATAGAAGTTGCTAAAGATTTTGAAAACATCTTTACGGATATTCCAGTTTCAACTACCAAGTCCTTGAATTCAACTACCACTCTTGCCAAATCCTATCTACATCAAAATGTTGATGTTTGTGTAGTAGATTTTAAATTTAATTAAATCTATGATATTGATGTAATAAAAGCCTTTCAAAGAATAGTACCAACCCATCTCTACCCGTGGGTGTCGTAAGAGGCGCCTAAGGTGATTGTGACTGGAGTTTGGACAGCAATGTCCTCCTGTATATCATATCATCTTTATCACTACGGTCTCTTACAACCGCGTTCCATGGTATCGACTGCAACGCTATCAAGCGTGGTCACTAGTTACTTCCCGTTCAACTTATACCATGTGTTTTTGCCGGATTTCTGGGGAGCTCCTTGTCCAGCAGTGGCCGTTTCATGGGATGTTATGATGACCTACATAAATTTTCTGAAACTACTTGGAGATAGGTACTTCAAAGCCCATTTTGTTGTTTGTTTAGGTATAACGGGAAAGGCTCACAAGCTACAAAAAAGCCTTGAACATTAAATGAAAAGCCCAGAAAATATCAGTCTCCTTAAGTACCTAGGTATGTCCATACTAGGAAGATTATTAATGTTGGCTAAAATCAAAATTCATTTATAAATAAATACAATTTTATTACCTTCATCATAGAATAAAATAGGTACATGATTCAACAAAATAGTTAAAACATAACTTCAGTTGCTGAAAGTGTCTTTCAAGTTTAATCAGTCGTCTTGAAATATGAAATACTAGCTGTGCCCACAACTCCGTTCACGTAGAGTTCACGTAACATTTTATTTCCATGACTGCATTTTTCCCGACAACCAAACCTGAAAAAATATGACAAATTTTTATCTTTTAATTGCTCCAGCCATGAATAATATCATAACAAATAGGCTCTTGGTACAACTTTCCAAATAAGAATAAAATTAATACAAATTGGCCGGTTTCGCTTGTCACTTTGTATGGAGAAGCCATAAAATATTTTGTGAATTCACAAAAGTAGTGTACAACAAAATGTAGTTCTGTTTCTTGAGTAGAGCCCGAGAGGCTTGCAAATATGTCTACTAAATAATATAGAGGTACACAATTGCCTACAACACTTACGATATAGGTACCCAAATCAGATTTCTCCACATCTTGTAGATCCTGTGTTGATCTTGTTGGTATTATTGGTATCATTGCATCCTGTTTTAGTGTGCATAAATTTTTAACTGGTTTCCTAGTAAGAAAAAATACAATTTAGTCACAAGTCACACACAATCCGTCCAAGCAAAATATTAACTTAGAAAGAGTAGATATATAACGTACCTACGTTACATACATTACATTACGTTAGTATGTACCTATTTATTATTATGTATTAGAGTCTAAAAAGACAAAGCCACAAAACAGACACTGTAATAAAAAAACCTAGGCTATCAGTTAATAACCTAAAACTACTAAATACTTACGACGTCGTTTCTGTTCCATGATATCGATACAATCCAGCTCGCAATCGCTTGGGATTAACTTTACGTCCAGTGTAATTATGTTTTGTGTAGGCACGTTTAATTATCAGAGCATTTAAGAAAACTTTTACAGATTGTTTTGATGGCCAGGTTTCCTCACATTTCCGTAGTTCACCTTATGTCACTTTATCCGTGACTAATATTTTACGTTCCTTGTGAGGCCGCCGGTGCAAATAGGTCTCGAAACGTTGGAAAAATAAGTAAATAACCGAAAAATAATAAGTTTTAAATTCGCAAGCGTGCGTTCGAAAACTACTTGGCATTTTTTCGTTCTTTTAGGAATAAAACGGAAAATATCGTGAATAAATAGTGGTTTACTACATTTTAATAAGTATTTGCATATCAAAATTTAATAAAAAAAATACAGGTCTTAGTTATTGCACCCTGAAAAATTTCATATTTATTTTCTTAAAACAAGGCGAAGTAGCGTTTTATTTCAGAACGTACTGTACGTGAATAGCGTACCCCCTGAGCCTGGTTTGAAAAGGACCATACTTATTTAGGTAGAGATTTAATCACTACAATTTGTAGATTACGAATAGGTCACTGCAGATTTCCTGCTCATTTGTTTAGACTTAAATTAGCTAATAGTCCTTCTTGTGAATATTGTAAATATGAATTTTGTGATTTGGATCATTTATTCTTTGTATGTCCTGAATTTAATTTACAGCGTTTATTGTTGATTGGCCAATGTCAGGAGCATTTTTAGCCTAATAATTTTCCTCTAACTCTCCAAGATTTACTAAAATTTCCTGAAATTTATAGGAGTTTGTTTGAGTTCTCTATATTTACTACTGGTAAATTGTAACATTTGTTATATGTAAGTTTTGTGATTTGTTTTTATTTCTTTTTTGTTAATATAAATAGAAAGTAAGGAAGTATTTAGGTAATTTAGGTTTAATTTCTTATATTGTAATTTGTGTACTGTTTAGGCTGATAGTCTAGTTGCTAAAGCCTGTAATAAATGAAAAAAAAAATGAATAGCGTACACTTATCTATGTTGTGTAATTGATACGCACACATAGAGAAAACGGATAATATTTGTGTATCTTTCAAAGCCTTATAACTTCGTTAATATCCGATTGAACGCAAATTTTATTTGATCGGCGGAAACAAGATTTTTTTATAATTTTTTTAATGTTGCTTGATAACTTAACACCAATGTGGTCTTAGCATGTATTGGTCAAACGTTTTGTATGAAAATGACGCCTCAGCAACCGTCTTAAATAATTAATATGAATTAAGAAGAGTCAAATCTGAAAGTAATGTTAGGATTTTTCAAAAAAAAATTTTACCTATATATAGATTTTACCTAACCCCAGTTTTTTTAGCATTAGAAATTGAGTAAACAAAGAAGCAGTGGTAGTTAAACTTTTTCCACAAACAACAATTCGTTCTTGACAATTATTATACTAGGTTGGGTAATAAGTTCTGTCACAATTACTTTATTAAATAAATTGTACAACTTTTTATGTTAGTTTAAAATGTATATATTAAAAGAATGGTAAATTGGAAGTAGATCAAAATGTTGGTTAAATTATTCTAAATGCCCTCTCTGATTTTGAATACAGGCTCTCAACCTCCGTGGCCGATCGTCGATCGCTGCACGCACAACGTTCATGTCTATATCAGCTGCTGCTTTAATTAGGGATGCTTTGAGAGACTTTAAATTCTGGTGAGGTTTAGCGCAGACTCTCTCCTCTAAATGTTGCCACATTTTGTAATCCAACGGATTCAAGTCTGGGCTGGAGGAGGGATATTCTTCATGCCTGATGAAGTCTATTCCATGGGCAGTCATTCAATTTTGCTTACTTGCTGCCCTATGAGCTGGCGCAGAATCTTGTTGGAAAACCCAGTGTCTGTTTTCGAATATTGTGTGAGGAAGACGTTCTACAATGTTTGAAATCACCGTATTTTGGTACACTAAGACCCGTATTGATAAATCCCTCTCAAAATTTTCCCCAAGACCATGTCAGCTAACTTAATTATCAAGATGCAATTAGCATCTCAAAATCTTGCTACTTAATAAACTACTATCCAAATACCAATCTCAAGTGTCCGTCTTTGAGTCAAACGTCAAAAGAGCAAAAATAATTTATGGTCAAGTGGTCGTCTAGTGGTTAAGTGGTCGTCTAGCGTTCAAGTGGTCATGTAGTGGTTAGCTGCTGGTCATGTGGTCGGCTGGTGGTCAAGAGGTAGCATTGTCTATGTATGGGGTAAACGGTCATCTGATTCAAGCACTGAAATCTCTCCATGAGGATTTCAGTACATTTTCCTACAAGCAACTAAGGTTGTCTGGTAGAGATCGCTTTAAGCGATAAGACCGCCTTTGTCCACCCTGGTTTTAAGAGTCTCCTGTGTATTGTTTTGTTTTTGTGTGACAATAAAGAATTTATCTATCTATAGCCGAAAAACTGGAAATAATAAAAATAGCAATTATAAGCTGTAGGTATTCAGTTGCCAAATTACGACGAGTTCTCATTTTCCATCTCATGCCATATAGGATTTAATATGGGATCCCCTTGAAGGTAAATAAAAAATCTGTTATTGGCTGGCACCGACTCCAAAATGAACTCTTTTTTAAATTATTTTATTTTACAAAATTTAGTGTTAAGCAAACACCGTAAGGTACAGGTACTACTAGGTGGTTGGTAACACTGACTGGATCCGGTTGTAGAACCATGACCTGATGATCACTCTTTATGACCGGCAAGGACAAACGACTTAATAGGCCTTCCGAAGCACAAAAAACGCGGTGTTGTCATATTACTATTTACAATCGCGACCCCACTAAAAAGAATCGAGCACTTCATGGATATCTAAAAAGTAATAAGCATAGATAGGTACGTACACGAGGTGTCACGTCGGTGGAAACAATTTGACCTTGAGCGGGTCTCTTGTTTGGGCGTTCGTAGCGTACTCGTAGCGCTGGTTCAGCTGACTACAGCTTACACTGGTTTTGTCTCTACGTGCTCGCTGCCGTGCGTACTCTTACCATGGCATCTCCAAGACGACTGTAACACTAGGACCCTAGGTACAAGTTAAGATACCTAAAAAACCATTAAACAGCTGGCTGGGAGCTGAAAAATATCTTAGAAACGCATAAAAGTTGAGAAATACTACAAAGTTAATGAAAATGGACATTAAGATAGGTTAAAGGATATGTAATCATATAAAAACATTACTTAAAGCAGTTAAAAGTAGTATTTACAATGGTTTATAGGAATATCTTTCCATCAAGCGTCAATTTAGAACAAAAATCTGCCTGTATTGAAATATTCATACGAAAACGGGCTATCGAAGCCGTTTTGGCGGGAAACTACGCGGTAGAATCCGTGTACAACTGCGCGATCTGTCGTTTTATATTACGAAGTATACTTATGGGGAAGACGGTCGCCGAGCAGGCGGCGGACCGAATCCAAGAAATATTGGCAAATGGATTAATCACATGAAATGTGATAATATGAGACTTAATTAATACGAAAGGCATTTCGTATAATATGTAGGCAGACGCTTAGGCCCCTGTTCGAAACACTGAAAAGTATAACATGAAACAAATACTTATCGAACCCGTCTGCATGGTGATTGGTAGTGCATGGCATGATGGAAAACTCAAAAAGTTTGGGTTTTCTTATATTTCTGACGAAAAATATAAATGATCGGGGCAAGTTGGGAGATGTTTGCGATGTTATTGAAGGAATGTGGTACTGTTCTGAGTAAAGCAGAGATTGTGTTAGCGAGACGTGAAAATCCGGTACACGAATCGATGCTTGCTTGGCAGTTGCGGCACTTTCGACGATGACAAGCTTACAGTCTCTTTGTGTTTTGTACGACGAGAGCTTCTTGAAGCGGCGCGCCTGGAGTTCGCTATCATGAGCTGCTTGTCTGAATTACACAACTATCTTGCCTAACACTGTTCAGCTAATAGTGCGTAGAATGATAAAAGTCCGTATCCTGAGTGCTATGAACAGTACGGCTACGGTGATGATATGTTGGTTTCGTCATTGGAAATGTCTAAAAGTATGTCTCCGATGTATCAATCACTATTTTTAAATGACACATAAAAGCAAGTAGCTTGAATTTGCCTTCAATATTTGTCTAGGCGCTACCTTGTGATTTAAAATAACAATCTTGCGATTCGTGCATTGAGCAAATGTGCTAAGTAGTGCAGAGCAGATGGATATTGACTAGGGCCTACATTTATAGATAAGGACTTTGGTTGGCGTTTTCAATATTGGCTAAAGTCACGTCGATGGATGTAGATCTTGGTTGTGTACGTCGCTCATAGAAATATGAACAGCAACAAAATGCTAAATTGCGCTTCTTGCGAGAGGTGAAATGAATTCATACAAGTTATCTTTGATGATCGTTGAAGACAAGTTTGCGAACGCTATTAAAGCCTTTGGTGATGGCTTTTCGGAGTTGTACCCAAAGCCATGTTAGTAAACGTACTAGCATGTACTAAGAGTCTGGAACTTCTTATGTTGGACAGAGAGTTTTCATATTTCTGCAGAGCACAAGTATGACAGTTATAAAACCACGAATGAAAACCCCAAATAAACGATGGGAATAACGCCTCATATGTCTTATGGCAAAAGTGGGTTGCCAAGACTATACTGAATAAATCATTCTATCATACAAATACGCGCTAGACGTGTAGAGCAGAAATAAATGAGGAGTAATAGCAGTTATGCTATAAAAGTTCATGCAGATTATGGAGACTCTCTGAGGGACATGATTGTTCTACAGAACTCGGTCAATATTTGGCTTCGGCCACCTTTTTATTTATTAAACTGACACTTTTGGGCCGCAGCCTCGATTTCGGTCGGCTGTTGGTCCTGACTTGGAGAAATCCTCGTCTGTCCTACGGGACTCAAAATAAAAGACGACACAGACGTAAGTTGTTTCGATAGATCTTCTTATGTTTCTGTTTTCGCCATGGAGGTCAATATTTGGCTTCGGCCACCTTTTTAATTCATTAAATTGTCACTTTGGGGCCGCAGCCTCGATTTCGGTCGGCTGTTGGTTCCGACTTGGAGAAATCCTCGTCCACCGCTGGAATCACATTAGGCTTTTGCCTAACCCTGGCTTCGGCCTTTCACCAACAATGGGCTTCGGCTCCAACAATGGGCTTCGGCTCCAACAATGGGCTTCGGCTCCAACAATGGGCTTCGGCTCCAACAATGGGCTTCGGCTCCAACGGTGCTTCGGCACGGGCTTCGGCCCAAATCAAAAGACTGGCTAAGCCGGCATACCCTTTCCCCGTTGGGGGGAGCACATTGCGCACGTTGGTGTGTTGGTAGGTGCTCATCGTGGGCCGCGAGTGGTGGAGCGGACCATCTCTCCCACCCTTTTTTTTATTTTTTTATTTTATTTTAAGATAAAGAATAGAAAACGGGAGAGCTATCATCTTAGGCCTCGCATAGGCAGGGCTTAAGATGAAAAGGGAATGGGGTGTGCCGTTTATAGCCTTGCCTAAAACATAAATAGGTTACACTGAAGGGGCAGTGATAATCACTTAAAAAGTGAAGCGATAGATAATTAAAGAGTTACTAGGTTGAATCCTTTTGATGGCTACAATTGCACTGAAGGGGCAGTGATAAGCACTTAAAAAGGGAAGCGATAGATAATATAAAGGTTACCTACTTGTTATGAATCCTTTTGATGGCAACAACATGATCCTCAAAAAGAGTTTGGGCTACTATTCACATGTAGTAAGTCCTACCACAAGTCGATCAAAAATTTAATGTTTAAAGGCCTAAATAAAACATTCAATGTATTTTAATTTTCAGCTTTCTCCGGAGTTGTAACGATGTTGATCTACTTGGACACCCAGATTGATTACGTTTAAAAGCGGATTTGTCGGGATCAAAGGACCAAGTAAATAGATCATTTAAAAATTAAGTGTAAGCACATCAATTGTATTGGTGTGCCCAAGCTTAACGAATTTGCTTTGTCTTCGGACATAAAACTGTCATACTCGGTGGATATCTCTCTAATTCCGTGCGGAATAGATAATGATATAGAAATTTGAGAAAAGATCTTGTGAAAGAAACTCGCTATGATCTTATTGTGTCAGTTCAAGGGACTGCGCTGCTGGAACACTTGTGTTTTGGCTAAATTAAAACCTTCTAACGAATATCTCAGTATTTGTCTGAATAGAAAATACTTATTCTATTAAGTAAGGTTATAGGTTCAGTTACAATTTGGTGCCGTGACCAGGATATGGATCAACGATCTATTTCTTGATCCGGTATTGGTTGTGGCTAAACATACGTAGGCTTCTTAAGCCTACAATTTGTTGTCCGTGAAAGAGGAATGAGCGAGCATGTTGTGGCCTAGAAATATGTTCTTCCATCTTAAAAAGGTTACTAGTTCAAATAATAACCAAAGTTTCTTTTGTTACAGGGTACAACAAAGAAATATCTAAACTAATGAGCATATGAATATTAAAAGCAAAAGTGGAAATATAACGTTTGTATAAAGTGAATAAATATAATAAAGTGGCTGAGGACCACTAAAGTGAAGTGACACAAAAATATAAAAAGTGGATAAGGACCACCAAAGTGCAGTGACACTTAATAGATTAAGTGATATTGTTAGTAAAAAGGACTATAATTAAAAAGTTTCAAAAGAAACGTAACACAACATGTCGGACACAGAAGAGGAAGTGCAAGTTCCGGTAGAGGACGTGGAGGAGATATACGAACCCCCCAAGAAAAAGATAAAGGGTAAGAAGGGGAATAGCCCTGTCTTTCAAGTAGAGGAGAAAAGGGATGCTCCTGAAATGTCAAAAGAATTTACCCTTCTTCACAAAATGATACAAAGACAAAACCGTATATTGGACATTAAGTTGAGCAAATTAGAAGCGGAGATCAAGCAAACCGCAGAAGCTCAGAAAAGTTTACAAGTCCAAAATCGACCTACATCATCTAATAGGACATCACCTGTGTCGGAGCAACCAGATCCGCTTGCAAACCGACAAATTATGTATTCGATTACTAACCTTAATTCAGAGAAGCCCAAATTTAACGGCAGAGGAAAAACTCACCCTGTGACCTTTTTAGAAGACTTAACGTCTTATATTAAGAAAGTGCCAACACAAGGAAAAGGATTGGACATTGTGATTGAGTGCTTAGAAGGTCAGGCAAGAGATTGGGCAAGAGTTTATAAGGAAAGGTGGAGTGAATTCGATGATTTTAAAAGGGACTTTTTACAGACCTTCTGGAACGAGGTCGAACAGAATAAAGTGCGAAGAGAAATCGTTAGTGGAAAGTGGGACAGAACAAAAACACCCACTATGTTAGCTCACTTCATGAAGTATGCTGGACAAGTGAAGCTATTAAATTGCCCTTTGACAGATGCACAGTTAATTGCTGATTTGATGAGGCATTTTCCACGAAACGTGCAACAGTTGTGGACATTATCAAAGAGGAATGAAATATTGTCCGCAACACAGTTCTTACACGAATTAGACTGCATAAACCAGTCGGAAGAAGACGCTCAATTAACAAGATCCTCGGGTAGCAACATGCACGCTCCATCAGGAGCGACAAAAACAAACAACAGATACAAGGAGTGGAGAAGGCCAAAAGAAGACAACACGGGTTCCACGCGAGGCAGTACTGGTGGGGTGAAGGCGCCCACCGCACCGGTTGCTGCATCCATGGAAACAGTGAAGTCCATCGAAGAAGCTCCAAAAAACTGAATAATGCTGAGTGCGTAGTTGTCCCTAAGCACTCAGCTTCAAATAAGGGCACAGCTCTACAAAACAGTTCGATCGGTTATCAAATAATGTTAAAGCAAGGCTGGAAACCGGGCCAAAGTTTGGGTAAACATAATAATGGCTTAAAGAGACCGATCGAAGCAAAAGGCCAGTCGGGGCGAGCTGGTTTTGGTTTTATAAATATCATAGAAAGTATATCAGGTCTCATTAAAGACCGGTTTAATTTGCTTTCAGCTGAAAAAATGATTCCTAACAAAGATTTAAACACAGTATTCGAAGAGGATGAGAAGACAAAGGAATTACTGGAAGGAATAAGGCCTGATATCTCAATAATTTGTGAAAAGCTCACAGTCAAGGCTTTGTTAGATACGGGCTCAGATATAACATGCATATCAGAAGAGCTCTATAATGAGTTGATCCACAAAAACCCTAAGTTGTCCGTTATGCCTGTCAAAGGGTTCCAAATAAAGGGGGCTGTGGGTCAACGCTCTTCTAGAATCAATAAACAGATTATGCTACATGTTGATCTAACAAAGGATTTATCTTTAGACATTCCATTTTTGGTTGTGCCCAATCTATCAAGGTCAATGATTTTGGGCTTTGATTTCATGTTGCAATATAAAGTGGAAATACAAATAGAAAAGGGAAAATATGGCGTTTGCATAGTACACGGCCGAAAGCCGATTTTTTTTCCATTTAAGGATTTTAAAAGTGTATATTGCATTAAAAGTGGCAAAGATCAAAACAGTGTAAATATCAGTAAGAGGTTTGAGGCTGATGTGAATATTGGATGCAAGTCTGACCACAGAGGTAGAGAAAAGTTAATTGAAATATTACGGAAATATGAGTCATTGTTTACAGACAGATTGGGCAAAGCAAATTGCTATGAACATGAGATTAAAATGGAACACGAAAGACCCATAGTAAATAGGAGTTATCCAATACCGTACGCTTATAAAGCCAAGATGGCAGTTAAGTTGGACGAATTAGAAAAAATGGGTATAATTACAAGGGCATCAACCCCATACTCGAGTCCATTAACATTTACGCTGAAAAAGGATGGCGTTGATATACGTGTTTTATTAGACGCCAGAGGAATTAATAAACATATGGTGGCTGAGACAGAGAAGCCACCTATGCAAATAGATGTGATCAATTCCTTCCATGGAGCAAAATTTATTACCACGATAGACTTAAACAATGCATATTTTCAAATACCAATCAGCAAAGAAAGTCAAAAGTATACTGGGTTTACTTTCGAGGGTAAATCTTATGTATACAATGTTTTACCTCAAGGATTAAAGACCTCTGTGGGAAGCTTCAGTCGAGCGATGGACATCATCCTTGGGCCTGATGTTAGGGAATTTTGTGTTAACTATTTAGACGATTTAGCCATCATAACGTGTGGCTCGATTGATCTTCACCTGGAGCATATTGATCGAGTCTTACAAAGGTTACACCAGGCCGGGTTGACATGTAACTTACAAAAGTGTGATTTCATTTGCAAGGAAGTAAAGATGTTGGGATTTATAGTTTCAACAGAAGGCATAAGAACAGACCCAGAGAAAGTCAAAGCAATAAGTGAATTTCCAATTCCAAAGAAGGTGAAACAAGTCAGAGCCTTTTTAGGGCTCTGTAATTTTTATCGCCGATTCATACCTGATTATAACAGAAACATTATGCCTTTGTGTGAATTATTGAAAAAGGGGAAAAGGTGGATATGGAGTGAGAAAGAACAAAAAGCTTTTGATGAGCTTAAAAACCGTTTTATAAAAACAATTATGCTCCATCATCCAGACTTTAGCAAACAGTATTACATTCAAACAGACTGCTCCGGAATTGGATTAGCAGGAGTATTATTTCAACTTGGAGACGATGGAAATATGAAAATACTTGGATTCCACAGTAAAGCCTTGAAAGGAGCTGAATTAAATTGGACAACTACAGAACAAGAATTTTACGCCGTAATCAGTACTTTTAAGAAGTTTGAGACTTATTTGAGAGGAGCAAAAGTGATAATCAGAACAGATCACAAGGCATTACTATTCGTTAACAACATGAAACTCTACAACAGTAGAGTGACGAGATGGATTTTGTTCTTGGAACAATTTGAATACACTTTTGAACATGTAGCTGGAAAGTTGAATATTGGAGCAGATATCTTATCACGTTACCCTCCTAGTAGTGAAATCATACAAGAGGAGAAAGCGATTTGCCCAGAAATTGCTTATACTGAGAGTGATCCCAATAAGGAGTTAAATAAAAGGTTGAGGAATATAAGGAAGCTGCAGGAAGTAGATCCTGTAGCTTCCGAAATTTTTCAGGACTTAAATAAAGAAAAACAAGAAAGCATAAACAGATTAACCCCACATTGCTCTATTAGAGATGAAAAACTACATATGGAGGTGAACGGCAAAGATGTCTTGGTTCTTCCTGCTGCATTAATAGAAGCTGTCACTATGCAAGTCCACGAGGAGATGGGACACCAAGGAGCATATAAAATTATAAAATACATCAGAGATCGTTTTTATTGGCCTAATCTGACAAGAGATATAAAGCGAATTTTGAACAAATGTCACATTTGTCAATTGGCAAAATGTAATAATTTTAAATATTTTGGTCCATGTCAATCGATAGTAACACAGAATATTGGAGACTTAGTGATGGCGGATATCTATGGACCCCTACCGAGTGGGAAGTTTGGATATCGATATGTACTGGTGGTACAGGATTCTTTCAGTAAGTTTGCAAAACTTTACCCGATGAGAAATGCTACAGCAAGATCAGTAGTAACAAAAATTAAACAATTCGTACAAATCATAAAGCCAAAAGCAATAATGACTGATAATGGATCTCAGTTCATTAGTAAATTATGGAGAAAAAGTTTGAATGATCTTGGAATTAAGACCATTTATACTACAGTGAGGAATCCTAGACCAAACACTACTGAACGAGTAAACAAGGAGCTTGGACGGATGTTTAGAACATATTGTCATAATAACCATCGCGGATGGGCAACAAAGTTACCAGATATAGAGAAATTATATAATAACACTCTACATGACAGCATTGGTTACACGCCGTGCGAAGTTTTGTATGGAAAAAGTAACAAAATGACATTTGACCGATGTTTGAATTTGCCTAAAGACAAATTGAATGTAGAGGAAGTCAGGACAAACGTCAGA
This sequence comes from Athrips mouffetella, assembly GCA_947532105.1. Lineage (NCBI taxonomy): Eukaryota > Metazoa > Arthropoda > Insecta > Lepidoptera > Gelechiidae > Athrips > Athrips mouffetella. The sequence goes on from OX383971.1 coordinate 14,036,043, forward strand.
AGGACGTTAAAGGAACAAAGCGAATATAGACAACAGAAGTTCAACGCAAATCATAAATTGATTAAGTTTCATGTAGGGGACCTGGTGAAGATCAAACGCGTCACACAATCAAGTGCTGAGGACAAACAGATTAGTAAATTTGATTTGTTATATGAAGGGCCATATATAGTTTCCTCAATACCTTTTGAAAATGTTTATATTCTAGAAGACCCAAATACGGGGAATGTAAGAGGAAAATTTAATACGATACATTTATCAAAATATTATAATTAGTTGCAACATAGATGTAAACGGATTTTTTTTTTTTAACAAAAAGCAATTTATTTTGTTTTTGGTTAATAAAGGCCATTAAGAATTTTGTTTTGTAGTTTTATGCGAAAATAAATTATGAAAGGTTATAAACAAATTATAAATTTATAAGCCTGAAAATTACTTTGGTAAATGCAAGGTCTAATTATGTAAATAAAATTGTAGAATTAGTCAATCCTTTGGTTAAGAGTATTCATTATATAATCATATATTGGTTATAAGATTAAAGAAGATTGGTATAAGAGTTAATAAGAGTACAAAAAAAAGAGAAAGAATTTACTATTATATAAACCAAGCAAATGTAACACAAATAAAAGCGATTTAAAAATATATTTTTTAATAAAATAAACGATGAAAACACGGGAAGTAGTAGCGAGGTTCGGGGAGTGGCACAACCACATCCATTAAAGATGGTTAAGTATTAATAAGTGCAATTTCAAAATTATGAAGTATGCAATAATATTCGAGTAGTGAAAAAGGAAAAATTTTTTCACACGATTTCACATTTTAAAAGCTATGAATGATAGATGTGGTTGTAGGGGAGGTTGGTGGCCGTTCTCATGATAGGGTCAAACGTCACAATCGTAAGACATTAATGATGTATACAAATGAAAGTAGGAAAAGTAAATATTGTATTATAATGTTGGACTTTCATTTTAGGTTAAAAGATTTTTTTTTTTTTTTCATTTAAGGATTTAAAATGGTTTCCATAAAGAATGGGATAATAGGGAAACGGTTTTTTTTTTTTTTTTAACATTATATCTAAGCTTGAATTTATATAGTTTTCAAAAATTCTCTTCCATGAATTACAGAGAATTTTGGGGGCTGGTTGTAACACTAGGACCCTAGGTACAAGTTAAGATACCTAAAAAACCATTAAACAGCTGGCTGGGAGCTGAAAAATATCTTAGAAACGCATAAAAGTTGAGAAATACTACAAAGTTAATGAAAATGGACATTAAGATAGGTTAAAGGATATGTAATCATATAAAAACATTACTTAAAGCAGTTAAAAGTAGTATTTACAATGGTTTATAGGAATATCTTTCCATCAAGCGTCAATTTAGAACAAAAATCTGCCTGTATTGAAATATTCATACGAAAACGGGCTATCGAAGCCGTTTTGGCGGGAAACTACGCGGTAGAATCCGTGTACAACTGCGCGATCTGTCGTTTTATATTACGAAGTATACTTATGGGGAAGACGGTCGCCGAGCAGGCGGCGGACCGAATCCAAGAAATATTGGCAAATGGATTAATCACATGAAATGTGATAATATGAGACTTAATTAATACGAAAGGCATTTCGTATAATATGTAGGCAGACGCTTAGGCCCCTGTTCGAAACACTGAAAAGTATAACATGAAACAAATACTTATCGAACCCGTCTGCATGGTGATTGGTAGTGCATGGCATGATGGAAAACTCAAAAAGTTTGGGTTTTCTTATATTTCTGACGAAAAATATAAATGATCGGGGCAAGTTGGGAGATGTTTGCGATGTTATTGAAGGAATGTGGTACTGTTCTGAGTAAAGCAGAGATTGTGTTAGCGAGACGTGAAAATCCGGTACACGAATCGATGCTTGCTTGGCAGTTGCGGCACTTTCGACGATGACAAGCTTACAGTCTCTTTGTGTTTTGTACGACGAGAGCTTCTTGAAGCGGCGCGCCTGGAGTTCGCTATCATGAGCTGCTTGTCTGAATTACACAACTATCTTGCCTAACACTGTTCAGCTAATAGTGCGTAGAATGATAAAAGTCCGTATCCTGAGTGCTATGAACAGTACGGCTACGGTGATGATATGTTGGTTTCGTCATTGGAAATGTCTAAAAGTATGTCTCCGATGTATCAATCACTATTTTTAAATGACACATAAAAGCAAGTAGCTTGAATTTGCCTTCAATATTTGTCTAGGCGCTACCTTGTGATTTAAAATAACAATCTTGCGATTCGTGCATTGAGCAAATGTGCTAAGTAGTGCAGAGCAGATGGATATTGACTAGGGCCTACATTTATAGATAAGGACTTTGGTTGGCGTTTTCAATATTGGCTAAAGTCACGTCGATGGATGTAGATCTTGGTTGTGTACGTCGCTCATAGAAATATGAACAGCAACAAAATGCTAAATTGCGCTTCTTGCGAGAGGTGAAATGAATTCATACAAGTTATCTTTGATGATCGTTGAAGACAAGTTTGCGAACGCTATTAAAGCCTTTGGTGATGGCTTTTCGGAGTTGTACCCAAAGCCATGTTAGTAAACGTACTAGCATGTACTAAGAGTCTGGAACTTCTTATGTTGGACAGAGAGTTTTCATATTTCTGCAGAGCACAAGTATGACAGTTATAAAACCACGAATGAAAACCCCAAATAAACGATGGGAATAACGCCTCATATGTCTTATGGCAAAAGTGGGTTGCCAAGACTATACTGAATAAATCATTCTATCATACAAATACGCGCTAGACGTGTAGAGCAGAAATAAATGAGGAGTAATAGCAGTTATGCTATAAAAGTTCATGCAGATTATGGAGACTCTCTGAGGGACATGATTGTTCTACAGAACTCGGTCAATATTTGGCTTCGGCCACCTTTTTATTTATTAAACTGACACTTTTGGGCCGCAGCCTCGATTTCGGTCGGCTGTTGGTCCTGACTTGGAGAAATCCTCGTCTGTCCTACGGGACTCAAAATAAAAGACGACACAGACGTAAGTTGTTTCGATAGATCTTCTTATGTTTCTGTTTTCGCCATGGAGGTCAATATTTGGCTTCGGCCACCTTTTTAATTCATTAAATTGTCACTTTGGGGCCGCAGCCTCGATTTCGGTCGGCTGTTGGTTCCGACTTGGAGAAATCCTCGTCCACCGCTGGAATCACATTAGGCTTTTGCCTAACCCTGGCTTCGGCCTTTCACCAACAATGGGCTTCGGCTCCAACAATGGGCTTCGGCTCCAACAATGGGCTTCGGCTCCAACAATGGGCTTCGGCTCCAACAATGGGCTTCGGCTCCAACGGTGCTTCGGCACGGGCTTCGGCCCAAATCAAAAGACTGGCTAAGCCGGCATACCCTTTCCCCGTTGGGGGGAGCACATTGCGCACGTTGGTGTGTTGGTAGGTGCTCATCGTGGGCCGCGAGTGGTGGAGCGGACCATCTCTCCCACCCTTTTTTTTATTTTTTTATTTTATTTTAAGATAAAGAATAGAAAACGGGAGAGCTATCATCTTAGGCCTCGCATAGGCAGGGCTTAAGATGAAAAGGGAATGGGGTGTGCCGTTTATAGCCTTGCCTAAAACATAAATAGGTTACACTGAAGGGGCAGTGATAATCACTTAAAAAGTGAAGCGATAGATAATTAAAGAGTTACTAGGTTGAATCCTTTTGATGGCTACAATTGCACTGAAGGGGCAGTGATAAGCACTTAAAAAGGGAAGCGATAGATAATATAAAGGTTACCTACTTGTTATGAATCCTTTTGATGGCAACAACATGATCCTCAAAAAGAGTTTGGGCTACTATTCACATGTAGTAAGTCCTACCACAAGTCGATCAAAAATTTAATGTTTAAAGGCCTAAATAAAACATTCAATGTATTTTAATTTTCAGCTTTCTCCGGAGTTGTAACGATGTTGATCTACTTGGACACCCAGATTGATTACGTTTAAAAGCGGATTTGTCGGGATCAAAGGACCAAGTAAATAGATCATTTAAAAATTAAGTGTAAGCACATCAATTGTATTGGTGTGCCCAAGCTTAACGAATTTGCTTTGTCTTCGGACATAAAACTGTCATACTCGGTGGATATCTCTCTAATTCCGTGCGGAATAGATAATGATATAGAAATTTGAGAAAAGATCTTGTGAAAGAAACTCGCTATGATCTTATTGTGTCAGTTCAAGGGACTGCGCTGCTGGAACACTTGTGTTTTGGCTAAATTAAAACCTTCTAACGAATATCTCAGTATTTGTCTGAATAGAAAATACTTATTCTATTAAGTAAGGTTATAGGTTCAGTTACACGACATTGTTTTTTAAATTCCGATACATTGTTGGGACTGGGAAACTGCTTCACAAACATTACAACCAGCTCACTCTACTGCTAGGAAGAGAGCATCATCCAGAATTTCCATGCATGCGAAATGCACCATAATGAAAAGGTATGGTACCATGGTGATCGTAGTATGTTTTTAGTACAGTATGCAGAAGGAAGTTTGGCCCGTCCTTAGTCACCTTTTACGACACCCAGAGATAGTGTGGTACTATTTTTAGCTTTGAGCTAGCTCTGTTGAACCAATTGCTGACATTTTCTGTTTTAATTACTATGAAAGTAACAGCAATCTATGTAAAGAAGCTTTGACTTTGAAGATGCTTTGTGCAACTGGCCTTTAGATCATGAATGCAAACAACTCTTCAGAAGAGTTTACTAACATATAATCCTAATTTCCCATACAAAGCCCTCTATTGAATTTGCTTGTAGTCCATGGGCCAGATGGCCAAAAATGAGGAAATGGTATAATTTGGGGGTACCCATTTTCCTTTTTACCACAGTTAGATAGGTTTATAAGGATGTCTTTAAACCATGAGTGCTGTCTTAAAGTGGTAGCTGACCAAAATAGCAGCCAATACAAGAGTTCAGATGCTGCTAATATTTGGTATGATTTGGGGACACCGTTTTCCTTTTCACAGTAGTTAGATAGGCTTATAAGAATGTCAAATGACCATGATTGTGATTTCAAAGTGGTACCTGGATAAAATGACAGCCAATCAAAGATGGAAAATGCTAAATAAGATAACGAATTTTACTGTATCTCAGGAACTAATTGTCCGATTTCAATTATTTTTCTTTTAAACTATGTGTTCTATAAATAATGTCATTATACTCGTACTATTTCAGTTAAATCAACCACTATTAGTTATTAAGGAAATACTGATAATTTTCTGATATTCTTCTTTTTTAAATCAAGTTTTTACAAAATGCTTAAGTCATTCGAGAAGAAGTGCAAAAAAATATCTTTAACATGATGTATGACATGCTTCTAATCCATGGCTAAAAAGCCATGGAAACATGAGTTTGCCAATTTCTACTGTTTGCTAAATAAGTGTGCAAACTTAAAACAAGCTTTGAAACAGTGCAGACTCGATCTATTTGCATTGTATTCAGCATGCTATGACATGCATTAAGTATTCTGTAAATAATTTACATTGATAAAAATAATCTAAATCCAACTCATTAATTTAAATTAACTTAAACTTATGTTTACATGTGTTTTGAGCCATCAAACCCAAACATCAAAGATAAAGAAAGATAGTTTATTGTACTTCATCTTAGATATATTATTTTTTTCAAATTTACAAGATAGTTCATGATTACTCGATTTGAAAAAAAAATATCACAAAAAAATATTTTTTTCTTTAATTATTTGGCAACGGTTGAATCTACTGTAACAGTGCCTATAACCCTATGGCACCTGCAGCCTATGGGTCAACTATACACAGAAAGCTCTGAGCTCTCTCAGAGTTCTATACAATAATATATTCAGGATGCTGTTGCGGCTGCCACGTTTTTGCAGCGCATCAGGGATGTTCGCGGAGGCACACGTTGATGGCTTTGCCGCTATAATGCGAAAAAGAACGGCTTCACTGATGCGCAGGGTGCGTGACAGTGGCAACAGTCTCCTGAGTATAGTAGCGGGTATGGTGCAGGGTCCTTTTATTAAACACTGGACCAGATTGCATGTGCTTCCAAGACGAAGTACATATTTGTAATATAATTAATATAAGTACTAACATTAGTTGATAAGTTCTTATTATTACTAACATATTATGGATGTTTATCTGAAATAAAATAATTGAATTGAATTGAATATAACATAATTTGAAGTACACATGCAGACCTTCAGTCTAAACAAAAAAACAAGGAAATCGGGTGATTGGTTCTCGAGATACAGTTGACTTTATAAAATTCTGCATTTTCCATCTTTAATTGGCTGTTACTTCTTCCAGGTGCCACTTTGAGATCAAATCGTGGTTTCATGACCTCCTTATAAGCCTGTCTAACTACTGTAAAAAGGAAATTGGTATTTTTTTTTACAAATATGGGCAACATCTGAACACTTGGATTGGCTGCTATTTTTGTCAGCTACCACTTTGAGACAGCAATCATAGTTTATTGACCTCCTTATAAACCTATCTAACTGTGGTAATAAGGAAAATGGGTACCCCCAAATTATACCGATATATTTTCTGGCCCAAGGACTATTATTTTATATTATTACATCTTGATTTTGTGGTTTTTAATAATGCACTATTGCATCCCGCTAATGAACACTCTCTCTCACTACCATGGGTTGGCTGGAAGAAATCTCTTTTAGAGATAAGCCCGCCTTTGTAAATGTCCTCTTGTATGTAACTTTCTGTATGTGAATTTGTGCAATAAAGAATATACTGTTCGACCAGAGTGGGCAATTTGTATGGAGAGGTAAAATCTATTTTTGAAAAAACAAAATCTGCATGCAAGAATCTTGTGACAGTATCCATTAGTCAGTGAAAATTTATATAAATGATGGTGTAGACCAATTTGAATTCTGAATTATATTATTATTATATTTAATACATACTATATAAAGGTAGCTTTACATATTAAGGTTTGCAGTTGATACTTTTTACTTGCCTATTGCGAGAAAGTAAGTGCAGTGCTGCTGTACCATTTATTTTGTAAAGCAGAGCAAATAAAGATAATATCTGTCAATCTATCTATAATATACAAATATTGCTCGTTTAATAAGTAAATGATATTTTTTTCAGAATTTTCTGCTGGAGGGGTATTCAAAATTCACATCTTGTCAGGTCGTGATGGTCTTGTAGGTATGCTACTTTCACACGTAAAATAATAAACCTGCTTACATTCCTACAAGTTACTCAAAAAACTATCATAGATAAAAATTTAAAAAACTGATGGACTCCATGGACTCAAGTTTTCAAAATCAATTTAGAAACACAATTATTATTTTTTTTATCGTCAGTGGGCTTGCTCTTGACTCCGCCCCAGTCTAGAAGACAGTGATGATATCAACTACGGTACGAGCTTGCCCATAAAAAGCCTATTCACTCGCGACTTAAATAAATTCGGCTAATATGCTCTCGGGAACGCAGGCAGCGATTCCAATTCTTTAGCTGTGCGCTTTATAAAGAGAAGCGCTTCGGGTGAATTTGCGGAATACCAACTAAGTGTATCGCAGCGTCTGGATAACTTCGCTGGTTTCTAAGCTACCCAAAACTTAAAAATCCTGGGTTGGCTGCATTGCATCCTTGTAAGTTTCTCATCCGAAACTCGATGTAGTTCCAATTATCGCCGCCAGAGAGCCTATATCCACTTTCCACGAAATTACCCCCAAACCAAAGCACTGACGTATCCACGTCAGAAATAAATTACTTATTGCAAAGTCGCTGAGTCGGTGTAATTCACGGAATTTTATATTCCGTGGTGTAATTAATTAGCCTGTTTTTTCATTCTTATGGAATTATTGTGAACATTTTTCTTTTGAACTCTTATCAACTGGCCTTTTGTTCATAAAACTGGATGCGATTACAAGGGTCTTTTATAAATTACTAAAGAGTTTTTGTACATTATTGACTATTTTTATTTCTTTTATAAATTATATTTTACATATTTTTTTTTCTTATTTAATAAAGATTCTTAGGTTCGTCAGTGTCGCTGTTCACCAGCCATGCGCCAAAGGGCTGGAGAGAAGACCAGCATGACTCCATCCGTAGCCCTGATCGTAACCGTGACCGTAACCATGACCATACGCGGGCCAAACGGAGTGGGCGGCGACGACGGGAGCGGCGACCACCGCGTGCGACACGACTGGGTGGCTAGTGCGCACGTCCACGCGGGACTGGTGGGAGACGGCGGCGGGGGCCACGTGCGCCACCACGGGGGCGTGCACAGCGTGCGCCACGACGGGGGCGGCGTGCACGGCGTGCGACACTACAGCGGGGCTAGAGATCACATCCACACGGGACTGGTGAGACACGGCGGAGGGAGCGACGTGTGCGACGACGGGTGCGGCGTACGCGATGTGTCCCAGGGAGCGCTTGCGCAGCCAGTGACCGCCGAGCCCGTGTCCGTAGCTGAGAGCGGAGTGGGCCAGCAGAGGGGTGGCGAGGGCGGCGTGCGTGACCACAGCAGGGCTCGAGTGCACGTCCACACGGGACTGGTGGGAGACGGCGGCGGGGACGGAGTGGGCGAGGGCGATGGGAGCGGCGTGGATGGGGGCAGCGTGGATAGGGGCAGCGTGGACGAGGGGCGCGTGCTCCAACAGCTTGGCCTGCAGGTGCAGCGCGCGGGCGTTGATCACCTCCGCGGTGTCGAGCGGGCGGCCGTGCGGGTCCAGCACCACGGCGGGGTGGTGCGGGGGCTGCGCGGGCACCAGCGAGCCGCAACCCACCGCCACTGCAGCGAAAAACACCACCAGCACTCTCATATTGAACGTGGTCTGTGTTTACTGACGAACGAGTAGATCACTTCAAACCGAATACGGCCGACTGATAATTTCAACTTGCCATGCACGGTATTTATACTGACCGGACATAATTAAAAGGTAAAGTAATTTCAGTGGGTAACGATATCTGTTAGAACAATGTCAGCTGTCATTAAAGTGAGTGACCTCGGTGTGTGTGGCGGTCACTCCGTAAGAATTTCGTGGTCGGAGTATGTAGTGCGTATCGGACGCTGCCGGTAGCTTATACTCGTACTGCCTTTATTTTGTTATTTTATCGTAAATGTTCTTATAGACCTTATAGCATGCGTAAACAAATATGTTAATTTTGTCGTCACACTTGCCCTTCGCAAATATAACCTTGTTAATTTTGGCCGAACTTGGAATCTTCATGGTTTCTCAGCTAAGCCTTAGGTACACGTGATTAGTTCGAAACCTATCAAAACAGAAATTTATTTATGCACAATTAAGTTCCTGCCTAAAATGGACTTTTGTTACATGGATCGGTGTTGACGTTGTTTGTACCTACTTAGTTTATGTGTTACATTTGGATAAATTTTAAAATTAAAAAACCTCAGCCCCACACAAATTCAGTCCGGACATTTTACGTTAAAACTCGCAAAAACACACGCAAATCCGACTGTAACCCGGAATCTTATGCACTGCAGGCAGCTGCATTCTGCATTAACACTGCGCTATATAGGCCGTCTTATACTCCATGCAAATAGAATTTTTTTTTTTTTTTAGATTAAGTCCATAAAAAAAGAGGAGTATTTTTTTCAGTATAAGAACATAGATTATAAAGAATTGTGTCTAAGGGGTCGTATTGATAAATCCCTCTCAAGTCTGGGATTGCACTCAAGAGATACTTATAAAATGTATACGTGAGGTTCATCTTGAGGAGCAATCTCACATTTGAGAGGGATTTATCAATACGACCCTAGGTGTTAAAATAAAAATAACTCCTGAAACTGAGTTAAAAACATGCCTCATTCTTTACTGTAATTAATATACGTAAATTGGCCAACAAACAGTTCCATCGCTATTACAATAATCAAAGGGTCGAAGCATAAAGATTCAGAATTATTATACTACGCAGTAGGTAACTAGGTACTGCATAAATTATATGTTGAGTGTAAATGTAAATGTGAATGGAATGCCAGCCTTGCAGGGTCGAAGCCGGTAGTGACTCCGCTTGCCGCAAAGAAAGGCTTAACTTCGAGAAGGTCTTTTTACATCATAAAATCGAAATGATATGATACATTTTTAAGAGCATTATTTCTTACTCACTAGCGAGTGAATGTATGGTAGCGATCCTCGCAACCTACAGTCTTCTGAAAATGGAAGCTTGTTGTAGAGGAAGCGAGGGAAGTAGGTATGTCACGATCGTAGCAGGTGGAGGGCTGTGGTATCTACCTACCACCACAACGGGAAAGAAGCGTGTATGTAAAAGGAAACTACTAAGCGATTATGAATTGACTATCGAACATGTACATACCGTTTGTAGGGTTAGTATCTAAAGCGTGCATACGGGAATCTCACTAAGCCGTCCGACTGCTTGTCTGTCCGCATTTTGTGAGGTTGGTAGGTGTATTTTAATAAAATAAATAATATGAGTAAATAGTTCTGATTTAATTTACTATTTTTAGAATAGCCTCCGTAGAATTATAATCGAGGGAATTTAGCCAGCAACTTAGAGTGCGTTTTGCGTCTCGATATGATTTATTTTTGATGATACAGTCAACGACAGGTCAAGCTTGACACTCGCAGTGCGACTCTAGCCCGTACGTCTATTGAAATAAGAACGTTACAAAGTCCAATGTGTCGAGCTTGATGTGCTCTTGACTGTACAATATTTATTACCAGCGATATTAGTAATATTAGCCCCGTATGGTGCCGGCAAAGAATAGTACCAACCCATACATACCCGTGGGTGTCGTAAGAGGCGAATAAGGGTTAACTGGAGGATGGGCAGCAGCATCCTCCTTTATATTTTACATCTTACTTACTGCAGTCACCTACAACCGCAGGTGACTATAGTACTTCCCCTCCACATTTTTCCAGCAAAAGCTAGAATTCTGGAGGGAGTTCCCTGTCCTGTAGTGGACGTTTTATGGGATGTTATGATGATGATGAATATATATTAGCTATGGAGTATTTGTAAGGGTATGCGAAAAATTTAAAACGTTGGGCAAATGAAGTGTTTACCCTATGAGCTCCAGGTCTAAAAACTCGTTTACGAAATATCCTATCTTGTTCAGAGGTATTTAAAACCACAGGATGTTGGTCAAAGCAGGCTTTAAGTATGTACAGTTGTCGCACAGTCAACACCTGTTTTGGCAGCACTACCCCACGCCCCTATACAATAGGTTATCAGCGACTGGCATAACGCAGTGTAGATCAAGTAAAGCGCCTCTTTTTCCGCGCAATTTTTAAGAAGGTTTACAATTCCAATAATTCTTTTGATTCGGCCAGACAATGTAGAGATATGGTGTCTAAAATAAAGGTGGTCATCTAATACTACTCCAAGATACCGCAAAGAATCAATACGTTCAATTATAGGACAATCACAAAACGAAGCCAATGTATTAGAATGCGGAATGCATAGCTATGTACGGTCAATCGCTTGTCGGTAGAAACTTTTTCAACTCTATTACCAGGCCATAAGGTCCAAAAGTGTTTCTACCGATGTGCGGCCGTGTGTACTTTTATGGAGAGGAGATTTATAGGAGGAGCCGAAGACTTTGTTTTATGGAAACATAAAAACTTCGTTTTAATGGAATTTAAAGTCAGAAGGTTATTGTTAAGCCTTTTTTACCAACATACTCATTTCAGCACTCTCATAAACTTTATCCCATGTATTACCTTCAATTAATAAAGCGGTATCGTCTGCGTAGCAGATTACTTTTATACTCGTATTGTCATGGGGGCTGAAAAGGTTCACTAAATCATTTATATAAATATTAATAGATTTAAGCTAGCTGCCTTAAATTTTAGTTCTAGCTAATTAATAGTTATGCAGTTTCAGTTTAAGATGCAAAAATTGCTGTTTTTGATCTAGACACACACAGAAAGAATTGATGAAAGTTAGTTGAATTTACGCGTAAAGATTCACGAATGTTTCATTGGTGCCTGCGCGCCTAATGGTCACAAAATTTTTTGCCCTCTCCTTAATCAGACTCTCCTTGATATGCTGCAATATCCACAGAACTATATAATTAATTTTGGAAAACTCATTGAACTACTGCAAAAGATCGAAAGTTCTCGTAAAGAGCGCGAACATAGAACACGCGTTTTTCTATCGTTAAGTAACTCATGTTGATAAAAATGCAATACCTAAGCACTTATAGGGGAGAGCGGGGCTGAAAGTGCCGATTTTGACAAATCCTTAAATAAATCACGAAATATGAATGCTAAGAATGGTAGTTGTAGACTATACGACGTTAAATTTAATCTATTTTTTTTATTTGAATCGAGTTTTTGGACATTATTAATAGTTTTCTACAAATAGTGATTTTTAGAAGTTGTGCCGGGGCTGAGGTTGGTTGTGCCGGTCGTAATATTTGATCATTTTAATGCTTTGAAATGGATTTAGAAATCAGAAACCATCAAACATATCGACATTACGAGTATACTAACCAATATGTTCGTTATCAAAACTAATCAAAAATATTGTAACTTCAAAGTAGGTTTCTACTTAAAATAAAAAAATCGTTTGTACATACTTGTTAAAAAGAGATCATAATTAAAAATCATAATTAAATTAAAAATAACCTACGACAATAGTAATAAAATGGAATGCGTAATTTGTATCGATAATTTTTATTCATCCTTAATCTCAGCATCAGCAACCTTTTGTAGAAATTCTTAGGAAGTACTCCCCTTACGCTTATAGCTTCTCATTCTGTTAAATAAAATAATCAAAAATAGTAAAGATTAGTATGGGATTCGCGGCACAACCAGCCCCAAATGAAAGGCACTTTTTACCCCGTTTCGAAGACATTGAAAAACTTTCACATTTTCAAAAAGTCACTGATACAAAGCAATAAAACTGCATAGATTAACACGAATGGATAAATTCCGATCACTTAAATAAAACTCCCAAGTACGTAGCACTATAAATGCCAACTAAAGCCCAAAAAGTATAAAGACGAAAAAATTTACTAGCGTGGTGCTAGACGACCGCTACCCACACACCCGCCAGGTCCGCGTCGTTGGCGCATCTAAAGTGGCAGCCGTATGTATGGGCGTGGCTGCTAGACATTTCGCAATGCATTAAGAAATTATAGCTATCGCTTTTTTTTTTTGAGATATTTGCGTCGGAACAACTTACCCCCGGCACAACCAGCCCCGCTCTCCCCTATCACTTAATGTCTATATCACTTTTAATTTAATATTTATATCACTTTAAATTTATATCACTTTTATCACTATATAAAACTTATATCACTTCACACTAAATAACTTATATCACTTTTAATTTAATATTTTTTACCAATTCAAAAGTGCACTATGATCTTTTGAATCTTTGTTTTGGACGGCTATGTATGAGTAGACAGACTATAAGCTGACAATACCTGTAAATTAAATAAATATTACTATTACGAGCTTATTCCACCATCTCCCTTCTACCATCGGGAGTCCAGACGCACCGCAGGATATCACCCATACTTGGTTGATATTCCGCACATTCGCACAAAGCGCTTTGAAACATCTTTTATAATGCGCACGGCTAAAGAGTGGAATTCTCTGCCTGCGTCTGTGTTCCCGAGTGCATATAACCCGAATCTATTCAAGTCGCGAGTGAGTAGGCTTCTTCTGGGCAAGCTCGCTCCATCGTAGACCTCATCTCTGTCTTCAAGACTAGATCGAGGTCAAGAGTAAGCCCATTTTTAATTAAAAAAAAAATATTCAGATCTGGTTGTAAGAAAAAAAAAGCTCTATATAGGGTGACTTTTAATTAGTTCTTGATAGAAAAAGGTATGAATGTACTCATGATACTGAACAACTTTCCCCAAGGAACATACGAGTAGGTCGAAATACGAAAATCAAGTTTTAACCTCCCATAGTAACTGCATCAGCTGATAGCGCATTTTGTATGGGTGGTCAAATTTGGTTTTTCGTATTTCGACCTATGTTCATGTATCATGAGTACATGCATATCTTTTGCTATCAAGAACTAATTAAAAGTCACCTTATATACAGAAAAATCTATAACATAGTCCGCCTCAAGTCATTTTATCGCAAAGGTGCCCAATGCCTTGGTTGGTGTTCATGGTTGACTGTTTCCCCCGGCGTGGGGTTGACCGTACCTTACCTATCTTAAGAATACTTGGCCTTTTGGATTAAGAGTGTCAAATGATTTCGGTGCTGTGTATACCGTCTTCTAATGTAATTTTAAGCATGTGGTGTTTACCTGTAAGTGATTGTTACACGTATAAAGATATTTAAATACTTGTGTTAGTATGTAAGAAACAGTGTAAACAATTGTTGGTAAACCTAATAAAAAAAAAAAAAAAAAAATGCCCATAAAGCTGCGTTTCCGCGCTGTATCACTTAAATTTATTGACTTCGCCACATCTTAAGGAACACATTCAAAAGTGGTCTTACAAGGGTGGGACATAGATTAATCGGTAGATGTGGCCTAGATCGCGATCCCTTTGATTGAGTGTTTGACGACGGTATTAAACCCGTTAGCTTATACAGGGTGTTAATTTGATTGCGTGCCATAGCTTAGGGGGTTATTCAGTAGCGATAAAGGAACACAAAAAAATATTTAAAAAATCCTTCTTATTTTTTTTATATCGATAATAAATTATATTTTTTTTATCATTTATTAGGTATTGCATTTACACGGTCGTAAGTCCGTTAAATTATGGAGGAAAGGAGTCACACAATAAAAAGGAAGATTTTCTGTTAAATGTATTTGCCTACCTTATCCATTGATACTCGTGCGCTGGCTCGCCACGTTAGTTTAGTTTCAATGGAGTAATTTTTTTTAAGTAGGATTTTTTAAAATATATTTTTGTTCCTTTATCGTTACTGAAACACCCCCTAAGCTATGGCACGCAATTAAATTAACAACCTGTATATATAGTTCTGTGTTTAAATCCAAGATAGTTCTCAAGGCCATGTCCATCATTTTACTCTTTCGACTATCAGCAAATTACCTATCTAGATCGCTTGGGGCTCTTCTGATGACGCCGAGACTATTAGTCATTTTGACCAAATCGGTCCGGTATAGGTTCTATGGATGCTCAAAGTCGGGATTGTTGAAGTTCGATTTACTTTTTTTACTATCAGCAAATTTTATATCTTAATCGCTTGGGACTCTCCTACTGACGGATAGTCTATATTGCATTTTGCTCAAATCGGTCCGGATAAGGTTCTATGGACGCTCAAAGTCGGGACTTTTGAAAAACGATTTACTCTTTTTACTATCAGCAAATTTCATGTCTACATCGATGAGCGGTCTTACACTGATAACTAAACAGAAAACCATTTGGATCGAATCGGTCCGGATAAAATTTTATGACCACTTTAATAATGAAAAATTAAACTGCTAAAATAGAAATCGTCGCGTTCTTACCGCAATATTTGACAAATCAAAGAAATAAAAGGTTGCAAAACTAATATTTCAACGATTTTTTAATAAAACCATTCTCAGATCTTAACTTCTGATGATGGAGACGTACGCTCTCATAAACGGTAAGAGCCATGAGTGTGCTGCTCTAACAAATTCATATGCGCAAAGAAAAAAAACAAAATGGCTGATTTCACATTGGTGACTATTACCAGTCCTGGATTTGAATGTTGGGACTATCAGCAAATTTAATATTTTAATCGCTTAGAGTTCTTTTACTGACGTATAGTCTATATTGCATTTTTACGTCTCCATCATCAGAAGTAGGGATCTGAGAATGGTTTTATTAAAAAATCGTTTAAATATTAGTTTTGCAACCTTTTATTTCTTTGATTTGTCAAATATTGCGGTAAGAACGCGACGATTTCTATTTAAGCAGTTTAATTTTTCATTATTAAAGTGGTCATAAAATTTTATCCGGACCGATTCGATCCAAATGGTTTTCGGTTAAGTCATTTCTTTAAGACCGCTCATCGATGTAGACATGAAATTTGCTGATAGTAAAAACAGTAAAACGTTTTTCAAAAGTCCCGACTTTGAGCGTCAATAGAACCTTATGGGGACCGATTTGAGCAAAATGCAATATAGACTATACGTCAGTAGAAGAGCCCTAAGCGATTAAAATATTAAATTTGCTGATAGTCCCAACATTCAAATCCAGGACTGGTTATAGTCACCAATGTGAAATCAGCCATTTTGTTTTTTTTCTTAGCGCATATGAATTTGACATAGATTTTGAGCAAAATTTGTAAGAGCAGCACACTCATGGCTCTTACCGTTTATGCGGGCAGTACGTCTCCATCATCAGAAGTTAAGATCTGAGAATGGTTTTATTAAAAAATCGTTTAAATATTAGTTTTGCAACCTATTATTTCTTTGATTTGTCAAATATTGCGGTAAGAACGCGACGATTTCTATTTTAGCAGTTCAATTTTTCATTATTAAAGTGGTCATAAAATTTTATCCGGACCGATTCGATCCAAATGGTTTTCAGTTTAGTCATCAGTGTAAGACCGCTCATCGATGTAGACATGAAATTTGCTGATAGTAAAAAGAGTAAATCGTTTTTCAAAAGTCCCGACTTTGAGCGTCCATAGAACCTTATCCGGACCGATTTGAGCAAAATGCAATATAGACTATCTGTCAGTAGGAGAGCCCCAAGCGATTAAGATATAAAATTTGCTGATAGTAAAAAGAGTAAATCGAACTTCAAAAATCCTGACTTTGAGCATCCATAGAACTTATACCGGACCGATTTGGTCAAAATGACCAATAGTCTCGGCGTAAGCAGAAGAGCCCCAAGCGATCTAGATAGGTAATTTGCTGATAGTCGAAAGAGTAAAATGATGGACATGGGCTTGAGAACTAAGAGGACACCGACCCTCGAATCGATCTGTCCCAGAAGAATATTAAAAATACAAAAGATACTACTCATCCTTATAGGAATTCTTTGAGTAGAATTTCTTTTATTGACATCCTAGTGTGTATGGTCGGCTGAACAGAATATAACCATTAGTGATTCGGTATACGATTGGGTATGCCTTGTCTGAAACGGCTGCGACAGGTCTTTGACCTAAGGCTTTACTACGAACTCGCTCGACTGAAAAAGGACTATTAATCATTCCACACCCTTTCTTGTGTCATTCAATAACATATCCGTACATATCTGACTCCATCGAGCAATACATTCTGTCCTTTGTAATATTAGCTATATTTTCTATTATGTTAGTAATATACAGGGTGTAAGGAAAAGTACCGATTTCCTTTTAACCACATGTTCTTTAAGATAATAAAGAACAATAAGCACGTTTAAACAATAAAAAAAGTATAAAAAAAACAGATTTTAAAAATTAATATTAAAATTTAATTGTGTCAACCCTCACCACACTCAAGACTATCGCACCGATAGGGCCCGTCCAGAACCTTTTTTTACGCGCGAGTTGATTCGCATGAACAGAACAGAACAGTTTCTACCAGCGTTTTATTTATAAGCGTGAGTATTTGCCTCAAGTGTCGTCCTTACGTAGTTTTCTATCTATTATCTCTGTTGCTCGCTTGTGAATAAAGTAATTTATTGAATGGGGGGCAGGGCGTGTTGCGATTCTTAGAATAGGGTTGGCAACCTGAACTTTTTTTTTCAAAGGAAGTATTTGATTTTTATGTTATTTTTTATAATTAATATTTCCTATGTACTTTATTCTACTTACACAACATGTGGTTAAAAGGAAATCGGTACTTTTCCTTACACCCTGTATAAGGAAGGGGTAGCTTTCACTTCACCACGGTAAAAGTGGTCATAGTAAAAGTTTCGTCGAAAACATTTGTGGAAAATAATAAGACACAATATTTTTATATAAGTGCGATGTGATTTGATTCTGATAAGCACACAATTTTTTCCAATATACAGCGTTATTTGTTAACCACCCCGAAAATTTTTAGAGGTGATTCTGGCCATGAAACTTAACATCTTTTCCCAAGGAACATATGTCTAAATACGTAAAACAATTTTTGACCTCTCATACAAATTGCGCTGCCAGCTGATATAGTTTGTATGGGAAGTCGAAATTTTTTTCGTATTATGTTCCTTGGGAAAAGTTGTTCAGTTTCATAGGCAGACCCACCTCTTAAAATATCTTGGGTGGTAAAAAAATAACCCTGTATAAGCTTTTTGTAAAGGTAGAAGAATATATGGGTGATTTATACAGTGTACTGGCACTGCGGATGGTAATTGACAGGAGGATGGATCTAGGGCTAAACACGCATATAGCAATCATCGATTTAGAGAAGGCATTTGACAGGGTGGACTGGAGGTTGATGATGACAGCACTTAAGGATATTGGAGTGGACTACAGGGATAGAAGGATTGTAATGGAATTGTACAAGGAGCAGGAAACAATAATTGAGGTTGGCGAAGAAAAAGGAACAGCAAGGATTCGACAAGGAGTTAGACAGGGTTGTCCTCTTTCACCGTTGATATTCAACATTTTAATAGAGTGTGCAATTAAGGAAATTAAAGAGAATGCTAAAGGGGGGGTCAAAATTAATGGAGAAAATATTAAATTTATACGTTTTGCAGATGATATTGCTGCATTAGCAGAAACTGATATACAGCTACAAAATCTGATTAGCACCATGGATTCTATATTTGAAAAATACCAATTAAAGATAAATGCCAACAAAACTAAAATAATGACAGCATCCAAAAAGCCACCGAACAATAGACCTGTTAAACTGGGTAATAACATAATAGAATATCTAAATTTCTTATTAAATATCTTGGAAGTATAATAAATAATGACTCTCGATGCACACAAGACATAATAGCCAGAATTGCAATAGCCAAACAAGCCTTCAACCGGAAGAAACATATACTTAAATCTAAAAAGATATCTTTAAAAATTAGAAAAAGGTTTATTAAATCATATATCTGGACTATCGCACTCTATGGGGGAGAAACGTGGACAATGATACAAAGAGACAGAGAGAGGCTGGAGGCGTTTGAGATGTGGTGTTGGCGAAGGATGGAAGGTATAAGCTGGACAGAAATGGTGTCAAATGAAAGGGTACTTGAAAGGGTTAAAGAAAAGAGATCTATCGTACAAACTATAGAGAACCGGAGAGGAAATATGATTGGCCACCTGATACGACACGATTCGTTTATTAAGAACATCATAGAAGGGAAAATTGAGGGAAAGAGAGGAAGGGGCCGACCGAGGAGAACCTTTATGGAACAAATAAAAGAAAAAGTACAGGTCGAGTCGTATCAGGAGGTGAAGGAACTGGCGGAAACAAGGAAACATTGGCGATTATTCCACCGACAAGAGCACAGCTCTTAAGTTTAAAGAAGAAGATACAGTTACTTCGCCGTTGTGTTGTGTGTGCCATTGGTTTTTATAAAAAAATTGTACTGAAGTGTATATTTTTGTGAGACTTCAAATAGTTGTATTTCGTGTTTCTTTGTTGTACCGCGATCTTAAATATTTTGATATTTTGAAATTATTGTGTAATTTTTGTTTAATATGTGGTTATCAAGGAGATCAGTCAAGCAGTCGACGTTTTTTTGACTGATAACAATATGCTGATGTAGAGCTTTATGAACATGACTTTTAGCTGCTGCAAATCAGCATTGTTTGGATGGATTTGTTCTTTTTTGAACACAGAAAACACAAGATAACTTTGTCGGCTGCTATATTTAACCGCGTTAGCGCGCTTTTGCTAGGTCTGTGATTTAACCAGTACAGCGATTTCGATTAATCTCAAAGAAGGTTGTAAGAATAATGATAGAATTCCGAAGCTTATTTGAGAAAACATTATTAATGGGAGGTGGGTGTTTATTTTTTTAATCCTGTATTTTGTTTTTCTGTCATGTCGTAGTAGATGGCGTAACAGCCTAGCAGCTCTTCGTCTTTCGTGAGAAACACCTCCATCTTGTACTCGCCCCACACTTGCGGCACCGTGAACTTCTCGTTGTCGAAATAAAAGTCCAGCGCTTCGTATTTATTCTAAAAAAGAAAAGAAAAAAAAAAGTTCACATTACTAAAAAGTTTTTTTTGTAACCCTCCTTAACTTTTGACAATGAAATCGACATCGATACGATCTATTTCGAAACAGTCAAATTAAACCAAAAATTAGTTTATTGAATTTAATAAAAATTGTATGAAATCAAAGTTTCATACATCTGGAACAATACTGTTAGAATAACATAACAAGCCCTTTGGTGTAGTTGGTAGTGAGCCTGCCTTTCACGCCGTGGACCGCGGGTTCGATCCCCGCCCAGGCACAGATTAAATAATAGTGAACTGCCCAGGGCAAACATTTGTGTGATGAACACGAGTGTTTGTTCTGTGTCTGGGTGTTATTTATCTATTTATTGTATATCAGTCTCTGATACCCCATAGTACAGGCTTTTCTAGTTTGGGATGAGATGACTTTGTGTGAATAGTCCGCTAATATTAATTAAAATAAATAAATAAATATTAACATATATATATTAATATTAATAATAATTAATAATATTCTTGTCTAATATCAGAGTACGATATTTTGAATTTAACTGCTTCGAAGTGGTATATAGCACGCAACAGATTAGGAGTGCGGTCGAGATGTATGTCGTTCCGTACATTACACCCGCACTCCTAAGCTGCCTGTCGCGTACTTTTTCGCTTGTCGACAACAGTTGAATGTGCTTCGAAGTGGTATAGTACTCGACAACTCAGCAGTGCAGGCGAGATGTTGCCGTGCCGTACACCCGCACTAGTGAGCCGTCACGAATTTTATATTATTGATGTAGGCATGAAGTCACAGGACCATTATAAACTAAGGTTTTTAAAACTTAATCTTTTAGGCAGTGACGATCCAGGGGTCCAAAAAAAACCTTGTATTTTGTTGCCAACCAAAAGCTCGAAACTAATTTAAATGATACTCTTTTGTGTTCCAGAAAACGTCGACCGAGTGTTGTGAAGTACTTCACAAAAAGCCTTAATATTCCGTTTGTAGTATGGTGCAGTTAGACCCAGACTTCAACATCCAAAGTAAAAGTATAATTCCAGCTCTAAACTGTTCTATACAGTCCACATATTGTTTGGTAAAATGTTACACCATTTTTAGCGTCGGGTTTGGGGGGGAGAGGTTGGGTTTTATCAGATTTTCTTAAATATTTGGAAAACTATGCGGTTTAGCGCAAAAGTGCCAAGGACAAAGGTAATTTACATTAAATTGCAAATAAAAGTAGTGTTTGGTTTAATCTTGCTAAAGTGAACGGTTCCAGAGTTACAGAGGGTTTAAAGTAGCAATTGTTCCTTTTTATAGATTTCTGAAAAAATATGATATCATCAAAATGAAACACTTTTTTAAAATAATTCTTCGATCATTCTGAACATCGCAGGCTCTACTAGGATCCACTGAATCGCCCCCAAAGCCGACGCTAAAAATGGTGTAACTTTTTACCAAACAATATATGGATTGTATAGAACAATTTGGAGCTGGAATGAAACTTTTACTTTGGATGTTGAAGTTAGGCCCTTTTTTGGCCTAATTGCTCCATACTATTGATGATGATGATTTTTTGTGGACCATTTTAAAGCTTCTATAAAATTTCGTAGGAGTCGTATTCCATTGAAAGATATCAAAATTATTCAAGTCTTAACTTACAGCAGGCATTGGGCAATCTTCTAGTCCAGCCATGTGTAGAATATCCATGAAAATCTCTCCGAGCAACTTGTCCAGCGCTTTGCAAAACGTATCTTTGTAATAGAAGGTGCCGGGTTTGTAGCCCCCTTCTTTCTTCATCCAGCCCTTTAGTTCAACCTTAAGTCAATAAAGTCAATCATCGTACTCGTATATTATTTAAACGCTAAGCGAAAAAAAGTAACATGCGCAATAAAATGTTATGAATGACTAAAGAGTCACAAGGAAGAGTGACACGGAAAGCCGTACATCATCATATCGTGTGGGTTGTATGGACCTGATACGGCCTTGACATACTTTCCCTTACAAAAACAAAACCTGTCGCATTTCCAGCCAGCGTCTGTATTCCCGAGTTAATTCAAAAGTGTATTGGTGCCTTATCTGTACGTCATCGCCCGAATTTTGAAATTTTCTCTAAAATTACGGAGTAAAACGTTAAAAAAAATAAATTTTTGAGAAGCATGGGACTAAATCTCGAAATGTTTTTGAGATTTTATGTGGTTACCGAAAAAGAGCGGTTGTCAGTTGGCTGGATCTGGATACTCGTCAGAGGAGTCTTGGTTGGTTGTCAATATAATTATTTGTTATTGTTTCGCTGTTTCTTTGTAAAAAATTATCTCTAATAGTTTATAGTACAATTACACTCAAGGCTCAGAAACTGCAGCCCGAGTTGCAGGCGAGGGCGTAATGGAGCCGAGAGTGTAATGACAAGTGCGCAGTTGCTTCTTACGACGTTTTTCAACACATTTGTAAATAAAAAGTACAATTTGTTTGCATTACTCTTCAGCAGAATTTCCTTAAGTTGTTGTTTATTTACGTATCCACCAAACTAGTGATTCTAGTGACTTTGTAAATGTGTACCATTTGATGAAAGAAAGTGAGGGATGTAAGTTTGTATGAAAGTCCTATATTTTATGCATAGGAAACCCGTATCTTAGCGTTTTTATAAAATCGTCCCCTAAGAGGATTAATTGAAGTATTTTTTTTTTAAAGTTTTATAAACCTGCATAGGTACCTAAAGTAAAAAAACCACGCGAGCGAAGCCGTGGGCATCAGCTAGTAATTAAATAAAAAAAAAATAGAAAAATATTTTAATTTGACCGCCTCACTAGCTTACAAAAGATTCATCACAATACGAGCTATCTTACTTTTTACTATTTATTTATTTATTTAATAAGGATCGCCAACAGTACACGTATTATAAAACTTATTATAATAAGACATGATTGTATTGGGTCTGATACGTTATACCCATTACAGGCGAACACTCATTTCATTCATAAGAGTAACCTACTTACTTTTAATTTCTAAATTTTAACACTTACAATTTACATTAAACTTTTATCATGACAGACAGTTATACAATTTTAAAACACAATATTAAATATAAAATTTCAAAATACAATTATAAAATATAATACATACAATTTTGTGAAACATTTACAATTACATTTTTATACATTAAGTCAACATTAAACCAATTTTTTTCTTAAAGTTAGGCAATTAATCATTAAAAATATCGAGATCAGCATTAAGCCTATTAAGCTCATTATATGACATGGAAATGCGATAAATAGGAGAATTCATACCAAGATTTGTTCTACAAGACGGAGTAGAGAACATCTTTTTGATGATATCACGAGGGTACTGATAGGGAACAGCAAGTCTTATAGAGCTGAGAATAGAAGAGCAATCGATTACATTGTTGACTATCTTATAAATAAATAGTACATCGCGAATCTTTCTCCTGCTGCTCAATGACCTCATATCGAAGAATGATAACCGAGTCTCATAAGGACATCTATGAGAGATCTCGCGAGCCGTGAAAGCCAGCGTTCTTGTTAAAGACCGCTGAATGCGCTCTATTCGCTGAGACTGTGTTGCATAGAATGGACACCAAGCAGTCGACGCATACTCGAGGCCACTTCGCACCACTGCATTGTAAAGTAATATCTTGGTTTTAGCAGAGTGAAACTATCGAGTGTTTCGTCGGAGAAAATCAAGCATTTGTGCAGACTTTTTGGTGAAAGCATTAACATGAGAGTCAAAAGATAGTTTCCTATCGATGGTAACACAAAGATCGCGTATTTCGGTGAACTCTTGGATGACTGCATCACCCAAAAAATAGACGGAGCCAAACGGTTGCTTTTTACGAGTGTATTTTATGTGAAAACATTTATTTACATTCAACACCATAGCATTATCAGTACACCACTGCGTAATCCTAACCAAATCGCTTTGCAGTAGGTTCATGTCAGAGCGTGAGTTGACGATGCGGTAGACCTTCAGGTCATCCGCGAACAAAGAAAAGCTGCTGTGATGTATGTAGTTACAAATATCATTGAAAAAGATGGAAAATAATATGGGACCCAGGTGAGAGCCCTGCGGGACACCTGATTCCGAGATATATGCGGCAGAGGTGTAATTGTTTACAGACACAACAAGAGGTTTTTCTCTTAAGTAAGACTTGAACCAGCTAAGCAAGGTGCCAGAAATACCCACAGCTCGCAGCCTCAACAGTAATAGCGGATGGCTGACTTTATCGAACGCATTGCTCAGGTCAGTATAGACGGCATCAATCTGATGACCTTTGTCAATATTCTCAGACAGTTTCGATATGAAAGAGACGAGGCTAGTTTCAGCAGAGCGTCCCTTCTTAAATCCGTGCTGATGCACCGATAAAACCTGGTCGACGTGGTGACTAATGACGGGACAGATGAGTGACTCAAACAACTTTGAAAAGCAAGATAATATTGAAATAGGATGGTAATTAGCCACCTCATCGACATCATCCTTTTTGTGAAGTGGGATAATTGTTGCTTTTTTCCACTCATCAGGGAATTTGCCGTCCATCAAAGACCGCTTAATAATACATGCAAGAGGGTACGCAAGGCAACGGCCACAATGCTTCACAAACAGTGGTGGAATGCCATCTGGACCAGGCCCTTGAAAAGGCGTTTAGTCATAAGGAAAACATCGCGCTCAGTTACATGAACTGAGTTAAGGACATTATTCGGCGACGACTTCGTGTCACGA
Source organism: Athrips mouffetella (assembly GCA_947532105.1). NCBI lineage: Eukaryota > Metazoa > Arthropoda > Insecta > Lepidoptera > Gelechiidae > Athrips > Athrips mouffetella. The sequence goes on from OX383971.1 coordinate 14,060,718, forward strand.
AGTTGTTCCACGTCATCGTTATTGTCCACGAAAACGCTAGAAATTTTTTCTGCAAACAAATTTGCAATGTCAATGCCAGTGCAAGCCTTCTTATCACCCATATGCATCGTTGAGGGGTACGAGTAACACGAGCGTTTACTTTTTTTGTCAGCTACATACCGCGAAAAGATTTAGGGTTCTTGAAAATCCCTCCCTCTACTCTTGCCAAGTAAGCAGAATAAAGCTGATCATGTAATTTATGACACCGATCTCTTAACAACCCAAATTCAAAGTCGTCTCGAGGATTATTGAACTTACGACATTTTGCCCTAAGCTTATCTTTCTCTGCTTGTAGTTTAATAAGTTTTTTATTAAACCAAGGAGGATACCTGTAACTGTTTTAATTACGCTTTGGCACATGCCGATTAAATATGGAGTTAAATTTAATATAGAACAATGACACCATATCATTGACATCATTACAGTCCGTAAAAATACTGTCCCAGTCCGTTGCGTCCAATTCCGACATAATAGCTTTATAATCCGCCTTGTAGAAGTTTATACGTGAGAGGTTTTTATGATTAAGGAACTTAATGCTGACGTTTACAAGAGTGAGAAGCAAAGGTGGATGTTTTTGATCGATCTATCGATACTATCTATAATACTAAAATCTATAATGCTAAACTTAAGTGTGTGTGCATGTACACACGGCCGCACGTCAGTAGAAACACTTTTGGACCTTATGGAGTGGTAATAGAGTCGAAACAGTTTCTACCGACAAGCTGTTGACCGTACTTGTTTGGGTGCGCGTGTATGTGAGCATATGTTTGTGTTCGTTGTAGCTATACTTACAATAACAAGCTCATTGAGATCTATAGAGCTACTAATAGTGATGTCCATCACTTCAGTGGATCGGTTGTACTTCCTCTGCTCTGCCCAGAAGTCGATCATCCTGCACTCTGGATCACAGTGTTCCGTTCTCTTAAAAACCATATCTGCGGGACCCTAAAACATAAAAATAAGTGTAATAGAAGTTCAACTAAATAAAAAACTAGCTATATTTAGATTTGACAAGTAATTTAATTTGGATATTCAACTATACTCGTATAGCCTCCCATTCGCTACGTCTCCTGTGAAGAATAAATGATAGGATTTTCTTAAATTAAGGTGCTGACAGTTCAAAACATTCAGCCTTAAAAGCTTTTCGAATCAATAATTAAAATGAAACAATTAGATAAATTATTATATTAAACAATTAATCTCTAAGTAAAAATATGATATTTTATGGTTTTATAGAAAAAAATCGTAAAGTTATCCCTTACATACATACATAATATCACGCCTTGTTCCCGTCGGGGTAGGCAGAGACCACAGTTCTCCACCTGCTACGATCTTGACATACTTCCCTTGCTTCCTGAACCTTCATCAATCCTTTCATACATGCTCGTCGGTTTAGGGTACTTTTAACCTGGCCTTTATTCAGAACGTCCTGAATTTGGTCCTGGTACGTTCGCCGAGGCCTTCCCCTTCCAACGTTTCCATTCACTCTCGCCTTGTAGATCTCTTTCGTCAATCTTTCTTCATTCATCCTCTCTACATGACCAAACCATCTCAGCATCCCTTTCTCAATTTTAGTCACTACGTCTTCTTTTACGCCACAACGTTCTCTTATCACACTATTTCTAATCCTGTCACCAAATTTCACACCAATCATACTCCTCAACGCTCTCATTTCTACTGCATTAATTCTACTTTCATGCTTTTTCTGCCATACCCAGCTCTCACTGACGTACATCAGTGTTGGTACCAAAACGCCTCTATGAACAGCCAGACGAGCCTTGTGAGACACCTTCTGACTCTTTATAAAAGCATGCAGAGCACCATTCACAATGTTTCCAGCATTCACTCTTCTTTCGATATCACTTTCACACTTTCCATCTCTCGTAAACTTAGAACCCAGATACACAAACTCCTTCACTTGTTCGACTTGTTCACCACCTATTAATATAGTACACTCTGTCATACACTCTTCTCTTTCAACTACCATTACTTTCGTTTTGCTTTCGACTTTCATTCCTTCCTATCAAAAACCACATTCATCATTGTTACCATCTCCTGTAACTCGTCAGCAGATGACGCAAGTATAACTTGGTCATCAGCGTAGAGAAGACATTTGATCAGTAACTCATTCATTCTCAGTCCACACATACTCTCTTTCAGATCAGTCAAACAATTATCCATGAATAGGTTAAACAGCCAAGGTGACGCTACACATCCCTGCCTAACACCTTTTTCGATGCTAAAACATTCAGTGTACGCCCCGTTTTTTCTGACGCAAGGACTGGAATCCTCATAGAGAGATTTCAGTGCTTGAATAAGATGACCGTTCACCCCATACATACACAATGCCGACCACAATTCATTCTTCACCACTCGGTCAAAGGCCTTTTCCAATTCACGAACGCGCAATAGACTTTTTGGTTTTTGGCCAAAAACTTTTCAGCTATGCACCGCAAGGAAAAGACCTGATCTGTACATCCCATTCCCTTTCTAAATCCCGCTTGTACATCCCATATTTTTTCGTCAGTATCTTTCATCACTCTTTCAATCAAAACCTTTGCATACAGTTTGCCGACGACACTGAAAAGACTTATCCCGCGGTAATTTTTACAGTCCTGTTGTGACCCTTTTCCCTTGTACAGCGGTACAATCACAGCCTTGCACCAGTCACCTGGTACTTGGCCGTTCGTCCAACACAGGTTGAAAAGGCGGTACAGCTGACTAGCCACAATGCCTCACCCAACCTTCAACATTTCGACCGACACTCTATCATACCCACCTGCTTTACCTGATTTCATACTTTTCATTGCTTTAATGATCTCATCCATACTTATCTCACTTGCATTACTCTCATATTCATTCTCATGCATTTCCACAGAAGACCTCGGTACGCTAGCCTCTGCTTCTCTCTAAAACAAACTTTAAAAATATATCTTCCATCTCTTCAGCACACAACCTTCACATTTTATAAAACTTCCATCCTGGCTTCTGATTTTACTCAGCTCCGATGTTCCAAACTTTCCTCGGGCTGTCCGTATGGATTTCCAGAAAAACTTTTGGTTTGACTGAAAATCCTCAGAAAGCCTTCTGTCAAACTCATCTTTACACTCCTCTTTCTTTCTCTTAACAACATCCTTTACAATACCTTTTACTCTTTTATATTCCTTTCGTGCTACACTTACATCATCACTTGTGGCCTTCTGCATTATTTGATTAGCTTTTACAGCTAACCAATCTAACCATGCTTTTTTCTTCTCACAAACAGCTGCCTGTACACTTTTATCCATCCACACATTCTTCTTCTTTCCACCATTTCTCCTTTTCGACACCCCACAAACATTGACAGCTACTCCTACTAATCCATCTTTAAATTCATTCCAAAAGCATTCAATATCATTCACTTTATCTAGGTTCTCAAATCTTTCACTTAAGCCTTTCAAGTATTCACTTCTGACATCCTCCTCTTGCAATCTCTCCACTTTAATTCATTCCAAAACGCTCGTCTGCTCTTGTGCTTTATGTCGCCACCGATTAAATAGACCACCAATTCGGGTTACAACCAGGTGGTGGTCTGTGTCGATGCCGACTCCGCGATATGCGCGAGCGTCCAGAACCCTTTTCCTCAATCTTTCATCCACAACTACAAAATCGATCATACTTCTCGCATCACCCTCCTCTCTTGTATACATATGGATCCTTTTGTGGTCAAACATAGTGTTTGCCACAAAAAGATTCCAATCCAAACTTATCTCAAGCAGACTTACACCATTTTCATTAACACGTTCATCACCAAACTTACCAACAACTCTTTCATAACCGTCACGCTTTCTTCCTACCCATCCATTAAAATCACCTAGCATGATAACTCGTTCATTCTGTTCACATTTCTCTAATGTATCTCTCATATTTTCCCAAAACTCATCTATCTCTTTTTGGGCTTTCGGAGACCTTCGCGAACCCACATCCGTAGGTGCATATGCACCCAGAACGAAGATTCGAGTCAGTCCGACTTTTATTTAGCCTGACCCAGATGAGTCTTGGGCTCACACACTCGACTTCTTTCACGCACACTACCATTCTTTCGGAAAGTATGACACCGACTCCCTGACAGCCTCTGCTGGTACTGGGAACACCAGACCAGTACGCTGTGTAAGGGCCATGTTCTGTGGTGTCACAACCTTTCCGTTTAGTCTCATTCACACACAGTACGTCTATACGCCTTTCATCCATCATCTGACATACTTCATCTATTTTGCCATTCATTCCACCTCTGACATTCATCGTAGCAAAGCGGCTCTCCGTAGTCCGCTTTTCGCCCCCGCGAGGAACGGGACGCGATGCGTTGCGAATCACATCGCCGCCATTTGAATTTATAATTTTAGTAGAATCCATTGCGTTCCCACGAGCAGTAAGGGATATTCAGGTGGTCCATCCTGGCAGAGCCCCACATACCAGGACAAGGACATAATTTCTGGGTTCGCCCGGGCCCAGGGCGTTGTGACCGCTATCGACTAGACTCGCCTCTAGGCACGCATCCATCGGCACGGTCAACCTTAGATTGGCGGAATGGGCAGGAATAAAAGGAACGGGAGGGATAGGTTTCTTGGGACAGGAATAATTGGTATAGGAAAGGAATCGGGTAAGAAGGATATTACTTTCTCGGAAGGATCGGGATGAGTTAGTAATAGCTCGGGGAGCCGGGGTCGCGTACCCGTATACAATACTACAACTCCCAAGGAGAGGGTAGTTGAGATGTGTACCCCCTGAAAGTTATCCCTTCTCTAGACATTTTGTCACATTTTAACAACTCTATTTTTAAAATATAATATGATTCATTCTCCAAAATAAAGTTTACATTTAATTGGGTATTTACATTTTATTCAAACTTTATGAAAATAATGAAATACAATAACCTAAAACATTGAAAATGTGCAAAAGTGTGGTTATTTTCCTTACTTCTACGTAAACAATTTTGAACCACCTTGTCTTATTAAGGAAATATCCGAACACAGGAAAATAAAAAAAAGAAACACGGAGTTCATATTTTTTTTTTACATTCAGATGCATTCGAGGCAGGCGTTGCTTTATAGTTTCTCTAGCTGTGTAAATGGGTTTTATGAATCATCATCATATCTCTCTCATCTCAGTCATCGTATAGGTTTTAGGGTTCAGGAGACGCATTTTTGAAGCGTTCGAACTTCAATTCGCATTCGAATTGGCAAGATTCGTATACGAATCCGTAAAATCGCAATTTTTGAATATTCATACTTGTGAATTCTGCAACGAGTGGTCCGACCCACTCGTTTTGCATTTCTACCACTCGAAAGTATGTATAATCTGTGATGAGAACGACATTGACACATGACATTGTACTGACATATCAACTTTTTAATTTGCGTTCCATTCCCTCGAAATTCATTACCGGTTTTTAAAATCAATAGTGATTGCTTTCCGGTTTTTATTTTTTCTGCGTGAAAAGAAAATTGTTTAAAGATTGTAATTTAATGGCAAAATTGCTTTCGAATGATTCAAAAATGCGTAAAATCGAGAGCATTAGATATTAAATTCGTACACGATTCGTTTTCGTATGCGAACTAAAGATTCACTTCAAACGCTTCAAAAATGCGTCTCCTGATACCAAAATGGTAAAAAAAAGGGAATCCTTATGGTGCCGCTTTGTTTGTTTGTCCGTCTGTCTGTCTGTCTGTCACACCTGTAGGTATATCTCGGCAACCACTCATGCTATCGACTTGAAATTTGGAATAGTTTTATAATATGGTTGTCCAACTTAATTGCACGTGAAAGAATTAAGAAAAAATTATGATTATTAATGTAAAGGGGGCCCAAATAGGGGGGGCAAAATTTCAAATTATCGGCACTAGGTTGAGTGGGGTATCATATGAAAGGGCTTGTACATTCTAAAATATTTTTACAACTCTTGGTTTTCAAGTTATGATGAAAAATGTCAAAAAAAAATACCGTTCCCCCCTTATCGCCGAAGTTTGTGAATGAAAAATCTGAATTAATTACGGTCGATAGAAGTTTATGTAAATATTACAGCAAAAATAAAACGATATTTCTAAGTTGCACAGTTTTTTAGAAGTCTGCAAAAAACCTTTACAAACAAATTTAGTTTTGCGGTCCTAAAAATGGGCTTTATTGCTTCCAAAAATACTAAAGGTATATCGGAACCCTCGGCGCACGAGTCCAACTCGCACTTGACCGGTTTTTCCTTATCGTTACACTGGTGTAACAAATGGGTGTAACTACAAGGAATTAATCCTTCGTTCAAGCTTTTTAATCACTTAGGTACTTTCGTGTATTCTATTGGTATATAGAAGAGGCACCGTTGTTATAATAAAAAAATAAAAGCTAGCCTGCAGGTATTTTTAATATCTACGAAGCTAAAATGAAGTGTCTGCTATGTTACAATTTATTTGAGTACTAGCGACCCGCCCCTGCTTCGAACGGGTGCAATGCTGATACTAAATATACTACAGAATGTCTATAAGCACGTGCCGCAAGCCCCCCGGCCGGTACTGCGCAACCGCTATGTCCCTGCATTTTAAATCTGTAATAACTTCGAAAATATTCATTTTAGTTAAATGCTTTAAAGGGCCATATTGATCTATTTTTAATGCACAATGTATTTAAGGCACTTAATTGGACAAGGATTAATACAGTATTGCTTAAAATCGCTTCGTAAATAAGCCATAATTTCTCGTAAAAAGAAAAGGATAAAAAATTGTTCATTGTGGGGTATCCCTAAGAGATAGACATATACCATCGCGGACTTTTTTGTAGACATTTTAAGGTGTACAATAATTTAGTACATTATTTTGATCTATCTCGTAGGGTTCAGCCAGCGTTTGCAATGTAAATGCAAAAAATGTGTTTATTTACGACATCAAATTAGAAACCTCTAAAAGTATCAGTGTTTCTCTACTGAATTATGCATGTTTTACACATATAAACCTTCCTCTTGAATCACTGTATCTATTACAAAAACCGCATCAAAATCCGTTGCGTAGTGTTAAAGACACATACACATACATAGGGACAGACAGACAGCGGGAAGCGACTTTGGTTTTTACTATGTAGTGATAGTGATGATGATAGTGATAAAGAGAAGTAAAGGGTTTTAACTTTTAAAACTGTTATGTTACAAACGCCTAAAAGCCAAACTATTACCAGTGACTTGCGGCCGTGTGTCCATTCTTATTAGTATAAATTATACTTACCAGCATATTAGCTAGTATAAAAACACATAAATCATACACCAGTAACAAGTACAAAGGAAACCGGAACATTGCGAGCCGCAAACGTTTAGTAAAAAAATGTTCAATAAAATACCTTTTTATTAACTGTTGAATTGCGTGCTAAATATTGTTAAGATTTTATCGGGAAGCACATTTTATCTATGTTTTTTATGTCCTATATATATTACTAGTTTTGGTTTTTTATAATATTGGTTTGTACTTGCATGTGTGTTTGTAAAGAAAAATCTCTGGAGCTACTACACTGATTCTTAAAATTCTGTTAATGTTCAAAATTATGTATGATTTAAAAAATTTCAAGTAAAATTTTTAAAATTGTCCTTTATTAACAAAAACATAATAATAGGAAAACAATAAAGTAAGTAAAAAATGGTTTAAAGTAAGTGAAGCCACGGGCAACAGTTGGTGTAATATAATTCCTAGTTTGAAACTGAGAACACTTTAAAATAAGCTAGAGTTAAATTGACCGCAGCCGTTACATTGTGTTTCTACAATCACGCTGTTAATATTTCAATTAACTATAACCGACACGTAAATTGATAATGCACAACATATTGTATTCTATTATAATATTTTAATAAGCAACAAGATATATATCAAAAGACAATTACCCATTTATTACCTACTTACTTAATACAATTAAATGAAATTACTTACAAGTTCACAATAAGTATCTTAATAGTCAAGACGTGATATGGACTTTGCTTATCTTATCAGGCATATTAATCAGGATTACACCTAATGTGGCATTAAGTTTACGAAATGTCAGCTCAAACTAAACAAGGTTGCAGGACCCAAGAGTTGCGAAAGATTAAAAAAATTATCCAAAGAAGGTAGACGGTGTTAAAGTAATTACGAGTTAAAAAAAAAAGTAAGTAGTTAAATAAATAAGGATCGAAAATAAGAAAAAGAGAGAGAGAGTTTAATTTAATTTCAAATTTTAAGAGCTTCTTTGGAAAGAAAAAGGGGAAGCTGTTGCCCCGCAAGGGGGACATTTAGGACTACTAAAAGAAACAGCTAAATCTGCTAAACTGGTCTCGTTCATGTTATTGCTAAAAATCGTCTCCATGTCAGCTACACAATGTCTTGTCCAGGCTTTTAATGAAACTCCACTCTAAGAGGTTCAAATATGAACCGTCATTACATCTCAAGAAACGTCCACTGCAAGATAGGGAGCTCCCTCCAGAACTCCAGCAAAAACGTGTAGTATTTTGGATGAGATTTACCATAGTCACCACGCTTGTAAGCGTTGCGGCTGGCGACCGCTGTTGTTGGTGACGTCAGTATGTAACATAGTTCATACAGAAAGATGCTGCTGCTCATCCTCCGGTTCATTAGCCCTTAGTCGCCTCTTACGACACAGAGATGGGTTGATATATTCTTTGCCGGCACCGTACAGACTGAATATAAATACAAGCACCTAAAGCTTGATACACTGCCATAGGACCTAATGTCTCACTGAGAGTTAGAAATTTGATCTGTTCCTGACCGTACGCTAATAGCATCAATTAGGTTAGATGGCTAGAAATGCTTAATTAGTTTAAGAAACGTAATTTTGGTTATTAACGTTTAACTGTGATATAGTTTTAATTCCATAGATAATTTAGTATTTGTGTTTAATATTCAATTATTTCTGTTCGTTCACGCCTCTGAAGTCAAGTTTATTATTTATTTGATTGATACCAAGATAAAGTGCCTTTACTATGAAAAGTTGTCCTATATGCAAGTCTCGGGTTCATTTCATCCGCTGATTGCTAAACTAGCCTGTAATTCTATTATATCGATCGCTTTTATCGATGGCTTATCAAAGCGCCTAAAGCCGAAACTACTGGTAAATATTTCCGTAAAGTCTTTTCAAAGTAAGATATAAATAAAATTTATACAGAAGTTAAAAACTTTAGACGCGTTTCACGAAATACGGACATAACTTCTACTTTCTATCGTCATAAAAATAAATAAGGCATAGAAGTTAATGAATGTAAAGGGCACATAAGTATAATGGTCTTTTTCCTGAATAACTTTGATAAATAAAATAAGGCTGTGTGAAGTTAACGAACTCTATCCACGTGTACGTGTATGAGAAAATGTTGCAATGTCATCCATCATGTTTGAGGAACGCTGTGGGCGCGCTGGTTTGACATAATGGATTTACCTTTTACGCATCCCTAGCTTTAAAACTAGTCAATCATGTGAAAGTTTGCCTAAAATATACGTTAGCCAAATCGTTTGGTATCTTTACGTTTATTCACAATTTTTTAGAATTTAAGCTGTTTGTAAATAAAGTAGCTGGGTGGTCGAGCTTTGCTCTGTATAATCTTAGCCGAAGCCCAAAAACAGATGGCGCTGTAGGGTTTCTGAAACGTGCTGTTTACAAGAAATGCTAAAAAAAAACGGATAAAACGAGTTTTTCCAGACATGAGACCTAGCTAAATCGTTTTTTCACCGCCGAAAACCCCAGTGTACTATATTTCATCGAAATCGTTTGAGCAGTTTTCGAGAAACCGATTACAAATACATATACAGTTATAAATACGTCGTTGTTCACCTGCCATTTATAGAAACGGAGTATGAAAGACTCTGTGGGGTGGTTTGTATCTTTATCGTACAAATGCTGTCTACCTCTGAACTGAATGGGTACTGATGTTCGTCTGTTGGACACAGACAAAGGGAGTCTGGCAGTGAATTGGAGCAATCTTGATAACTGGTGTAAGCTGTGTCTCCGTATCTGGTTTCCGTCATTCTATTTCGAGACTTAAAGTGAGGGTAAGCGTGACGTCATTACTCTCACCTATTGTTTAAGATCTGACTGATCTAATATTGTTATTTGTATTCCATTGTATTGTTGAATGCTTTTGTCTTCGTTTTAAAATGTAATAAAATAACAAACATTATTCAACTTCGTCGAAAACATTATTCAATTGTTGCTTCGTTTTAAAATGTAATAAAATAACAAAAATTGTTTTTTATGACTCAAAAGATATTTACGACTTTAACATTTTGACATTTGCATGATTTTATATTAAATCTAAATGTAAGAGACAATGTATGAGACAATACTCGTAGTGCCTACAAACTGCCCTGCAGTTTGGCAGAAGCATTATTTATGTAAAAATACTGTTTGATCTCTGAATATTTTTTTTTTTATCTAACAAGATGTCGTCTACTTGTGTCTGAATTTATTCATTTTAAAATAATAGGATAGTTGAAAAACTCTTATATGCATTTGTCTGAATAAAGGCGCGTAGAGTTTAAATATTATTACTTTTTATACGCTTGGTACGGTCAACCGCACGTCGGTAGAAACTTTTTCAACTCTATTACCACGCTATAAGGTCCAAAAGTGTTTCTACTGACGTGCTGTTGAGTGTACTTATAGAGTTACGTTCTAACGCAACATCCGTAAAATACGTGACGGTATCCAAACACATTATTGCTTCGCAGTTTGGTTATCAAGGATACTATTGCAGGAAATATTTATGTGAGTTGTGAATATTAATTCACGTTTCTGACGTTAGAGCCCATGTCGTTTCGTCATAATTAAGCGGAATTTTCTTTATTAGGGTTCCGTACACAAAGGGCTTCATTCATAGACGTTACGCTAGTACGGGGCCAAAACCGCGTAAGCAAAACCTTGGTCTAAATATCATACTATGTCATTAATATTAATACTAACTAATTATGTGAATTATGTCTCTCTGAATGTAATTTTTCTTATCAAAGGTAGCGCTTAGGCTAGTGAAAGATGAGATTAAGGTTATATAAAAAGAATCTAGCTGACCACCCCAATATTGACGTAACTGTCACTGTAATATAAGCTGTTGACTTGTCAAAAGTGAAAACGATTCGTTGCGATTGAAGTAGTTTATAGTAAAAACTTGCCAAAACCCTCAAAATCCAACGGTCAAAAGCGTCATTTTTCAAAATTTTGTAGGTATAAGAAAGATATAAACAGGCAAATTTATATACTTTTCATACAATAAAAAGAGTTTTTGCGTGAACCACACGAGTGCATTGATTAGCGTCTGGCCAAGGAAAGCTGTCCATAAAAAACCCTGACCTGAAACCAAGTTTTAAACCCTGAAACTACTGCAAAATAACAATTTGATACTTTTAGTTGGTTTTCAGGTAGTAACTGGTAGTCTTAAAAGTCAACTAAAAGTACCAAATTGTTATTTTCAGGGTTTAAAACTTATGTTTAAATTACCCGCGGTTTTGTATGGACAGCTTTCGTTGGCCAGACTATAGTATGCTATGGCAATATAGATAATTTTCATTGAAACTTAGCGTCTCATTGTCCAATACGATCTCATTTATTTGAAGAGAACTTGGATGATTTAAGTGCATGATTGGGGTAAGGAAAGCAAGAATTTGAAATTAAGTCAAATTAGGTAAAAAAATATGTTTCGAGCTCTAAAATTATGAGATTTATTCACAGATCAGTGTTAAACTAATGAAAGTCAGTTTAGTTTGAATGAGATTATATGGGTACGATTTATTTACAGTTATTATGTTACTTTGACCATGAAACTGAACACCCTTTCCTAACTATGTAGGTAGGCCCAAATGGGAAAACAAAATCAATTTCAGATATAAACTGCATTAGCTGAAAAACTTCTCCAAAGGACGATATTAAATAAAGCGCTGGTTGATCGAGCAGGCGTTTTATAACATTAAGGACTTTTTAGCCTTTAAATGCTCATTTCATAATATATAAGTATAGTGATATAGGTACCTATATTGTTATATTTTAATAGTTAATTTTGTTATTATTATTTTCAACTTTATGACATGTAACTATTATCACCAAATAAAACAATACAATATAAATGGAAAATTTTGTTTTTGCCTTCCGATAAAAACTGCATCACTGCATATTTATTAAGGGACTTAAAATATTTTTTCGTATTTCGCTTATGTTCTATTTAGAAAAGTTGTACAGTTTTATGGTCTGAATTCCGTTTTAGTTTTCTGCGTGTGTATGAAAGTATCAAAACTACTTTTCCGATTATAGCCATTGACATCATAATGGCATAAGAATATATTTTGAATTTCTTTCTGAACTCATCTTTCGTTAGTCAGACTATCTAATACCATGCTAGAGAGATGTTTCTGAATGACTTCCAAAGGGTGGTACCGGACCCTATTAATAAGCCTACGCTGTTTGTTTGTTCGTCTATTGTAACTTAAAGGACCTGTACCTTTTAATTCGTGAGAGTTAGCCACTAGAAATTTTTAAAAATGTATGTGCGTATGTTTTTATAAAAAGAAGCGTATCTCCATACAAGAAAAATGTTGTTTAGCTTTTTATGTTTCAGCTTTATTTTAGAAACGGTAACATTTTCAAGTGTCGTCGGTGTAAATATACTGCATAAACACAAATAATAGAAACAGACCAAGAGCAAGTTAGAATAATAAAAAAAAATAATAATAATAGCCATTTATTTGTTCCCATTTTGGTACATAAAATTATTTCAAATATCAATTACAATTTAAAATTTCTTAGCAAAATACATTTAAAAAAATAATAATAATTAAAAACATGCACTACAAAATACAAGCTTAAAAAATAACTAATTATTATTTCGGGAACCCCTTGCGGGTAAAGGCCTCCTCCAGACGAAGCCATTCATTCTTGTCTTGTGCCTTGTCCATCCAATCTGGTCCGGCGACGGCGCGGATGTCATCCACCCAGCGTTTGTATGGACGGCCGGGGCGGCGCTTGCCTTTCTCTGGCCCACGCCACTCTGTCACTCTTGTTGTCCATCTGTCGTCTTCATTTCTAGCTAAATGTCCTGCCCATTTCCATTTCAATCTCTTTACATGTTCAATTGCATCTCTTATTTTTGTTCTCTTTCTAATGTCTTCGTTTCGTATCTTGTCCTTTAATTTCACTTTTAATAAGCTACGTTCCATCGCTCTCTGACAAACTGATATTTTTCGGGCGTTTTTTTCTGTGAGACTCCATGTTTGGCAAGCGTATGTAAGAGACGGTAGAACGCAGGAATCCATTACTTTTGCTTTTAGATTCATGGGCATTTTTGACTTAAGAATGTGTTTAAGAGACCAGTATCTTTTCCATGCTATCGTTATTCTTCTTTCTATTTCTTCATTATCTACTTCTCGAAATGATATAAGTTTTCCCAGATAGACATATTCCGTTACATATTCAATTGAATATTGAAGAGCAAGTTAGAATAGACGAAGTAAAAGCACTGTAATTTTGAATTTACCACTTAAGTACGGAACCCTCGGAGCGTGATTCCAAATCGCACTTGGTAGATTTTTTAACATCGATACCAGATGATCAATAAATGGATTTATCCTAAGACGCTTTGAATTTCAGCGCATTCTGCATAAGGGCTAGTTAGTACGATTGTGGCAGACACTACTAGATCAAGGCAAGCCACAGACTAGCCACGGTCGGCCCCCACATTATGCCGCACAAGCTGTTCGTTCAGTTGCTTGTCCGCTTTTCGATTGTTGTCCCGGCTGCAGCCTTGCGACAATTCAATGCAACTAAATCACACTTTTGCGGAATAAAAGTACTACAAATAATGCAAATATTGAACCATACCTGAGTAAACATTTTAAACGGGAGTAAGCAAAAATGCACTTCAAACCCGCGAATTTAAATTTTTACCAAAATCTATTGGTAACACTTGGTTTTATCTAGCGTTTTACCGTGGTTTTTCCAGCCTATTTCCAGGGTCCGCTGTCTGGCTTAATCTTTTGCCCTTTTACCAGTTTTCAGCATCCTTTGTAGTGAGATTTGTCTCCCTTATCTCAGTCTTCACGACAGCCAGCGCTTCTTGGGCCTTCCGCGTGATCTATGTCATACCTGCCCAATATAGTCTCAAGGCAGCTAACCAGTCGGAAATCCGCAAAGAAAGAACGAGCAATATTTGTATATATATATATTTGTAATCAGTTTCTCGAGAACGGCTCTAACGATTTCGATGAAATTTAGTATACAATGGTTTTTGGGGGCAAAAACTCGATCTAGCTAGGTCTCATGTCTGGGAAAATTCGTTTTCACCTTTTTTTAAAATATTTCTTAGCGCGTTTTAGTGCGTTCAAGAAACTTACAGCGCCATCTGTTGTTGAGTAGCATAACTTGCTCACCCGATGACCCGATGATATTTTAATGTTGAGGCGGCTATTATAGAGCGAAGCTCGTTCGCCCAGGTACCATTTTATTAAATGATGTAAGTAACTAAAAATTTATGCTTTTCGCAATTTTTCCTTTATCTGTTCTATAAGACGTTGCTTCGTATCAAATTTCAAGATTCTGATTTCCTGTAGGTTTTGATTCCCTTGCGATTGTTGAAAAGCTCGAAAATTTGGGGCATAAACAACTGTATCTTTTGATTGCGTTGGCTTAAAAGTTATTTTTACAGCTCCAATGGACAGTAGACCTGAGTATTTGGTATGAATTTCAGCTTGATACCTCTACGCGTTTTGGTGAAAAATGATCGTGACAGACAAACAAACAGACGGAGAACAAAGTGATCCTATAAGAGTTCCGTTTTTTCCTTTTGTGGTACGGAACCCTAAAAATAAGTTTCTACGCACAGATTGGCATTAAGTAGGTGATAACTTACAATATTTGAACGTATTATTGGGGATTTACGATATGAGAGTAGATAAAAAAAGCTTATGCATGGCGTGATCTACCCCCAAGTTAAGTTTCATCTATGTGAGGAACAGCATGGCTTTAGGCCTGGTCGATCGGTGGACACAAACTTATTAATATTAGTAAATTATATATCCGGCAGCTTGAATCATGGAGGGCAAGTGGATGTTTTATATTTTGATTTTCGCAAGGCATTTGACCGGGTCGATAATGACTTACTTTTATCTAAGTTGCAAAGCTTCGGATTTGGCCCGACACATCTACGCTTGTTCGCGGACTATTTGCGGGACAGAATGCAATTTGTCAAATATGGTTGTTATACCTCACAGCCGTACTTTACCAGATCTGGCGTCACCCAGGGATCTGTTTTGGGCCCTTTATTGTTTTCGCTGATGGTGAATGATTTAGTCAGTGTCATAAAGTTCGCAAAATGTCTTCTATATGCAGATGACTTAAAAATATATATGGAAGTTAACAGTGAGAGTGACTGTGAACTTTTGCAAAAGGATACGTATGCTATTTTACAGTGGTGTAAACAAAACAAAATGGACATAAACCCGAGTAAATGCCATAGTATGTCCTTCGGACGCAAAAAGCAACACTTATGCTACCCGTATGAATTAGAAGGACATTTGTTATCTAGAAGTTCGGTCGTGAAAGATCTAGGGGTAACTTTTGATAAGAATCTCACATTTGATCAACATATCACGACTCTTACGACCGAATCCTTTAGACGCCTTGGTTTTGTGCTTCGAAACATGAGAGATCTCCACGATCCACACGTTATGAAACTTTTGTACAGCAGTCTCGTGAGAAGCAAATTGGAAAGCAGTGCCTGTATATGGAATCCACACGAAGCCACATACATTACTATGGTCGAAAAAGTACAAAAAGCTTTCCTAAGATATTTATATAAACGGGTTTATGGATATTATCCTTTGCTTTATCCTACAATCTTTTTACTTGGTGCATTGGGATTGTATTCTTTGGAATCAAGGCGTATTAAGGACGAACTAACTGTTGCATTGAAGGTATTGCGTGGAGAAATAGATTGCACCGAGCTGCATTCACAATTATGTCGACTGCATGTCCCTGATAAATATATCTCTAGAACGCGATCCACTCGGCAAAGACGTCTCCTCGCAGCTCCATGTTGTAGGACTGTTTCATATGCCCAGTCCCCTCTCTGCCGAATGATCAGTGGCCTAAACTCAGTTCTCAACTACTCTTTGAACTCTGATATTTTCACGGATTCATGGAGTCAACTTCTGAGAATCCTTTCAGACTTTTGCACGTGTAATAATGTTGTGAACAAGTCTTGTTGTATTTATTGACTTTTTTATTTTATTCACTTGTTTTTATAAGATTTGACATTATGTGTTACATATTTTGTTATTAATTACTGTAACAGGCCAGCCCGTTGTAATTAAATTAAAAAATAGTAAAAAAAAAAAATTATTGTTTTCAGTTTTAGTTTGGTATTTTAAATTAAAGGTTTGAAAATTGTTCGTCTTTAATGTCGTCCGTTTTCGTCATTAGATTTGTTGATTTTTTTTACAGATGATTTTTTTCGAAAGTTAAAGTAAAGCTGCTGTAAGCCGAATGTATTTGTATAGATGTTTTAAATTTTTTTTGCCTATCTGTCTAGTATTTTTGTAACCTATTTCGACTAAATAGGGCGCAGAGAACAGCGAACTGAAAAAGATTAGGAACCCCAACCCCTGTGCTAAAACATACATTTTGTTGAAGAAAGATGTCTAAAACTTTGTAGTATCTCTATCGCATGATTAATTTTAGCTTACATTTACTATGCTCTAATTCCATAACACGACAGTAAACTATGATACAGACGGGTGCGTAAACCAATTAAACTATAATACATACAAACCGGAGATTTTCCGACGTATCTGATAAAACTTTTGTTTGAGTTCTCAATATGTGATGAAAAGTCGTTAACATTTACCGTTTTTAGGGTTCCGATACCAAAATGGTAAAAAAAAGGAACCCTTATGGTGCCGCTCTGTCTGTCTGTCTGTCTGTCTGTCCGTCTGTCTGTCATACCTCTATATCTCAGCAACCACTTACGCTATCGAGCTGAAATTTGGAATAGTTTTAGAATATAGTTGCCCAATTTAATTGCACATGAAAATTTTTTGAAAAAAGTATGATTATTAATGTAAAGGGGGCCAAAATAGGGGGGGCCAAATTTCAAATTGTCGCTACTAGGTCGAGTGGGGTATCATATGAAAGGGCTTTACTTGTACATTTTAAAATATATTTTTGTATTTTTTTAAGTTTCTTAGTTTTCAACTTATGATGAAAAATGTCAAAAAAATACCATTCCCCCCCCCTTATCTCCGAAGTTTGAGTAAGGGAAAATCTGAATTAATTACAGTTGACAGAGGTTTATGTAAACTTTACAGCAAAAATAAAACGATCTTTCTAAGTTGCACAGTTTTTCAGAAATCTGCAAAAAACCTTTACAAACAAATTTAGTTTTGCGGTCCTGAAAATGGACTTTATTGCTTCCAAAAATACTATAGGTATATCGGAACCCTCGGCGCGCGAGTCCGACTCGCACTTGACCGGTTTTTTAGGGTTCCGTACCTCAAAAGAAAAAAACGGAACCCTTATAGGATCACTTTGTTGTCCGTCTGTCTGTCTGTCTGTCTGTCTGTCTGTCTGTCTGTCAAGACCCTTTATCTCACGAACGGGTAAAGGTATCAGGTTGAAATTAATACCATATATTAGGATCCATGAACCACACAAGATCTGTAAATTTCAATTTTTTACAACGACGCAATCAAAAGATATGGCATTTTATGTCCTCATCTCCATACATTTATTCAAAAATGAAAAACCTACAGGGTACTTCCCGTTGACCTAAAATTATGAAATTTGGCAAGAAGCTAGGTCTCACAGTACAAATAATGGGAAAAGTCTGAAATCATTAAATATTACAACTTTTCTCACAACTAATGGTAACCAATTGTGGTGAGCTCCCGTTTCAAGAACATTCATATAAGAGAGGGGTCAAGTTGGATGGTTGCTGAGGCGATTTTTGTTTTAGTTCTATTTAAAAACGGGAACACTTACAAACTTGAAAATTGGTATTTTTATAGGGCATAGGCTATAAAATAACAACAAATAATAAAATTTGGTCAAGCGTGTGTCGGACTCAAAAAATCTAGCACATTAACTTACTGAAATTTCAACTAATACAATTATGTTTATGTGGTGGTACGGAACCCTCAGTGCGCGAGTCCGACTCGCACTTGGCCGGTTTTTTTTGTTGTGGCTTCCTGCTTTGTGCTTCGAAAGAAAAGTAATTTTAAAATCAATTTTATCTTGTCACATCTTATAATTTCTTTTCCCGAGTCAATGGACGCTTAGGCTTGATTTACACGGAGTAAAAAATTGGGACAGAAGAAATGCACTGCTTTTTAAAAAGAACTTATATGAAAACACTTAAATGCAGTAAGCAATGAACATCTCTTGGTAACTTTATTCATTGTTAATTTAACCTTGTCAATTTAAAGACAGGTCAAGCTTGACACTCACAGTGCGATTTTAGCCCGTACGTCTATTTAAATAAGAACGGAACAAAGTCCAATGTGTCAAGCTTAATGTGGTCTTTACTGTACCTTAGCAACCGAGCTATGCTCGCGAATACGAAGATAACGAATTTTACAGGAATAAAAAATGTATTAGACACCTTCCATAAAACTCAATATTGTTGTTTCAATGAATTCATATTTTTCTTAATTTTTTTTAAAGTCATTTTTACACAACAATATACAAAGGCCGTTTTTAAGAACAAACTAAAACGAATAGGTCACTAGCCAATAGTTGTCTGGGCTTACCTGTTTCGTTCTGGCAACGCTTTGCCAAACACCTTGTATAATCACGTTAATTGAATACAAAGTAGGCAAGTATACAGTTCCTAAGAAAATTACTGCTCAGTGGCACTAATTAGTGGTTGGAAAGGAATGTCAGTGCTAGGACATACTTTATTTGTGATCGTTTAGGACTAGTTCACATTCAGCAGCACCGATTACTATTTGAGACAAATATCAATTAAGTACCTGCCTATTCGATGTTTAGGTTGGTTCAATCATATTAAGAATACTGTCTATGAAAATCTTATACTAGTTGTTACGGTGCTATTTCATAGCACAAAACTGTACTAGGTTCCTACTCTTAAATTGTGTTAAACTCAGACTATACACTTTTTTCTTACATATACTTTCTTACTCTCTCACACACACCTCTACAAACATTTGTTTTGTTATCTGCTTGGTCATTCATGCTATTTGTCGAGAAAATAAATAATTTTTACTTACTTAGCTACAATTTCACGACTTTACGAGAAAATTGGCTTGGTATAAACATCATATCAACTAACCAAAGTAATCAGTAACGAAATGCGTGGTGAAATAATGTTTAATTTTTAGAATAGTAGAATGGTGTTATTACACCGTGTTTTTAACCGTATTATACCTAACCGAGGTTTTTTAGCAGACACGTATGGAACCCTTAGCCGCCGGTCTAATCTAAGAAGTGCGATGCGGATGCGCGCATCATGCGCGCAACCGGCAGCGCCGGTGCAGTACGCAAGAAGTGCGCGAAAGGTGTGGTGCGGGCGTCGGCAGTGGACGTATTTAGGGCATTCTAAATTTCGATTTCAATAAGACAACATGTCCTCTTCATCTGATGATGAAGACATGCTAGCTTTGATGCATTTAGCAAATTTGCATAACAGGAGATACGCATTTTCCCTGTGTCCGTACTCCGTCCCTGTGTGTATCGTTCGGCGTGCAGCTTCAAACTGATGCGCGCATCGGGCGCACTGCACGACCGCGCCTCACCCTCGCCGCACTGCGACGACGCGTCGCTTTGTATGAAACAAGTGACAGGCGGCGTGCATCATGCGCGCATCCGCATCGCACTTCTTAGATTAGACCAGCGGCTTAGTATGCTAGTTTTTAGGGTTCCGATACCAAAATGGTAAAAAAAAGGAACCCTTATGGTGCCGCTCTGTCTGTCTGTCTGTCACACCTCTATATCTCAGCAACCACTTACGCTATCGAGCTGAAATTTGGAATAGTTTTAGAATATAGTTGCCCAACTTAATTGCACATGAAAATTTTTTGAAAAAAGTATGATTATTAATGTAAAGGGGGCCAAAATAGGGGGGGCCAAATTTCAAATTGTCGCTACTAGGTCGAGTGGGGTATCATATGAAAGGGCTTTACTTGTAAATTTTAAAATATATTTTTGTATTTTTTTAAGTTTCTTAGTTTTCAACTTATGATGAAAAATGTCAAAAAAAATACCATTCCCCCCCCCCTTATCTCCGAAGTTTGAGTAAGGGAAAATCTGAATTAATTACAGTTGACAGAGGTTTATGTAAACTTTACAGCAAAAATAAAACGATCTTTCTAAGTTGCACAGTTTTTCAGAAATCTGCAAAAAACCTTTACAAACAAATTTAGTTTTGCGGTCCTGAAAATGGACTTTATTGCTTCCAAAAATACTATAGGTATATCGGAACCCTCGGCGCGCGAGTCCGACTCGCACTTGACCGGTTTTTTTTTCATTGGACTGGGCTTTCACTGGACTGACGAAGCCTTTGCGATGGCTATATTTATTCGTATTGGCTAACTAATTATTAGTTGTTCAGATTCTTGTTCTATCTGCAAATATTAGACATATAGATAGGTACAGTCAAGGGCACATCAAACTTGACACATTGGACTTTGTACCGTTCATATTTCAATAGACGTACGTGCTAGAGTCGCACTGCAAGTGTCAAGCATGACCTGTCGTTGACTGTACTACAGTGCATAGACAAAGAAACTAAACTGGTTATACCTAACCGGCATATTGCAATAATTGCAACGACAAATTTACTACATGCAGACGACATCTATTTGAATTACACGTTTCATGCAACATTATTAAGAAGAGTTTGTAGACACACTAAAACACAAATATTTTGAAAGTTCTCTGACGCAATAACTTCTTTGTATCAATATTTATTTTTTATTATGATACAAGTTAATTATATACCTGTTTCAGGAAGTGTAACAAATAAACTTATTATTTAACTGTGTTTTTTGCACTCTACGTGCGGCCTTCGCCGATTATAGAGATAGAAGGTAGGTAGCTATTTTATGGGCTTGGGCTGGAAGTCGAGTAATGTCGCGTCAGTATGCAGGTAAAATATTCGATATTTAAGTATTAATATTAAGCTACAAAAGTTCCAACCGTGTCAAATCCCAAGGTTGATAAGATTAGGTAAAGCAAGGAGATAAAAGTATGACTATTTACTACTAAGTCACACTCTTTCGGAAAAGTTAGATAGATGCTACTGTTTTTTTAAATATAGAAAAACCAGCAATGAGTATCATAGTATCCCATGTTATGTGGTACCGGCAAAGAATAGTACCAACTCATCTCTAGCCGTTGTTCATATTTGAACAGGGGGGAGTTGAAAATAGGTTAAAATCGTTCGCAATTGCTAAAGATTTTCGAATGTAATGTTGGAAGGAAATGCTTTTCTTATGTTTATTTAAATTCACAAAACATCGTATTTTTAGTGTTGTAAAACGTCGTAAAAAGCGTGTGCGTATTAGTCATTACATTACATTACACTGAATAGCGCACTTATCTTGATGTACTATTATTTTGCTTTATAATAATACGATACTCTCATTTTATTGGTTTGGTAGCTGCCGGCAAGTGCCAGAAGCGAATTAAACCTAACTCACGACTTGCTGCTTATTTGCTTATTCTGGTGCACAAATAACTATTCTGCTGCACAAATGATTATTTCGCTGGACATATGAATCCCACCAAAAACATTTTCATGTAAAATGTTGCCAAGACGGACCATATAGCTCGCATTTTCAAAAAGTTATCAGATCTCATATAGAGCCAAGCTTCTAACTCTACACGCCTTTACTCTACAAGCCCTAACTTCACAAAATCTACACCTTAGTCAAAATATGTGGCTAGGCCGTTTCGTTAGTACAAGATATATTTTATAACAGAAAATTAATGGACAGTAAATTTTTTTTTTACCGCGGTCCATAGTGCCAGCCGTAACGCTAACAAGCGAGGTGACTATGGTACTTCCCCTCCACATTTTTCCAGCAAAAGCTAGAATTCTGGAGGGAGCTCCCGGTCCTTTTTTAGGGTTCCGTACCTCAAAAGAAAAAAACGGAACCCTTATAGGATCACTTTGTTGTCCGTCTGTCTGTCTGTCTGTCTGTCTGTCTGTCTGTCTGTCAAGACCCTTTATCTCACGAACGGGTAAAGGTATCAGGTTGAAATTAATACCATATATTAGGATCCATGAACCACACAAGATCTGAAAATTTCAATTTTTTACAACGACGCAATTAAAAGAGATGGCATTTTATGTCTTCATCTCCATACATTTATTCAAAAATGAAAAACCTACAGGGTACTTCCCGTTGACCTAAAATTATGAAATTTGGCAAGAAGCTAGGTCTCACAGTACAAATAATGGGAAAAGTCTGAAATCATTAAATATTACAACTTTTCTCACAACTAATGGTAACCAATTGTGGTGAGCTCCCGTTTCAAGAACATTCATATTAGAGAGGGGTCAAGTTGGATGGTTGCTGAGGCGATTTTTGTTTTAGTTCTATTTAAAAACGGGAACACTTACAAACTTTAAAAATTGGTATGTTTATAGGGCATAGGCTATAAAATAACAACAAATAATAAAATTTGGTCAAGCGCGTGTCGGACTCAAAAAATCTAGCACATTAACTTACTGAAATTTCAACTAATACAATTATGTTTATGTGGTGGTACGGAACCCTCAGTGCGCGAGTCCGACTCGCACTTGGCCGGTTTTTTTATTATTGAAAATGGGCTTACTCTTGACCTCGATCTAGTCTGTAGTGGACGTTCATGGGATGTTATGATTGTTAACAAATGAGAGGGAGTTGAGAAATATGTTAAATAAAACACTCGAAGTCTACTTACGTTTTGTAATAAGTTATTCACTTTACACAGTGTTAAAATGGGTACATTAACACAATACCATACATATGAAGACGAGTCTTCATAATTCTACACAATACGTGATTACTCTTTTAAAGGTAGAATCTCACAGTTTGAAGAACAAAATACGACTGCCTGAGCGAGGCTGGCACGAACGTTTCAAGAGACCTCTCCCACTACAATATTACCCTTTCCATAAAACGCTGGTATTGGTCGAAAAGCCGCCGCGCTCTGACAGTTCATACAACGGAGTTAATACAACAACCATTTATGAACAATATCGTAAAACTATGAAAAGTTAGTAAACACTGGTGGCTTAAATATCATAATATTGGAGATCAGAATATCTGTCATGACAACAGTCGGCCATCCGATTGTGATAGGTACGTCCTCGTACCGTCTCTCAAAAACGAATACATGTACAACACTATTCTTTATAAGTTATAGAGATCCGAATGTTTGCTATAATATGACACAATATTATTTAACAGTGCTTTTATATTATGTGAAATTTATCAAACGCAAGATTTAATTATGATTATGAAGTAATCAGACAGAATTAATAAAGATTGTCAAGAAATATTGATGTTGAATATTACAAGACGTCTCATACAAAATCTAAATAACAAAAAGGTTGGGAACTCGTAGTTCTTTGAAATATAATTTGTTTACATCGGTTGTTATCACGTAAAGTACGAATTAAGTACAATAGATTCAAAAGATTTTATTTATTACATAGGGCAACAATGCCTACATAACATTACTTTTTACAAAAAAATTATGATAATATTAAGTCTAATACAAAGCAACATGGCAACAAACAAACAATGATAGTGATAAAAATTATGTAGAACTGTAGATAACAAAACCAAAATTTGGCACTAGGACACGGTTTGGCAACAAGGCCAGGATTTGGCAACAAGGCCAGGATTTGGCAACAAGGCCAGGATTTGGCAACAAGGCCAGGATTTGGCAACAAGGCCAGGATTTGGCAACAAGGCCAGGATTTGGCAACAAGGCCAGGATTTGGCAACAAGGCCATGGTTTGGCATCAAGGCCATGGTTCGGCATCAAGGCCATGGTTTGGCATCAAGACCAGGGTTTGGCATCAAGGCCATGGTTTGGCATCAACGCCATGGTTCAGCATCAAGGCCATGGTTTGGCATCAAGACCAGAGTTTGGCATCAAGGCCATGGTTTGGCATCAAGGCCATGGTTTGGCATCAATGCCATGGTTTGGCATCAAGGCCATTATTTCTAATCTGAAATAAAAGGTTATTATTTATATGACAATGAGTTGAAATCTGAAATAAAAGATTGTTATTTATATGTAAATGAGTTGGGCTATAAGACCATAATATGTCAATGAATTGGGCTACACGGCCGTATGTCAATGAGTTGGGCTACAAGGCCGCATAAGTTACGCAACAAGGCAATAGGTAAGTTCCTAAGTGCAAGGTTAAAGGTTCCTATTTTCATGAAAGCGTCACAAAGGCTTTAAGGTTATGCCCAATGTAGTAAAAATACTATAAAGTAAAGAGATTAGGTGTAATTATAAATAATTAGCAAATTATTAATAATGGTCGCATATTTAAGATTTATTAATTCAAATTTTAATCTCAGTGGCCGAAGAAAGATGCGATAAATTTATTGAAACGTGGTATCATTGTTTATACAAAAATTGCATACTCATAATTTGTGAATAAAGGCCTTTTCCTTAATGAAAGGTGTTATGTTCATAGGTACACCCAACTGCACGTCAGTAGGAACACTCTGGACTTTATGGCATGGTAATGGAGTTTCAAAAGTACAATTTGGGAACAGTAGAGGTATTAAAATGTTGACACTTAAACTAAAGTAATATTTAGTTAGCCAAATTTGCATTTAAATGTTCATGAACTCTTATTAAGCTTCTTTAACTGTATTGTTAGTTAGGGATTTGCACAGTGCTAGGTAACTTGCACGTCTATTTTGCAATGTATATCACCTCTAGCCTCAATAATTGACTGGAAGAAGTTCCATTTCGAGGTAAGTCCGCATTTTCATGTGTTGTAATGGATCTTAAGTAATACGTCTCAATAACTTGAAGTGCAATAAAGAGCCACCCTACAAAATCACAAAACCTCTGAAGATAAGGCAATAGATGAAGAAAATGTAGCTCCTTACGCCTTAAGACAATCTGCATAAAGTGCAATACATTTTCCATAAATTCTCCGGGAACTCTATGAGAAATTTACAAAGGGATTATAATTAGTAATAAGGGATTACAATCAATATTTTCCCGTGTCCAATCGAGTATCAAGAACTCTAGAGGATGTTCACACTCGTTTGAAGTGTCATATTTCTTATGATTCTTTCCTTTCTTTCTTATTAATTAATTAATTACAATATCTACACCATCTTTTTGTTTTATAATTATTTTGATATAGCATGTAAGCATGAAAGGAAGTAAGCCTCGCTAATGCTTGTTCACTCTAGCTTTGAAAAGATTCAGATAAACATAGGGAGAAATTTTAGTATTTCCTATGGAAAATGTGTTTTCTTTACTCTTTCGCTAGATCATCGCAGACGAAGTCGCGGGTAATAGGTAGTTAAAAATATTCTCGCTTTTATTTCTGCTTAATATAACTGATATTTACCGTTCAATGTATAATACAGTATTATTCTAAACCAAATTATTTTTTTGGTTTGACTCAAATTAACGCACACATTGTCAAATCAAAATTGGTGACGTGAAATCGTGATACATGTTTATCTATACTATTTTATTACTACTATACTATTATAGTCAAGTTACGTGTAATTTGGGAAAGTTTAAATAAATTATAGGTATGGTAATATATAAAAGTAGGTATCAGAAAGTTGATCTAATGTATTGAGTTGGGCTTTATCAACTCTTAACTATTAATTAGTGTGCTATCAACCGAACAATTTTCATTTTCTCTCTTCTGTGTACATCACTTCTGTCGATAAAAGTGATATTATAATAATAATTAATCGATAAAAGTGACCGTCTTCGTTGTTTTGATAAGATTTCAAGAGACGAGCGATTGTATAACGTGATTGGTTAATCAACAAACTTTATGGTAATTAGCGATTTTTAACAACTATTGTTTCAAAGTATCATGTGCTAGTAGGATAGTTTTAGTTTCTCAAATACTATCCTTGTTTTGTGTGATAACTGGTGATAGATAACCAAGACAAGTCAATCCGCCCTTAGTTGCAGGCGAAGAAAAACTAAGAAAAAAGAAGGTATTTGTCAAAATCATCAAATTTGTTATTTAAAAGTAATTTAAACCTTGCTTACTAAAAGAGTTACTTAAGTAAGGAATACAATTAGTGTGAATTGTGACCAACAGCAACGAAAAATAGTGAAGTACAGTGTTCACCGTCTAGCCAAAATAAATATACTACAATCGTCACTTTACCACGGCATATATCAGCAGTCTCTTTTGTAAGTGCAACAATACTTCGTCGATTATGCTTATGCCGCCGCTCATCTTACATACTTTAAGTCGGCCAAAATCACATTCTGACGAATATTGTTTTATTGAAGATTTTAATTATTTATGTTTTACTGGCAGGGCTCACATATGGGCAGGGCATATCGCAAGACGAATCGATCGCAAAAGAGGCGTAAAGGCACTAGAGTGGCGACTCCCGTACCAGTAGACGAAGCGTAGGCGGGCCCCTCAGAAGGTGGACCGATGGTTCGGTCAAGGTCGCGGGAAGCCGCTGGATGCAAGCAGCACTGGACCGGGCATCAAGAAGATCTCTAGGGAAGACCTATGTCCAACAGTGGACGTCTTTCGGCTGATATGATGATGTTTTAATTACCGACATAGCGAAGATAATACTAACGATATTTAGTGTTCGTGATTATTCTGCTTAAAGCATAAATAAAATTGTGATTCCTATCGACCAGGCTGTCATTTCGGCCTATTTTCAAAAGTGTCAAGTCTGAACTATTGATATAATTGATCTAAGTATATGTATTTTTTTTGTAATTCAATAAGCATGTTGAAGAAAGGTTTTTATTTATTTATTTATTTAATAGTCGGAAAACCAACAGCTTCAATACAAGATAGATAGCTTAAATATGTAAAAACAGAGCCAATTACAGGTCTTCACAGATAGAAGGTTAAAGAGAACTTCCTAAATATATATATATATATATATATATATATATATATATATTGTTTTACCCAATTACTACAGAACAGATTTAACTGTTCATATTAAAAAAAAATACATCACTATCCCTAACATAAGCTACTATTTTTTTTTTTTATAGAAATTGGTATGTTTTGAGATGAGTAGGTTTTCAGTTTTAAATTGTGACTAGTCTCATATGTGCCTTGAACTAATTTAACGGTATTAGTCACTGTTATAAAAAACCTGTAAATATTAAATTGTAAAGCTACTGATTAATAAATTATTCTACCCTATTTTGAAGAGAAGTGCAGCTTAGTTAAGCAAACTCTGCACTACTCGTGTCCATCTCAGCGATTCCCAGTCCTAATGTTGCCTGGAAGAGATTGCTCTAAGCAATAAGGCCGCCTTTGCGCGCAATTAGATATAAGGTTTCTTACGCAATTACTCTTAATCTGTGTGCAATAAAGAGTTTCTATCTATCTATCTATCTTAGTTCAGATATTTATTATGAAACTTAATTTATTGGCTTTAGCAGTTTTTTTTTTTCTTTGGTTTTAATATTTAAATTTGGACATTTTGTTTGATTTGGAATAGATATGTAGTTTTATTTCTTTAAGATTTAGTACCTAGTCGACCGAGCTTCGCTCTTAGCCGCCTCAAGTGAGCAAGTTATGGTACCCGCCAACAATTGGCGCTCTAGGGTTTTGTCTAAAACGCGATGTTTTAAAAAATAATGCTAAGAAACACGGGGCAAAACAGACATGAGACCTAGCTAGATCGATTTTGCCCCCGGAAATCCCGTATGGTAAATTTAATTGAAATCGTTAGAGCCGTTATCGACAAACATTTTACAAATATATTATGGCTCGTTTAATAGTATAGGACAAAATTGGCTTGAAACATTCTAACAAAATAGTACCATGGGTATATCCTTCATGCTATTTTGGGACATTGTTTCCTAGTCCAACAGAAGATTGTTAAAATTGTTTAAACTTAACGACATCGTTTACAATTTTTATTTTTGTACTGTCAAAATTAGTCACAACATTGTTATGGGTGTCTGCCGCATCAGGGTCAAGGAAGGTTAACTACAAAGCCTAACTACTGAGACTCTAAAAAGAACCAAAAACCAAGTCATTGGTGTTACCTCCATATGCCTGGAGTTGACTACTCACTGGGCTGATTGTGCGAGTGGCAGCTGGTTGCACGCACAGCCTGCCGCTTACCAGTCTCCTTGTGTTGTGGCGCTGGCTGCACGGCCTGCTGTCCACGAGGCCCTGACTGCTGTGGGTTGACTGCATGGCCTGCTGTCCACGAGGCCCCGACTGCTGTGGGCTGGCTGCATGGCGTGCTGTCCACCAGGCACCGACTGCTGTGGGTTGACAGCATGGCCTGCTGTCCACCAAGCACCGACTGCTGTGGTCTGGCTGCATGGCCTGCTGTCCACGAGGCCCCGACTGCTGTGGGCTGGCTGCTTGGCCTGCTTCTCGCCCGGCGCAGTCTGCTGCGCTGCACAGCTAGGCAACGCTCGAATCGAAGCTCGACCCTTGCCATGGTTACGGGTTTCGTCCATTATGACGTGCTGAAATGTAAAAATTCCAGCGCGAGTATCTATTGTATAGAAGCGATCAATATTTGAAACGCTTTTAAGGCTTTAAATTGAATGAAATCTATAAACTTAATAGTGGACACTTTTAAGTAGCTTTTAGTTAGATATTACGTGTTGTTTTGCAGCAGTAAATTTCAAACAAAATAAAGAACATAATTAATTGAAACAGTGAACTACGCATGGGAATACGAACCAATAGACCTTCAGACTATTATTTTGAATACGTACCTACACCAAAAATTATTACAACCATATGTAAAACACAACTAAGAGATTAATTTGTCTGAATGAAAGCACGAAATGTTGTTTTTTTTTTAAACTCAGCCTTGATAATAAATGGTTAAAGTGAACTGTATACACTTATTCCTTATCAACGTCTGACGATTTTGTGCAAAAATGATTTAAAATGTAGGTAGCATGTAGGTAGTATACAATCATAACTATTTACTTTAAATAATCACTCGTCCTTAACACAACGTTAAAAAAAAGGTGTAAAAATACCACATGAGAAAAAAAAAAACAAGTAGTCGATTTTCCAGTTTTTCCACTCATTTCAAACAAGTCAGTTTTTGAGATACAGCAGATGTATTTTTGAACATTATCAGTCCACTTTGTGGGAAGTGAGGGCTCGTATCCCGCTTCTGACATGTTAACAAATGAGAGGGAGTTGAGAAATATGTTAAATAAAACACTCGAAGTCTACTTACGTTTTGTAATAAGTTATTCACTTTACACAGTGTTAAAATGGGTACATTAACACAATACCATACATATGAAGACGAGTCTTCATAATTCTACACAATACGTGATTACTCTTTTAAAGGTAGAATCTCACAGTTTGAAGAACAAAATACGACTGCCTGAGCGAGGCTGGCACGAACGTTTCAAGAGACCTCTCCCACTACAATATTACCCTTTCCATAAAACGCTGGTATTGGTCGAAAAGCCGCCGCGCTCTGACAGTTCATACAACGGAGTTAATACAACAACCATTTATGAACAATATCGTAAAACTATGAAAAGTTAGTAAACACTGGTGGCTTAAATATCATAATATTGGAGATCAGAATATCTGTCATGACAACATGATGATGATGAAATAAATTTTTCACCTTACGCCCACGTGACGGTATAGCGTACGGCCAAGCCACTTATTTTGACTATGGTGTAGATTTTGTGAAGTTAGGGCTTGTAGAGTTAAGGCGTGTAGAGTTAGAAACTTGGCTCTATATGAGATCTGATAACTTTTTAAAAATGCGAACTATATGGTCGTCTTGGCAACATTCGGTCATCGACCTTGCAACCCACACGATATGATGATGATGGCAACATTTTACATGAAAATATTTTTGGTTGGATTTTACTTCTTTTTGTAAGTTTTATAGTACTAAAATCCTGAAATACGTGTTTTATTATTTATATTGATTTATTAACAAGGAGTCTCTATTATAAAATTTGCGGACGTTCCACACAAACTTCCATCCCCTGGTTTAAGGGTTGGGGGGTAAAAGTTCCAAGTCTTAGGATTTTTTTGTTGTTTATGTACTAATACTAGCTAACATACCAAATTTCAGCTATGTAGGACTTCATTTGCGGAGGTCCTATATAGGGTGACTTTTAATTAGTTCTTGATAGAAAAAGTTATGAATGTACTCACGATACTGAACAACTTTCCCCAAGGAAGATAGGTCGAAATACGAAAATCTAGTTTTGACCTCCCATAGAAACTGCATCAGCTGATAGCGCATTTTGTATGGGAGGTCAAATTTGGTTTTTCGTATTTCGACCTTTGTTCCTTGGGAATAGTTGTTCAGTATCATGAGTACATGCATATCTTTTGCTATCAAGAACTAATTAAAAGTCACCCTATATAAACTTCCATCCCCTGGTCTAAGGGGTTGGGGGTTGAAAGTTCCAAGTTTTTGGATTTTTTTGTTGTTTGTGTACTAATACTAGCTTACATATCAAATTTCAGCTTTCTAGGACTTAAATTTGCGGAAGTCCCATACAAAATTCCATCCCCTGATTTAAGGGGTTGGGGGATACAATACAATACAATACAATACAATACAATACAATACAATACAATACTCTTTTATTGCACACAGATAACAAACAGTACAAAAAAAACAAATACAAGTTCCAAGTATTAGGATTTTTTTGTTCTTTGTGTACTAATTCTAGCTTACATACCGAATTTCAGCTTTCTAGGACTTCAGGAAGTACCGTAAGAATTTTGATTACCATCAGTGAGTGTGTCAGTGACGAAATCGGGGTTTTTTAGATTTTTTTTATTTTTTATAAATGGGCTTACTCTTGACCTCGATCTAGTCTTGAAGACAGAGATGAGGTCGACGATGGAACGAGCTTGCCCAGAAGAAGCCTATTCACTCGCGAATTGAATAAATATCAATAAAATCTAAAGTATAAGAGCTATGCAACTGAAACTTTATACGTTTAATAAATCTACTATTGACATCATGTCCTGTAAATTTTGTTTATCTGGTATAATCCGAACCCAAGTTATGAGGGTTCAAAAAAACGACGAAGCGCTTTGAGAAAAGCATAGGAGAAAAGGTACGAGTAGATAGTGCCCTTGCGCTTCGCTTGGTTTGTCTTGGGCTGGACATAAGTTGCATGCAAACATGATTTACGGGTAAAATTCTTTTTTTTTTGCTGAAATACTTTTAATATTATGCTGCTCGTTATTGGCTGAACCAACTTGAATATTCCGCTGCTCCTGAAATTCATAGCCATATTTATGGCTTTTTATGCATCCTATTAGCATCCATTATTTTTATTAATTGTTCTATAAGTTGTCTAACCTAATATTTTTTTTATTTAAATACCTCTAAACACTTTTGCTGTTAACTATACAAGTAGTCAAAATTATAGAAAAACTAATTCATTGGGTGCAGTGCAGTTGCATCTGGGAGCAGTTGAACAGGGGGGAGTTTGAAAGTGGGTGCAATTGCCCAAGCAAAATACTTACATACTCGTTTTGCCCGACTACCGCAAAAGGAAGGGTTATCATTGTAGTCGTTAAGTACTCAGTAACTAACTTAAGAATGTATCTAAGCCATATCAGATAAAAACTCTTCTTCTCGTTCTTGAAAATCTTTTGTATTAACATCACTTTTGTATCTATATCACTACATACGACTAAACTGAATATTTAAGTTTTCATGTACAAAACACATTATCATGATCGTATAAAAGACATATGAGATGTCTATGAAATATACATATATTTTACATAAAAGAAACGTGAATTTTCCAAACAAAGAAGAATACATAGTCCCAAACACAAGGGAATTCACATATTGATCTGAATCGTAAATATTCTAAGTACGGGATTTAAGCACTTGTGGTACAGACTTCACTCGATTGCGCGTGCGACCGGTTCTCATACCACATACGTCACGCCGCGGTATAATATGGGTAAAATACCTTGTTCAGTCAAGTTCATGAGCCATTCATCCGACGTCGGCAACCTTGCGACACGCAGCCGCCCAAAAGTACAGTAAACGACAAGTCAAGCTCTACCCCGTGCGTCTATTGAAATAAGAACGGTACAAAGTCCAATGTGTCAAGCTTGATGTGCTCTTGACTGTACAATAAAACATAACATGTATTGTGGGTGTAGAGTGATGATGAACTGTTTTATGAGGAGAGTAGCCAGCTCTGCTACTCATACGTATTTATCGGCCCTGGGGGGAACGGTATTTTTTTTTTGACATTTTTCACCATAACTTCAAAACTAAGAGTCTTTAAAAATATACAAAAATATATTTTAGAATGTACAAGTAAAGCCCTTTTATATAATACCCCACTCAACCTAGTAACCACAATTTGAAAATTTGCCCCCTCTATATGGGCCCCCTTTACATTAATAATCCTAATTCTTTTTATATGCATTTAAGTTGGGAAACCATATTCTAAAACTATTCCAAATTTCAAGTCGATAGCATGAGTGGTTGCTGAGAAATACAGGTGTGACAGACAGACAGACAGACAGAGCGGCACCATAAGGGTTCCTTTTTTTACCATTTTGGTATCGGAACCCTAAAAAACCTAAGAATACGTAGCCCAGTGCATCGGTATATTAGATTTTGTATAAAGTGTTGAATTACTATCCTTATATCTCTCACACCTTACCAAGACGCTGGTTGGTTGTAAAGTTGATTACCTCTACCGATACAAATACACAGTAAACAGTAGAATACTGGACAAAGTCTTGTATGCTTTATGCGACATAAAAGAGTGTAGTGTTACGACCACTCCTTTTGGCTCACATTAGAGTTGACGTTGTTTGTTTATTATTTGTCAACTTAATCTCTGAAACCTCTGAATCGAAGGGTAGTTAGTATTTCATCTTCAAGGACAGCTTTCTAATTACGTCTTGTAATTTCCCGGGTTACTTAACACTTGTGTGTTCACGTAAGTTATAAAGGGTGTTAGGGACAGGTTTTCGAAAACTGAAAGGGCATGCATCAGTCAGCGTAACTGAAAAATTTTCAGTGATTAAAACTTTCAGGAAATGAAAAATAATCAATACAAAATTGCAAACTTGATTAGACAGTTTGTATGCAGAGGCCGATTTTATTTTCATTTCCCGAAAGTTTATTCACTGAAAGTTATTCATTTACGTTGACTGATCATGCCCTTTCAGTTTTCGGAGACCTGTTTCTTACACCCTGTATACCTACAATCCTTAATTTTAACTAGGCTTAGGTTGTTGAAAATAGAAACATTTTGACGAAAAATCGGCGAGAGTTCTACGTTGATTAAATATTTTGCTCTAAAAATAGAATTCGTGTCATATTTTCTGGGGCGATCTGCAGAAGATGTCTCTATTATAAAAGTAGGCTGTTCTCTCTCAATTTGTTTTCTTCCATTTGTCTTTCTAATTGATTTTGGTAACGTTCTCTGACGTCACTTTGGGAGATCAGAATATTTAAGAATATAGAAGATGTGTTACACAATAAATTTCTTTACTTATAAGAAATTTACTACGAATAAAAATGCTTGACCCATACGTTCATATTGGTATTTTTTTCTGATGATATATTAACAAAGTAGTAACAAGGAACGAGTACATTACAGCAAAACATCTAATTGCGTCAGTAAATCCTTCAATTCACCAACATAAACTCAACTCACCAACAAATGTAAAATAGATTTTGCAATATGCCTCTTGAATATTTTTGAATATTTATACGAAGAAAAGCTTTGGTTTCCATTGTTATTATTTTAGGAAATTGAATTGTAGATCTAAATTATCCTTAACATTTGAGATTTTCAGTCTGTTCTGTCCCATTTCCAAAATTTTAAATCTTAGAAATTATTTATAAAATAAGATTTAATAGGGTTGAAAGTGTATTAGGAAGATCAGACACGTGAAGTCCGAATATGATGAATTTTAAATTTGAGTGCAAATTTCAATTAAAAGTTATTTTAAGATTGCTTACATTCCATGTAGACACTTATATAGCCTTTTCTAGAATAATTTAAAATAGGTTACGAGTTATGGTAATCAGTACAGCTTCTAAAATTTATTCTATGACAAGATAATCATCTGACCTCAAGGTGAATATTTGATTCTACATGTGCGAATCCTGTTCGGGTATCGGTTTTGTTTTGCATATTATGTAATTAATGTAGAATATTTGTATAACGTGGCGTATTCGTCAGAGGCCGTTTACTCCAGTAAAATTACGAGAGATTGTATGGCGAAACGGAAATAATTGATAATAGCCGTGATTCTTTTTCAGATCGATAGATTATATTTCTGTATAAAGGATTTTAATGGAATCCACCTAAATTTACTTCATTTATTTATTTATTTTGCCGTCCAAACATTAAAAAAATATGGAATTTCGGAAAAAAATGTTAATAGGTTATTTTTTTTATTTACGGCTTGCTATATATTCAGAATTTCATGTTATACATGAATCCACCTAACAATATTAGCTTTTTTGTATTGTTTAACTTTTATAGCACGAAATTTAAATACAGCTTATCTTCGCAACCAAAAATAGTAATAGATCCGTTTTGCTTTCTAATAATTTAAATAGTGCTATATAATCACATTTTTGGCAAATCCAACATAAATGTTTACAAAATCATTGTAAACCAGCGATTACAAAAAACTTTTTTTTTATTTAGTATGGCATTTTTGTGAATATATATAAGAATCACTTACATTTAAAAAGGTTGAGTTTAGCTCAGTTTATTCCTATTATTTTACCGCGACTTTATTGGCCCTTATATGTAAAAATAAGTGGAGATTTTATATTTTGAAATAAATTGATATTTTTAAATATATTTATGGTGGATTTTGATGCCTATATGTAAAGTATACGTTTATCTATGATATAAAGTATATAATTGTCTATTACTATTTTTGCCTTAGCTGTTATTCGAAAAAAATATTCCGCTTTAAATTTTTGGTGG
Organism: Athrips mouffetella; assembly: GCA_947532105.1. Lineage (NCBI taxonomy): Eukaryota > Metazoa > Arthropoda > Insecta > Lepidoptera > Gelechiidae > Athrips > Athrips mouffetella. The sequence goes on from OX383971.1 coordinate 14,095,926, forward strand.
ATTCGTAAATATTGCGTCTTAACATTATATTTAAATACGATATACACAAAAAAGTAGCTATTAGCATGACCGTATTTTTACTGGACTAGTTTGGCGGCTTGTAAACTCTGACAGTCAGGTTGACTACTAACCTGGCTATTCTTGAATTCAGTCCAGTTTTTCATCTGGGATGCGGAGGCCAGAATGTATTTACTCTGTGGGAAAATCCGAGTCCTTAAGAAATCTCACAGATTTTGTATGTTACACATACAACAACCTATACATGTGAGCAAACGAGCAGGTGGGTGGTCACTAACCCTTAGTTCCTACTGCCTTAAAAAACAAAGGTAGACGAAAATTTAATAGTGCATATAGCTTCAAGTTGCTAGGTAATGCCTTCTTGCTACCATATCCCTCGGCGATACATTAGAAGAGATTTATATATTTAATTAAGTAACTTATAATAGTCTAAACAATAAATACAGAAATTGATTCTGTATCACTTTATACAAACTCAATAATCAACAGTCATGTAATGATTAGTTAACTATTGTTTAATCTGTGGTAATGATTAACAATTTATTTTGATTTGGGTAATTGTTTTAACACACAAAGACATTCAAGCATACTCGTAGATCCCCGGATCGTCGCGAGATTCTGGTCCAACTAGTTCTAAGTTTTGTTCGCATTGCTTATTTGTGACACGCCTATAAAAGTTCGATATTAGAGTAGCATCATCAGTCACAATCGAGGACCCTACAGTGGATACTTGCTTACAACGTACAAGAACTCTATAACCAATAGACAACATGTACAAACTGGTAAGTTCAATAACTTTTTCATCTCATCTATTCGAAAATCGCTGTACGGTTCGTCAATAAAGGTGAACAAAATAGCTGTTTTCTCCAAGAGACTTTCGTAGCGGGTAAAAATGGGATTTAAATTTGAATTTGAATTTAGTTCCACCATAGGGATATTTTAGGTCAACCATAGAGGTCGAACCAAAATATTGTATGAAAAATGATACTGGCTGGTTGTACTATTAAAATTTTTATGAATATAAAAAAAGAAATATGCTTGAAAGGTAAACAAGACTACCAACCAAAGAGGTTCTGTTCCTAATTGATACATAATGTCAATAACATTTTCATCCCATCTATTCGAAAATCGCTGAACGGTTCGTCAATAAAGGCGAACAAAATAGCTGTTTTCTGCAAGAGACTTTCGTAGCGGGTAAAAATGGGATTTAAAATTAGAATTTGAATTTAGGTCCACCATAGGGATATTTTAGGTCAACCATAGAACTCGAACCAATATATTGTATGAAAAATGATACTGGCTGGTTGCACTATTAAAATTATTATGAATATAAAAAAAGAAATATACTTGAAATGTAAACAAGACTACCAACCAAAGAGGTTCTGTTCCTAGTCGATACAAAAATGTCAATAAAATTTTCAGTGGTTACAAATAATACTTAATATGATTTTTAGTATTGTTTCATCAAGTAATAATATTATAATGGTATTTTTTGTTTAAAATTAATGACGAGTGTGACTTAATGAGCCTCTTATTCTTTTCTCTTAGAGGGAGATGAAAAGTAGAGTGTATTACGCGGCAGCAAAAATATTTTTACCTTGGGCGACCTATTGAATCCCTCGCTACGTTCAGGATTCTACTTTAGAATCCCTCGCCATGCTCGGGATTCTACTCAAGAATCCTTCACTTCGCTCTGGATTCAAAATAGCGCCCTCGCCTTAAAAATATTATTTTACAGCCTTGTGATACAATCTACTATTTCAGTTGTTACAAATAATACTTAATATGATTTTTAGCATTGTTTCATCAAGTAATAATATTGTAATAGTATTTTATATTTAAATTTAATGACGAGTGTGTGTCTCAATGAGCCTCTTATTCTTTCCTCATAGAGGGAGATGAAAAGTAGAGAGTATTACGCGGCTGCAAAATTATTTTTACCTCGGGCGACCTATTGAATCCCTCGCTACTTTCAGGATTCTACTTTAGAATCCCTCGCCATGCTCGGGATTCTACTCAAGAATCCTTCAGTTCGCTCTGGATTCAAAATAGCGCCCTCGCCTTAAAAATATTATTTTACAGCCTTGTAATACAATCTACTATTTACGCTTATATACCGAACCAAAGACTATATGAACGTAAATTTATAATAATAATACATATAATTATATTGTCTGTAACCAACGAAACAAACTTACTTTAGAAAAAGTAATATCTATTTAAAATCTATTTTTTATTTAAAATAGTTGAGCATTTGACCCCGATCTCCCCTGCTGGGGGGTAACGATGGGGTCGAAGATGCTTACCTAGAAAAGGATTATATTGTTCGGGGAAAAGATCGACAGGTAGGGAGTTTCACTCCCTAGCTATGAAATACTATTACCCTATTCTATGCCTTAGCTATGCTCATTAAAAATAAAGAATCATAGCGCTTTGTGTAAATAGGTGGTATGTCGACGACATAGGAGTGGAACCCCAACCCTCGTCTAGTCCCACGCAGGAGGAATGGGGATGGTGGTACCAGGTCGTGCAATAAAGTGCATAGGCATATGCTTTTATCTTCGATGAATAAAATAATACCTTACTCATGCTCATTAAGATGTCCCATAATTAAACTATTAGTTACAGTCAAGAGCAGGTCAAGCTTGGCACATTGGACTTTGTTTCGTTCTTATTTCAATAGTAGTAGAAGCTATAGTCGTGTTCTTGACACACCTCCCAAAATAACAACACGTGCTCCACATTTTTTTGTCTTTGATGCATATATGCACAATACTATCAAACATATACTTTATCCGTTATAACCTTTAATACTCCGTGTAAAGAAAAAATGAAACAGAAGAAGAGATCCAAAACATGCAAATCAAGTATTCGAAAACCACAGGATTTAGCAAAACACAAAATGCTTTGTTTTAAACCGTTATTTTTTTATCACCCTAGAAATTTTCATATTTAGTTCTACCCATGAAACTGAACCACCTTCCCCAAGGACATAGGTCGAAATACAAAAAAAACTTTTCTACTTCCCATTTTCTACTACATCAGCTTGACAGATCATTTTTTATGAGAGGTCGAAATTACTTTTCGTGTTTCGACTTATATTCCTTAAAAAAAATGTTCAGTTTTATGGGCAGAACCACCTTTAAACAATTTCGGTGTAGCAAAAAATGACTGTTATCCATCACGTTTCCGTATAAAAGTATAACAAAGTCAGGTAGTAAAAGGGATATCTTGTATGTACTCGTACAAGAAACTTCTGTACATGTTTCTGGCAAGGTTGACCAATCAACCAATCAATCCATCGGTCTATCAATCATTATCAGCTCTCACCATTCCGTCGCATACGCACAACGCAAACAACAAAGAATCCATAGTCCATTTAACTTTTGCTGAAACGTTTCTTACTTTAGAAATATATTTCTCCACTTGTAAATTCAGGTTATTACGAATTTCCTTTACATTTTCTGAAGCTCTGAAAGTTCATTGACCGAAGAACTGGTTACTAAACATTATTTTCCAATTTTAACGGCCGATATAAAGAAAATCACAGAAAAACCAGATGGAACTCGTAAAAGTGTTAATGAAATCATGGAATAATTGTTATTGTATAAACGGGCATTGACACTTCCTCCTCCTAAAAATAGGCTCATCATGAAATTAAAATCAAATCAAATCAAATCAAATCAAAATCGTTTATTCATTGTTGGATATTAAAATCTCTTAATGACGTCAGCTAAACTACATCGCTTCACAAACAATGTCTTTATAAAGGTTATTATACATACAGGGTAAAACATCTTTATACAGGTTATTATACATACAGGGTGTAAGGGACGGTGTACCGACAGCTGAAAGGGCGTGCTCAGTCAACGAAACTGAACAACTTTCCGAAAGAAACATTTTTGGAAATTTAAAATAAAAAAAATTGACTTCTCCATACAAACTCTTCGATCAGAGTAAACAATTTGTAAGGAGAAGTAATTTTTTCATTTCCCAAAAATGTTTCTTTGGGAAAGTTGTTCAGTTTCCATCCATTAAAGGGTAGAAATGAAAGATGAAAGTTTGTATGAAACTCTTTTTTTTTAAATTGAATCATTTTAACTCATAAAAACATAAAGTGATCTCATTCAATTAAACACTTACTTTTTTATTTTTTACGTAGAGCTCAACCTCAAATTCGTGTCTAACTTCAACAAAGATTTGGATTACATTTAAAATTTAGCTGTTGCTAAAAATAATGAAACACGTGTTCAAGTGTTTCTTGAAAATCGTCTTCCAAAAGGGTCCGTCCGTTTGTTGGTCTAGAAGTCTTTGATTGTTAAAGTTAGAGGGACACAAATTTGAGGTTGAACTCTCCGTAAAAAATAAAAAAGTACCTACGTGTTTACGCTTTTTTAAAAATTCATCCATCAAAGGGATGAAATGAAGGATATACCTATTCTTGACAATCACATTATACTTGGACATTTTGACAATTTATATATATTTTAAATTGATATTTATTATTATTAGTTAAAGGACAGGCAGCAATTTCGCTGATGAGTCCTTCAGTGTTGGTTTTTTAATTATAAATTTAGTTTATAAATATTGATTATTATTATTTTAAGATTAAATTAATAAATACTATTATTTAATTTGTGTGATAATAAAATCTAATCTATTGCAGGTGGCTTTCTTTGCCCTGCTGGCAGCGTGCGTCGCGGCACCCGCTCCGAAGCCACAGCTGCTGTACTCCGCCCCAGCCGTCGCCGTAGCTCCCGTCGTGGTTCCCGCAGTCACCACCTACTCCTCCTACTCCAGCGCTGTGGTCCATCCTCCGACGGTGCCCGTGGTTCATACTCCTGTTGTCCAAACCGCGCCCGTCATCCCTATCGCCTATCACGCACCTGCCGCCTACTACATTTAAGTTTTCAATGGACTAACAGCCAGTTGCACAAATCGGCTTTAAAGTTAAAACTCTTTTAAATCTATTGATGTTACGTTCTTTATCATCCCAAAAGAAAGTGACAACAATAGATTTATAAAGACTTTTTAGCTTTGAAGAAGGTTGGTAAATAGTTTAAATACATGACTGAATTACGATATTCATGCTGATAGTTGCAGAAAACGACTTTAAAGGTAAAGCTTAATTTCAAGTAATTACGGGCACTTTCAATATTGTATAGACAAAGAATGTGACAGCAATAGATTCAAAGGAGCTTTTAGTTTAAATAAGCTTTCTGCAACTCTTAACATGCCAATTTTTTTAAATAAAGTTTATAAAATACCAGAAATTGTATTTTTTTTGTCTCTGTGATGGTGTACCGAAAACTTAAAAGGACTTGCACAGTAGTTGACGTTTACTATCACGGATGATGACATACAGCGTGATTGTGAAATGTCTGACTGTACTTGAGTATGGTACTTAGGACATGAAACTGAACAACTTTCCCCGAGGAACATAGGTCAAAAAATTAGATTTTTTTTGGTCGTCCCATACAAATTCCAGTATTGATGGCGCAAGTATTGTATGGAGAAGCAGAATTTTTTTCTCATTTGTCAACCTATGTTTCTTGGGGAAAGTTTTTCAGTTTCATGTCCTAAGTAGCATACTTAAGTATAGTCAGAAATTTCATAATCACGCTGTATATTCTGTGGTTTTAGTTCCTTGGACACTCACCGACAAACATCTGTGCGTAATCGCCAAAATGGCGTTGATCAAATAGGCACGACTACGACTTGGCAGTACCTGCTACAAGAAGTCATAAATGTAACTGAGACAAGTAAACTAATAATGTAATAGAGATATGTAACTTTTCAAAAATCATTGAATAAATTTTATCTAAGAGATGCTTATGCTAGATTTTGAGACAAATGACTTACTGACTGACAAACAATATGCGTACCGCCGGCACATGTCCACTACCACAGCTGATTACAAAATTTACAATTGCATCACAACCGCCATCGATGACAAGGGATCTTCTGCGACTTGTCAAAAGCTTTCGACATCATAAATCATGACTTGTTATTAAAAAACATACATACAGTGGGTAAACTGACGATACTATGTATCTCGATTGATGCAAACAGGGTAATGAGAGTACAGAAGCGAGCACTGCGAACGATTTTGTTTATTTCAAAGAACATTGCATGGTAACATTAAGATTTCATGCAAGGGACAAAATGAACACAATAAGATTAAGTTCAGTCTAAGTTATTTCTGAAATATAAACAATAGAAACTTGTTTGTGAGTTTCACGAAATAAAAAGCATTTTTTACTCATGTTGGACATGACTGTGATCGGCGAAAATGTCAAGATCCGGGTTTGTATTGATGAGCTGCCTAACTAGACCGAGTCCGCGCAGTACTGGGAACTTACGCTATCCCCGCGTTACTCGTATTGGACCTACATACTAATAACTAACTGCCCGCTGATAAAAAAAATGAATCTTCTGACGAAACGTTCAGGAGTCGACTGAATAACTTTTTATTGAATAACGGATTATTATTACTATTTTCTTTAAAATTACTATACTCTTTGAAAGAGTATCATATTTTTGTTATTTTTTTAATTATTTGTCATTTTAACTAGTTATTAGTAAATGTGATTATTTTCATATTTAATTTTATATTGTTTATCTTTGTATTGTTTACTGACGATCATATTGTGAAGGCATATAATTTGACATGATGTAATTTGTATAATTTTACAATTTGAAAATAAATAAACTAAACTAAACTGGAAACGTGATGCATATAATGTGCATTGTATTTGAGAACGTGACTTGTTTACGTTTTACTTTAAGTTATATTTATTTTGAGACTCTTCAGAAATGAAGACTTTTAAAGTCGAAAGTTTATTTTCGAGTTTTTTAGAACGTACGTAAATTGTAACAATAGCTTATTTTTATAATTGAAACATTGAAATACGTCTTCAAAAAACAAAGGTAAAATAAGAAATAAGTTGAGAAGTCTAAAAATAACTTACGTGGGCGTAGTTAGAGGCAGGTGTTTGCTTTTTCTTACGATAGGACAAATGTCAATGGATGGATAAGACGAGTCGGAAATTGTGTTGCACTATGTAGATGTTACCTTCATCTTCTTCTTCTTTTCGAGTCAATGGCAAAACTGACTATAAACGCTTAGCCCAAAAAGTAGCCACATCAATAGCCTTTTGGTTGCCTTCAAAAAGATCTCTCCGAGTGCAGGAAACTGGAGAAGTAGGGCACGACAGCAAGTGTGTCATGGTTTGCAAAATACCGCATTCACACTTGTCGTTATCAGAGAAGCCCCACCTCTTCATGACCGCAGTCTGTTTAGTGACTTCCATATGGACCAAGGAAGATCGTGACCTGGTGGCAGCTTTTCGGCAGTTGGGATATGAATGTTGTCAGGAGGGTACCTTTTTGACCACAGTTCTACCCTAGCCTTGGATGGATCTAAATCGAGCGGCAAGGTGTCTTTGATAAAACTGTGACGGCTCTTAAGGCGTGAGGGTGGTGGGTTATGGCCGTAAAGTAGGTGTCTGCTGTCTAATTCCTGTTTTTGCTTCTCAATAGCACAGGCTACCCGACGCCTGACGTCCGGAGGAGCTATTCCAGCAAAGGAGTATAAGTGGCCCAGCGGTGTTGGCTTCAGGGTGCCCGTAACTATTCGGCAGGTTTCGTTGACAGCAGTGTCCACATCCCTCGAATGAGCCGATCGCCCCCACACGGCGCATGCGTGCTCACCTGCTGAGTAGCATAGCGCTAGGCTACTAGTACGGAGGACATGAGGCACTGCTCCCCAACGGGTGGTTGTAAGACGGCGGATGATATTATTTCGGGCGCTAACTTTGCTTTTCAAATTTTGACAGTTAGCTTTGAATGTTAAAGACCTGTTCAGAGTAACACCCAGGTATTTGGGATTGTGGTTATGGGCAATTTCCACCCCACGCCAAGTAATACACAGTTTTTTACCACTGTCTCGGTTTCACTGTCTCGGTTCACGGTTTTACCTTCATATTATGGCTATATTCAAACTGAGCAATTTGACCAAAACACATGGTACAAATTCCACTATCGTCTTAATGAGGTTATTTTTATAGGGAAGCAAATACCTATAATTTTACAGCCATATTTCTTTAGGACAAATGTTCAGATTTGTGTTCTCATCAACAAATTAAAATTTTACCGGTAGGTATCGTCGAAATTATGTAGTATGACTGTACCAGCGACTTCGTCCACGTAGGATTCAACCTTAATTCATTGTTATCATCACCCTAAATTCAAAAATTTTATGCATGTCGCTTCTAAACATTTAGACTTTGATATACTAATTGCCAACCCTTATTATACCCCCTTGGGGGATGATGGCGTTGTTTCAATCCGAGTTTATCTATCGACCTATCTATCTACTTCTATTTATCTATCTATCTCTATCCATCTGTATGTGTCTCTATCTTTTGCTATCTCTATCTGTCTGAGTTTCATTCCGAGTTGATCTATCTCGCTCTATCGATCTATCTCTGTGTATATCTATCGGTCTCTTTCTGTCTCTATCTTTTACCCTCTATCTCTATATTTCGCTACCTATCTCTATTTATTTCTATCTATCTCTATCTATTTGTCTGTCTATCTATCTGTCTATCTATTTATCTACTTAATTTTATAACAGTGAATGGAAACGTTGGAAGGGGAAGGTCTCGGCGAACATACCAGGACCAAATTCAGGACGTTCTGAATAAAGGCCAGGTTAAAAGTATCCTAAACCAACGAGTATGTATGAAAGGATTTATGAAAGTTCAGGAAGCAAGGGAAGTATGTCAAGATCGTAGCAGGTGGAGAACTGTGGTCTCTGCCTACCCCGACGGGAACACGGCGTGATGTTATGTATGTATGTAGGTATGTAAATACAAATTTTGTGCATCTCACTTCTAAACAAAGGATATCATGAATGGTTGCTGAGATAAACAGGTGTGACAGACAGACGGACAGACAAAGTCGTACCATAAGGGTTCCTTTTTTTAACCATTTTGGTATCGGAACCCTAAAAAGCAGTGGCTGGGGCTGTAAGGAATTTTTAACCTTTCAATTTTGACTAAGAGTCGTTGACCTTTTCTAAAGGAATAGGAGTCTCTGAGCGAGCAGAGTTCAGCATGATATGCAGATCTTTCTTTGGTTCATACAGGGTCCCCAGATATTATAGAATAGCATTTTTCAACACATTTGCGCATAAAACAGCTATATTTGCACTGTATTAAGGTCCATAACCCAGCTTATTAAAGACGCGTGCTTTTTTCATTATATTACCGCACCTAGTGTTTTAACTTGTCTTTTTAAGGTTCCGTTCCGATACCAAAATCGTAGAAAAAGGAACCCTTATGGTGCGACTTTGTCTGTCTGTCCGTCTGTCTGTTTGTCACACCTGTATATCTCGGGAACCACTCACGCTATCGACTTGAAATTTGGAATAGTTTTAGAATATGGTTGCCCAACTAAATTGCACATAAAACAATATAAAAAATATGATTATTGATGTAAAGGGGGCCTAAATATGGGGGGGGGGGGGGGAATTTCAAATTGTTGCTACTATGTTGAGTGGGGTATTGTATGGAAGGGCTTTACTTGCACATTCTAAGATACATTTTTGTACTTTTTTACGACTCATAGTTTCAAGTTATGATGAAAAATAACAAAAAAAAAGGTACCTTATCTCCGAAAATGATCTTTCTAAGTTGTACAGATTTTTTGAAATCTGCAAAAAACTTTACAAACAAATTAATTTTGCGGTCCTAAAAATGGACTTTATTGCTTCCAAAAATTCTAAAGGTATATCGGAACCCTCGGCGCGCGAGTCTGACTCGCACTTGACCGGTTTTTTTTAATCGGCAAGATGCAAGGAGTTTCTATATCTATTACATTCATAATATTTTCATGAATAAATAAACTGTGTTCGATAATATGATAAATAAATGTTAATTATATAAAAACGTTCATATTTACAGAAATTTCTGGTGTTTATTATTGTAGTAATTTCTAAGTGTCGACTTTTACAAAAAAAAAACTGTTCCTCTATCGTCCAAAATACTTATAAACGAAATACAATTATGAAAGTTGTAAACATCAAAAGAAAACACGAACTAATGTTCGTGAAAAATGTTTCGGTGGACGTGCGAAGGACATTAAGGATAGTAAAATTTAGTATTTTATTCGCAAAAGTGTTGAAAAACGTCGTAAGATTTACGTGCGCATTGTCATTACGCTCTCGGCTCCATTACGCCCTCGCCTGCAAATCGGGCTGCAGTTTCTGAGCCTTGAGTGTAATTGTACTATTAGAGATAATTTTTTACAAAGAAACAGCGAAACAATAACAGATAATTATATTGCAACCAACCAAGACTCCTCTGACGAGTATCCAGATCCAGCCAACTGACAACCGCTCTTTTTCGGTAACTACATAAAATCTCAAAATCATTTCGAGATTTAGTGCTTCTCAAAAATTTAACTTTTTTAACGTTTTACTCCGTAATTTTAGAGAAAATTTCAAAATTCGGGCGATGACGTACAGATAAGGCACCAATACACTTTTGAATTAACTCGGGAATACAGACGCTGGCTGGAAATGCGACAGGTTTTGTTTTTGTAAGGGAAAGTATGTCAAGGCCGTATCAGGTCCATACAACCCACACGATATGATGATGTACGGATTTCCGTGTCACTCTTCCTTGTGACTCTTTAGTCATTCATAACATTTTATTGCGCATGTTCCTTTTTTTTCGCTTAGCGTTTAAATAATATACGAGTACGATGATTGACTTTATTGACTTAAGGTTGAACTAAAGGGCTGGATGAAGAAAGAAGGGGGCTACAAACCCGGCACCTTCTATTACAAAGATACGTTTTGCAAAGCGCTGGACAAGTTGCTCGGAGAGATTTTCATGGATATTCTACACATGGCTGGACTAGAAGATTGCCCAATGCCTGCTGTAAGTTAAGACTTGAATAATTTTGATATCTTTCAAAGGAATACGACTCCTACGAAATTTTATAGAAGCTTTAAAATGGTCCACAAAAAATCATCATCATCAATAGTATGGAGCAATTAAGCCAAAAAAGGGCCTAACTTCAACATCCAAAGTAAAAGTTTCATTCCAGCTCCAAATTGTTCTATACAATCCACATATTGTTTGGTAAAAAGTTACACCATTTTTAGCGTCGGGTTTGGGGGCGATTCAGTGGATCCTAGTAGAACCTGCGATGTTCAGAATGATCGAAGAATTATTTTAAAAAAGTGTTTCCTTTTGATGATATCATATTTTTCCAGAAATCTACTAGCATCTTAATGTACTATTACGTTACAATCCGACAAGTAATTGATAAAAGACGATGTTTCTTACGCTTAGAGATAGGCTTCGGACCGGCACTTTTGTATATTATTTTATTATTTATTAAGACTGATGACTGATGGCAGTACAGACACTGATACTATTCGTAAAACAAAGTTTGAGGCTATTTGGCGGCTTGAAATGAAACCTCTGATAATCGGGGGTGGCCATTACCTAGGATTTGGTTTACTTTACCCTCTGCATTGCAGAGGTCAGACGAAAGTCGCTTTGAGTAAGCATAAAATAGTGCCCATAAATCCCCCTGTAAAACGAATAAAGCTAGGGCAATGAGGAAATTATGTCGGATGGGCTGTTGAGTCCTTCTGCGTATCGTATCAACTTACGGGGCATGCCCCGTCGTCCTACTGGAGTGTCCCACTGGTAGGACGACGGGGAATACGCTTTCCCCCTCGTCCACTTACTGGTGGTATATTTCGGTAGCTGGAACGTGTCTGCCATATGCGAACCATTTCCTTTGCAACCAATGATGTTCTATTTCTAGATTTCCTTTCAGCGGCTGAAATACGGCTCGCGAAATTAGACCACCCTGACGCATTTCAAATTAATTCGATAGCAAATCTAGAAATAAAACATCTTTGGTTGCAAAGGAAATGGTTCGCATATTGCAGACACATTTCAGCTACCGTAATAGACCCTCTGCGCGGTTACCAACAACCGTGGTCCATGGTACCAACCGCAAATGAACGTGGCAACTACAGTACTTCCCCTTCAAATTATACCACGCATTTTTGGTGTGACATTTTGAAGACAACTCCCTGTCCTTCAGTGGACTCTTAATGGGGTGTAGATTTTTATAACTTTTGTACATTTCGTAAGACACTGTTTGGTGTAACGTTACCGCGTGATGCAGCTTAATGATGTTAAGGATTAAAGTCTGTGAAGGATTACGGAAGTTTCTTAGGTGATTATGCTGATAACGACCCCTAGAGTTTCAGCATTGTTATGAATGTTGTTATAAATATACTACCTTAGTTTATGTATTGCACAATTTATAGCCTAGTTCCATATCCTATAGTTCTTAATAATTAGTTACTTTGAGAAATGTAGCGTAGATATTGCTAAACTCTTGTAGCTTTGTCGTGTGATTTATTGATGCTGTAAACTAAAATTTTTAAGCAATTGAACTAGAAATAGTAATAAAGTAAATGTTTTGCGGTGGTAGTAAAATGCATTATTGTATTCCTCCCTGTTATAATTCAAGTTGACAAGATTTTGTTTAATAAAACTTTTGATGGTTTTGTCATAAAGGAATTGTTTGTGGCAAAGCACAAATATGAGTTGTTGAGGGTAAATTTTTTACATCGCGATGATGATGTAATATCTGTTTATTTTACTATCATCTATTCTACATAATCAGGACAAAGTGAACGGCCCTTTATCAAACGTTCAAGGTAAACACGAAAGCACAGTGCTCATTTTCCCGACAGGTCTGTTTTAGAATCAATACTGTTAGGTTTAGAGTCGATAATTTCAACAGAGTAACCACAGTAAGCGCCTGCCCCTGCGCCCGCGCACCCCAGCTTTTCTTTTGGCGAATAATTCGAAGCCAACGCCCTATTGCATAGGTATTTCTACGTCACAAAGGTATCAGGAATACGCCTACGAAACAGAATTATATAAAAGCTAATGCCGATAAGGTAAATTTAACAGTTGCTCTCGGAACCGAAAACAACACAGACCACAATGTTTAAGCTGGTGGTGTTGTCCTCTGTCTTGGCCCTCGCGGCTTCCAGCGCCATTGGTCCTCTCGGTCTCGGGCTGGGGGTGCCCGGTCTCGGGCTGGGGGTGCCCGGTCTGGGCTGGGGTGGTCCGTGGGGTGGTCCGTTGGCTGCCGCGCCGTGGGCCGCTGCTCCCCTCGCTGTCGCTCACGCCGCTCCGGTGGCTGTCGCTCCAGCACTGCACGCCTATAACTACCGCGGGCCGCTGTCCCTCGGGCCCGGCCAGCCTGCTAACATTGTGGCTGCTGATGGAAGGCCACTTGACACTATCAGCGTGAATTTGGACCGCGCTGCTCACCTGACCGCAAAGGCGGTCGATGGTCACGCTGCAATTGGCACCCACTGGCTGAAGAAGCGCTCGGCGCCCGTGTGGGCCCCGGCGGCCGCATGGTCTCACACGGCCCGCATCGATGCGCCCGCCGCTCGCTGGGCCGCCCCCGCTCGATGGGGCGCCGCGCCGTGGGCCGGCCCCGCTCCTCTCGGCCTCGGCTTGCACGCCGGCGTCGCTCCCCTAGGACTCGGACATGCACCCGCGTGGGGTCACGCTGCGGGTTTGGGTCATCTTTGGTGAAGTATAAACGAAATTTAGATTATTCAAAATGTCCATATTACCTACCTGAAATTATAAAGAGAGTTACTGATAAAAATTATATATGTCTTTATATTTTTATTTTCCGGTGTACCCCATAAAAACCCCGAAAAACCCCAAAAAAACCCAAAAAAACAAAAAAAAAATCCCCATTCGTAACCTAAACACGGTGTAAGGAATTCCGAATACTGGAAGTGCATGATCAATCAACTTCACTGAACAACTTTTAGCGAATAAAACTTTTAGGAAACAAAAAAAGATCGGCCTCTCCATACAAAATTGCATAATTGAATGGACAGTTTGTATGGAAAAGCCGATTTTTCTTTCTGAAAGTTTTATTTTTTTATTTGCTGAAAGTTGTTCAGTTAAGTTGACTGATCATGCCTTTTTAGAGAGCAAGTGAAATATCTGGCACATAAGGCATTCCATCTAATTTCTCAGGGTAGGCTCCAGAATTCAAATTCTGGATAATTTTGCCATAAGAATAACAGCAAAATAGAGTATTTACAGGGTATTATGGTACTTAAGTATTTTTCGCTGAAATTGGCTTCAAAACTTGATAAAAATAATTGTTTGGGTAAAGCTGTATCCTAATGTAGGCTTAAAATCATTGATTCTCCTATTTTCATCATTCATGGCAAATTTTACAAGCGGTAAGGCATTTGTGCAAAAACTGTCCTGGGAAAAACAACTCCTTGCTTATTTCAATCGTAAAGCAGCAGTGTTGGTACACTCAACAGCACGTCAGTAGAAACATATCTGGACCTTATTGCTCGGTAATAGAGTTGAAAAAGTTTCTACCGACATGCGGTTGACCGTACAATTGTGTTTCGGTTGGAGGAGTTTTAGACATTCATGTTAGTCCTTACGATTGGCTTTCATAATTTGGCTATTTTTGCTATGTGAACTATCGGGGACTGTAATTACATAAATCATCACTTAATAATAAACAAAAATCTAAACTGAAAAAAAAAATAAGAAAGTTGTGCCATTCTTAAAAACCTCTAGGGGCGCTTATCCAATTTCATGCATGAATACAATGAGAATCAGTATAGGTGTAGCAAATTCTATAAACCAAGTATCCACGGTATTCTTTATGACATAAGAATGATATAGCTTTTTGAATTATCAAAATCGGACATTTACTTACGAATATGTAGGCATATTACTAGCAGCACCTTCTTAGTATCGCCGAGTGAGGTCTCCTTGCTACAGGAATAGACTGGCAGCTAAGTATTTAGATAGCTGTCGATCTGATGAAGCGTCAAGGTGAAAGGACGTCACAACAAGTCATCTTGGTAGATGATGGTGATCGTGCTTTTGCATTTGACAATTTATCTTAATGATTCCTGAAATAATAATGACTAAAGTTACTTAAGCACAGGACGTACAACCTAAGTGTAAACTGTAATAACTATCCATAGTCAGACTGGGCCGGAAGAGTCCGGGTGGCTCACCACAAGCCCGAAGCTCGGAACGTGACGTGACAATATTTAGATCCTGTTTGTTTATACCTGAACCCACTATAATCCTTGTAATTATGATATTATGGCCTCCTGCGCCGATATCAGAAGTGGGATAAAGAGACACAGCTCAATATTTTAATCATGTGTGCAAGCATTTCAGTTTCATGGATCTGCGTAAAAGTACAGTCGTGCCGAGAAATTGTTGAGCAACAAGTACAATCAAGAAAATTAGGTGCTGTACATACATTTTATGATAAAAAGGAATCAAGTTTAATGAGTTTTAATACCTGATATGTCGTAATGTTCAAAATTATATGCGCTTAGATGGTGACAAAAAGCGTAATTTGCAAAAGTATCGTAAATTAGAAAGGCGTTGATGAATTTTTAAAAAAAGGATGTTAAAGGCGCTTACGGTACATACGAAGAAGACAAGACTTGCTTGTGGTTGTGAAATTATGTAATTTTCGACTTTGTAGAATGGAATCAAAGTTACGTACGGTAGCGACGATGTGTTCCTACGGTGTTTTTATACATTATTAACCAGATTAACCAGATGTCTGTAAAATTAAAATGGAAATAACGAAATCTGAATGAATACCGATTAAATAAAAACAAAATGCAATGAAATGAAACGAAACAAAATAATTTGATCACACAGCTAATGCTGACTGGTTGAAATGGTGATCGCTGTTAGGCATGCTCTGTGACTGTAGGATTCCAGTTGAAACCAAGAGCACTAAATACAAGTTTACAAAATAGTGGAGAAGCAACATTTTTGAGTCTCAATGATAATGAGCATCTTAATTAGAAATTTCGTGTCAACTCAGTGTGTAAAAGACTCATAGATTCGTATTTGTGTCAATGAGAGTTTCCCAAACAATATCAAAAGATGCTACAGTAACTACATATCATGGATATCAGGTCTGTCGTCAGTCCTTAGCTATGGTCTGCTATTTATGGGGACACAGCGTTGATCTAGAGGATGTGTTCAAATTGAAAGATGTTCTACTAGCAAATAAACGATTTGATTAATTGATTGAAAACCTGTGGTAGACCCGCAATGCTCTACAAGGACGAATGCTGGATACTTAATAAAACTATGTAACCAAAATCCATGTAACCAAGATGAGAATGTTTTGATGGGCCGGTGGAACTTAATTGGATAGACTCAGGAACGTACATGTTAGTGGCAGTTTCAAAGTATCGCCTATTCTAGACAAACTTCAATAAAGTCAGCTCCGGTGGTACGGATTATGTGATGCGCTGAGAAGAAGAGCACCACTTTGAGTCTGTGCTAAATATTGACAAAGGGAAACAAATCTAAATAACCCCTGGGATGCCAAAGAGCTATTTGGTGGATGAAAATGCAAGGTCTTACAAAAAATATTGTGGTCGATTATAACGACAGAGCCAACGGTTGAAAATATATTCAGGGGGTCGATTCCAAATTAAAATGGGAAGAGGCATGGAGGACGAAAAGAGATAGACAGTGTACTGATTTTGATACATTGTGATTGATGATGAAAATCAACAAGCCAGAGCCATATTCTTAGCAATATCGAACAGCAGAAATGGAATATATGGGAATTTTGAATAATGTGGACTGTCTGTACATAGACAGAATTATGTTGTTGATACCTACCTTATGGATAATATCTGGTGAGCATGTTCCTTATTGTGAGATAGTATGATATTGTGACGCACGTAATTTGAAATTGCTATGTTGATAATATGATTTGAAGTTACTCAGTTGGTTTGGGTGGTTGTAGGGTGATTACTGTTGAGCTGATAGAAAGGACAATGTCGTACGGGCCAGCCCGATTCGTTGGGTGGTTGAAGGTTCGCATTGGTCCAATCTATGTTTGTGGAGTTGATAGAGAGGGCAATGTCATACGGGCCAGCCCGACTTGGTTGGGTGGTTGAAGGTTCGCATTGGCCCAATCTGTGTTTGCGAAGCTGGTCGGACAGTGGCGGATCCGGTCCATGCCCATCGGGGCTGGTCGAAGGGACACACTGGTCCGGGCCAGGCTTTGTTGATGGTTGGAAGGACAGTGGTGGATCTGGTCACCGTGCCCATTAGGGATGGTCGACGGACACACTGGTCCTGTCCGTGATTTATGTGGGAAAGATGTCATCCGGTCCATAGTGAGATGGTCGAAAGGGTACATGCTTTCAGAGTTGGGTTGAAGGGGCACATGCCTTCAGAGTAACTTCACAATGAGTGGTTTCAGTTTTGTGTGTGATGATGATGTTGATTGTCAGGATAGACGAGCGGATTGCTTGGTGATCTTTTTTTTTTATTTGTTTTAGGATATTGTTAATGGATCCGATTGACGCACGAGGTCGTGCGCTTGTCAGAATGGCCGTGTAGGCATATTACTAGCAGCACTTTCTTAGTATCGCCGAGTGAGGTCTCCTTGCTACAGGAATAGACTGGCAGCTAAGTATTTAGATAGCTGTCGATCTGATGAAGCGTCAAGGTGAAAGGACGTCACAACAAGTCATCTTGGTAGATGATGGTGATCGTGCTTTTGCATTTGACAATTTATCTTAATGATTCCTGAAATAATAATGACTAAAGTTACTTAAGCACAGGACGTACAACCTAAGTGTAAACTGTAATAACTATCCATAGTCAGACTGGGCCGGAAGAGTCCGGGTGGCTCACCACAAGCCCGAAGCTCGGAACGTGACGTGACAATATTTAGATCCTGTTTGTTTATACCTGAACCCACTATAATCCTTGTAATTATGATATTATGGCCTCCTGCGCCGATAAATATATTAAGTAATAAACATAAGCCGTTTCCACCGCCAAAAATCAATGATCGCGGGTGCGTCTGACGTCACTGTGACGGAACCGAGCGCAGCGGACACTATATTACTTCACGAGTCGATGGAGCGGCGACGCGGACGACACTAATATTTGGTAATTTATTTAAAATAAGTGTTGTTAGAGTGTAATTTTGTGATATTTAAGTAATAAAACTTACATAATATTAGAAGCTGGTTTTGTGCAGGCTCAATCAGATAAACTTCCAAGATAATAAGCTGATTCAGGCATAGTGAAATTTTTTTCGAGTATTTCTAAATATTTCGTTACAGAAATCTCAGAGGCCAATCTTCCAAACTGAACAACCATCCAAAATGAACAACTTTGCAAACTGAACTATTTGACAAACTGAACAACTTATAAAATAAAGCTGAACAACTCTTCAATCTGAACCACTACAAACTAAACAACTTCTTCAGCTGAACAAGCTCGTTAACTGAAAAAACTTCCAAAACTTGCACTAAATCAACATAGCTAGGTTGTTCAGTTTGGAAGGTTGCTCAGCCTAGAACATTGTTTCGTTTGAAAGGTTATTCAGGTTGAAACTTTGTTCAGTTTTAAATGTTGTCCAGTCTAGAAGTTGTTTAGTTGGACGGTTGTTCAGTTTGAAAGTTTGTACAGTTCAGATGGTTGTTCATTTTGGATGGTTGTCCAGCTTGGGAGGTTGTGCAGTTTTAAAAGTTGGTGGGTTAAATAAGTAATACAGTTAGAAAAGTTGTTCAGTTTGAAGAGCTGTTCACTTTAAAGAGTTGTTCAGTTTGGAATGTTGGTCAGTCTGTCAAGTTGTTTAGCTTAGAAGGTGGTTCAGTCAGGCAGGTTGTTCAAGTTGTTCAGTTTTAAACGTTTTTCTGTTTGAAGAGTTTTTCACTTAAAAGAGTTGTTCAATTTGGAATTTCGGTCGGGCTGTCAAGTTGTTTAGCTTAGAATGTGGTTTAGTTTGGAAGGTTGTCAGTTATGAAAAGTTGTTCAGTTTTGAAGGTTGTTCAATTTGGAATTTTGGCCGGGTTCTCAAGTTGTTTAGCTTAGAATGTGGTTCAGTATGGAAGGTTGTTCAGTTTTGAAAAGTTGTTCAGTTTTGAAGGTTACAACCTGAACCTTCAAAACTGTTCAGTTCAAAGTTGTTCAGTTTTGAAGGTTACAACCTGAACCTTATCCGAATAGTTTACGAGTACCTAGGTAAAGTGGTTTATTTAGCTTATAGATTTACCGTGACTAAGGCCTCTTTCTTGTATACTTCCCTCTGCCATAACCCCCGTGCTTAGCAGGCGAGTCGGGGATCGCAGTTGTAGTTATTACACCGGTGAACGCTGCTGCCAATTCCATGGATTAGGTATATATAAAAAGTACGTAGGTATGTTCTTATTAATACAGCAAGCTTAAATAAGATACTCGTACATAGTAGCTACCAACTTATTTCCATATCAACAAAATAATACATAGGTACAGTTATGTAGGTACGTACATCGAAATGATCTTTACAGCAATGTCTTGTAGCCTGAGCAGAAAGTGGAGTTTTAACACCACTTTTTACAACGGAACACAATTTTTTACGAAGTTTTTGATCTTTAGGCACGTTAAAAATCGTTTTTCTGGCGTTTTAATTGAAGTTTTTGTACTATACAATATAAAAAATACTTAAAATTTATGAATGAGACACAAATCGGACATTTAATTTGTTTTAAAGTCACAATTAACTTAAAGAAACACTGCGCGCCTTAGTGGCCGCAACGGCTAACTGGCAGCGACGGTCCCAGTGACGTCAACTACTCTGCGCCGCGGCAACTCGACGATCGGCACATTATAATTAGCTCATTTTTGGTCGTGTGATAAAAATAATTATACCAATGTTTTGGAAATTTTATGGACTTTAATACTTCATTAAAAACTAGAATCCTGATTGATTGTCATCAGGAGAATTTATTATTTTAAGCCTACATTAAGATTCAGGTGTACCTATCATGTTTTTAATGCCAATTTAAGAGAAAAATACCCTTCTAAGTACCATAATACCCTGTAAATACCCTATTTTTTTGTAATTCATGTGGCAAAAAACTGAAATTCTGAAAGCCCATCCTGAGAAATAAGTTGGAATGCCTCATGTGCCAAAATTTCACTTGCCCTCTTACCACTCCAAACGAAACGCATTAGTGCAAACACTGTGTTATACGACTGAAATAGGCAAGGGGGGTACTTTCCCACACGAACTTTGGACGCTTATCAATGGGCCACCCTGTATAATGCAAATAGAGCTAGTCCACTACCGTTTCGGTTCGTGATATGGCACTGTAAAAGAAACGTCAAGAAATGTCAAACGTTAAAACAGAACTTTCGATGAGAAAAACTCGAAAACTCGACTCGCGCGCCGAGGGTTCCGACATACCTATAGTATTTTTGGAAGAAATGTAGACTATTTTTGTTTGTAAATGTTTTTTTGCAGATTTCTGAAAAACTTTGCATCTAAGAACAATAGTTTTATTTTTTCTGTAATATTTACACAAACCTGTATCGACTACAACTAATTCAGATTTTTCCTTTCGCAAACTAAGAGTTGTAAAAAATACAGAAATATATTTTGGAACATACGTACAAGTAAAGCCCTCTCATAATGTGATACTCGACCTAGTAATGACAATTAAAAATTTTGACCCTTTACAATATTAATATTTTTAATTCATCATCATCATCATCATCATATCAGCCGAAAGACATCCACTGCTGGACATAGGCCTCCCCTAAAGAACTCCATGACGACCGGTCCTGCGCTGCTCGCATCCAGCGGCTTCCCGCGACCTTGACCAGATCGTCGGTCCACCTCGTGGGGGGCCTGCCAACGCTTCGTCTTCCGGTACGTGGTCGCCACTCCAGAACCCTCACGCCCCATCGGCCATCGGTTCTTCTTGCGATGTGCCCTGCCCACTGCCACTTCAGTTTAGCGATTCTCAGGGCTATGTCAGTTACTTTAGTTCTTCTGCGGATCTCCTCATTTCTGATTCGATCGCGCAGAGAGACTCCGAGCATAGCCCTTTCCATAGCCCTTTGGGTGACTTTGAGCTTTCTGATAAGGCCCATCGTGAGCGGCCACGTCTCGGTGCCATATGTCATCACTGGCAACACACACTGGTCAAAGACTTTCGTCTTGAGACACTGCGGTATTTTGGACGTGAAGATATTGCGGAGCTTCCCGAACGCTGCCCATCCGAGTCGGATTCGACGAGTAACCTCTTTCTCTAAGTTGGATTTACCCAGCTGGACTGTTTGTCCCAGGTATACGTACTCATCAACAACTTCGAGCGTAGAGTCTCCAACTTTAAGTGGAGTGGGTACAACATTTTTAATTCATTTGTTTGCAATAAAGTTGGGCAGTCATATTCTAAAACAGTTTCAAACAAGTCGATAGCGTGAGTGTTTGTTGAAATAAACAGGTGTAACAGATAGACAAACAGACAGACGAAGTCGCACCATAAGGGTTCCGTTTTTACCATTTTGGTTCGGAACCCTAAAATTAACATTATTGGTCAGTATTGTTTTTTCGTATATTGACCTATGTACCTTATTTCTTTGGTTTTATGTACCGAGTGACAAACTCAAAGAAAATCAGTTGTACATATAAGAGCTTGTTCACACAGATTTTCACGAATCGTTTTTTTTTCACGATACGTTATTTTTTTTGACGAAAGCAATACTTTTTAAATACCCGTATTCACACGCATACGTGTTTTTTGACGTATTCGTCATTTTTGACGATTCGTGATACGTGTGAACACGGGTATTTAAAAGCATTGCTTCCGTCAAAAAAAATTCATAACGGATGGTGACAAAAAAAACCGGTCAAGTGCGAGTCGGACTCGCGCGCCGAGGGTTCCAATATACCTATAGTATTTTTGTATTTGTTCCAATATACCTATAGTAAGTTGCACAGTTTTTCAGATTTCTGAAAAACTTAGAAAGATCGTTTTATTTTTGCTGTAAAGTTTACATAAACCTCTGTCAACTGTAATTAATTCAGATTTTTCCTTACTCAAACTTCGGAGATAAGGGGGGGGGGGGGGATGGTATTTTTTTTTGTAATTTTTCATCATAACTTGAAAACTAAGAAACTTAAAAAATACAAAAATATATTTTAAAATGTACAAGTAAAGCCCTTTCATATGATACCCCACTCGACTTAGTTACGACAATTTGAAATTTGGCCCCCTTTACATTAATAATCATACTTTTTTCAAAAAAAATTCATGTGCAATTAAGTTGGACAACTATATTCTAAAACGGTTCTAAATTTCAGATCGATAGCATAAGTGGTTGCTGAGATATAGAGGTGTGACTGACAGACGGACAGACAGACAGACAGAGCGGCACCATAAGGGTTCCTTTTTTTTACCATTTTGGTATCGGAACCCTAAAAACGATTCGTGAAAAATCACGATTCGTCTAAGTGTGAACAAGCCCTAAGGTCCTAATGAAATAGAGAACATAATTTTAGTATGTTACTCGGACCATGAAACTAAACAATTTTACCCAAGGAACGTAGGTCAAAATACGAAAACAAATTTTTGACCTACCATGGAAACTACATCAGCAGATAGCGCATTTTGTATGGGAGGTTAATAGTAGATTTTACAACAAGTGCACAAAACGAACCATTTTTCTGAGACTTTTAGCAGCCCCAGCCGAAGGCGAGTGATGATAGTAATGTCGAGGATAAAATGGTTTTGTAGACGAGTTATAAATTCTGCTTTTCACTTTGATTGCGAGGAAATGAAACGTAAAAATACTCTCTAAATGTAACTGAAGAATGAGTTGTTCTGCTTTCGTGTAGAATATGTTGACGCGCGCGCGGCGTGGCGGGCGGGGGGGGGTGCAGCAGGCCCGCGGGCGGGGGGGGGTGCAGCAGGCCCGCGCGCAGGGCGTACACCACCGCGATTACTTTTTTGCCCTAGTGCACAAAATTCGATTTTGAGCAGCCTATATCCTGCACAAAGAATCACTTTCAGAGCATGAGAAGTGAAAATTCGGTTTTTCGTATTTCGACCTGTTCTTTGGGAAAAACTGTTCAGTTTCATGGTCTAACGTGCTAAAATTCACTATTTCAGTAGGACCCTATATACATACATGATCATACTAAAAGTTTACTTCAAGTTGATTAAAGGCATCATAATTTAACATTTCCATCATCTCGGCGAAAGTTGATTGTTCACGGTCAACAATCTTCCTGTTTCGCCCATCTAGTTTATATCATATCGAGCGTTATGCATGAATTATACCGATAACAAGTATAAAAGCGTAGTGCAGTGATGCATGTGCATCATTGTTGTTGAGTACAGATCGCTAGCAACACAGACCACTACACACACAAGATGATGAAGCTGGTGGTGTTGTCCTGCTTGGTGGCGGCGGCGTCCGCGTCGGCCGTGTTCGGGTTTGCGCCGCTGGCGTACAGCGCGCCGCTGATCGCGCCTTACAACTACCGCGGGCCGCTGTCCCTGGCGCCCGGCCAGCCCGCCAACATCCTGGCCGCTGACGGCAGGCCGCTCGACACACTTGACGTCAACCTGGACCGCTCCGCGCACTACACCGCCAAGGCACTCGACGGCTCGGGCCTGCACCTGCTCAAGAAGCGCTCCGTGGCACTCGCTGCTCCCATCGCCTACCATGCGCCCCTCGCCTACCGCGCTCCACTAGCCTACACCGCGCCGCTTGCCTATTCGCGCATAGCGCACCCCATCAGCTATACTTCGCCCTTCGCCTACCGTCTGTACTAAGGAACTTGTTCCTATGATGCATTGTAATCGTTGTAAATAAAAGATCTATCATTTGTATATGGTAGTTATTTCTCTACTCCTGTTCCTTGAATTCAGTGAACTTCACGACAGTAGGTACAGCCAACACGCTTTGTTAGAATTTCCATTATGTCCAAGAAAGGGTACCGAATAGTCACACAGATTTAAGCTCAGCGAAGTCTGTTTTGAGATTCTTATTTTTTTTGGACAGGTTTTATAAAAAAAAGAGTCATGTCGAATAAATATACTATAGCTTACTTTGGTTGTTGCGTTAACTCGTAAAAGTTTTGATACAGCTTCACATTAGTTTATACATATGTTTATTTTTTTAACTGTAAGTACAAATTCACAAAATATACAAGTTTGCAATACATAGTAGGTACTTGAACATGTACAAGACAAGATATCGTACTAGGTTATATGGACTCCCCATTTCGGGTAGGTATTAACTAACAATTTTTAAGAAAATAAGCGAAGTATATACATACATGTAAACATAGTATTATCAGAAAGGAATATAATATTTTGTCTGTGATAACATTTTAGGATCAATATCTTATTTCGTTACACAGGCTATTATGAAGGGATGCAGGTATTTACAAAATGCCATTAGTTAGTAGTTTATATAATTAATTTGACCGATGAATGGCATTTTATTCCCTTTTAACTGAGTATAACCAAAAATACGAAAATACCAATGACTTTACAAATTATGAGATAGTTGAAGTGGCTCAAAATAAGCCCAAAAATTGCCTCTTAAAATGCCTTCACTCCTATTGCCATATACAGGAGTATCTCTTAAGAACGGCTTGTCTGATTCGGCTGATCTTTTTTATTGTGTTTGGAATTTACAGTACAATGTTTGTATGGAAAGAAAAAATGAAAAAAAATCCCGGAAAATTTATAAAAGCGGCTCAAAACCGAAACTGCTTTTTTAGAGCTTTATATTGTTGATATGATTTTCTTACTGTTTTACTTATTCAGTTTAATTGAGACCATAAAATTGTGTTACTACTCTTATAGGTCCTCACGGCAGCAAGCACGTATAAACAAAACCATTACAAGCTTAACCAGCGCTACGCTCCAAACGCCCGAAACCAGAGACGCTCAAGGTCAAAGTGTTCCCACCGACGCGATGAGCAGAAATGTGTACCTAGTACCTATATCGCAGGCAAATTATATAATACGTCATTTTATATTATGCCTTAGCATTCTACAAATGGCGAGAAATTTTTAGTTTGTCAGTTTACATAACCGCGGTATTTAACAAAATGGCTCGTGATTCGTTTCTGGCCATTCGCTGTGGTCGTAAGATAACCTAACCCAACCTAACCGATCCCTGGCCGGGATCGCTTAGGCTTGTAAACGACGAATTATACGATTTGCCTGCGACACTTAAATTTGTATGTGTTTTTTAATTTGACTTTTTGACATTCGAATGAAAGTTCTTGAGTCAGTGTCTTTACTGAAACAAGTTGTTTTAAAACATGTGTTGTACACACATGCGTAACATCACGCCTCTTTCTCGTCGGGGTAGGCAGAGACCACGGTCTACCACCTGCTACGATCTTGAATTTTTTCCCTCGCTTCCTATACTTTCATCAATCCTTTCATACGCTCGTCGGTTTTGGCCTAACTTAAGAACGTCCTAAATTTGGTCCTGGTACGTTCACCAAGACCCTCCCCTTCCAACGTTTCTATACACTCTCGTGTTTTAAACACTGTTTAAACAATTACAAATTAAACAGCTTTATTATTAAGTGTTTAGAAACAATTTAAAATAAAATTATTAAAAATAAATAAACAAGTAAAACAAACAATATAAAATGTGTTTAGAACAACTTTGATCTGCTAATTTAAATCAATTCAAAATAATGAACATTTTGGACTAAATAAAGTCGTATTTGTCATAATATTTAATTTCGACAAATTCAAGAATTAAAATTAGGTTGAATAATTCATATCGTCCCGTATTTCATTCATATTCCTGTTGGGAAAGTCTCGTTCCGTCACCCGCTGAAACGATGCCACAGCGATCTTTGTTTTTTTTCCTTAATTTGAATTTACTCATAGGTTTTCAATTTACTTATAGGTTATATGACTGGTAATTTAATAATGGGAGCAGACAAGTGGAGCAAAACAGTTTCTATCTGGTACCCGAGAGGTCATAAAAGGAAGAGAGGGAGACAGTACACCAGATGGGAAGATGACATAGTTAGTTAGAGTAGCAAGAAAGAAATGGACAAGGCTCGCCAGGGACATGGACACATAGAGACAGCTGGAGGAGGCCTTTGCCAAAGGGCAAACAGAGGAGAATACATATAGTACATAATGCTATGCTAATGGAAATTTTAAATTAAAATTATTATAAATGAGTGATTATTACGATTATTATAATAATCAATTAATTATGAATGTACTTCCTCAAATTTGTAATATTAAATAAAAGGCTATTTTATTTATTTATATAGGTTTTTCGTTGAAGAAAGAACGTTAGAATAACAGATACTTATAAAGAGTATAAAAGAATATAACTTTTTATGGGTCGCTTCACTTTCGATTTACACCGTGGGTCCGAGTAACCCGAAAGATTTCAACAACCAACTCTGATGTCTAATTGGAGTAAAAAAGTGTTATGACGTATAGTAAAACTGAAAATCTATTGGTGATCCTAGCGTAATAATTTTCTACACAAATGTAGATCGTGTCTACCTAACTACATTAGTGGCAATCTTTAGTAGTAATTAATAAATCTATGTACTATTGTTTTCTACTGCACTTCTCAACACACACACACTCACACAACACACATTTACACTACCTCTCACTCACGCTTACTCAGATTCACTCACTCATACTCCTTGGAGATCACTTTCAGGTGTTCCTATCTCCACTTGTTTTTTATTATAAATTTTCATAATTAACGCCCTTAAGGCTAAAACAATGTTTGTTTTGTTACCTTGAAATTTTGTATACTTTTCTGGAGGTGGAGGCCTGGAGACCTAAAACACAGGGTATCCTAGTTTAGGCTCCAGCCTCTACAACTTTCTGTTTGTAGAAGTTTGTAGAGGTAATAAAGATTTTTTATTTATTTATTTTTTATTTTATTTATAGTTCAAAAACGCTTACTTTTTGGGTTATTAATTATTTTTATAAATTAACTGGTGGAAAAATCTCCAGTAAAACATACCCTAGTGAATGTGACGTAGCCGTCGTATTGTGTTGAAGTAGTTCGTCAATTGTTTTAATGTTCGCTTACTTATACAAGGGATTTGTTTACAAGAAAGTACAAAATTAATTGATTTATTTTATTCCGAAAAATTGCTAAGTTAAAATTTCACAATTGTACCTATGTTCCTATCTATAACATTAATTACTTAAAACATCGTCAGAAATACCTGTTTAAAGTTTCTTGGGTTACTCGGGCCCACGGTGTATAGATTTGAGGCGAGAGTAAAATGAAAAATAACTTTTTTTGTTATGTATTTTCATATGAGTTTCAAAATATGCTAGAAATTAATTTATATTGCCTACCTTTGTTTCATAATTGATGAATAATTACGTTTGAAACAAACATTTTGAACTATTTTGTTTTATAAAATAAAAAAGAAACTTTTATTTTTCCAACCCTGTTTTGAATTTCCATGCATGTGGGTTGAAACTGGACCGTTTAGCGTACCATTTTGTAGAGAATGCTAATTATTTTTTATTTCTTAAATGATGTTCAGTTTAATGTTTTGAATTACCAGATGTCTTGCCTTATATGCATATAATCGTGATAGTCGTGATTACAAGTAACTTTGGGTCGAAAAAGGACAGAAAATTTTGGTCGTGCCATAGAAGTTTTACTATTGTTGGCGCGAGGTTCTAAAATTATATGCTCTGCTCTGATACAGAAATACCTTTTGTAGGGTAACTTAAAAAAAAAACATTTTTGTGTAGTTAAATCTTTTATTTACAATGCATTATCGGATCAAGGTTCTTCAGTACAGACGGTAGGCGAAGGGCGAAGTATAGCTGATGGGGTGCGCTATGCGCGAATAGGCAAGCGGCGCGGTGTAGGCTAGTGGAGCGCGGTAGGCGAGGGGCGCATGGTAGGCGATGGGAGCAGTGAGTGCCACGGAGCGCTTCTTGAGCAGGTGCAGGCCCGAGCCGTCGAGCGCCTTGGCGGTGTAGTGCGCGGAGCGGTCCAGGTTGACGTCAAGTGTGTCGAGCGGCCTGCCGTCAGCGGCCAGGATGTTGGCGGGCTGGCCGGGCGCCAGGGACAGCGGCCCGCGGTAGTTGTAAGGCGCGATCAGCGGCGCGCTGTACGCCAGCGGCGCAAACCCGAACACGGCCGACGCGGACGCCGCCGCCACCAAGCAGGACAACACCACCAGCTTTATCATTTTGTGTGTGTAGTGGTCTGTGTTGCTAGCGCTCTGTACTCAACAACAATGATGCACATGCATCACTGCACTTCGCTTTTATACTTGTTATAGTTGCATGATTGAGATTAAATGGATGGGCGTCGCCCCGGAAGACATTGGTGACCGTGAAGGGACCACCTTTCTCGAGCAAAATAAAGGATCGCTGGTGGTTATTTATTTCACTCTACTGCACGAGTACAGATGATTAACTTCTTGTGTTTTTCAGGTAAATGTCGAAAAATGAGGCTTGTAAACATGCGAGATGTTTTGTAATATAGCTAAAATAAATTTAACCGGGTGCAAAAAAACAACGAGCGTTTTTCGTAAACTTATTTTGTCTGTCTATTTTCTGTATTTCAGGTCATAATAGTGACCAATAAAGAATACATATATAATAGCTGTAGGACTTGTTTATCTTTGAACCCTATAAGTAGCCGATTGAGATTTTCATAGGATATATTTTAGTATGAAGTATAGACGTTATTATAGCTCTACCGTAAAAACCCCAATATACATGCGTCAAACTTATGTATACAAGGTGTAACAGAAAGGGTATATCAACCCTGAAGGATGTGAATCTGCCCATGAAACTGAACAATTTTCCCTAAGCAACATAGGTCGAAATAGGAAAAATTTTTTTTGACCTTCCATACAAACTGAATCAGCTGATTGCACATTTTGTATGGGAGGTAAACATTTTTTTTTCGTATTTCGACATATGTTGTGTGTATGTATGCGTATGTAGTTGTTCAGTTTCATGGGCAGAATACAGGATAGAGCAGTATATAGGGTCTAAGGGACGGTGTACCCAAAACTGAAAGGGCGTGCTCAGTCAACGAAACTGAACAACTTTCCCAAAGAAACATTTTTGGTAAATGAAAAAAATGTTTGCGCTCTCAAAATCAGATTGAGCAATTTGTATGGAGAGGTTAAATTTTTTTTCAACACATTTGCTCATAAAACAGCTCTATTTGCACTGTATTAAGGTCCATAATCCAGCTTATTAAACAAGCTTGCTTTTTTCATTACTATAATTTCACTAGTGTTGTAATTTTTGTCTTTTTAGGGTTCCGATACCAAAATGGTAAAAAAAAGGAACCCTTATGGTGCCGCTCTGTCTGTCAGTCCGTCTGTCTGTCACACCTCTATATCTCAGCAACCACTTACGCTATCGAGCTGAAATTTGGAATAGTTTTAGAATATAGTTGCCCAACTTAATTGCACATGAAATTTTTTTGAAAAAAGTATGATTATTAATGTAAAGGGGGCCAAAATAGGGGGGGCCAAATTTCAAATTGTCGCTACTAGGTCGAGTGGGGTATCATATGAAAGGGCTTTACTTGTACATTTTAAAAAATATTTTTGTATTTTTTTAAGTTTCTTAGTTTTCAAGTTATGATGAAAAATGTCAAAAAAAATACCATTCCCCCCCCCCTTATCTCCGAAGTTTGAGTAAGGGAAAATCTGAATTAATTACAGTTGACAGAGGTTTATGTAAACTTTACAGCAAAAATAAAACGATCTTTCTAAGTTGCACAGTTTTTCAGAAATCTGCAAAAAACCTTTACAAACAAATTTAGTTTTGCGGTCCTGAAAATGGACTTTATTGCTTCCAAAAATACTATAGGTATATCGGAACCCTCGGCGCGCGAGTCCGACTCGCACTTGACCGGTTTTTTTTTAATCGGCAAGATGCAAGGAGTTTCTATATTTATACCATAAATAATGTTTTCATGAAAAAGTAAACTGTGTTCGATAATATGATAAATAAATGTTAATTACATGGATATACTTATATTAATCAACCAACTTACAACAAATTTGTCTTTAAAGTAACAAAATATTCAATATTAAATAATTCAAGGGAGTGAGCCTCAGAACAAAGACCTCCTTGCTGAGTAAGCTGTTTGGCAGGTTAGTGTTTTATTTTTGTTTTGTTTTTTATAGCGGCAAGGTGCAAGGAGTTTCTATATCTATAACATTCATAATAATTTAATGAATTAAGAAACTGTGTTCGATAATATGATAAATAAACGTTAATTAAACGAAAATATTGATTATAATCAACTAACTAACTACAAATTTGTCTTTAAAGTAACAAAATATTCAATTTTAAAATAAATTGAAAAGTAGTCTGTTTGATAGCTTAGTCATTGTCTCCTGCGCGCGCATGTATAATCTGTGTTTTCGAAAAAAGTAATACGCCAAGGAGGTTTTAGTAGCAGCTCTTACTGCTAAGGAGGGAGCCATAAGCGTAGCACTTTCTTGCAAGGGACCTCCATACTAAAATGTATGGAATTTTTTTCAAATCCTAAAAACGTAAATTTTTTATCTTTCTCTGTGAGAAATATGTGACATGGGACTAATAAATGCTACTACCACAGTTTTTCTGGTGAAAACACTTACCATTCAGGAAAAAAACGATGTTAAAAATCACGCATAAAATGGCTATTACGGATTATTTACGCTTCCGTTCTTAGTATTAATGATCAATTCACTATATATTTTCACTTCCGCAAACAAAGTTTATACCAAAACATTCGATTTTTAAAGATATCTTGATTTTTGTAAAACTTAACTGAGTTTTTTGACCGACTAGAATGGGCGACAGGGAGACGCTTCACGCTTCACTAGCTCATACAGAATATGTATATGACGGACTCTATAGTTTTTTACTCTGAGTAATACGCGCGCCATTTTAACAGATATTTCTTGTTGTGAAATGTGTTTAATGCATGTTTAATGTAATTAAAAAATAAATTACTTCTACAAATAAGAAAAACAGTGATAAGTGTAGAACGTCGAAAATACTTGAACAAAAACACAAGTCCGGTGTATCGGGAGACCTAGAAATGTGAGGAAAACGTCTACGAAATTTCCTTAGGAAAAAAAGGTAAGCGATTTTGATTCGTTTTTATTCGCAAATGTGTTGAAAAACGTCGTAAGAAGCTAGTGCGCTTTGGTGATTACACCCTCGCCTGCGGCTCGGGCTGCAATTTCTGAGCCTCGACCGTAATATCCAAAATAGCGCACGTGCATCTTAATGTACTATTTTCATTTCCCAAAAATGTTCCTTTCCGTTTTCGGTACACCGTCCCTTACACTTATCTGTATAGGTATACGCATAGTAAACAACAAATGAAGAAAATTGGCTTAGTGCGAGTCAGACTCAATGAATAGTAGTTTGAAACCAACCCCTGAAGTTTTTGTGTGGTGCTACGGAATCCTCTGTGCGTTAATCCAACATGCACTTGACTGCTATAGGGAGTTTTCCTTGAAGTATGTCAACTTATCGATGTGTGGTACAGCGAAGCAAGGAGGTTTTTGTTCTGAGTGTGGTACCTACGCTGATCACTGTTGGTAAGTAATTTCTTTTTTAAATGTATGTACCTAATCGTTTTATAAGAAAAAATGTTACAAGCATTTGACAGCAGTAGTCAAATTGACATAATAATTTTTATACGGATTACATGG
Source organism: Athrips mouffetella (assembly GCA_947532105.1). Classification (NCBI taxonomy): domain Eukaryota; kingdom Metazoa; phylum Arthropoda; class Insecta; order Lepidoptera; family Gelechiidae; genus Athrips; species Athrips mouffetella. Next base: position 14,127,579 of record OX383971.1, read on the forward strand.
CGGCACCATGATGGTTTTTCCATCCAATTGGACTTTGACAAGGTGGTTGAAAAGACCCTATTATAATTGTGCCGCGATGGACTAGTTTTCGTAACACGATCGCTGTGTACGAGTACACGGCAGTAAGCTGCCGTTATTCATAATCTAAGGTGTACACGTACACAATGTTCGAAACCTTTCTTTGTACTGTCAACAGCACGTCAGTGGAAATATTTGCTCTCTTTTACCATGCCATAAGGTTCAAGATAGATAGATAGATAGATAGAAACTCTTTATTGCACACAAATTAAGAGTAATTGCGTAAGAGTAATTGCGTAAGAAACCTTATATCTAATTGCGCGCAAAGGCGGCCTTATTGCTTAGAGCAATCTCTTCCAGGCAACCTTAGGACTGGGAATCGCTGAGATGGACACGAGTAGTGCAGAGTTTGCTTAACTAAGTTAGACTAATTTGAAAATAAATTAGGTACATAAAATCAAACAATAAACTTAAGGTATTTTTTCTGGCATGATGTTGGGTGTACATGTAACTGATATGCTTTTTGCGACTGAAACATTTTTAATTTTTGGGTATTAGCTTCATAGATTCTTTATCGCTTTTTCTTTTACCAAAAAAAAACTTAACATTAATTATTTCGGTATTTATGTCTTTTCTATTGTTTTTGATACCTGTTACTAGAAAATATACAATATAATACTTACCTATAATCGTACGCAAATATTGTTAGCTCGAGATATTTATTTACATAGCTATGTCGTAACTCCGATTTAATTTTAATTGCATGTCAATATGTAGGAGTAAGCGAGCCGCTTTGTGTATACGTATTAATATATGTGGCGACGTCATGGGGCGGTCACGACGTCGATGTACTTACTAGTTGCCGGCCTTGGTGTATTGTAAATTACGGCTTCCTGGATGGCTACTTTGCACCGGTTTTGCAAACGAGATCACCCCTATCGTCTGAGAACTTTCTATATAAATACAATGCAGATTGTCGTCAAGCATCAGTCGTGTCTGGTACTAACAACACAGACCACAATGTTCAAGCTGGTGGTGTTGTTTTTGGGATTGGCGGCAGTGTCCGCGGAGCCCGGAGCGGTGATCGCGCCGCTGTACGCACCCCTCGCGTACTCCTCGACTGTCGTGTCTCCCGGCACCACCACCATCAGCAAGCAGGCCAGCAGTGTCGTGCACCCCTCCCCCTATCTCACCTACTCATCACCCTACTTTGCGCACTTCATCAAGAAGCGCTCAGCTCCGTTCCTGGCTGCTCCTTACATCGCGCCTGCAATTACCTACAGTTCACCGCTGCTGCACACGACGTATGCTGCGCCCGCCCTGCTGCCTGCTGCGCCTATAGTTGCCCATGCTCCGCTTACCTACACGCACTTTATCAAGAAGCGCAGCGCTCCCTTGCTGACGACATCTTACATCGCGCCGGGTATCACATACTCCACGCCCCTGGTGCACACGACATACGCTGCGCCCGCCGTGGTTCCCGCTGCTCCGATCATCACTCACGCACCCATCACCTACACTCATCTGATCAAGAAGCGCTCTGCTCCTCTACTAGCTAGCGCGTACATTGCCCCGGCCGCCACTTCATTCTCCCACCAATCGAGAGTCGATGTGCAACACTCTGGTCCTCTGATCACCTCGTTTACTGCCCCACTTACCTACAACAGTCCTGCTTTTACTCACTTCTTTTAAATAGTGTTATAGTTAGTCAGATGAAGTACCGATAAGAGTGGAAGACTTCGAAAGCCTTATGAAAATGAATTATTTTTGTGTAAACAATCGATAATTAAAGGCTCATTATTACACATAAGTCATTGTTTCTTTTATGTAAATCTAGTTCAAGTCTACATGTTAAACAGTTTCTTATTACAATTCGATTCAATCTTGAACATACACGAGCTATCACTCGATCTATTTTGGGATACACTCTTGTCCGAGATTTGTTCGAGATTAACAAATATGATAACCAATACTTTTTCCACATGGATTGTTTATTGAGGCCGTTCTCAGGCTAAATCTAAATTCGAGGACATCTCTACGCTAGCCACAGATATTGTTCACACCTTTAGAAATAAGTAAAACTGCGTAGGGAGGGCACCTAACAGAATCTCATATCAAGCGAATTTACTGAAACAACTCTACCTATTTATTAAATGAAATCATGTTTAGAAACTTTACTAAAATTTAAGTTAGGTGACTAGCATGCCCAAGTTTAACTAAGTTCAATATTATCCGAATAAATAAATGGTCACTTTATTTTAGTTCTTACACATTTTCTTATACTGACAATTTACAATTTATGATAAAGTTTATAAAACGTAAATATCACTTATTAACAAAAACTCTAAGAAGAAATATGTACTTTTTCCATTTCATCTGGTTTGGAATCGCTGCAGTTCTTAGATTCATTTTGATTTTCTTGTAGTTGATTAACCAAATTGGTAAGGTGGCCATGCTCTTTCTTGACAACTTCTGGAACTTCGTCTTCTATAGTATCAATTGTTTTCTTCTGCACTTTGTCTAATGTGATCGGGTGTAATAAAGCTCTCGCAAATGGAACATTTTGAAAAACGCTCCATGTTAGTGGTGTCAGTATCGTGTCAGTCGCCAGCACTGGAGTCAACACCGTCTCTGTCAACTGGGCCTTGGGATGTGTAGCGTATATCGTTGTTATCGGTCTATATACCAAAGGTGACGGGATGATAGAGGAGTGCTTGATATCAATTCGCGATTGATGGGACACTGCGCTAGGAGCCGCGAATATGATCGGAGTAAGATGACCGCATGATGAGTCGATCACACAAAATATTGCAAGTACTGTCGACAGTCTTTTCATTATGGAGTGGAGTGTTTACATTGAGGGCGTCGAAGATGAGTCGCAGTTTTATAGTAATGTAACGGTAGTTTGCGTGGTTGCGCGGCGCGGGTCAAGTTCTTGGCCACGCATTGCGTCACAACGCGTCACTGCGTGCGCCTTCTCGGGGCACTGGCCGGATTGAGGTAAGGTGCAAGAGCATGAGACGTAATTCATGTTTTGATTGCGTTTAAGATATTACTTAACCATAAGATTGAAGATAGAGTTATCGACGGACGATTTGCATTAAAATTATAACGGAACTCGATCTCGAGTTGAACAAAATAAATGTCTGTGTAGATAAGAAAACTACTGGTAGTGGATCGGAGGCCTGGAAGGTATTTTCACTTGATAATCAGAGCGAAAACGAGATGGCTTAGTAGATGGGGGACGGCAAAGTTCCCACAAGGCTTTTCTTGGTCCTCTCATTGTCCTCATCTACTTCGACATCACGTTTTTGCCCTGAATATCACGTGAAAAACCAAGGAAATAATCTTCTCGGCTCCCGGAGCATAGTGTCATGGGAAAGAAAAATCTCCTATGACACTGCCGACAGTACTACGCAACTAAAACCTAGGAAAAAAAAACGGCAAATTATCCATTGAGTCAAGTATTTTTATAGCAAGGTGCAATATAAGGTGAGTGAGCAGTTTATTTTCAGATAGGGAAACAAAAACTACAAAATAGATTTTTTGCTCACACAATGATAATGTTCAATAGCGTGACCAATCTATTATGGGAAAGGTTCCTGTTACTATGATTCAGAATTCGCAATATAAGAAGGGGTGCTGGAGTTTAGTTGTCAGTCAAATCGTCAAGTAGTATTCGGTTACATCTAATCGTGATCTAAACCCAGCGTAGTCAAGATGTATCGTCTGGCTCTCTTGTTCGCTTGCTTGGTGCTATGCCACGGCCACGCCATTTTCCCAGTTGTGCCAGCAGTGCATGCTGTCCACACGGCGCCCCTGTTGTACCCCTACCCGTTGGCTCACGGATACGCTGGACACGGGCTCTACAGTCAAGGACTCTTGGCGAAACCTCATGTACATCATCTACTGAAGCGGTCTCCTCATCTTGTGGCTCCTATAACCGCTGTGTCTCCACTAGCTGTATCTCACCAGTCTCGTGTGGACGTCCACTCTTCGCCAGTTTTATCGCCGTTGGTTCCTCTTGTGAAGCCGTTGGTAACCCCGTTTGTTGCTGCTCCTCTCGTTCATAAGTTCCTGGTACCAAGCCCGTATTATGGACTTGGTCATTTCGGTGGCGTCTACTCTCCTCATTATTAGAAGTGATTTTACGGGTGTGCCTCTATCAACCATTTAGTGAAATATCTCAGTAGTAGTTTAGAAATTTTATTTTTGCAATGAAGTGAGTGGCGTAGATTAAGTATTAAATATTAATGCAAATAAAAGTTATTTTTATATTTTAAACTGTATTTCCTTTCATATCCAAACTCACATTTAATTCGATCGACCGATCAGCTTATTGTTCTAGTTTAAATATACTCGTATATCTATGTTTTTGCAAATTTCAAAGGTTGTATTTAGCTGTCAAAAGGTTTTAAACGAATATATCACCATACTTTTTTCTAGGAATAATTTTGGCTCCACCAATGTATGATTTTTTGTCACCAGTTTTTTTACTATGTGATATACTTACGAGTATATGTCTTTTACCAAAGATTTCGGACCACCTTGTGTCTTTTACCTTCCTCTTCAAGCATGCCATAGATAAAGTTGCTATGGTGTGTTTTAGTAATATATGTGATCCTTGACTCTGTGCATTCAGACCATGAAACTTAAAAACTTTTCCTGACGAACCTAGATCGAAAAAGAAAAAAAAATCACCTCCTCCCACTTTTATTGCGATTTTATTGTTGGTCCCATTGAAAATAGATGTTTGGATATGTAACAACATAAACGTATTCTACTAATTAATTACTAATACTATCTTCTAAATATAAAAGAGCATGTCCTGACTGACTGACTGACTGATTCATCAACGCCGAGCCGTAACCACTATAGATACAGATCTGAAATTTTGTACACAGGTTCTATGTGCGTCAAAACCACCCACTAAGAAAGGATTTTGGAAAATTCATCTCCCAAGGGGGTAAAATAAAGGATGAAAGTTTGTATGAAAGTCATTTGCTTCTTGAGCTAGATTCACAAAAATGTGAATTTAAGCTTCTGTTAAAAAAATAAAGAAACACGTGTTTAAGCATTTCTTAAAAATCACCCTTCAAGGGGGTGAAAAAGGGGATGTTTTTTTTCCGTATGTTGGTCAATAAGTCTTTCAGTTTTAAAGGTAGAATTATAGAAATTTGTATTTAAGCTTTTGGTAAAAAATAAAAAAGTACGTATTTTAGAATTTTCCAAAATTCATCCCCTAAGGGGGTGAAATAAGGGATAACATTTTGTATGAAAATCCTTTGTTTCTTGAGTTAGATTCACACAAATTTGACTTTATGCTTTTGGTCAAAAATAAACAAATACGTGTATAAGCATTTCTTAAATATCACCCTTCAAGGGGGTGAAAAAGGGGATGATTTGTTTCCCATAAAATCCACTAAATTTATTATTCAGGCATTAGGGTTGTAATTCTGTGGAACGTACATCGCTGTTATTGAAATTCCACCCGAACTTCAACCCCTAAAAGAGGGAAATGGGGTGAAAAAGTCTAAAAACCAATATGGGTATCGTTTGTATGGTTTATCGGGTCGCTGATTACGAAAACTACAACAATTTTGAAATCCAACGTGTTGGACGTGAAATACCATCATTCCCTGGGGATGGGGTAGGGGTGCGATAGGGTTGAAATGTCTAAAAATCAATATAAGGTGTCGTTTCTATTTTTATATTTTATAAGGATAGGGATAGCGGTTAAGATGGCGTTAGGGGTAGGGATAGAGGCAGGGATAGGGAAAGGGAGGCGGGGTGAGGGGGAGGGTAGAGGGGTGGGAGGGGGAGGGAGGGAGAGGTAGAGGGAGACTGTACAATATAGCAGATTGTCTGAGTTCCACGCGGGCGAAGCCGCGGGCACAGCTAGTTAATAATAATATATTAATAATAATATTGCAATATTAATTTTGTAGTATTTATTGATACAGGCTTTACTTGCACTAACTATAAACTAGGAAACTGTAATAAAAAGGTTTAGGTAAATAAGGTAGGTCATAATTATAAAATAAAGGTTTATAAAAAAATCATTTATTTTGGCAGTGCATTATTTACAATTTCTTCGTTGATCAGTGTTGATCAGACTAACTTTTGTTCATAGTAGAGAGTGTTTACCAGGGATGGACGCTGTACGCTTTGGGGGCGTAGGCAGAGTAAGCGACGGGGGATTGCACCAGGGGGGCAGCAGCGTAACTGGATACCACGGGGGCACCAGCGTAAGTTGACACTGCTGGGGCAGGGTAGGCGGAATAGGTAGAGACGTACGGAGAAGAGTAGGCAACCGGGGAGACTACAGAGCTGTACGCAACGGGGGCACCGACGACCGACCGTTTACGCAGGTGGTGGTACCCAGACAAGGCCTTAGCCTGATAATGAGCAGCGCGGGCGGCGACCACCTCAGGTGTGTCGAGGGGAACGCCACGAGCAGCGTCCAGGACTACGGCGGGAGTGTGCGGGGGTTGCGAGACAGCCACAGCGGGGGCATACACGGCAGGGGCGCTGTACACAGCTGGAGCACTGTACACAGCCGGGGCACTGTACACAGCCGGGGCACTGTAGACCGCAGGAGAACTGTAGACCGCAGGAGCACCATGGACGACGCTACTACTGTACTGGGAGACGGAGCTCACAGCCGGCACTGCACTGTATGCCACCGCTGGCGCCACCAGACCAGGCTTGGCTGCAGCCAACGCCACGGAGCAAAACAACACCACCAGCTTGAACATTATGGTCTGTGCTGAGAAGACTGGTCTGATCGATGAGTTAGGGTCGACTGATGCCTAAATCATATTTTTGGGATGCTTATATACTGAATCTAAGCTCGAGCATGATATACAAAAAATGCCACACAATCGCCTTCAATCAAACACCTATGACAGTCGATCGCCTAATAACTACAATTATAATAGTAAAGCAATTTTTTTGTGTCGCGGAAGATAAACTCAAGGTGTGCATATTATTATATTACGTACGTATCAATTGTAATTGAACCCGCTTAGCGTTAAACAAACAATCGAAAGGTCAAGCACCGAAACTTGCTCTTGGTATATGAAAGAAAAATCACAATCACATACCAGGTGACTTTTATTTGCTCGCCTTGTCCTCGCCGACAGATAGTAAACTATTTAATCCCGGATTAGCAAATGCACTCAAGACCTTTCATAACAATCATTATTGTCCTAGCCTCAGTCCATTTTATCCAATGGTTTTTACAGTGTCGGCTACTAAACTTAGTGGATTTGATTGGTGTACTGGTTTTTATACAGAGCGACTTCAAACCAGATCCGATACTAGATTAGGCTTTTATTTTAATTTATTTCACTTTAGCCATAGATTTATATAGTCAAGATAGGGTCTTGGGAACAAGCGGTTCAAAATTTCCCCATACAAGAAAAAAAACCGCCATCTGTGAAAAATCGCGTGAACTACGTTGAGTAGTACTTCGGTCGGTAACGAATGGCGGGAAAAACAAAACACTTTTTATTGTTTATATGTGATTTAGGCCTTGTATTTCAATTTCTTTATTTGGATTATAGTCAAAAACAATAATAAGAAATAACAATAATAATAATAAGAGTATATTGTTTCTTCAACCAAGAACATTCCATTTTGTTGGTAAGTTTATTGCATCCTATGTTGACAATATGACTGACAACGACTGACATTTGTTGGTCCTAAACGTCAGATTTCGGACCAACGAATTGGGGACAGTGTAAGGTGCCGATGGGCCAGTACTTATATATAAGTAAATGACTTTAGCATATATAAATTAAATGTCATTGATGTCAATATAAGACTATATGGTAAAGTGATCGTCATTATAAAATAAAATAAGAATTTTAAAAATAAAAATTTAGATAATGTTTGTAATATACAATATACTAAAATGTCAAATTTAAAAATTCGTTCACAGAATTTATTTCTTTATCCAAAAAAAGGTTTTTAATCTCTCAAGCCCTATGTCAAAATTCGCAGGAATCGAAAAGAAATATTTACGCGTTATAAATTGCAATTCATTTTTCATGAATTTTCCATTTTCCGGGAACTCTATGGGAAATTGACATAGGAGTCATATGTCAAAATTTTCTTGTATCCCGAAGGATATAGAGTCTTGTGATTCGTCATTCGTTCGTTCGTTCGTTATTTATGATGCATGTACTCCAAAAGCATTGTAAGATCTACCTTCGGTAGATTTCGACTGTCGGCAATCTCTGTAGTTGTCATTTTATATAGGAAGACATCGTGTAAATACCTATTCAATAGAATAAAATGAAAAAATTTCAAAAATCCTGATTGTTTTGTATGTTTACAGTACTTATTTGTTTGTAGATAAGAAATATCACAGAAGAATATAAGGGTTGCCAGTCTTCCCGTCAACTTTTTGTATAAAGTTACGACATCATAAAATAGAACTCCGAATGTTGACAAAAACGTTCATCTGTATTTCAAAATTATATACCATAAATTCACAAACATTAAAAGCTTAACTTATAAAAAATATGAATAAAAATAAATAACGTTTCAATTTAAAAAGTTAGCAGCAGACAGATACAAAAATGTGTTTTTCTCATTTGTCTGGCAATGCTCTAATGACATAACCTTTGACTACACTTTTTTTAAATAGGAAAATGGCCGTGTGCACTATTCAGCCAATTCAGCCGCGATGTGACGTCATCACCATATTTTTGTTAATTTATTGTTTTCTCCGAAATACAAAAACTAGATATTCTCAAAGTAACTTTTATGTGACTTGCAAAACATAACCTCGAAATGGTTTTCTAATTAGAGCTTTATTTATATATGAAAAGTTGTCAATTACACGCTGATTTTTTGTGGCTAACGTAATCGTAGTCCGTCTCGTTACTACATTTAATTGGCCGTTTCTTCGCAAGTCGCGTCCCTCACATCTCTGACGTTCAAAGTTGGAGAATTTTTTTCTAACATGTAATAGAACTTCATCCTATCCGACTTATATATATAATATTATTATATTATATTTATTATTTATTGTATAATTTATTTTTATAATATAATAATAAATATAATAAATATTATAAATGTGAAAGTTTGTAAGTATGGATGTTTGTTCCTCATTCACGTAAAAACTATTGAATGGATTTTAATGAAACTTGTCACACATAGAGGTTAGGTCCTGGAATAACACATAGGCTGCTTTTTACCGCGGGAAAACACTTCATTACCACGGGAAAACGCATTTAATGTTAATGAAGAAGGATGTATTTTAATGAAACTTGGCACACATATAGGTTAGGTTCTGGAATAACACATAGGCTACTTTTTACCGCGGGAAAACACTTCATTCCTACGGGAAAACGCATTTAATGTTAATGAAGAAGGATGGATTTTAATGAAACTTGGCGCACATATAGGTTAGATCCTGGAATAACACATAGGCTACTTTTTACCGCGGGAAAACACTTCATTCCTACGGGAAAACGCATTTAATGTTAATGAAGAAGGATGGATTTTAATGAAATTTGGCACACACATAGGTTAGGTCCTGGAATAACAAATAGGCTACTTTTTACCGTGGGAAAACACTTTATTCCCACGGGAAAACACATTTAATGTTAATGAGGAAGGATGGATTTTAATGAAACTTGGCACACATATAGGTTAGATCCTGGAATAACACATAGGCTACTTTTTACCGCGGGAAAACACTTAATTCTCACGGGAAAACGCATTTAATGTTAATGAAGAAGGATGGATTTTAATGAAACTTAGCACACATATAGGTTAGGTCCTGGAATAACACATAGGCTACTTTTTAGCGCGGGAAAACACTTCATTCTCACGGAAAAACGCATTTAATGTTAATGAAGAAGGTGATTGACTCACTGACTGACATATCAACGCACAGCCCAAACCGCTGGGTCTAGAAATTCCAAATTTGGCACGTAGGTTTTTTATAAGGTCTTAGGGTGCACTAAGAAAGGGTTTTACAAAATTCCACCCCTAAGGGGGTAAAATAGGGGATGAAAGTTTGTATGAAAGTCCGTCAGTTTTGTAGTTAGGATCTTCAAATTTTGTATTTAGGCTAACGACTAAAAATTAATATTCACGTGTCTCAGGGTTTTTGAAAATTCGACAACCTAAAGGGTGAAAAGGGGGATGAAGTTGAAAATCCTTTATTTTTAAAGTAAAATCCACATAATTTATTATTTAGTCATAAGGGTTGTAATTCTATGCAACGTGGTTGTTATTGAATTCCACCCCAAATTCAACCCCTAAAAAAGGGAAAAGGGTGAAAAAGTCTAAAAACCAATATGGGTATCGTTTGTATGGTTTATTGGGTTGCTGATTACGATAACTACAACAATTTTGAAATCCAACGTGGTGAACGTGAAATACCATCATCCCCTAGGGATGGAGTTGGGTAGGGTCTAAAAATCAATATGGGTGTTGTTTCTATGATTATATGAGGATAGGGATAGCGGTTAAGATGGCATTAGTGGTAGGGATAGGGAGAGGGACAGGGAAAGGGAAGGGGAGGAGGGTAGGAGATGGAGGGGGAAATGGCGAGGGAGAGGGAGGGTGAGGGGGAAGAGGGGGAGAGGGGCAGGGACAGGGATGGTGTGACGGACGTTTGGACAGATGGTTGGACGGACGGACAGACGACATATAGACGGAATGGTGGATGGATGGTCAGATAGATAGAATCCCACGCGGACGAAGTCACGGGCAACGGCTAGTATAGTCATATAATGAATAATGGGTCAATATTTTGTGCTTTTGAAATATGCCTCTACATGTCTGTCTATGCCTTCGATGGTTCGGACAGCTCGTTTTTGGAGGACGAATATTCGGTCAGAATCTGTAGAGTTTCCCCAAAGGATTAACTATGAAAATACCTATAGTATGTTTGTTTCAGCACAGCAGTCGAGACAAGAGGTTTGAGCTTTCTCAGTGCGTACGAAGCACTACTTAATCTGTTGCAGAGAGACTGCACGTGCGACTTCCAGTTTATTGTGGAATCGAGAGTAAATCCCAAAAATTTACACTGTTCACACAATGGGATAGGGCTGTTAACTGATACGGGTCGGGGCACTGTTTTACCGTTGAAATGAATTACATTTGATTTTGTTACATTAGGTATCAATCCATTGCATGAGAACCATTCTTTAAGCTTATCATAAATTCTAATTATCTTATTGATGAGATCTTCGTACGTACGACCGCTTCTACTAATAAGGTCCCCAACCCCTCTGCTATAAATGCGGGTATGTCATTTACAAAGGCCAGAAACATAGTATTTCCTAGGGCTGATCCCTGTGGAATTCCTACTGAAATCTCTCCAGCTGTAGAACTTACGTTTTGATCGTTGTTGTCGATTTCCACTGTTTGCTTTCGACCTGACAAGAGTAGCCTAGTAATAGCCTTTGCCAGGCTAGTGGATAACCTGTCTGTCAGAGTTTTCGAACCGCCAAATGACCTCTGACTTGGCCTAACTATCATTGACAGTAGTCGGGACCAACGGCTTAAGGTGATCCGTTTTCCATACAAAAATTAAAATGACTTGCATTCTTACGCGGGACATAAAATTCTGTTGAAAAACGAACGAATACCGCTATTTTTAGTTAATTTTTTCGCTAATTAATACAAAAATACAGTTAATGTACTGAAAGTACTATTTTTGTTAGCAATTTTTGGTTCAATATTACGATTGTGGGCGTGCGGTCAAAACTGTACGGTTGTGCTTTGTGTGCATGTGTGAGTGATCGTACTCATGTAAACACGGACTGACGAGAGTAATTGCCTTTAGTGGACATATGGCGATATTTTTCTTATAGAAATTGTTGTTAGGCGTTGAAGTTGCACGATGAAATTTACGCGAATCAACTTTTTGCACGTATACGAGTATAGTTGGTAGTTATTGCATTAAAAAATAAAACCTTATATTTGCAGCAGTGGCTCCATCTAGTTGCGATCGGGGCTAAGCTGGCCGCTACAGATCACCTTAAGGCGGTTGCTGGGTGGCAGCACCTTACTTTTAGAAATAAATTTATTGCGTCGCAAATACAAAACTTTTCGGTAGTATTGTTCGTTTGGCGACAATATATGGTAGTTATAATAGGTCTTTACCTATGAAATTGCCGTTTTGTAAGGCGAATTTTAGGTAAACTCAATTTTCAGTACTATTATTTTTTCATTTTTCTCAGGAATTATAAATCCAATATTTTCAATTTTTTTAAGCATTATTGAGGAGACATTAAGCTAACAGAAGCTTAAATTTAATTTTCGAAAAATATCATCTGTAAAAAAATATAACAAATCTAATGATGAAATCGGACGACTATTAAGACGAACAATTTTCAAACCTTTAATTTTATATATCAAACTAAAAATAAAAACTTAATTTAATGCGTAAATTGATAAGCTTGAAGTCAACTTTCAAATATAAGACAAATGGAAAAATAGCATTAGAATTATAGGAATTATGATCTCATTAATCTGTAAGAAAATTTCGGCAATTTCATAGGTAAAGACCTATTATATGTTATAACCCACGACATCATAGCTTAGCTTATCATTTATAGCTTTGTATTGGTAAAGTGCTAAAAGTGGCCGTTTTTGGCAGTTTCACAATACAAAGCTATTCACGATAAGCTAAGATGTGATGTGATGGATAATAAAATAAAGAACTACCCCAAATTGCCGCCAATCAAACAATCCTTATTATATGTCTTGTACGAGTATTTATGACGCAATAAATTTATTTCTGAAAGTGGCAGCACTTCTGCTCAGCAACAACCTTAACGTGCGTTCCTTGTGCCACTAGCAGTTATTTTTGGTTGCTAGCGTAGAAAAGGTTTTTGAAATAAGAACGTGATGATGAATAATGCTATAAGGTACTGACACTATTCGTTAGCATTTTCCTCGAGCGGTTAAAAAACTGTCACTTTTAGAACATGCAAGTTTCACCTTTGATGCTCATAGTAAGTTAGGATAGGAACTAATTAAATGCCACCACACTTCTATCTTCTAGCACATATTTTAACTATGAATATTAGAACGTGATTAGTACTCGTACATAACTATAATCCACCTTTTTACCTATTTTATCCCACGGTAATTTAGTTTTTAATGTGATTTTTTATTGGTTTTACTCCCTAAGCTCAATGATTCTACTAAAACAAAATACATATAAACAACTTTCCCAAAGAAAATAAATGGTACAGCAGCACTGCACTTACTTTCTCGCGATATACGAGAGTCATCATTCAACAGTATCCCCGCCGGGAGTCGAACCCAGAACTTCCGCATCAAGAGCCGAATTGTCTAACTACTATATTATAAAGGCTGCGGATAGTAATAAGTAAATAAGGACCAACTGCAAACTTAAGTTTGTAATTCCATACAAATAATATGGAAATACAAACTTACCTATACCAACTAGATTTATGTAAAAATTATTTAATAAAATATGCAGTCAGGTAGAAAACCAATTTAGAATCCAAATTGTACAACATCAAAATAAGCTCAACGAAACCGATTTTAAGTACCTAAATCACATTTTTAAATTTTAGTAGTAAGGGAACACCCTTATATGAATTTCTAGAGACCAATTGATACTGCCGCAAATACCTTAAATGGAGATGCTTGGTCATGCAAAGTTTCATCAAGATTTTAAGAGCCGTTTTTGCGATAATTACAATTTTTCATTTTCGTTGTATGACAGCTACCCACCCTCCTAAATGAGAGCCAGCCAGAAACCACTCAGAACCCTCCGATGGATTTGCATAAAACTTTTAAATTCCAAATATGGTGTCAATCGGACCATTCGTTTAGCCGCTAGGCCAAAGCGTGACGGACAGACCGACCGACGGACCGACCGTCCGACCGACCGACCGACCGACGGACGGACATTTTTGGGAGACTATTTTTTTATGATGTATAAGTGATATAGAACACATTTTTGTGAAAATTAGAAAAACTTTTTTTTTCACGAATACTTTTCTCGCTCCGCTCGAAAGTAAAAATAAAGAAATATTTCGACTTTCTACGCAAAATGAGTCGAGTGAGTTGACCATTATAAGGAGAGTTAAAAAACTTTTACGGGTAATTTTTTTTAACGATCAGCAAGTTTATTAAGTTTTTTTTTCATCAAAAGACTACTGCAATTTTTTCGGCAAGCAATGAATTGTGCCAGCAAATACATCTAATTTGTACGCTGCTTATTCCAAGCAAAAAAATCGTAGTTGATTGGCGGACAATATGAAATTAAGTAGCTCTAAATTTGTTTGTCCGGTAAAGTAATTAGCCATCAAAAACATAGCTTGTAAAATAAAACAAATCTTGCAACTCAGTTCTTCTACCGTAAAAAGTTGTGAGATCCATGTAATACCAAGTCGGTTAATTTATTCAGGCTGTACTTAAGGGTCCTAATTAGCTAACCTAACAACATCTTAAGGCTCAGCGCAGACAGAGAGCAGCGCATCGGAGAGGATTTTATTAAGGTACTCGAAAATCAACTTTAACGTCATTGAAATAAAGTGCATATATGCTTGAACCCGACAAAATAGGCTCGCGCATCGTCGAGGATACGCGGGAATCCGCGCGCGGCGTCGAGTAGGCGCGCGGCGTCGAGACAGCGCGCGGCGGCGAGCGCGCAGTGTTGTCACTGAGTTCAAAGAGGAAGGGCGTGTTTTTTTAAAGATTTACCTATCTAAAGCGCAATTATAACCATATCCCAGTCTACCATTATTGACGAACCGCGACAAACTGGCATGTTTTGGTAGAAGATGGCCCAGCGCAGACAGAACGAAATAATCCTGGCCTGGGCTCGGGCATTTCCTGAGGGACCGACATTTCCTGAGGGACGCGACCGCGCGAGCCTGCGCGAGTAAACCGTCATCTTCTACCGAAACATGCCAGTTTGTCGCGGTTCGTCAACAATGGTGGACTGGGATATGGTTATAATTGCGCTTTAGGTAGGTAAATCTTTAAAAAACACGCCCTCCCTCTTTGAACTCAGTGACAACACTGCGCGCTCGCCGCCGCGCGCGGATTCCTGCGTATCCTCCAGAAAGCGTGAGCCTTTTTGTCGGGTTCAAGCATATATGCACTTTATTTCAATGACGTTAAAGTTGATTTTCCAGTGCCTTAATAAAGTCCTCTCCGATGCGCTCCTCTCTGTCTGCGCTGAGCCGATGACGGTTTACTAGCGCAGGCTCGCGCGGTCGCGGTAATGCCGGAGCTCGATCCGAGATCCCTCAGGAAATGCCCGAGCCCGCGCGAGGATTATTCCGTTCTGTCTGCGCTGGGCCTATGGGTGCTAATTAGCTAACCTAACAACATTTTATCACTGACGATTTTCAATTACATACAAGCGCAACAAAATTAAATAAAGTACGTTTTCTGCTTCAAAGTTTTTTTTCCAAATTTCATTTCATTATTTGACTTGTAAAAGAGTCTTTACTATTGAAAACAATTAGGACCCAAGTGACAGTTAAAAACTTATCCCACAATCACAATCTTGATTCCAAGAAAAAACAATAGTAGATGCAAATTGAGCTTTTGATAGCGTTGATGTTTTTTATAGGTCGGTTCGGACCGAACTGAACTTCGGACTGATCTTTGTACAATTTTGTAGTTTGTGTTTTTAGATAATTTAGATACATTCAATCCTGGTTTTTGTTTACTATAGTAATAAGACATCTCTCGACAACTGAAACTATCGATTCAGCCCATGGAACTAAACATAAGCATCAACAGCGGGAATGCATGGTTTCAGTTTTTAAGAAATGGCTTATACATATTCCTAACATCATTCTAACAGATCTTTTCTAGGCACTTAATTATAATGAAAAAGATAATATTTCTTATTTTGGTTTTTATTCCATGTATTTACAAATCGTTCTTCGTCGCTCGTCGATTCTGAACCGAGGAGTCAAACTCCTCGTTTCCGTGGTGGTGCTCACCAAGGGTGCACGCTCAGAGCACCTCGAGTGATGTAAGGAGTGGAGTAGGAGTAGGCGATAGGGGCAGAGTACGCCAAGGGCGCAGCGTAGGTGGAGATCAAGGGGGCAGCGGAATATGTGGATACTACAGGGGCAGCGGCTAAGATGGCGGAGCGCTTCTTGATCAAATGCCCACCTGCAAGGGCCTTGGCTTCGAAATGGGCGGCGCGAGCTGCAAGTACCTCGGGAGTGTCGAGGGGTACGGCAGGACCAGCGATCGTGGCGGTCTTGTAGAGTGCGGGAGCAGCATACGCGGTGGCAGCAAAGTCAGCAGTCTGGTACAGAGCAGGTGTGGCTATAGCGGCGCTCTTGTACAGAGGTGCGGCATACACAGCAGGGGCAGCAGCAGCGTACGCTACTGGGGCAGCAGCGGCATAAGTGGTGCTCACGACAGCTGGAGAGGATTTAATGTCGACGCGAGACTGGTGGGAAACAGCAGCGGGAGCGGTGTATGCGACGGGAGCGGCCACGGCAGCTGGTGCAGCAATACGAGGGATGGGGTAGACGGCTTCAGTGGCTACTACAGCGGGGGTAGATTTGATGTCGACGCGGGACTGGTAGGACACTGGTGCGGGAGCAGCGATGGCAGCCGTCTTGAGAATAGGAGCAGCGTACGCAACTGGAGCTGGGGCAGCGTATGCCACGGGAGCAGAAGCGGTGTAAGTAGTGCTGACAACAGCGGGACTCGACTTGATGTCAACACGGGACTGGTGTGACACGGCAGCAGGAGCAGCGATGGCAGCTGGAGCAGCGTACACGACGGGGGCGGCAGCGTACGCAGCCGGCGCGGTGACGATAGGGGCGGAGTATGCAGTTTCAACTACAGCGGGTGATGATTTGATGTCCACACGAGATTGGCTGGATACCGCCGCCGACTGGGAGAAGACTGGAGCTGAGTAGGAGAGAATGCCAGAGGGCTTTGCAGCGGCCAGCGCCAGCACGGAAAACAACACCACCAGCAATTTCATTGTGGTCTGTGTTAGTTCAGCAATCGAACGATTCAAACGGAGCAGATAAACTGATACTTTCTTCAGTTCCGCGTATGTATTTATACGATCCCATGCAACTATGTATCTTGAAAGTCAAGTTCAACCAGAACATGATTCACCGCGCTATGAAAGTATATTGAATATGACGCAAACGTAGCCTACGCTTACTTCAATTATGCTACTTTGAACGAGCATCTTTTCAAATATGTAAAATAGTTTAGTTACAATTCTAAATTACCGATCGTGGTGAATTCGTGTAGAAATAAGACTTGGACAAGTTGGTACCTAGTCCTATTTTTTGTTTGATTTTCATGCTTTGGAGCTCGGTTACGTTTGGAACTTAGAAAGTTGATAAGCGACCGCGGAAAAAGTTTTTTCCTAACAAGTGTTTGTTTACATATCATCATTATAGCATCCCATGAAACGTCTACTGCAGGACATGGAGCTCCCTCCGTGCTGAGAGTGAACCACCAGGGTACCACCAGCTGGCACCATGGCCCCGGTTGTTGGTAATCGCAGTATACAGGGTGTAAGGGACAGCCTTCCGAATATTAAAAGGGCATTATCCGTCAATGTAACAGAACAACTTTCAGCGAATAAAACTTTCAGGAATTGAAAAAAAATTTCGACCTCTCCATGTAAACTGTCCAATCAAGTTTGCAATTTTGTATGGAGAGGCCGAATTTTTTTTTCATTTCCTGAAAGTTTTATTCGCTGAAAGTTGTTCAGTTACATTGACTGATCATGCTCTTTCAGTATTTGGAAGGCTGTCCCTCACACCCTTTATAAGATGGCACGATACACGGACGGACGCTGTTGCCCATTCTTCGGTTCATAATTCTTTAGTTGCATCTTACGACACGCACGTGACGGGTAGAGTTGGGTTGTCGCTATTCTTTGCCGGCAACACACAGGGCATTATTTTATGACGTAGTGTAATTTTCATTTTTAGTAGAGGATTATATGTGAAAAGATAGATATTTGACAGGGGGCGCAGTCTTTTCGCTTGAAAGAAAGGGATAAAGTGCGCTATCCGCGACGCATTAGATTGCGACAGATAAACTAAATGACGTAAGCGCCCGATATAAAATAACGATTTTTTGTAAAAACTAAGTAATAAAATAAAATTTTAGGTTAGGCTTAGGTTAGTTATCATATGATAGCAACTACGAGTACCTTTCTGTATACTTAATTTCAATTAAAACACCTAAGATTCCACAAAAAGAGGAAATAATGAAAATTTAAAACGCAATTTTGGATTTTTATTTTGTCGAGCCGATTTTTACTAATCGTGTTTTGGTCTTAGCGATATTATCACTTGAATGGTCAAAAAACACATATCTGAAAATCACGGCAAGATACTGAGTAAATAAAAATATATATTTGTCTTCAAAATACCCAAAAAATTTGCATATCGTCTTAACATGTATTTATTTTTTGACAATGTTTTATAAAAATGTAGTATAATGTTTTGTTTTAATTTTTGACAATGTTTTATCACAGAAAAATACTATAAGAGTAAAAAAACTATCTTTTGGACATCATCATTTCATCCGGAACAAATTCTAACGATTTCCAACAAAGTGTTTGAAACCTTGCTCTACTTGGATTTTCACGACTTCGGGGTATTGATTATCTTCTCTCTGCCTTCAAGCAAATGAGCTAAACAAT
Organism: Athrips mouffetella; assembly: GCA_947532105.1. Taxonomy (NCBI): domain Eukaryota; kingdom Metazoa; phylum Arthropoda; class Insecta; order Lepidoptera; family Gelechiidae; genus Athrips; species Athrips mouffetella. The sequence goes on from OX383971.1 coordinate 14,146,273, forward strand.
AATGATCCATTTTTTTTGTTGTCAAATTTACGCTGGTTTCAGTGTTGTGGCTGCAAAATATGTGGGTAAGTTTTGGAAAAAAACAATAAAAATGGATTATATTGGAATTATCGTTAAAACCAGCCATAGCGAGCTGAGGTTTTGGAACCTCGCCACGAGATTCCGAATTACAGCTGTTAAGTAAAACCTACGAACCTCTGTACTAAGGTACTTAACAGATGTGTACATGGTTTACTTTATTATCAGAAAGACAAATATTTTAGATTTATCGAATTCAAGCCATTTGGAAAATATCTCAGATTTCCGCACTTGATCTGTACCCTGTAATAAAACATCTAAAAATAATCTCCGGATCGGAGCAGCAAATGTCAGAGCGAGTGAATTACTGGATCCAGCCCATTGTCATTACAAAGTTATTATTTTTGCGCGTATTATGTTATGCGACGGCGCCCGCGCAATGACCTTGAGTTCGCTTTCATTCCGCGACACCAACAACCAACCGCCAGCTGGCCGGTCGGCTTAAAGGACACTTATAGAGCTGATAATAATTCAGAGTTATTAAAAATTAAAGAAATGCATACTTACTTTGTCAGCAGTTTACTTCATGTGTAGATGCAATGCAAGCAAAAATTTGACTTTGGAATAGATTTTCCCGAAATTCGCACTTCATTTTCGTTTGTCTGTACGGAAGTAGAAATTCTAAATGTCCTTAAAAATAAGAAACAAATATGTGAGTAACTACTACTAACTAGTAAATATGTGAGTATAAGAGAATATTTTATCCTCGTGGCAAGACAGGTGATTACTTAACATACAAAAAACTAAATGAAACAAACAGATAATTTATCAAAAAACTTAAAAATGTTAAGCAAATACAGTCAAGTTGCATTATTATGACTAAAGACTAAATAAATAGCGTACGTACATGTTCTATATAAATCTATCTTTGTTATGCAAGGCTGCAAAATTGTTTGTTTGGTGCGAATGCTTGTATGGAAACCTAAGCGAGAGAAGAATTTTAGAAAAAAGGAAGTCTGAGCGTAGCGAGGGTTTTAAGGCACGAGATCCGTAATAACTTTGCTGCAAAACGAACATGCAATTTTTGACTCACTTTTTACCAGCGAGAAAATGTTATCACTATAAATGCAAAAGCCGCTATTATATGGCCGGACTGGATCATATTTTATAATTTTCATAGAATTTATCACCAAAACAACCAAAATTATTTAAGTTATCAAGCGCATAAAATAATAACGTCGATTTTTTTAATTTTTAGTGTTCCGAATCAAAATGGTAAAAACGGAACTCTTATGGTGCGACTTCGTCTGTCTGTCTTTTACACTTGTTTATGTCAGCAACCACTTAAGAGGCCCACGAACCGAGCCAGAAATTGCGCGCTGGGATCATGCGTCGAGTGCTCTTTTCTGTTGCTGTGCGCACCTGAGTGCGACAGGGCGCTAAAAGAGCTAGAGCGCGATATTGTCGCGCGAAACCAGTTTTTGGGTCTTGAAGGGCGCGGCGTGCGGGGCGGGTGGCCGACGGGCAGCCTGGTCAAATAGCTATACGAGTATAATAATTTTGTAATGTTTTGCTTGCATTGCGCTCATTTTTAACGGCGTATTTTTCTACACCTGAACTGACTATTTCTAAGAATGATGAACTGTGTGGCGAGTAGCGAAGAAATAGTAATAACTTAGTCGTACTGATAAAAATCCAGGTTTATTATTCGAGAATTAAATCATAACCAAATATTTTAATAAATTCATAAAAATATTTTTTTCGTATTGGATCTTTCTTCTAATAAAATCACAAATTAAATCACTTTCTAAGTAAACCCTTATAAAAAAAAAACAGTAGGTATAATATTAAAAAGACCGGTCAAGTGCGAGTCGGACTCGCGTGCCGTGGGTTCCAATGTACCTATAGTATTTTTGGAAGCAATAAAGTCCATTTTTAGGATCGCAAAACTAAATTTGTTTGTAAAGGTTTTTTGCAGATTTCTAAAAAACTGTACAACTTAGAAAGAATGCTTTATTTTCGCTGTAAAATATTCACAAATTTCTATCGACTGTAATTAATTCAGATTTTTCCACTCACAAACTTCGGAGATAAGGGGGGAATGGAATTTTTCTTAACATTTTTCATCATAACTTGAAAACTAAGAGTCGTAAAAAAATACAAAAATATATTTTAGAATGTGCAGTAAAGCCCTTTCATATGATATCCCACTCGACCTAGTAAAAACAATTTGAAATTTTGCCCCCCTATTTGGGCCCACTTTACAGTAATTATCACAATCGTTTTGATTCTTTCATGTGCATTATTGCACATGAAAGAATTAAAACGAAACGAACTTTAAAGTTGGGAAACCATATTCTAACACCATTCCAAATTTCAAGTCGATAGCTTGAGTGGTTGCTGAGACAGAGGTGTGACAGACAGACATACAGATAGACAGACAAAGTCGCACCATAAGGGTTCCTTTTTTTACCATTTTGGTATCGGAACCCTAAAAACCGATCAAGTGCGTGTCGGACTCGCGCGCCGAGGGTTCCAATATACCTTTAGTATTTTCGGAAGCAACAAAATCCATTTTTAGGACCGCAATTTTTTTTTTTTTGTAATTGTTTTTTGCAGATTTCTTAAAAATGTGCAACTTAGAAAGATCGTTTTTATTTTTGCGGTAATATTTACACAAACTTCTATCGACTGTAAATAATTCAGATTTTTCCTTTCACAAACTTTGGAGATAAGGGGGGGAATAGTATTTTTTTTGACAATTTTCATCATAACTTGAAAACTAACTAGAAAAAACAAAATTAATTTTTAGAATGTACAAGTAAAGCCCTTTCATATGATATCCCACTCGACCTAGAAGCAACAACTTGAAATTTGCCCCCCCCCTATTTGGGCACTCTTTTGCACTCAAAAAAATTTATAAAAAATTACCCCTATCAAAAACCCGTAAAATTGATTCTACTCTCGATTCTGAACAAACTTCTGTCTCAGTTTCGCTTATTCCGTTAACACCTTGTATATTATAAATATTGCTCGTTTAATGGTATAGTACCTGGGCGACCGAGCTTCGCTTTATAATAGCCGCCTCCACATTAAAATATCATCGGGCAAGCAAGTTATGCAACCCGCCAACAGAAAGCGCTGTAGGTTTCTGTCTTAAACGCGGTATTTTAAAATGCTTAAAATACGGGTAAAACTAATTTCCCCTGACATGAGACCCAGCTAGTTCGATTTTTCAAACCCGAAAACCCCCGTATGGAAAATTTCATCGAAATCGTTAGAGCCGTTTTTGGGAAATCGATTACAAATTGATATAATAATCAACATAAATTTGTATGTTCCTTATTTTAAAAGATTTAAAACTATTTATACCAGGCTATTCGTGAGGTAAAAAAGGTTCCTTGTAAACAATAAAAAAAAAAACCGGCCAAGTGCGAGTCGGACTCGCGCACCGAGGGTTCTGTACCACCACATAATCATAATTGTATTAGTTGAAATTTCAGTAAGTTAATGTGCTAGATTTTTTGAGTCCGACACGCGCTTGACCAAATTTTATTATTTGTTGTTATTTTGTAGCTCAAATATACCAATTTTCAAGTTTTTAAGTGTTCCCGTTTTTAAAATAGAACTAAAACAAAAAATCGCCTACACGACCATCCAACTTGACCCCTCTTTTATATGAATGTTCTTGAAACGGGAGCTCTCCACAATTGGTTACCATTAGTTGTGAGAAAAGTTGTAATCTTTAATGATTTCAGACTTTTCCCATTATTTGTACTGTGAGACCTAGATTCTTGCCAAATTTCATAATTTTCGGTCAACGGGCAGTACCCTGTAGGTTTTGCTTTTTTGCATAAATGTATGGAGATGACGACATAAAATGCCATATCTTTTGATTGCGTCGTTGTAAAAAATTGAAATTTTTAGATCCTGTGTGGTTCATGGATCCTAATATATGGTATTAATTTCAACCTGATACCTTTACCCGTTCGTGAGATAAAGGGTCTTGACAGACAGATGCAGACAGACAGACGGACAACAAAGTGATCCTATAAGGGTTCCGTTTTTTTCTTTTGAGGTACGGAACCCTAAAAATTGTCAAATAACCAATAGTGAAATAACGCTTCGTAATCAAAACTATCTTAGCTGTATCGAGTATCGAAAAGCAAAAATGAATACGCTCAGTGCAGTCGCGCGGAGAGCTAACGGGGCACTGCATTGATAAGGATAAGAAGTTTTAGTATGTGATTTCGAAACTTATTTGCAAAAAAATAATTTACAAAATATTATCTTATAAAAGGGCTTTACTTGTACATTCCAAAATAGATTATTATATTTTTATACAACTCTTAGTTTTCCAGATAAGATTAAAATTGTCTAAAAATACGATTCATTTCCCTTATCTCCGAAGTTTGGGAAAGGAAAAATTCGAATTAATTATTGTCAAAAGAAGTTTATGTAAACACAAACAATCTCTGTAAATAGCAGAGTTCTTTTAAAATCTGCATAAAACCTTTACGAACAAATTTAGTTTCACGGTCCTGAAGATGAATCGCTTCAAAAAATATTATTAGTAGTAGGTATATCGGAACCCTCGGTGAGTGAGTCCGACTCGCACTTGACTGTTTTATTTTATTTTATTAGCGACCAGAGCATGGAGGTTTTATCTTATTTTATTTATCTATCATAATATTTTGTGGTTTGCCATGCTACAGTGTTTGTTGAATAGTTATCCATCACGTTTGAATTTCAAAAGCGAATTTCTACAATAGCGACCAAAAAGCACTTTTTACGCAGATTTTGAACGATAGAGCAAACCATGCCGAGCTAGTGAGGTGAAATAGTTATTTGTTATGCAAGGCAGCAAAAGCGTTATTTGGCGTGAGTGCCTTGTATTGAAACCTGAGCAAGCGAAGGATTCTAGAATTGAACCACGAGCGAAGCGAGTGGTTCAAAAGAAGAATCCTGAGCGTAGCGAAGGTGTCAAGGCACGAAACGCAAAATAACTTTGCTGCCGAGCGAAACACAAAATTTTTCACCTCACTAAAGCGAGGAAGCAGCCAGTACCGCAGCGTGGAGGTCTGCCATACTGCATCACGTTCGAATTTCAAAAACCTTTTGCCCGCTAGCGGCCAAAAATCGCTTTTGGCCGCAGAAAAACCTTTTGCCCGCTAGGGGCCAAAAATCGCTTTTGGCCGCAAAATTTAACCGACAAAACGAATGTTTCCGAGCTTTGGAGGTGAAAAAAATATTACTCAAGTAAGCGCAACAAGTTAAACTTTGACCTTGGCATATTGGTGTCTTGTTGAATATGCTGGGGGCATATCTCATATAAATGAAGTAAATTAACACCCTTCAAAACATAAAACTTTATAGTAAAAGGGTGCGCAAACGCTAAACGTCCAGTCTAATTTGGTGGCTGCATACTTTTTGTTACTTTTCTGTAAGATTTTTTTTCCTAATCCTTTCTCGTGATCAAATAGAATTAATCAGTGTTTTCACCTATCACCGTTTTCATGGAGCGCAAACACAAAGAAAAAATTCTGTAGATATACAACGTGTAACGCAAAACCTCACGGGTGGTAGGTTCTACCCATGTAACTGAACAACTTTGGTTCTACAAGTTATGGAAATTTAAATTAAAAAAAAAAAAAAAATCTCCATCAGATATACATTATTTATGGATAATAGTTTTTGTTTTAAATTTTTATTTCCAAAAGTTGTAGAACAGTAGTTCTTCACGCTAGTAACATATATAAGATCATTGAGTACTTCAGTTACATGGGTAGAACTACTCTACCCGGGAGGTTTTCCGTATTTAGAATTACACATTGTTATCATTCCGTTCCGTACATTATGATAACAGCTCTTAATATATACGTATCGCCACAACCTACTTTGCATCGACTTTAGAGGCATGCGGAATCCAAACCAGCCTCATTTAAAACACGTTAACTCTACCTCAACAGGGGTCTAAAAAATATAGATACTCTTTACCTCGCCCTTTTCAACGTCGACAAATTACAACTCTACTAACTGATTATCTCGAATATTAATATTTACGAAGTTTTACGTTACTACCTATGTATGTAGAGTATTGTTATTAAAGGCGATCGAAATTAAAATTACGACCTGTGATTATAAGGTGGTGGGAACTTTATTAGTTATTTTATCGATATTATGTTCGTAAGCTGAACAGTGAACTGATTATGAATGGTGAATTATTTAGTGGATAGGTGTGCTTTATGCCACGTGTGGTGTGCTGGATTACTGTAACTAGTTGTGGACTTACGTACTTTATAGTTGTCCTACTATTTATACGTAAACAAATAAATAAATCTCTTTTCTGTGTTACTGTTTCAACACTTGGCTAAGAGTACGAGTACCTATTGTTCTAGTTCACGTGGATACAGATTCTCGATAATGAAATTAATGAAGCATGGTAAAACATTAAATTTTTGATATTTATCCAATTAATGGTTCTTTTTTTACAATATAATATAATATTGTAAAAAAAGGTTTATTTACATTAGTAAGTCCCGTGGAAAACATAACGAGGTATAAGAAAATAGAGGCCTGTTTTTCACCTGGTGGAAAAAGACGATGCTCCAAATATTTCATAGGTTTTTCTAATACTCTATATCTTTACGTTATATCTTTATCTGTCAAGGTGTAGTACAGATGAAAACAACGGCATGTAACAAAAATAAATATAATTTATTGCAATTAATTTAAAACCAAACTCACAACATTCCAACTCAAGCGAGCTAGATTTTTGCTCCAATGCAACATTCCAAATTAGATTATTCTATAAATAAATAAGGTACGTAGTGACTGTTGCTCTTTAAGCCTGATGTTATTGGCGAGACCATTATGGTCTTCAGATATGGTGTGATGTGGGTTTACCAGGGGTGGCCGTAGGGGGAAGCATAGGCGACGGGGGCGTGGGCAGCGACGGCGTACGGGGCAGGGGCGGCGACCACAGCAGGGGATGCGATCTACAAATGATTAAAAGTCTTGTAATGGAATAGAAAAATCTCCATTCGTAATATGAATTAACTAAGAACCGGATAAATGAAGAACACCACAACCAAGTGACATGTTTTTGTATATTTAAGTTTTGCAAGTTTATTAACTTTGAAGAATTACTCTTAATAAAATTTTTGCCGCTAAGGAGGTAGTGATAGAATCAATAAAATACAGCAACGGTAGAATAGACATCATGACAAAAAATAATCGGTTTACATGAACATGGATATTAGTAAAAAAAATCGAAGAATATGGTTCAAGAACCAACGATTTGGTCTTGATCTATCTATTCGATTATCGACACGCTAAATGCGTATTCGTATAATTTATTAGGTCTTTAACTATGAAATTGCCGTTTTGTATGGCGAATTTTAGGTAAACTCAATTTTCAGTACTAACATTTTTGCATTTTTCTTAGGAATTACAAATCCAATTTTTTTTTTTAGGCATTATTGGGAACACATTAAGCTAACAGAAGCTTAAATTTAATTTTCGAAAAATATTATCTGTAAAAATATATAACAAATCTAATGATGAAATCGGACGACATTTAAGAGAAACAACTTTTGAACCTTTAATTTTATATATCAAACTAAAAATAAAAACTTTATGTTATGAAAATTTATAACCTTGAAGTCAACTTTCAAATATAAGACAAATGAAAAAATAGCATTAGAATTATAGGAATTATGATATCATTAATCTGCAAGAAAATTTCGGCAATTTCATAGGAAAAGACCTTAGGAAAAGGTTATACAAGGTTTCCATGGCAATAAGTACTAATTTAGGAATAAACAAAACACACAAGTTTTTTTTATTGGGTTTCTTTTACCTGTTTAGTAAAAATATAAGACTATGTTTATTGAGAAAGCAGCGGAGAAAAGGGTAGTTTATTTTATTATGGGGCATTATTCTCAACGGACCACACAAGCCACTCATCTGGGTAGTCAGTTATGCTTATCACCTCGAAAATACATCTAATAATCAATCACATGGGAACTATGAGTGAGTAAAAAAAGTTAAATGAATCAAAACTGTGAGTGTGTGAAGTCGCCTAGCTTTAGGAGTACAGTGTAGCAGTTAAACATTTGCATGCTTAATTGTAATTATTATAGTAGGTATGTCTTACCCTGACAGTGTTGGCGTATGAGGTGGCGACGGGAAGGGCAGCCTTGACTACGGGGGCGCTAACTAAGGGTGCACCGTAGGGTGAACCAACAAGACCACCGTAGCCATGGCCCCAAGGCGATGCAAGGGGCGCTGCGTAGCTGGGGTAGATGCCAGGGGCGGCGGCTGCAACGGCCAAGAGGGCGGCGAAAGCGAGCTGAAAAATTATGTTATGTACATAAAAAAACATAAACAATGGTAAGGTACATTCGGGGAAATGCGTCATTATTTTTTGTTCTGGCATCCCTTACCTAGCGGCCATCTTTATCCGCTCCAGCGTTTTGTGCATTTTCAAAATTACCCGGACGTCGATAATTTCCATCTCTGGTAAGTTTTTAAATTGATTGTCTTTACATTTGCTAATTTTTTGTTTTATTGCATTGGTGAATGCGTTCAGACCGGTCTAGCCAAAGATATTAAGCTATTTTCGGATTCAACCGACGAGGGTAATTCCGAATAACAATTGATTGGCACCACAGATTTCATGTCGGATAAATCCGAATTATAACTATCATATAAATACGTTTAAGCTGTTCAATGACTAGTTAGGATAAAATATTTTTGGGAGTGTAAATACGAATGAAAAAGCAATATGTTACATATACCACAATACAATAAAATCTACTTTTGAGTGTCATTCGGAATTTTCCGCTTGTCATTCGGAATTGAACTCGTGCAATGAAATGAAAACCAAATTTTAAAACATTTTAATCTACTTACTGGGTAAATTTTTGGAAAGTATCTTCAAATTGTGGTTTAGTTTACATATTCAAGAACCCATTTATTTTGAGTTTGATACCAAACTGAACCACATTTTTATTAGTCAGTTATAAATTGTCACGCTGTCAATTTATCTGAAAACGTTTCGTAATTACCTGAATGCACCTTACACAATTATACCCCTTCTATATGGCCTAAGTAACATTTATTGATTAAATGACACTTTTCACAATCCTACTTCGAAAAGCTTCTTTTAATTAACTGTTCGAAGTATAAAATCGAGGCCGTTTAGCTCAAAAGATAAATAAACTGTGTTTAATTTGATGAAATTCTATGATGAGAAAAGATTATTCACTAACTCTGATAACAAATTTTCAAATTAAGAAGGCCGCTAAAATTTTAAGGTCATTGTCTAACGGATGAAAGGGATCGTTAACACTTTCACTTTAATGACCTACAAAACTTTAGAAATCGATACCTACATAGTGTATCAGATTTTGACAATTTGATAAGATTCCTTTGAAACATTTTCTTTTAATAAATATCATTTTCAACTTATTACTTGTTGGGACGTAAAATTTTGTTTTGTGAAGTATTCTATATTTTATTGATATTTAACTTATAGTCTGTGACAGTTGTTCTGAAAGGACATTTAGTAAGTAGCGGTCTAGCGATCTGGTTTATTTGCCTTCTAACTGGTTTGGTTTGTTCTTGAACAACAAGTTAGTTAAGTCGATAATTGCCGACCTAACTTTGGTTTGCGCCTCACTAGCATTAGCACCTCGTCTATTATACATCTGACGAATTTCAAGTTTAAACTAAAAACCGCCGATTCTTCGGACCGAAAGACTGCCGTGTAGTAGGTAATAAGTAAAAGGGGAAGATTTCAAATGAGTCATACTTCTTAGACGAAAATGTAACTAAAATCCTAGCATTGTTATTGTTGTTTTTGGTGTATTTCGTTTAGGGTGAGAGCAATCTGAAACAAAGATGGCGCAGGGTTTTGCTGAATGCGTCTTTTCTCTTGCTTTACTACGAAGAAAAATGAAAGACAGAAATATCTGTCCTGTCCTGCTCCGCCTTCGTGTCAGGTTACGTTCACCCATTCTTTTTCGATTCTGTCCTGAAACGCTGAGGTGGTCACAGTGAAATGCAAGCTTTATTTTTGTAATGATTATTAATTCAATGATAATCTTACGACTTAACTCTCTCCCCCACCCCTCAATCTCGCTCTCTTTTCCTTTTTTAAACTTCCTTATTTTTTTTTATAATTGACAAATGTTAAAAAAAATGTGAGTTGATTTGTGTGAATAAAAATAAAAGATGAAGTTTATACCATTCCCCCTATAAAAATATTCTTTTATTCACTGGAAACAGTGAATAAAAAGCACTTTTAATCACTATTTTGGTATTTGAATTTAGAACACACCAATATATTCGACCTGTATCTCAATGCCATACAACTATTTTTTCTTCATTAAATGTATATTATCGCTTAAATCTTTCTTTTTCTCGTAGTCATGGTATAAAGTATAGTATGCAACTCTTGAATAAAAGGGATTTAAATCGAGGGCCATGAATCAATTGCGTCGCTCAGGATTCTAACACTTGAATCACTCGCTACGCTCCTGATTTAATCGTTATGAGTCACTCCCTGCTGTCGTGATTCAGTCGTTAGAATCTTGGTGTCTACTCTTAAAGTCCGATATATCGAAACGATACTATTCGAAACATGCAAATGCAAAACTTCGTACCTTGACAATACAGTAGAATATTGGTTGGATGCTAACTACTGGCAGTTTGAAAATTCATCCAACCAATATTCTACTCTATTGTCAAGGGACGAAGTTTTGAATTTGCATGTTTCGAATGGTATCGTTTCGATATATCGGACTTTGAGAGTAGACACCCTCTGGCCCTCGCTTTAAATCCGTCTTTTATTTACTAATTGCGTAATATACTAAAACATACTCGACTCTGACAATTCCAAACAAGATGAAACTAGGAGTTTTGAAATTTATCCCATTATGTCGTGCCTTTCTAGAAACACAGAATAGGTACGCTTCTTGACATCGATTTATAACGGGGCTGCCGCCGGTCCTTCTAACTCCCTTTGTTTGCGGTACAAGATTGGGACAAGAACCACAAGTAGCACTTACAACTAGGAGCTTCTATTGGACTACTTTTGGCACTCACTGCCTATATTAGTGTTCTTTTACAAGAGTGTAATTAGAAACTCTCTGCAAAGCTCTAGATTGCTGAAATTTCCCGTTGTTCCCTCGTTTCAGTAAGTGGCTCATCAATTTCTAAATCAATTTTCTGAAACTTGCATGACGTTGGATGAATATAATTAGATCTTAGTTTATCAAATGAAAATTGTATCAAAGGACTGGTGAACATTGAATCTCTAGTATTATAAAATTGAAATATAATTTTGTGTGTACATTGAAGAAATTTACGTGTACATAAAAAAAATAAGCTAAGATATTTTGATGCCCCTGAATCTATATCACAGATTATTGGACATTTTGTCTCTTTCTTTTTATTTCATTATTTTTTTATTTGTTCGAGCATCACGCAAAAACTACTAAACCATTTTAATGAAACTTTTTTAGCTAATAGTTGACTGACTTAAACACTGGTATATTTTTTTTTCAATGAAATTTATAATTAAATACCATCTCAAAAGAAATTCGTTAGATATTTATATGGATATAGTTACGAGTATGTTCTTGTAGAAAAACTACTGACAACCCAAAATCCTTACAAGTTGAAACCACGGTTATAAAAATCGACTTGTTTTTGCGAGTGTGTCCAGTGTGTTAAATTGCACCATTTCTCGAGATTTACGAGTGTATCGACTCAAAATAAATCGATTAAAAAAGCGTAACTTATTGAATACCGGATGGGAACCGCCTGAGCCGACCTTGTTGGGTCGTTGCCTCTAGGAGAATGTCAAATGGACAAAAAGCAACAAATGTAAATGATTAGAATAGATAATTAATTATATTTATGTGACTAGATAAGTAATCCATATTATTAAATGAGCAATATTTATACATTTATTTGTAATAGGTTTCTCAAAAACGGCTCTATTTTAATTTAATTTACTTTACCGGGGTTTTCAGGGGTGAAAAATCGATCTAGCTTGGTCTCATGTCTGGGAAAATTTGTTTTCTTGGTTTTTGAGTACTCCTTAAAAGTATCGCGTTTCAGAAATCCTACAGCGCCACCTGTTGGTGGGCTTGAGATTATTTGAGGGAAGCTCGGTGGGCTTGTAATTATAATTAAAAATATATAAAATATAATTAATTAATTTATAAAAAATATATAATTGTAATGTATTGTTTGAGAGTTATCACTATTATACTATGGCGTTCAATAAGTAGGAAGAATGAAATAAACGACTATCGATAAATTAATAATGCACTTTTCTACTTAGCTACAACATCTCTTTGGACCCTCACTCCCGAAGTTTTCGGAAACTTCGATCCCTTTGAAAAATAAGGCTTTAATTTTGGTCCTACCAAAGCTCTTCGTATGGTATCCATGACCGATTTTGATTTTGATCTATTTTTCATTCGGTATTGGAGAAAAAGTAGAAATTACTATGAGTAGAGAACTGCCAGTTAAGTCTGGTAAGAAGTAGAGTAGTTAAATATATTTAAACTCAGCTTATTGAATGGCATCTATCGAAACTTTCATTTTTTTTTAAATATATTTTTTAATGTGACAACTGAGCAAGCGAGCTTGTGTGCCACCTGATGGTAAGTGGTCACCACCGCCCATTGCGCCTACTATCTTATTAGTAGCACAATTGACACTAACAAGACAGCAAAGCGCGTTGCCCACCCTGAGAACTAAGATCGTGTGTTTCATGTACCAGTAATTTCACTAGCTCCCTTGCCCTTCAAACCGAAACTCAGTAGTACAAAAACTGCTGCTTTGCGGCAAAAAAATCATCAGTACTTCCCCAGACGGACTTTGCTTAAAAGCCTACCACCTTCAATTTGTTGATTGTTGGATTAGCTGACTGGCTGTTGAACTTTACTTATTGTATATATATTTCTAAATATATTGGCCGCAGTTTTGGATACCAATTTTTTTGTAAAATGACCTATTAATTCGCATAAACATCAAAGGAGTTTACAGACAAAATGTACTTCATTGTCATTACTTATTGAATGGCCCTCGTATTAAAGCTTTGACGAGTTCTTACCACGATACACACTAGTCAAGTATTTCAAGCTTTATCAGATTCTAAAAAAAGTTGTCTCGGAAGATATGGTTAAAAAAGAAAACTGAAGTTTCAGGTGACTTTTGTGTTGTTAATGATATAGTGTTGTTAATGTTTTCTTACCAGCTTGTACATTTTGGAGGGTTTGTGTGTTTGGTGATGATGTAGGAAGATAAGGGAACGAATGTGCTAAGGGCCAGTGAGATAGGGCTTATATACTGCCAGACACATGGTCTAATACTTCTAACCCTACCTACGGCCGGGGCCTAGGTCGTATAGCTAGCCTTCGGCTAACTAAGTACCGTTGGCAGAAAAGGGATAAAATTTTGACGTATAATAGTAACTTTGATAAATAGAAATTTAAAGCTTGAAACTTTACTAGGATTAAGTTGAAGTGAGTTCGTGTAAAATTTAATTTCATTATTTTGTCTCTTTCTGGGAAAGTACAGTAAGAAAAAACCGCGGCGGCTGCATCCGTTTTCAGGGTTCCGTAGTCAACAAGGAAACCATAAAGTCTCGTATAGTCCGCTTGTCCGCTGCTTAGCCACTAACCCTTAGTACTAGACAACTGTAATTTGTTATGGATATTATGGACATACATATTAGTCACGCTGACAAAGTGGTAAAATAAAATCAAGAAAAAGATTTTTTTTTGTACCTCCCTTACACGTAAAGTGGGGATGTTTTTTTGCTTTCAAAGACCAATTCTCGATTTAGGGATCCTTTTGCACTATTTCGTGTTTTTATTTTGCGTTTGTTTTTGGTTATTTTTTTATTAATTAGTTAAGCGCAAATTTTTGTTAGAGAATAAGTTAAGTGCCCCCCCCCCTGCCAGCTAAACTGTTGATATGACAAATGTGAAAAAAATCATAGTAGTAGGATATATGATGAAATTAAAAGGAAAACTATCACAGTTTAGTAGACTTTACAGGTTAACGAGTAATAGTCGAAATAATAAAAAATATTAGTAGCAATCAGTCGCTGGACTGGTCGTTACAAGGGAAAAAGTTGATGGAAAAATCAAAACCTGCTTAACGATAATAATTACTTAGCAAATATACTTCGGAACCCTATATTGCGCGTGGCCTGTAGCGCATTTGGCCGGTTTTTCAACATTTTCTTTAACTCTCCTACAGCTTTTTTTAAAGAATCCTAATATGTTCTGGTGTGGCTCGCTTCTTTCTCTACGAGTATCCATCAAACCTGCGTTGAAGTCAAATTAGTATCAAAATCTTTCTAACGTAGATAAAGCTGGCGTCGATATAGTTTTTGACACTAACGGTACTCAGAACACACGGTTTGAACACTTGGTTGTTCTGTTACACGTAGGTATCATTTTTAATTCAACATATACATGAACTATTATTACGCACACCTCAAACGGTTTTGGTACTTTACACATTCGAATTTTCGGTAGACTATGCGTGGTAATGGTCGTACATTCTTTTTTCTTTTCTATCTATTCTAGCTAATTTGAGACATAATTGTTATCAAAACTAATAGTGTTTCTATAATGCTAGTGTGCTTTATGTCAGTTGATGGAACTTGTTTCTAGTCGTGAATAGTTCTTTTAAAATAACCAAATGATATTGGATATCATGATTGAAAAACATTACCTCCTCCATTACATTTACGTTTTTACCGAACATTTCTGAGTAAGATAGAAACCTATTTCTCAATGCAGTTTCAAAGTACGATAGGAATTTCAACTAGTACTTGTAATGAATTTCAATAGGTTCTAAAGTGATAGATTTGCGGCTAAAGCACAAAATGCGAAAGAAAAGATTTAGAAAATGAAGAACGTGCCACAGTTCCTGTTTCTTTTTGAAATATTTGGTGTGCTGTATAGAATATACTTTTGGCCTTAGGTGTACGAACATTTATTGTTGCCTTAATATTATAAGTCAGGGAGTCAATTCTTGAATATCACCGGGTGATAAAATATCACTCAAAAAATACAATTTCAAATATCACTCAAAAAATCACAGATTTTTCTTTTCAAAAGTGAAAATTGATATTCGTAAAATACAAAACAGTCCTTGATTATTAATTGTTATGTAATCTGATTTACCTTTCAACAGTTTATCTGGGCAAATGTGAATTTTTAAAGTCTCAAAAGTGATATTTTATCACCCGGTGATTTTTAAGAATTGAGTCGCTGGTGACTATTTCTAATAGTTTTCTTTCACTAATAATATTGTTTTCGTAATAACTTTACTGAAAATTTGTGTATGCACTTTCTAAATTTTTAAAATCTTATATTAACCTTTCTAAAATTTATATCTAGGTCTTATAATTAAATCTTTCTAAAATTTATATCTAGGTTTCTTTATCTTATAATTAAATCGTAATCTTGTCAAATCTGTAAATGTCATCTTGGTGGTCGCCGAAAAGGTAATTCATTCATTCATATCGTAAAAATAAAAGGTAATAAAACTTAATCAGAACATAATTACTCACAAACTACTGGATCGATTCAAACGGGGTTTTCAATAATGTATTGGATTACATTCGTGCAACAAATATGCTTTGTTTCATTGCAATCGGTTCACTGCAACAAAAGCTACACGAATGCAAATGATCAAGCGACCTGTGCGTCAGTCAATCACAAACTACAGAATTGATCCGAACGACGCTTCTTACTAACTTATTTGGCTTACTTTTGTGCCACATGTACAACGTGTCATTCTAACAAAACCCCTCGGGTAGTAGTTTCACCCATGTACCTGAACAACTAGTGCTCAACAACTTTTGATAATTCAAATTTAAAAAACTTGAATCTTCACCCAAAACAAAAATCTGATACGGTCATTCAGGTTTTGCATATCTGGAATTACCAGCGAACTAGGAATTACACGTTCTAAAGGCTTTGTTTCATTTCAATCGGTCGAATAAGGGGTCTGATCGTTCGACCAATGTTTTACTCTAGTACTCGTTGAAAAAAGTTTTAAAAACTTTCTCGAAATAATGTCGATTTTGAGTAGACCACTTGGTTTCGGTTAAGTTAGTCTATTTATCACTTGCACCATAATCGTCTTTTATATAAAAGGAAGAGGTTACCTCACGAATACTAAAAAACCTTGTGAGTTGGACTCGTGCGCCGAGGGTACCAATAACCTAATAGTAATTTTAGAAGCAATACATTCCATTTTAAGGAACTAAGTTTGTAAAGGATTTTTGCAGACTTATAGAAAACTTTGCTACCTAGAAAGATCGTTTAATTTTTTTAATAATTACATAAACCTATTGTTGGTTGTGCAAACTGCGGAGATAAGGGGGAAAAATGTAATTTTTTTGAAATTTGATAAATTAAAGTGGTAAAAAATACAAATACCTATTTCGGAATATTAAAGATATTCAAGTAGCCCTTTTATATGATGTACCCACTTGACCTAGTAACGACAATACAACATTTTGCCTCTTCCCTTATCCTATGGGGCCTCATTTACAAAAATATTTTCTTTTTACTCCTTTGTTTGCAATAATATTAAAATTAAATTAATTAATTAATTATTGTTTAAATTTGTATTATAATAAGTTGCCAATTCTTATATGCATTTCTCTCTGTTTCTTTCCTTTATCTAATTCTTCTTAGTTATTATTATTATTATTTTATTATAAACTTAAGTCCCTCTCTTATTGACTCTGGGTGGGCTTAAAACCAGCTACTAGCTGTGCCCATACCTTTTTCTCAAAATATGTTTTTATTTTTTAAATGCTATAATGTAATAATTGAGTTGAGAAATAAATGATTTTGTAATATTTAAAATAATTACAAATTTCAAGTCGATAGCGTGATAAGAGATAAAGAGATGTGAAAGACAGACAGACGAAGTTGCACCAAAAGGGGTCCCTATTGCACCATTTTGGCTCGGAACCTTAAAAACATGTCTTCATCATTTGATCAAGATTGTACAGCTCTACTAATCCATCATACGCCTTAGCGCTTTAGTGACTAAAATTTATTTGCCCATAGATGAAAATTGCCTCTAACCTAGGCCTATGAGCACCTAAGCGGGCCAGGGCGTTGTCAATGACACAATTATCATTATCACTCACGCGGTCGACAGACTAGGTACATTCATTAATTCCATGTCATATAGGGCTGATTAACAGATGTGGGTCAAAGATATAATATTGGCTAGTGTGTGAGCTTTTGCCAGCATTTGCATACATATTAGTTGTACTATACTTCATATATACTTCCTGCTGATTTTGTAAATGTAAGATAGAGTTTTTAAAGTTAAAAGCAAGTAAAAAAAGGGCAGGCTCCGTCATTGGACAGTTTCAAAGCACGCGTCAAAAGGCATTTCCTTAATTCTGTTTCTTCCTAATATATAAGTATTGTATTATTTCCTCTCTTTTATAGTAATATTATGATATATATTAGTCTATACATATTATAAGATATATATTAAGTTTATTTATTTTAATAGTATCTGTGTATTATGATGTAATTTATTTAAGTATTTTATGTACATGGTGTATTTTTATGTAGGATTATTATAAGTAGCCACCAACCCGCGTCGCATTATCCACCCTACGCCCATTTCAACACCTAAAGGTTGCCTGGAAGAGATTGCTACTTTAGCAATAAGGCCGCCTTTTGTACTACTCTGTTCTTTTTCTGTATATTTCTGTAACTATTTCTTGTATTTCTTGGTGTGCAATAAAGTATATTTGTATTGTATTGTATTGTATTAGGATCATTTTAATAAAATACTCTCAAGAGGTATATAGGCTCAAAATAGGCTGTGCAGTCTCTGCCTACCCCGCCGGCAAAGAGGCGTGATGATATGTATGTATTAGGTATACCTAAGAAAGAAAAAAAGGTTCTTGAGAGCAATCTGACACATAAGTTTACGGAACAACGTACACATGGCAGCGAGGAAGTGGAAACAAAACCAGTATAAGCTGAACTACCGCTACGCTACAACACGCCCGAAGCCAGAGACCTGCTCAAGGTCAAAGTGTTTCCACTGATGTGCGGCCATGAGTGCATGCTGCCAAAAATACTTCTTAGAACGAGCTTAAAACTTACAATGTTATCAAACTTGATTTCAATTTTGGTTCTATAAATAAATTAGAATACTTCTTGAAAACAATGTGTGTTGAATTTTAACTCTATATCTAATATTTGCATGTCGATTCTAGGCGCATCACGCATGAACGTTTTATCATATTTACCTTCCATGTATCTTTAACCGTGTATTCATTCATTCATACCTCAGGTAAGTAATTAAAGTTGATCGTCTTCGATTTGGAATTATTTTAGTAAAAATAAAAATTCAGTTTTACTTATCTTATTTTTTTGTAATATTTACATTATAAAATTTACTAATACGTTTATATTACAGTCATATTTTGAGCAAGTCACTAGGCAATGATATCACCAAATTCATTAGAAGTAATAAGGAGAGGAGAAGTATCGCGCAGCAACGACAGGGGAAGCAGGGGCGGCGAAAACGGGGGCAGCGGGGGCGACAAGTCTAGCGGGGGCTACCACGGGGGCAGGTGCGTAGACCGGTTCAGCGACAGCGTGGTTCACAGCATGAGCCGAGTAAGAGCTCGCGTAGGGCGCTACGGCGTATGCAGCGGCCACCGGAGCAGGGGCGATTAAAGCAGCTGGGGCGGCAGCTAATGGCAGCACTCCGGCGTTGACGGCTACTGCCATAGCAAGTACTACCTGAAGAAACAAAAAATCGAGTCAGAACTTAAAGATTAACCTAGTATAAACCACTCATTCTAATGAATTTTAGTACGCTGGCTCCTTATGAATTTAGAAATAACTCAAAACTAGTTTTGTTATGATGCCAATAAAAGTCAAATAACATGCTATATCACAGTTGCAGAAACTCACTACAAATTTGGCGATCATTGTGCTTAGTGGAATGTGACTGCTCACAATTTGTGCTTACAAGTGCGATGAAGTGTGTCGTCTCCAGGGCATCGTCACGTTTTATACCAACTGTACAATCTGTTGGGCAACTTGTTGGCAACGTACGCCGCACTGGACGCGAGTCGTCGATGTTTTTGACCCAGACATAAGCATACGGTCCGTGCATTCTAATTTCGACCCTGTGCACATAAATTTCACTGCACGTTATGTAAGTAACGAAAGGAAAATTTGAGTTACTTCGGGCTAGTCGAAGCATGCGCATATCCTTAAATCAATCATATTTCAAATCAAAATTGTAATAAACGTATTTGGGTCATCCTTTCTTCGTGCTTTGATTTCCAGACAATATCGAGAAGGGAAAAGAGTTCAATATACCCTCCGGAAATTTGTGGAAATGTTTTTCTTTGTACAGTCGTCTTCCACCGAATGTAACGTTTCTTTTTAAAATTCCATCTCCTTTTGCGATGTTCTTCGGGCGAAATTTCTAGTATTATTACCGAAATAACTGAATAAAACAGACAAAGAACTAGTATTTTATTATACATAGATATACGAGTACGATTATAGGTAGCAGGATAGGTAGATTAGGTAGTGAAATGAAATGAAATGAAATGAAATATATTTATTTGCACGCAAACACGGTATGTTACAGCTGTTAAAGTGAAAAAAAAGTACAAGCGTGGTGCACCAACAAGTTGGTATGCAAATTTTTTAAAAAGAATGAATGAAATATTATTTATAAAGTAATGTCAAATATAAAATGTCAAAATAAAAATGTCAAATAAAACTCTAAATGTCAAATAAAAAAATAAAAAAATCTTAATAAATTAAATGTGATGTATGTCATTTCATATTGGACGCCACCTATTAAAGTCGAAATTTACAAATTCTGTCACAGAATAAAAACAATTTATTACAAGCATGTTGTGAAGAAGTTTTTTAAATTTGATTTCCGGTAATAATTTTAGAGAGTCTGGTAAAAGATTGTACAGCTTTACACACATATTTGAACTGTTTCTGGCAAAAGTAGTGGTAGTATGCGTAGTGCTGGCTAACCTGTTAGGGTACCTTGTTCGAAAGCTGTAATTCCTGTTCTCAAAGAGGTTTTGGTTCTTTTTAACAAACGTACACGCCTCGTAAATATACATTGAGGGTAGAGTCAGGAGATTCAGCCCCCTGAACAGAGGTCTGCATGGTTCTATCGGCCCTGCACCACACATGGCTCTCACACACTTTTTCTGTATAATGAACAGTTTATGGATTTCTACAGAGTTCCCCCACATTATTAGTCCGTATACTCGTATACACCGTAAATCATTTGTTACACTACCGAAAAACTTTCACGAAGAAAAAAATATGGAATATTCATTTGAAATTTTGTATGCAAAGTCAAAAAATGTTCCAGACCGGAGCCCGGTGTTCAACGGATCTCTTTCAGATTTTTGAGTTGGCTTTTTTTAAGCCCCCGACTTTCTTGTCTGGCAAATGTTTTTTAGTATCACCATAAGCTTCTCTATCACCGGCAACTACTTTGGTTCACCCTGAATAGCCCCGAGAAACATTTTTATTACTTTATTTTATTGAATATCCTAAAAAAAAATTTTACGACCCATAGTACGTGCCATAGCGGGAACGTGTCTCCCATAATAATATGCGAACCATTTCCCTTGCAACACAAATTCCCGCGCAAAGCCTGGAAGAAAATATTTCTCTCAGCCAAAGTAAAAAATTTTAGTCCTGTTTACGTACGTTCTGGGCTTTTTCGCGGGAAAAGCTCTTCGTGTTGCAATGGTTCGCATATGGCAGACACGTTTCGGCTACCGTAATAGCTCCCCAGTTCTATGGTCCAACTAACATTCTCAAAGGAACGCAGTTATTATGGAAGCACCCTATGCAATATGCTCGGAGTATAAGCTGCGTGTACAGTACAACAATGCCTTTCGCTGTATGCTATATCTTCCATGGCGGTGTAGTGCGTCTGGCATGTTTGCATCAAACAGAGTTGATGACTTCTATGCAGTCATGCGAAAAAGGCTCGCGTCTTTTAACGACAGACAATGGGGTGTTGAGGGCTGTATGTGGAGCTTGCAATATCCCCATTTACAGCCCTTAACAGTCCAGCTATTGCAATCCCAATTTAATTAATTTTGTAAAATAAAATTGTACCACTATCATGTAATTTAATTTAGTCATAAGATATGGGTTTTTACCTGAAATAAATGAATTTTATTTTTATTTTTTTATAAGGTTTGGATTAGAGTATTACAAGTCTAGATTACCGGTCGAGTATCTATTTAATATACCTAATACACGAGCAAGTACCACAGCGTATGTTGCATTATACAATGAAAAACATTTCTCAATGTGCTCCATTTCTCTGCACGCGCCTTTGCGAATCCCCAATGACCACTGCAATACTTCAAATGTTTGTTTGACGAACGTTATCTGAATCACAATAAACATACTATAAAAGGCCAGGCTTTTTTCTTCACCGCACACAACTCGTCTTCTTCTCAACAAGGAAGGTTTACTACCAAACCAAGCAAGATGTGTTCTTTCAAATCTGTAAGTGGTCAAGAATGAGATACTTTTGAGAAAATGATACTTAGAAATTTTATTTAACAATAGTGTTAAATTGACAATAATTTATTTTTCAGATCGTGCTGATCGCTATGGCTTTTGTCATTAATGCGGGGTGCCACGAGGTAGCGGTGCCAGTTGCAGCTCCTTTGACAGTACCAGCTCATGTGGGATACGCTCACGGAGTGCCTCAGAACATTCCACCCTACGCCTCTCAAGTCAGCTTAGTCAATAGAGCGGTGGAGGCGCCATTCGCTACACCAGTTGCTGCCCCGTTGGCTGCGCCGGTCGCTCCAGGGCCCGCACCGTTTGCCGTGCCGTACGCAGCTCGCTTCTCTGCCGCTCCTTATTACGCCGGCTCTGCTCCTTACTATTCCGGTCCTGCTCCTTATTTCGCTGGCCCTGCTCCTTATCTCGGTGGCCCTGCTCCTGCGCCAGTTGGCCCCTACGCCCTGCCTTCTACAGCGTACGCCGCCCCGTTCCCTTACTCCGGTGCTTTCTTACGCACTCCGTTCGGCGTTGCCCCAGCGTTCGTTTGATAGGTTTAAGAATGTATCAAACCAACCTTCCTCTCTTAAAAAGACTGGTCTCTAAGACTACTTAGGAATATGTATTTCTAAGGCTAAAATAAATATTTTAATTTTTTTAAATCTTAGCTTTTTATTTGTGTAAAAAATTACTAATATTCAATTATTTATATGAAAACCTGATACTTAATCAACAAAAAACCGGTCAAGTGCGAGTCGGATTCACGCGCCAAGGTTTCCAATATACCTATAGTATTTTTAGAAGCAACAAAGTTAAATTTTTAGGACTTTTAACTGACAGACGAAATTGCACCATGTAAAGGTTTCTTTTTAACCTTTTTACTACGAAGCCCTAAATTTGGATTAGGTATTCGTCTCTGTTTTCGAATTAGCTTTTGCCCAGGTCAAACTATGAGCAATCAAACTAAAAAAAGTTTCATTAAAATCAGTGTAGTGGTTTTGCAAACAAACCAATAAACATTCAAACACAAAAAAACTACACAAAAATTGTGAATTGGATTCAGGTGCAACAAAAAAGCATACGTCATACTTTTTTTATAAATATCTTCAATGTGCATACAAAATAAATTTAAGATTTTATAATAGTCTTAACAGGTTAAGCTATTTTGATGCCCCTGAATCCTAATCATTGATTTTTGGACTGTTTGTTTATTTTATCGAGCATCATGCAGAAAGTAATGAACCGATTTTGATGAAACTTTTTTGTTTCGTAGTTAATAGTTTGACTTAAATATTTGATTTTAGTCAAACCGGAGACATAACAGTTTTTCTTAAAGAAGTATAAGTGGGTCTAACCCATGTCTAACCACAATATGGTATTTTTTTACGAAGTACAACTTTCCCAAAAGAACATAGGTCGAAAAAAAAATTGGACCCCCAATAAAAAATGCCTTAACAACTGATGAAGTTTGATTGGGAACTTAAGATTTCGACTTTCCTGGGAAAATTGTTTGGATTTTCGGTCTGAGTAACATACTTAAACTGACTAAAAAATATCCCGATTTTGACAAAATTTTATGCGAGCGGATACTACCTAAAGTACGAGCAGACGAAGTCGCCCGCAAAAGCTAGTTATTGCTTATATTATTCGGACTCAGGTAAATAATGTTTTGTAATAATTTTATTAATCATCATATCAGCCGAAAGACGTCCACTGCTGGACATAGGCCTCCCCTAAAGAACTCCATGACGACCGGTCCTGCGCTGCTCGCATCCAGCGGCTTCCCGCGACCTTGACCAGATCGTCGGTCCACCTTTTGGGGGCCTGCCAACGCTTCGTCTTCCGGTACGTGGTCGCCACTCTAGAACCCTCACGCCCCATCGGCCATCGGTTCTTCTTGCGATGTGCCCTGCCCACTGCCACTTCAGTTTAGCGATTCTCAGGGTTATGTCAGTTACTTTAGTTCTTCTGCGGATCTCAATTTTATTAATACAAAATGTTATTTATCATAACAATGGTCGAAGCTGGCTTAAGGCTCTGGCTTATACGAACATGGACTGGAACCCTTTAGTCCCTGTACCTGGGTTGCGATTCTCCTAAATCTTAAGCAAGTTAAGAGTTCCTGTCGACTATCCGGCGAAATTATTAAAAATTACGACATTTTATCGTGATACATTGACTGATTTATTAGAAAACACGTTGTTGTATATTACAGAAGAATCGATGTATAGAGTTATTAAAAGGGTTCACGCACACAGACACAAAACTCACACACACACCAGTAACACGTCAGTAAGAAGGTAAGAAGGCTATGGTTCTTTTCACTTAGTTTCTTAATTTATCTTCTTATCTTTCTAAAAAAAATACAATTGCTTCGAAACATCGCAATATGAAACAAATAAACACAAGCAGTCAAGAAATACTATATACTACATTAAAACTTTGTGTATTGGAGGTCTGAAGTTGGTAAAATTGGTGTTTTGCAAAATCGGCTACAATCAAAGAAAATACCAGTCGGCGCAACTGGCTCAGAACGAAACGTAGTTCGCCGGGTGTTCACTTTCTGAAAACGATTCGTAGTTGGTAAGTTAAATAACTGCAATCTGATGCAAAAAAGTTCACAGTATAATTATCCATTCTAAGTTTAAAACTTTAAAATTAAAAATATGCTTCATACATTAAAAAAATACTCATACTCTACTGAAATGCATTTAAAAAATTACAATTACAAAAAGCAAGTAGTAGCATAAGCATGTTCATAGATGGTAACACTACGTACAGAAAATCGTATATAAAAAAAAAACATGGATGTGATGAGACGTCGGTTCGAAACTTTAGTTTTAATTTGGGAACTTTTGAGTCTTTGATGGGGAACTTTAGCAGAAAAATAATAGCTATCACTGTTACGTGAAAAGGTAATCATAATAGGAAAAATTTTTAAAAGTACCTATTACATAAATTAGATAAGTTTTCTTTATGATTATCCCCATCTAGCAAATTCATGCTTTTGATGTATTGGTCTATTGGTAAGTCAAAAGGTTCCATTTGATAACCGCGCCGCGTCTCGACCACTTTCCGTTCCCCACAACAAAAAACTCCTCATGGCAAAGCTAAAAAAGAAAAAGGTTTTCAAACGGCGGCACTTCCTCTAGCTAAAAGTGCACCTCATTAACATCCGCGGGTTGCACTCCAATCTCGATCCGGTCCATCATCACCTCGAGACCGAGAAGCCGCACCTATTCTTTGTAACAGAGACGCAGATAGCAACACCGTCAGACGTGGCGTACCTCAACTACCCGGGTTACTCGTTTGCACACAAGTTAAGAAAATGGGCAGGGGTCTGTATGTACATCCGCGATGACATTTGCTATCGGAATCTCCGTTGCTTTAAGGATTCAGGGTTGTCAACGTCGTGGATTCTGGTGGACACCGGCATTGAGAAATCTCTCCACGTCGGTGTTTACCGGTCGCACAGCGGTGACCAGCAGACGACCAGGCTCTTTGAGCACCTGATGGAGAAGGCGGATTGGGCCCAGCAGCGGTACCCAACAGCACAGCTTCATTTTCAATTGTGCCGATCCAAGCACCGCCGCACTCGATGGTTATGAAAAAGTCGGTGAATTTATGTATCTTTGATCGATGATAACCTGTGATGGGAGCTGCACCGCTGAAATTCGTCGTAGAGCTGGTATGGCCAAAAATGATTTGGAAGAACAGAGGTATTCGACGTACGACTAAAGCTGGGTACTCATTAGCGAGCCGTAACCGTAACCGTTGCATGTATTGTAACCAAAAAACATAGTGAGTACGTTGTTCGCAAACCTGCTGCGAGCGGTACGCTTGCGGCTCACAGCGAGCCGACGCTTACAACATAGGTACTCATTTCTGAACCCTTAACGTTGCACGTAACTGTAACCGTTACTGTAACCTAAAACATAGTGTGTACGTGGTTCGCGAGCCTGCAATGAACACTACACGAGCGGCTCGCAGCGAGCCACACGATTGTCGGTTTTTGGTGCGAATCAAAGGGCGCTCGCAGTGCGTTCGTGGATGTCATAAGACAGGTTGTTGACAGCTATACACGGTGTAAATAAAAGTACCGATTTCCTTTTAACCACATGTTCTATAAGTAGAATATAGAACAATAAGCATGTTTAAACAACAAAAAAAGAATAAAAATAACAGAAATAAAAAAATTGTATTTGTATTTTTTTTTAATTTGTGTCAACCCTCGCGAGAGTCACAGCGCGCATGAAGGTACCTATTTTTCTTGTTTACAATTGGTGCGCACCGCCGGGTGGGAGGAGCGTGTTGTGATTCTTAGAACAGGGTTGGCAACTTGAACTTTTTTTTTTTCATAGGAAGTATTTTATTTTTATGTTAATTTTTTATAATTAATATGTTCTATGTACTTTATTCTAGTTACACAACATGTGGTTAAAAGGAAATCGGTACTTTTGTTTGCACCCTGTATATTCGAGTTTTTCTTCATCATGAGTGAATGGTCAGAGGATAAATGTCTTTTGCTGATAGATGCCTACAGGGTTAATAGTGTACGGTCAACCGCTTGTGGGTAGAAACTTTTTCAACTCTATTACCACGCCATAAGGTCCAAAAGTGTTTCTACCGAAGTGCGGCCGTGTGTACTATTGAACCCTAAGGACAAAGATTATTACAAAAAAATCATTAGATATTCAAAATAATAATTATGATATTGATATATTAATGATATTTTTAACTTTATGAATTCCTTATTTTATTTTAATTATTGTAATTTTAATATTAATTGTATTTCTAATATTTGTATGCCGATTCGAGGCGCATCACGCATGAACGTTGTATCCAGGTTCCCAGGTAACCATGTTTATTTAACCGTGTATGCTAGCGAATAAATGTATTCATTCATTCATTCAAATCAGTTACATTCATTCTCGTGATGTAATGACCACTAATTTCATGATTTTTTAACATAAAAAGTAGATCACTTCTTTCCCGATACATTCTATACAAACCAAAACTGCGGATAGATCCGGCTTGTCAGTGGCCTCTCGTACTCACTAGAACCTCGTTACAGTATTACAGTTACAGCTCTCAAAATGAGTACGCTCGGTGAAAGCGTTCCGGCGACGTCGTCAGCCTAAACTGTAACACGCGTACGCACTAGAACCTCGTTACTGTATCACGCATATTACGGTTACGGCTCGCTAATGAGTACCCGGCTTAAAGTGCGCTTGGTTTGAGCTCTGGTATTCTCCACATTTTTGTACGATGCCGAAACTTGATGCGTTAAAAGCCGCGATAGCAGTAAGATCGACGCGTTTGAAATAATAATATAATAATAATATCTTTATTAAGTTTTAAGTAAGTGCAACATCAGTATGTTATTGACTTTTACATTATCACCTAAGGCTTATGTTGTATTACTAAAGGTTGGTATCAGCTAAAAACAGCTGACATCCATGCTAGGTCATAAACCTGTGTTAAAGATGCCAGCCACTTTTCCGGGTAATAAAGCATCACGGTTTGAATACAACGCCAATAAAATTGTCTTATTCAGTGAGTGTATTCACTGTACAAAACAGAGTAACATAGCGAGAGTAAGTACTATTTTGTCTGTCAGTCAGTTTCACAAAGCGTCAAGCCATAGCCCCTGCAAATTCAAATTATTTTGTCATTAATCTCTCAGCAAAACAAAAATAGCGAGGGGCTGTTATTAATTTATGGGAAAATGACTGTAAAGAAGCCTTGTGCAACAGCCCGTAAGAAAAGAAAGATTATCTATCTATCTATATACTATACTAAGTAGAAATTTAGGTTATGACTAAGAAACACAATTCAATTGTAAGCAATTGTGAATGGGAGCTACAGACTGTGAGCGTGTTTCTGTATGTGTGTGGGTTGTTGAGTATATGTGTGTATGGATGTGTGTGTATGGGTGTGCGTGTGTGAGGGTATGTGTGTGTGTGGTGTTGGCGGAGATTACTTCGCATTAGTCCGTTTGTTATACGCCAACACCAATATTTTCCGGATTAAAGGTTGAGCCTTGGCACACTTGTTAGTTAGGTAGACTAGTGTTAATAACGCCCGGGAGTATGTGGCTAAAAGCCAGGTGGGGGGTAGGGGGAAAGGGTAAAGTTTCCTTATCCCCGAGACTGTGGCTTGTCATAACTGCAAATTTATAGCTACTAGGGCAAGTTTGATATCGTTTTTAGCTAAATAAAAGATGGAAGATTGTTTTCTGAAACAAAAAAGAAGTATTTCCATACAAAAAAATATAATTACAGTTAAAAATATAAAAAAATAAGTACAATATGTTTTTGTTAATGGCCATAAAGTTTTAACGTGTATCGGTATCCGTTTAAAAATATATATTTTTGAAATCCCGCATTCATACAGATCTCAAAAATATAAGCTTTGTAGAAAACTTTTGTAAAAGAAAATTAAAAAAAAAATATTTAACTCAAAGCAGCAGTGACGTACAAATTCTTAGAAAAATACAGGACAACAAAAACGAATTTATATGTTGGTAAAGACCAGTATCTAGTAAGAATAGAATTTTGTTTTTAAATAATAGAGGGCAATTCCAATTTTTTTATGTAAAAAGAACCTTGAACACCCTTGTATGAACCCTGTGCACCTAAAGTTATACTGACATATTTAAAGTTATAGCTGAGCTAAACATAGTGACAGTTTCGAGTCACTTAAAGGTCTCTAATTAAAGTATATACTTTCGGGCTTCGTTTACCGTAGAAAATGAACAGGATCTAAAATAAATATTTACGGTTATAATATTAGTTGTTTGATTATCTAGTTTCATGAAGTTTATAATATCTGACTGTCATATAAAATTAACACAAACTTTTCAATTATGAAAAATGCATCGCTGTTTCTCTGCCTTCATAGGCTGCCAAAAACCTTCTGTGGCATTGGGGAATGTGATCCATGTTTCCGTCGCACTTTTTTTACCTTTCCCATTGAAATTGGAAACGGTATCACATCCCGTGGAGGCATGGAACAGCGGAAGGATTTTTGCTTTTTGTGGTCCTGTATACAAAAAATCTTTATTGCGTACCAGGACGTGTTAAGAGGTAAAGGTCTTATAATTTTTTACCAAGAGTATTTGCTATCTCATGTTAAGGTAGGTACTGGTTGTGTTTTCCAGTACCAACGTGTACCCATTGCTCCTCTAGACCAGGCACTTGTTGCACATTAGCGACACCTAGCACTACGACGTGGGTGTCAACAGTGCGAATCATGACTCGTGTATAGCCCTGGCTAACTGCATCAGCCATATGTACGATCATCCTTGTGTCTGCCTCTTTGTGGTTACATGGAGCTAATGTTTGCATATTGCGAGTGCGTTGCTATTGCTATTCACACGATTTTGACCCAAATAAAGACGTGTATATCACAAATAGATCCAATGTTCTATCAAAACGCACTCGCAATATGCGAAGCTCCATGTAACTACGAAGAGGCGGACACAAGAATGATCGTACACATGGATGATGCAGTTAACCAGGGCTATACACGAGTCATGATTCGCACTGTTTACACCGACGCCGTGGTGCTAGCAGTCGCTGATGTGCAACAAGTGCCTGGGCTACAGGAGCTATGGGCTCACGTTGGTACTGGAAAACACCACCAGTACCTACCTTGTCATGAGATAGCAAATACTCTTGATAAAACATTATTAGGATTGTTACCTTTACTTCATATCACGTCCTGGTAGGCAACTTACATGGACAGACTTGCCAGTGGTTGCCGAAGCATGCATGGAAATGATCAGATGCAGATGCAAAAAGAAGTGCGGTGGCCACAGATGCAGGTGCTTGCAGCGGCAACTTAAGTGCACAGATTTGTGCGCTTGCGAAGGCAAATGTACATAAAAGACAGAATCTATCTACATGTAGGTAGTTTACGCACATATCTATGTTGATCGATTAATTACAGACCTTTGAGTTACTCGAAATTGTCTTTAAGTTTAGCTCAGCTATAAGTTTAAATATGACGGTATAACTATAGGTGCACAGGGTTCATACACGGGTGTTCAGGGTTCTTTTTATATAAAAAAATAGAATTGACCCCTATTCTTTAAAAACAAAATTCTATTCTTACTTGATACTGGTTCTTACTAACATATAAAGTCGTTTTTGTTGTCACAAAAAAATTTTACGTTTTCTTTTACAATAGTTTTTAACAAAGCTTATCTTTTTAGAATTTGTATGAAATCTACCATCTTTTATTTAGCTGAAAACGATACCAAACTTTCCCTAGTAGCTATAAATATGCAGTTACGAGTATGATGAGCCACGGTCTCGTGGATAAGGAAAACTTTACCCCCTCCCCCTACCCCCCACCTGGCTTTTAGCCCCATACTCCCGGGCGTTTTTAATACTAGTCTACCTAACTAACAAGTGTGCCAAGGCTCATCCTTTAATCCGGAAAATATTGGTCCTCATACATTGAATGCCCATACTGACTCAGCTACATACGAGCTTGGACTGCCATGCGAACTAATGAGTCCATATTGATAGAACTTAACATCACGACGCGGCTTGTCGAGTACGACCTTCATAGAACATTGTAGTTATTACTTTTTAAAATGTGGCTCGTCGGCAAAATTGTCTTTACGTTTTGTTTCAATCAATTGTTTGTTATTTTTCAAAATATGTTTTCATCGGTCTAATTCTTAGTATTTCCTTTATAATTTCGTGTAGAAACCTGCAGATACCCTTCTATAGGTATTTCTGTACCTACCACCGTTAATACGGCTCTTCACTATATGCTGAAAGCGTGCCCTCCGTTTCTTCGCACACACTATGCGATCTAAGTCTAAGTTAAGTGCGGTTCTAAAGTATTTTTTTTGGAAAAACAGATTATTTTAGGCCAAATAGAAGGCAGACGTGCTTAAGGTAGGGCACCTACGAGATGGTCAGAAACAATAAAGAAGGCAGTGGGCGGCAACATGCAGCTAAGCGGTCGGTTCACACATCATATTATCGCAGTCTATGGAAGGAAAATATGAAAATAGGTCACGATCTTCATCAGTGAGGGACCGAGGAAGAAGAGATACTAAAGTGGTCACGAGATCGACTCATTTTGTATGGGAAGGTGAAAAATTCTTTTCAACTAAAAATTTTTTTCTTCGGTAAACTTGCTTGTTATCATGAGTAGAATCACTGGGCTTCGGGATTAAAACGAATAAAAATTTACGCTGTATAAGGGTTATTTTATTTTCATTTTTAGTTACGGTACTCTAAAAAGGACCTTGGACGCTCCTTTCCGTGATTGGTGTTGTTTAGAAAACCTACCCAAATACAATAACGCACTTTTTGGAAATACACAGATGCTAACAGATTTGTGCAACAATTTTAATTTTTTCATAATTTTTTTCTATTCCGGAACTTTTCATGTTACATAACGAAACAAACTGAAATGAGCTTATGGCAACACTGTTAATGTCAAATCAATCGAACAAAAAAAATCCGTTGTTGTTGAATGTTGTTTTCGTGGTATTAAACTCTAAACTGCTCGCCCCTGGACACCAACAACTGCTCTTCTAACGTTTGACCCCTGTTCATCCTACCGGACCTTGTTTTACCTGACGATTTGGAGTTTGGACATTCTTTCTTTGGAACATGGCTGGCTCTGTAAGGAGTTGTAAAACAAGTTGTTGTGTCCCGAAATGTGGAAAAAGCCGTGAGTAATCTAAAATTATAATTGAATTGAAATTTAATTTGACACTCCTAAAGCAAGCTGACATCAGTATGGTAACTAAGCATTGTAGGTATCACTCATATGCTGATCACTACGTGACATTGGCGGAATTGTGAACACACAAAAGCCACTCATCAAAGATTGAATTGAATATAAATATCTATCTATCTATCTTGAATTGACATTCAATTGTACCTACCCTTTAGCTCTTGTTTACCATTATCTTTATTTCTGTTGGGAACGCCGCGTTGCACGCAGACGAGTGATCGGATCTCTTAGCAGTGGCAGTCTTTGCTTTGATCTTCAGCCATGAGACGGCCAGTCTAGGTGGCGAGCTGCTCATTGATTTCATCATCCATCCCCCCTATATAAGGATATCGCTAGATAACATCACTAGGTCACCCAGGCAAATTCAACAATGTACATTTTAATTTTTCCAGGTGCAGACTTTGTTATTCTACATGCATTTCTTGATCCAACGACAGAAAAGGAGCGATTCATTACTTGGGTAAATGCTGTTGCAAAAAATATGGCATAATCACCTTGAAAAAAAGTATTCAACTTGGACAACAAGATTATCTTATGGAGCTGTTCCTAGCATCTAGCTAGCATGCCTGGTAATTTTTAAATGACTTAAACTTTTGTTATTCTTTCAGTTTTCAATATTTCTGAACTGTTTTAACATTAGTGATTATCTACTTTTAAGGCTTCAAAATTTTGAGAGATGCAACAAATATTGTGATAGAAAGAATGCATGCGGTACATCTGGTGTGGCCTCTACATCATCTGCTCCTCCTCCAAAAAACTTCAAGTCAGAATTTGTCAGTGCAGAAAAATCTTTAAAAGGTAAACAAATTATGCTAAGATATTTCTGTGTTTGTTTGGAATATTTGGGGGTTGTACAAGACACCACTTTTTTGCATTATGGCTGACACAATGAACTGCAGTGGATGTTGACTGCAGTATGGTAGTACGACGGTAGTACAGAATGCCCAGTCCGCCCATTCTCAGCCACCTTTTACAAAACCTATGAGACAAGATGGGGTGGAGCTGTGTCAATCAATCCTCTGCAGAACATCATGGTCAACTTTTGTATGATGTGTGTAGAATATCAGTCTGAATCATACGGCAACATCTTGTCTATAATATACTTTTTACTTTCGAGCGGAGCGAGAGATTGTATTTGTGAAAAAAAGTTTTTCTAATTTTCTCAAAAATATGTTCTATATCTTTTATACATCATAAAAAACAAGTCTCCCAAAAATGTCCGTCCATCGGTCGGTCTGTCCGTCACGCTTTGGCCTAGTGGCTAAACGACAGTTCCGATTGACACCATATTTTGAATTTAGGAGTTGTATGCAAATCCATCGAAGGGTTCGAAGTGGTTTCTTGCTGGCTCTCATTTTGAGGGTAGCTGTCATGCAACGAAAATGAAAAATTGAATTTTTCTCATAAACGGCTCATAGAATCTTGATGAAACCTTGCATGACCAAGCATCTCCATATAAGATATCTTGCGCCAGTATCAATTGATCTGTGTAATTTCATATAAGGGGTGTTCCTGTACGACCAAATACTAAATATGTGATTTACCCAAAATTGGTTCGATTGATTTATTAAAATTTTCTATAATATTAATCCTGGATTGTTTGTCTACCTGACTGGATATTCTTTATGATTTTTTTGAATAAAATTTAGTACACAGGGTGTACCAAAAACTGGAAGGGCTTGCCCAGTAGACTAAACTGAACAATTATCCATAAGGAACAGGTGTTGGGAAATTTAAAAAATCTCCATGCAAGAATCCTACGGTAGTATCCATGGATCTGTGGAAATTCATATAAAGGGTGTTCCAGTACTACCAAAAGTTAAACATGCGATTTACTTGAAATCGTTTGAGGTTTGTTTGTTTTAATGTTTGACAATTTGAATTCTGAATTGATCTGTATATTTCATTCGAACATTTGTTTTTGAAAAACATAAATAAAAGTTTGTAATTCCATACTATGTGTATGGTATTACAAATTTAAGTTTGCGGTTGATAGTTTTTCCTTGAGTATTGCGAGAAAGTAAGTGCAGTGCTGCTGTACCATTTATTTACATAACATTTGCTTTATAAATGCTTTAATTTTTTCTCAGGTAATTGAGCTACATTTTCCGTTATTTTGTTGTAAATAGTACAAAAAGACTAATAAAGATGTTTTGACTTTTGTTCATTTACTATGTGGTTGATCAAGTTAATAAGTACTTATTTCTCTTATAAGTTATGCCTGTCACAATTTTTAGGTAATTTAGAATATTCTTTCTAGACAAACAACTTTTCAAAAGAAACATTTTTGGCAAATGATAAAATATTTTGACCTCGCCATAGAAATTGCTCACACTGATCGAACAGTTTGAATGGAGAAGTCGAAAGTTTTTTCATATCCGAAAAATGTTTCTGTGGAAAATTTATTCAGTTATGTTGACTGAGTACGCCCTTACAGTTTTCGATACACCGTCTCTTACACAGTTTGTATCGGTTAGTTGTTTGTGATTTTTCTAACATTTATTTTTTTTTGTTTCAGAAAAAGATATTTTACCTAAAGTGTCAGGAAACAGCAGACGTCATTTTATTTTTTGACCTATTGTTTGACTCCCTTAATGGGAGTTTCGAAAATTCAAAAACACGAAGCGGAAAACCTCTTCTAGCCGCATTAACGCCAAGATCTCAGCATAGTACGGTATGGTCGAAAGCAAAAGTAGTACTAAATTCCATGACATTCCTAGTGAATAACAAAGAAACAACAGTACCAACAATAAAAAACTTTTTACATACTGTTAACAATATCGAGTATTTAAGGGATGTACTTTTTGAAAATTACAATATTAAATCAATATTAATGCGACATTTTAACCAAGACCCGTTAGAAAACTTTTTTGGAGCCATAAGAAGCCACGGTTTTAGGAACACAAATCCATCTCCACAAGCTTTTGAGATCGCGTTTTCTTACCCTGTTATTAAACAATTAGACAGGGGCGCATTCACAATTAGACCCGGGTGTCTAATTGTGAAAAAGATACATGTAAAAATATGTTTAAATCCATGAAAGAACTTTCAAGCAAAATGAAGCAAATAATACATCTCTTGAGATAGATTTAAGCTATTTAGAAAAAGATATATTTATACCTTATGAAGTTAAGTGCGATAACCCAAAAAGAAAGGCACACATGCAGTATGTAACTGGTTATTTATTGAAAAAAACAAAAACTCACATCTTCAAAGACTGTGTTACATGCAAAAACAACTTTTATGATAAAAATAAAAACAGTGAGTTTTTGAAAAGTAGAGAATACAATAAAAAAAATGAAAAGTTGTTTTACCTTAACAAACATTCACAGGAAATATTTTCGACCATTCAGGATGTATTAGTTTGGGTAACTAAAACCCACACCAAATCAGAAAATATAAAATTGTACGCAAAAACTATTTTAAGTGTTGAGGTAAATACTAACTTTATTAACTGCATTGAGCATAAAGAAAAAAATGTTGATTTATATTCGATTTAGCGTGTAGATTTTTTATTTTTAACTGGTGTAAAGATATAAATAATATTTTAATGACACGCTGCCGATCTGATAATGATGATGAAATGAAAATGCTTGCTCTTAATTATTCAGGGTGTAAGGTACAGCCCTCCGAATACTGAAAGAGCATGAACAGTCAACGTAACTGAACATATTTTAGCGAATAAAACTTTCAGGAAAAGAAAGAAAAAATCGGCCTCTCCATACAAAATTGCAAACTTGATTGGACAGTTTGTATTGAGAAGCCGATATTTTTTTTCGTTTCCTGAAAGTTTTGTTCACTGAAAGTTGTTCAATTACGTTGACTGATCATGCATGCCCTTTCAGTATTCGGTATTCTCAGTATTCGGAGGGCTGTCTCTTACACCCATTATAAGAAAAAGAAATAAACGTATGAAAAATAAGGCTCGTGTTTTAATTACTATTTTATTCTGCAGTTCCAGTTGATGCTGATAATAGTAGATTAGTAGCCAAGGGCAGTAAGGCATCAATTGCAGCCCGATATATTTAGGCGCACGAGCGCAGCGAGGGCGCCTATAGTTCGAGGGTGCAATTGATGCTTACACCCGAGCTAACTACTCTGCTTTACATCTCGATTGTGAGGTAAGTAGGTACTTACTTACCGCCCTAGGGCTTTTAGGTAAGTACTTTCTTACTTACCGCCCTAGGGCTTTTAGGTAAGTACTTACTTACCGCCCTAGGGCTTTGAGGTAAGTACTTACTTACCGCCCTAGGGCTTTGAGGTAGGTACTTACTTACCGCCCTAGGGCTTTTCTAGCTACATTATTACCCTAGAGCGCTAATTGGTCACCTACAAGCCCCATTAAGGTGGTAATAAAGACCTACTTACCGAATATGAGAGATGTAGGTAAATGTAATTTTATCTTCATCTGCTCTGATGTAGATAATTTACATTTTATCACCATCAACTGGGTATTTATTCATAAATTTGGATGATTCATTAGCCCTACAGGTTCGTTTCTAACATAGAACTAAATTTAGTCGATTTGCGCTAAATGGCGCTAATTATTATATATTTACTGCATTTGAACAGTCAAGAGCAGGTCAACTAGACACATAGTATAATGTAATTTAATCAAATTACTGTGACTTGTAAAATCTTAACTTTATCAATAAATTGATTGTTTTGAGCTTTGTACCGTTCTTAATTTGATTACTAAGGCTAGAATTGCTTTGCGAGTGTTAAGCTTGACCTGCACTTGACTTTACCTATTAATACGCAAAGCTAGCCCATCTGACTGAAGCTGACAGATAAAATATCTGTTAATACCTAAAATATTAATTTATAAATACCTATTACTTATACAGTTCACAAAAGAGTCAGTGTTTTGTAAACAAACTTTTTTCTTATAATAAAAAAAATCTTATAAAAAAAGATTTATTTCCAATTATACGAGGCACACGTTTGTAACCACAATACACAGAGGAACACTTAGTCTATCGTTTTACATACAGAAAGTCAGAAATATCTACATTTTTAACACATGAACTTGATGTTTTGATTTTGTTTACAAAACACCTGACTATTTCCTGATCTCTGGTATATGCTGGGAATGACAAAAAGTACAGAATATGCTCTTAAAATATTTATTAGTTTAAGATAATAAGATATTTTCATTTCTCCCCAATAAGTAAGAAATTAGAAGTGGCATATTTGGTAAATCTGACCAGTAGTCATAAAAAATCTTAAGACTCTTTGTAATATTTTTGTATAGATATTTGTCTTTCAAAAAAGCTCTTTACAGCTTACAAAATAACTCGGGCTGTGACCATTAATGTGCAGAAGTTGAAAAATGAGTCGCGGGGGTGAGCGCTGCATGTGGGGGAAGGCTAACGAATCATTCATCGGCTCTCCGCCTCTCACCAATGCTCAGAAAATAACCATCATAGCCCGACTTATCCTGAACATGCTATACCTTATCTAATAATTTGTTAGCTTATTCAGTTCCCAAATATACCCTACAATTTTTACTTTATTACTTACATTAGCATCCAAGTAGTTTTTTCATGGGCTTTTGGTACTGGGGCGTTTAGCTTTTAAGTAAACCACATACTAAATTTATCAAGGAAAATCCACAATCCCAAATATTACATCTCAGTTTCGTTTTATTGAATTAATTACAGATTTCTCGAGAATTTTTACTCTTTTCATTGCTTTTGTTTCATATTTGTTATAATAATAATAATTAATATTTATTCGACCAGTGAACCATCAGCGGTTTGACTGTCGAAGACATTGATCTGAAGATCTTAGATCCTGTGATTTTTCCCTGGTGGACGCTAAGCCACAGTTTGGAATCAGATTATTGGGTAGTACATTTTTTGAACTCATCCAGAGACCCGCTCAAGGTTAAAGTGATTTCACCGACGAGCAGCTTTGTGCAACTAAGCTTCAGAGATTTTGCTCGTGCAATATAATATGTGTAGTGTGGTAGTTTGATTAGCTTTGTATGCATTCACTATCATTCACTTCACTAGTATTGTGTGATTTGAATGGTCCAGTCAGTTGCACTAATTCTATTCCAATCTTCACTTCTGTTCACTTATAGGTGGTAAGAGAGAATACTCATACATTAGGTATAACAATACCTTTGTGCCCATATTAGGTAGGTTTATTTATAGCCCTGAAAGATTTTCACCCTGTAAAAGAAAACAACAATGTTTTACCAAAATTTTGATTGGGTTAAAGTAAACATTCAGTTTTATTTTATCCGTAGGTTAGTTACTTACTGTTAAAAGTTTTTGTTTAAGTATAATATATCACAGATTTAAAAAGGAGAGCGTCTCCTTTTTTATAATTTCTAAATAATTTTTGTAACTAGGTAAATAATGGCCGCCATTGTGGATGCGTGAGAGTGCGTGACGTATTTTAGATAAATGTATCCATCTCTTTCAGTTTCATAGCGTCGTTTATCTTGCATATCTTTCTCTCCTTTCTTAAGTATAAAATTTTATCCTCGAGTTGAGTTGACAGATATTTTCTTTTCTAATTTTTACGCTGCTCGTTGTGTATAGAATAAATTTCTAGTTCTTTTAGAAAGCATGCAATGTACACGCGTTTTCGCCGATAGCAAATACCGGACTCTTAACATTAACTCAATGTTAAGAAATTTAGGAGAATAGCGACCCTGGTATACTTCAGCAGGGAAGTTCGAGGACAGCGAATATTTTTGCAGGAATGTGTAGTAGATCTTTCAGTAAGTACTTTAGACTTGGGTGTACATCCGTCACCTGATACATTTTCCAGCTGTAATGTAACATTTTTCTTACGGGATTTGTTTCCTATTAAATTTCAATACTTTGATGAACAAACGAACTTACTTATTTCTTGAAGTTTGATCAAAATTATTTATATGTGCAGCTTTATTCGATGCGAATATTGAATTAACCAAACAAGTCGTTTCGAAAACATTTCTTTGATTTCAAGATAACAAGGGGCTTACATGTGTTAATGGAGCATATATTTAGAATCTGCTGTTACACTTCTTTCATGCATATACCGTCTAATAGGTTTAAAAAAATCCCATACAAAATATTATGACATCGTAGCTGGAAAATTTACCAGGAAGCGGATTGCACCCAAGTCTAAAACTTTTACTAGAACACCAACTAAACGTACACTCAACAGCACATCAGTAGAAACACTTTTGGACTTTAATGTCATGGTAATAGAGTTTAAAAAGTTTCCACTGACGAGCGGTTGACCGTACCTGAAAAAAAAATCCCTGCACGCGAACGCCCTACAGAAGTATATTTCTGTTGTCCACTAAATGGGGCTAATTTTACCCAAAACATCAAGTAGATAATGTGCTCTACATGTCAACATTGTTCAGTACCTAGATAAACAACTAAAGTACCTTCCTTGGCTAGCGCACAATTCGAGAAATTCAAATGCTGCCGCCAGTCTCTACTGATAAAATCAGTGAAACTGTTTGAATACCCGTGCAAGACGATAAGATTAGCATATTATCGTATCTGATCTAGGTAATCAGTTTGCGTTTTTTTAAATTGTTTGACAAAGATTATAAAGCATTAGTTTTTTTATTTCAGTTTGTATTCAAAACTTTGTATAACACTTATTCATATAAACAAACTTATACATACTTAACAAAATATTTAACAATAAGTTATCAAAAGACTAGCGTCATTTCCAAAATTGTTTCACGAGTGGGGCTGCTGGTAAAAATCGGGAATAATATCCTGGAGCGTAAGGTCTCGCAACGACGGGGGCAGGTGCCACGATGGGGGCTGGTGCCACAGCAGGTGCGAAAAGTGGCGCTGGCGCCAGTGCTACTGATGGTCTGACTATTGGTGCAAACGGCACGGGAGCTGGGAGAGCTGGCACCGCCCGAGCGAATGTGGGCAATGC
Organism: Athrips mouffetella; assembly: GCA_947532105.1. Lineage (NCBI taxonomy): Eukaryota > Metazoa > Arthropoda > Insecta > Lepidoptera > Gelechiidae > Athrips > Athrips mouffetella. Next base: position 14,185,587 of record OX383971.1, read on the forward strand.
TGGCACGGCTGTGGCAAACCTCGGCAGCAAAGGGTATGCTGGTGCTGGAAATACAGGGGCTGGTGGAGCCGGAGCTGGTAGAAAAGGTACTGGTCCAAAAGGCACTGGAGCTGGAGCTGCTATGGGAGCTGGAGCATACACAGGCGGTGGAGGAGGAGCAGCAAACACAGGGGCTGGTGGTGGAGCTGCAAAAACTGGTGCTGGAGCATATGCTGGTGCTGGAGCATATGCTGGCGGTGGAGCAAATGCTGGTGGAGCAGCATGAAATACTGGAGCTGGCGCTGGAGCAAATACTGGTGCAGGTGCTGGTAAAACAGGTGCAGGTGCAACAGCCCGAAAACCAGCTGCTGCGGCAGGAGCGATCGCGTGAATCGATCTTATTCCTGTAGGGAAGTTGTAGAACGGCGCATACCGCACTATCGGGAATGATTTCACTAAGCCTATCCCACTAGCATTGCTGCTAGCTATAATGGCGAGGGTGGAAATGACCTGTGAAAGAAAACAAGGCTTAAATATATTTTGATTAAACTTTGATCTTAAGGTTCATCGGTTATGAAGAATTATGTTAAAACTTACTAGTTTTAAGACTGACATTGTCTTTGAAACGACTTGATTAGTCGGCTATCAGTGTAGAATTGTGTTGATGGATGTGTCACAAGTCGTTATATAGTTCATCATGTTGCAGCACACGACTATGTTAGTCAGAAGCAGTTTCACTTTCGTTCGGCAGGACATGTGCATGAGCAATTAGGTGGCGCACGAACACCATCGATTACCGAACCTGTCGCCCGACTGACCATTGTGAGGTTCATTATATAACTTAAAGAGGTTTGTAGGGAATATTTGGTATGCGTTTGGTAATCGATCGGTGCATGAATTACTTCTGTGTTACACTTATCATGTGGCATTGGAAGGCTTCAAGTAACAGAATATTTTTGAGATGAAAGACAAATTTTTCGAAAACACTAGTCTTCAATTTCTTTAACCTAAAAGTCATAAGGTCAATGTTAATTAAATTTATGTCAAGCTCAAGCTTTATGAATTTCCTGTAGTAATGTTCTGAGAATAATTTCTCGTAAAGCTCCAACTAACCCAGTTCCTGAAAATATCTCGTGGGTAAATTTTGACCTTAATATCAAAATGCGTAGGATAGAAGCACGGAGAAGGGTTTGATTTGAATACTAATGAATCATCTATCAAACTAGGTCGTTTAAAATTCTATAACAGTCTTATTCGCAATATATGATCAAAATCAAGTTCATCAATTTGGATTCCATTGCTTATGGAGATGAGCTATATTTTTATTTATAGATCTTTATGTAAAAGGGCAGAAGAGAGTGTTTGTACTGAATGACGTCACATAGAATGAATGTACTCTAATATTTCATCATCGGCAAGTAAACCATGTGGTAGCGGCAAAGAATAGAACCAACCCATCTTTACCTGTAGGTGTCGTAAGAGCATCCTTCTGTGTATCGTACCATTTAACAATTTGCGGTCACCATCAACCCCGGTCAATGGTACCAGCCGTAACGCTAACAAGCGTGGTGACAAAGGTACTTCCTTGTCTCAGCGCACCTTCTCCTGCGATTATTTCATTGAATTGTTAGCGAGAGAAATCGCATTTTTCTCTTGTTAAAATCATACATTTACCGTTGGTGATTCTCTTGAACTTGTTTTAAACCTTACCAGTGTTCTGATTTTACAAGAGTGAAACTAATTTCAGTAAAAAAAATCAACTAAGCTCATGCTCTTTCCTTAATTTGAGTTGTCTTGATGTCTTTACACTGCATTTCGCCATGCCACGTCCAGTTCAAGGTTGTCATGATGTGGACTACAAACGTAACTATTATACTATGTGGACGTGCACAATACGTCATCGTGACCTGAATTGAGGTCATCTATCTGTCGCAGGCAAATTGTATAGTACGCCGTTTTACAAAATGCCTAGGAATTTTAAAAGGTACCTATATTTTTAAATTCGTTATTTCACATAATGTCTTGCCATTTTATAAAACTGCGCGTAATTCAATTATGTGTGTCGCTGGTACCGTTGCACGTGCGCTGTGGTCGCAAAATAACCTAACTCAACCTAACCGATCCCTATTCAAGATCGGTTAGGTTGGGTTAACCTTGGCTAACAAACCTAAAATGCACCAATGATCTAAACGCATTTACAACCTGCGCCGTTTTCAAATTTGCCAGCCTTTTAGGATTATAATGATTTGCCTGCGACATTATCTATCTATAGCAATCGTATAGTGGATTTATTTCCTTTTTAACAAAGACTAGTTTAAAAGATAGTCCATTCAAAAGAAAAAGCTTAAGTACATAGTTTGTCAAGGTTTCTTAGTTTGTCATTTGAAACAACTCAAATATCAACACATACCTATATGTTTTGATTAGCAATAAAGCTAATTAATTACGTGATCATGAAAATAATTTCTGGAAAATGCGTCTTTGTTGTCTACAAATAGGCGCTCCATTGTTCAAGTGATCCATACGGCTTCGATACACGTAACCATAACAAGGGCTGTTTAGTTTGATTCGCCAAGGCCTTAGGAATTTCCTTGAAACTTTGGATGATATATTTACCGTCTAATCTAGTAAATACCCCTTAAGATTAACGATTTCGTTTAATCCAGTGAAGGCATTGAATACTAACGTATTTTTTGATAGGGCCAAATAATACAACAGAAATAGGTCAAGTACAAAATATATTGTTTAATTACTTAAAATGGTCTAATTTAAAATGATCTAGTGTTTTCAGTCTTTCATTGGTTACTTCTTATAGGCGAAGTAAGGGGCAGATGGTGCATAGTAAGGCGCTGGTGCTGCGAAGTAAGGCGCGGAGTATCGAGCGAAAGCAGGCACCACGGGCGCTGCCGGGGCGACAACTCGAGCCGCAGGGGCGACTAACGGAGCTGGGGCAGCGGCAAAGTATGGGGCTGGAGCAGCGGCGACGTATGGAGCTGGAGCAGCGGCGACGTATGGAGCTGGAGCAGCGGCGACGTATGGAGCTGGAGCCGCGGCCACATATGGAGCGGGCGCAGGAGCAGCAGCAACATATGGCGCCGGTGGTGCGGCTACCAATGGTGCAGCTACCAATCCGTTATAGTTCCTGGCCACGTACTGTGAGCTTGTAGCGGTGACGAACGGTGCTGGGGCAGCAGCTACGAGAGGGGCTGGACCCAAAACGCTGGGCTTAGCCACAACCAGGGCGACAGAAGCAAGGAAGATCACCTGTAAATACCATGAGAATCTTTACCAGTTCTGAAAGCTTTTCTATGAATGCTTCAGGAAATGTTTTCTAACACTTACAATTTTGTACATTTTGCTGAATGTTGTTGGTTTTCCGTAGATCGGAGGATGCGAGTGATGTTTGTTGTTTGGATACATTACCTTATATACTGCTGTTGGCAGATTCACCTTGTCCGTTTCGTCATTGTTCTATTCGTCACTGGTTTAGTTGCACTGCAGCGGCCTCTGAAGGCAAGGCACGCAACGGGGGCATGTATTGCGACAATGCGTTTGCATTGACTGACATTATATGGACTATTGGTTTTGTTAAGAACCAACTTGGTATCAAATGTTCTGTAAACATCTCAAGGTTTGCATCTTGATCTTGTTAAATGATATAAAAAGGAAATTTTACGACTCGTGCTCGTACAAGCACGAGCTTACTTTCAAACGGAGTGCAAGTAATAGTACATTACATACATCGAGCGCGAATTTGAAATTGGAAGGCCCGCATACTCAGTACAAAAGACCCTCAGAAGGACCACAAGACGGGGGTTCGGGGTGGATTGCAAGGGCCGGAGAGTGTCCATTATGTTTAACAGTACTATTACTTTATTCTGTGATGAAACTGTAAGTTCCTACGGCTAGTAACTCAAAAAGTAAACATGGTATGAATAGGACACCTTACATAAAGTGTTTTTTAATTAGACCCAAATATTGTTAGGATTATCTCAAGCACCTATAGTATTATTGGTGTTAATTACTATTTGTGTTAATTTTTAAATTTCTATACGCTAGTTTTCGAGAAAAATACCTACCAAAAACAATACCGCTAAATATCGTAAAATGAACGTCTAATTAAAGTGTTTTTTAATTAGACCCAAATAGGATTGGTGTAACTGTGATAGAAAGACAGGTTTACAAAGTTTTAGAAAAATCGAAAAACACTAGTTTTTTTTGTATTATTTTCAAACAAAAAATAAATTATTCTTTGCAATCACCTGTAAAAATAATTTCCGCCGTATTATACCCGAAACCGAGCCGAAACGGCTTGCTCGCGAATTTAAAAAATAACACCAATAGAATCACAGAATACTATAGGTTCTTAAGGTAACCCTAACAATGAAAATGAAATGAAAAATTTAAAAAAATAAAGTATTTGGGTCTAATAAAAAAACAACTTATATTATGGTAATTTGCTGTCCTTTGTGGCGCAGTGGTAGTGCAGGAGTCTGCCGCCTTAAAGGTTCCAGGTTCGATACCCAGCCTTTTATCCAAGAGTGATTGGGTACTTGTTTACAGGTGTGTTTGTGTGTGTTCGGAGCTCACGATGTAGAATTTTCTTATAATCCTTGTTTTAACTTTCGAGCGGAGCGAGAAAGGTAGGTAATGTATTAGTGAAAAAAAATTTTTTTTTCTAATTCTCTCAAAAATGTGTTCCATTTCACATCCTTACGAAAGTTTGTAAGTATGGATGGATGGATGTTTGTTACTCTTTCACGTAAAAACTACTGAATGGATTTTAATGAAACTTGGCACACATATAGGTTAGGTTCTGGAATAACACATAGGCTACTTTTTACCGCGAAAAAACACTTCATTCCCACGGGAAAACGCATTTAATATTATTATTATTATTATTTTTTATTTATTGATCAAGATACATTAAATTCAAACATCTTACAATAATAAACGCTTATCTAAAACCTATTTAAGGTTTATACGAGAAGCGAATGAGATCTCAGGCTCACTGCTAATTAGATTAGTTCATTAAATGCTTAGTGCTACGATACATAAAGGGTTCCATTATTGGCCCCACAGAATACTTGCTTTATGTCAACGACATGGCAAATGTTGTAACCAAAGGTTCTGTGTATCAGTTTGCGGATGACACATGCCTAGTAGTAGCGGACAATGATATAATCAAAGCGCAAACTGATATTCAGAACAGTTTTGACATATTATGTAAATGGGCCCATGATGTCGGTCTCGTTATTAACATTCTAAAAACTAAACTTTTATTTATACATTCTGCACACAATAAAGCAGCATACACCCCGACCATCATATCGCATAGCCACTCATGCTTACACACAAATATTACAAAGTGTGCTTGTCAATCTATTGACACCCTCAATAGTCACACTTACTTAGGTCTCGTGATCGATAACAGATTCTGCTGGGGACCACATAAAGAACATGTGTGCTCAAAGCTTCGTTCAGTCATGAGCAAGTTGATGGTACTAAAGTATAAGTTACCTTACAAAATACTTAGACTTCTTTACATGGCCTTAGCGAACTCTGTTATCAGTTACGGATTGAGTAGCTATGGGAGAACATTTACAACATATATATACGATATATACCGAATACAACGTAAAATGCTTAAAATTATAGTACCTAGATACATAAAAAATAGATATAAAAATAATGATGCAGGGCTGTTTAATTACTGCAAGGTAATGAATGTATATGATAAAATTAAATTTAATCTACTAACTGAAGTAAATAACCCAGATTATCTAGAGGTAAGAAAGAGGCCAGACAACCTTAGAGCCAACAATAGTATAAAAAAATACATAGTACCTAAAACAACAAATTTTTATGGAACCAGACTTCTAAATTATCAGATACCAAGCCTTATAAATGGAAGACTTGCAAGATATGTACATGGAAAAATGTAAATACAAGAATAAACTGAAGATGTATTACTTGCTAAACCAGCCGGGATGTAAAACTTAGAACTTAAGCTTTATATCTGTATTTAAAATAGTAGTAAGACGACCCGTTAGCGCAGATAAACCCAAGAGGTTTGCGTGCTAACGATGTCCACTATATTTCTTGTAATTTAATGCATAATAAATAAATAAAAAAAAAAATTTAGTGCAGCTTTACACGCTTTTTTATCCTTTAAAAGATTAGAATGTAACTCTTTTGGTAAGCCATTAAGTACATCTGGCAGTGAATATTCCCACGTCCTCATGCCATAGACGTTAGTTGTTTTTGGTCTTTGATAAATTTATCAAATACCAATAATTGATACCAATTGGTATCTTATTATCAAGATTCCGCAATCGTTCATATCTACTGGTTTTAGTCAGAGAGACAATATTTTCATACTTATCTAGAATAATTGACATTTTTACTTTATCGAAGACCGACATAACCTTACAGTATCTAAACAGACCGAATTCGTCGTCTTTGTATCGTAGTCTTACATGTTTAGGTACTATATTTTTCAGGATGCTTATTTGGAGTTTGTATATTTTATCTAGGTACGTTTTATAGGTACGTCCATAACTAGATAGCCCGTAGCCAATAACTGAGTCTGCCAAAGCCAGATACAGCATGCGTAACGTATGGTAGGGCAGTTTATATTTTAGAACGGCTAACCTGGCGTTAATAGACCTAAGCTTGCTGACCACACTTTTGATATGGGGTCCCCAAGTGAAGTGTTTGTCTATGATGAGGCCAAGGTAGGTATGTTGGTCTACAATATGTAACTTGAAGAAGGTGACTGACTTACTGACTGACATATCAACGCACAGCGTAAACCGCTGGGTCTAGAAATTCCAAATTTGGCATGTAGGTTCCTTATGAGGTCTTACGGTGCACTATGAAAGGGTTTTACCAAAATCCACCCCTAAGCGGGTAAAATAGCGGATGAAAGTTTGTATGAAAGTTCGTCAGTTTTGAAGTTAGGATCTTCAAATTTTGTATTTAAGCTACCGCCAAAAATTTAATATTTACGTATCCCAGGGTTTTTAAAAATTCGACACCCTAAAGGGTGAAAAGAGGGATGAAGTTGAAAATCCTTTATTTTTAAAATAAAATTCACATATTTTATTATTTAGGCATTAAGTTTGTAATTTTATGCAACGTTCATCACTGTTATTGAAATTCCACCCCAAATTCAACTTCTAAAAAAGGGAAATTGGGGAAAAAGTCTAAAAACCAATATGGGTATCGTTTGTATGGTTTATTGGGTCGCTGATTACGAAAACTACAACAATTTTGAAATCCAACGTGGTGGACGTGAAATACCATCATCCCCTGGGGATTAGGTTGGGGTGCATTGGGGTGTGATAGGGTTGAAATGTCTAAAAATCAATATGGGTGTCGTTTCTATGTTTATATGAAGATAGGGATAGGGGTTAAGATGGCGTTAGGGGTAGGGATAGGGGAAGGGATAGGAATAGGGGTAGGGAGAGGGAGAGGGACAGGGAGAGAAAAAGGGAGGAGGAGAGGGAGAGGGGCAGGGACAGGGATGGTTTGACGAACGATTGGACATAGATGGTTGGACGGACGGACGGACGACAGATAGACGGAAGGGTGGATGGATGGATGGTCAGATAGATAGAATCCCGCGCGGACGAAGTCGCGGGCAACAGCTAGTATATATCATAAAAAACAAGTCTCTTAAAAATGTCCGTCCGTCGGTGTCCGATACGCTTTGGCCTAGCGGCTAAAGGAATAGTCCGATTGACACCATATTTTAAATTTAAGAGTTTTATGCAAACCCATCAAAGGATTCTGAGTGGCTTCTTGCTGGCTCTCATTTTGAGGCTAGCTGTCATACAACCAAAATAAAAAAATTGTAAAACGATCTTCCTGAAACTTAGCATGACTAAGAATCTCCATATAAGGTACTTTGCGGCAGTATCTATTGGTCTGTGGCAATGCATATATATAAGGCGTGTTACCTTACGACTAAAACGTAAAAATGTGATTTACTCATAATTTGTTTCATTGGGCTTATTTTGATGTTTTATAATTTCGATTCAGAATTGGTCATCTATTGACTGCATGTAAAGTTTGAATTTTTTTTGCAATAATCTAGTATACAGGGTGTACCAAAAACTAAAATGGCTTGCTCAGTAGACTAAACTGAACAACTTTCCCTAAAAACATGTGTTGAGAAATGAAAAAAATCTCCATGCATGAGTATCTTGCGGTAGTATCCATTGATCCGTGAAAATTAATATAAAGGTGATTCAGTACTGCCAAATTTTAAACATATGATTTTAAAGTTTAGCCAAGTTATTGGAAAAGTTTGTGTTTCCGTACTATGTGTATGGCGTTACAAATTTAGTTTGCAGTTGATACTTTTTACTTGCATACCGCGAGAAAGTAAGTGCAGTGCTGCTGTACCATTTGTTTTACTTTCGAGCGGAGCGATAAAGGTATTAGACTGGGATGAATTTCATAATTTGGCTCTCCTTCTTAGGGTCAGAATTTAAATGGGACCATATCTGACAGTCAAGTGTCTCTGGGGTTGTGAACACCACAGAATTCAAAAATCAATGTTGTCAAGCCGAAATCCTACTAGTCCGAAAAAGTCTAACAATAACCTAGGTTAAATTACTGTAAGAGGTATGCCGTCTTACTACAAAAAAGTTAGACATCTGTTGAACACTTGATTAAAAAAATCATACCAAATAACTCTGTCTATGTCATTGATGCGCAGAAGTCAAAAATGACTATAACTTGACTTCTGCGCATCAACTGACATAGCCAGTTATTTTGTGCGCATTTTTTAATCAAGTGTTCAACAGATGTCTAACTTTTTTGTAGTAAGACCCCTCTTGTTTTAAAAGTGTTCCTTAGGTCCCCCTGAACACATCTGGAAAATTCTCCGTTGATCCTAATTTATCCCGGTCGGTCGGTTTGTCGGTCTGTCCGTCACGCTTTAGCCTAGTGGCTAAACCAATAGCCCGATTTACACCATATTTTAAATTTAAGTTTTTTATGCAAATTGATCAAAGGGTTCCGAACGGTTTTTTGCTGGCTTTCATTTTAAGGGTACCTGTCATACAACAAAATGAAAGATTTAAATTTGCTGAAAGACGACTTAAACGATTTTGATGAAACTTTGCATGACCAAGCATCTCCTCTCCATGTAAGGTATCTTGAGGCAGTTTCAAATTGGTCTGTGTAATTTCGTGTAAGGGTGTTCCATCCCGTACTATCAAAACGTAATCTTGTGATTTTCTCACAATTGGTTCCATTGAGTTTTTTTTTAAGTTTCTATAATTCGAATTCTGGATTGGCATCTACCTGACTGGATATTCTATTTGATATTTTTGCAAAACTCTATTATACAGAATGTGCCAAAAACTGAAAGGGCTTGCTCAGTAGACTAAACTGAAAAACTTTCCCTGAGAACCACGTGTGGGGAAATGAAAAAAAAAAATCCATGCAAGTACCTTGCGGTGGTATCCATTGATCTGTAAAAAATTATATAAAGGATGTTCCAGTAGGTACTACCAAAATTTAATCATGTGATTTACTCGAAATCGTTCACGGTCAGTTTGTTTTAACACTTTGAATTCTAAATTGATCAGCATATTATTTCATTACAACATTTTTTTAAAATACCTAAATTTATGATTGTATTTTGATACTTTTTACTTGCCTATCGCGAGAAAGTAAGTGCAGTGCTCAGCTGCTGTACCATTTATTTATTATTTACTTTTTTGAAGTCTTTCTATGAAAATGCTAAAAGGTGATGATATCATGAAATGTTTCATAGAGTTGAGTGGGCGGAAGGATAGCTATTTTACTACCTCATGCGGTAACTTCAGCAATAACATTGTTTTTAAAGGTTACTCTAACACTTCGATGGAAATATTGCTGTAATTAATTGAGTTTTATAACTATGCTTATTTAGTGTTAAAGCCACATAAACTAAACTTTATCATGGCTCATAGTTATATTTCTTATCAATTTGGGTCTTGAAAAAGATGTGAAAAATAAAAAGAAGCTTAAAAAGGAGAACTTATCAAAAATTATTTTTGATTTTTCTAAGTTCTAAGACTTTTTTAACTGGTTTACCAGCTTTTAAACGTACTTAATACTTGCGCATATATACAGGCTGTCCCCTGTACTAACAAAAGTCTGAAGATAGGGGTCTTCAATATATTCTATCAATTCCCTTTCAAATATTTCCTAAAAGTTTCATTCACTGAAAGTTGTTCAGTTCCGTTCAAAGAGTTTTGAACCACGCTGCGCTCGGGTTTCTTTGACTGATTTTGCTTCAGTTTAAAGAACACTGTCTCTTACACCGCGTGTCGAATTGCGGCGAAAGTATCATCATCATGGGGTGCCATCTTCGAAATAAAGTTTGGAGGTCAGCAATCGGTATTCGTAAAAAAAGTAAAAAATAAATAAATAAATAAAAAAAAAAAGTACAAAAAAAAAAAAAGTAAAAAAAAAATATATACCAAAGTTCACGAAAGAGGCGGGTGTTTTGTAAATAATAATTTTTCTTGTAAGAAAACCTCGTGCAATTTAAGATGAAACATTCGTTCACGTTTTTTACCACAATACACACACAGAAAAACGTTAGTCGTTTTATATACAGAAAGCCAGAAATATTAACGTTTTTAACTCATTTTATTTGAATTTAAGGTTATGATTTTGTTTTGATAAACGACTTGATAGCAAATGATTCACGCTATTGCCAAGTGTGGCCTTAGTACAAGAAACGAGCGTGATATATGTAATTGTTGGTTAATGTAGAATATAAAAGGATTTTACTTGAATCCTTTTATACAGGATGTACCGATTTCCTTTTAACCACATGCTCGAAAAGTAGAATAAAGAACAATAAGCATGTTTAAATAATAAAAAAGTAATAAAAAAATAACAGATTTTAATTGTGTCAACCCTCACCAGACTCAAGACTATCGCACCGATTAGCGTGAGTATTTGCCACAAGTGTCGTACTAACGTAGTATTCTATCTCTTATCTCTCTTGCACGCTAGGAATGAAGTTCTTTAGTCAATGGCGGTGGGTGCGCGTTGCGATTCTTAGAATAGGGTTGGCAACTTGAACTTGTTTCATAGGAAGTATTTTAAGCCCAAGTCACACTGAGGCGGTAGCGGAAGCGTTCCGGGGCCGGTATTTTTTGTAAAGTATGAGTTCTTATGCACCCTGTCACATTGAAAGCGGTCGCGGCGCGGGGCGGTGCGGTGCGGTGCGGTCCGGGCGCGGACTTTGATTTTGTATTATTTTACAACAATTTTGCGGCTTTGCGCAGACTTTTTTAAGGTTATCAGTTTGGTTTTTTGTTTAGAGCAAAGGATTTACGTCTTTTAAATAATTACAGATAAATTGTGTCACACCGACCGCTACCGCGCCGCTGTCCCGCCGCGGTTTCCGCGCGGTACCTCTGTGTGACCGGTCCCGGAACGCTTTCGCTTCCCGCAGGTCCGGCCCCGGACCGCTTTACCGCTTATACCGCTCTGTGTGACTTGGGCTTTATTCTTATTTATTTTTTATAATTAATACGTTTTATGTACTTTATTCTACTTCACAACATGTGGTTAAAAGGAAATCGGTACTTTTCCTTACACCCTGTATATATTTGATACCACGATACCGCAGCCACCCACAGCAGCAGATTCCAGCCAATATTGAAACTTAGAATATTTTAATCGAAAAGTACCTATTAGGAGACTTTGTTAACAATGAAACAATTTTTAAAAAGGTATTAACAATAATTATATAAATATTTACATTTCATTCTTCATTCATGCATATCTACAACTAGAACTACGAGTATATACAAGTGCCATAATTTTAACTAATGCTTTGGAGTACTAAAATCTAGGAGGTTTGGTTACAGGCCTGAATGGTTTAAATGTCGTAGGCTCTGTGTCCTTAACGTTACCTATTCTAGGCCTTAATATATTTTTTTGGCTGCGAAATTGGGTCCGTAATGGAACTCTATGAACCACTAATCTTGACGGCACTTTTACTGCATGAACATGCACAGGGCGGACGACTAGTCTTTCAGGTATGAAGCTGTGGACATATTTAACCGCATGTCCGTGATGATGATGATGGTGGTGATGATGATGATGAGGAATTGGAGGTGGCGCGATATATCTTAAGGGCACTGGAACTACTTCCACCGAAGTCCTCAATTTCTGTGGCCTTCCTATAGGCAGTGGTTGTACATTTAATGGTGGTCCATATGCCTGCTGCACTTGAACGTTCGTATTTTGATTTGTCGTTGGTGCTTGAGCGAAACTATTATCCGTATTTGATGGCTGGGGCTGCTGTGGGGACAGTGGCAAAGGCGTCGTCGCTTCAGTCTCCCTCACAGTTGTCTGCACAGGCACTGTAGTAGGTTCTATCATCGACTCGTTTTTCTGTTCTGGCACGAATATAGGGTTCACAAACTGATAGGTAGGCGGCGGTGCAAAAGGATAAGGCGGTAATAGAATCGTAGCAACAGGTGCGGCTGCGTGAGCGGTAGCAATAGCTATAGCTACATTTGGATCAACTGGTACATTTTGAGTTGGGTTAACTGGAACAGGCACTGTTCTTGTGACTGGTTCAACAAACACTTGTGGTGGGGAGGCGACTGGATGGACGTGAGTCACTGGCGCTACCGGTTGAACTGGGAATACTGGCTGCGGCAGTACCGGAGCGGCGACCAGGCGGTTGAAGGTCCTTTCGAAGTACTGTGAGCTGTGTGCCGCGACCACAGGTGCTGCGATCGGAGCTGCTACAGCTTCACGGGCAGAGAAGTGTCCCATTCCAGAGCCATGTGCTAGCTTGCAGGCTGCTAGCACGACAGTTACCTGAAAACAAAGAAATTAATCAGACTACTTTTTATGTGATTCGCAAAAGCTTTTCTTCTAGATCTCAAACTGTGTCAATTTCTTCCTACAAATTTATTAAATGGTCATAGAAAAGTTAATAATACCATCAGCATCATGATGTTGGTGTCCCGTCACATGAGGTTTAAAATACAATGCGGGCATTAGAATATGGCGCCCTCGCTTTTATAGAGGTATAGGTGTAAGAAATTTTGCATCGTAATGTGGCAACGTGGCGGGCGAAGCAGAATACCTAATGGTTCAATGGGTAAGGACAACGGACCTTGATGGCTACAAAAATCGTATTGAAATGACGGCCAAGGAATAGTAATGCACTTACTGGGTTATTTGGAAAGTGTCAATTCAGGGCGGCAATTACAGTTCGGCAATAGTTCACTTGCCAAATAGCCAAATTAGTTAGGTGTAATATTTTGTTCTCTGTAGTAATTTTTTAATCCCTAAAGCCCTGTGCTAAAACACAACCAATTTACTTATTTAATCAGCGCGATGAGTAAACAATTTAGTGAATAAACTTTTGAAACCAATAAATAAAGAGTGTTTCCTTTTGTTGTTAGTCTCTGTTTGTCTATTTTTTTTGTCGATCTTCGAATAACTCCTTCCAACATCCTGTAAGATTAAAATAAGACATTACGACGACGAGTGACGATGATGATGAGTATATATTAAAACTGACCTATGTGTGTATCAACCTTGTACATTCAAACATATTTAAAAGAGCGCGTGGGTTTTTATTGTCGCTTCTTTTTTTTCCCACAATGGCGCCACATTGTTTGTGAAGCGATGTAGTTTAGCTGACGTCATTAAGAGATTTTAATATCCAACAATGAATAAACGATTTTGATTTGATTTGATTTGATTTGATTTGATTTGATATGAAACAATCTCACCACTTGTTGCCAAATTGGTTGCCAAGACAACATTGGCTCGTGCATAACGCTTTAACTGTGAAAAAATTTACAAATCCTGTAATGCCTAACTCTACAAAACTGAACTCTATAAAACCTCATTATGTATGACTGTTGGCCGTTTCTCTGCCGTCGCATAGACAGACACATGGGCTTAATTGCGATATTTCCATGAAACGGCCAAGCCATACTTAAAGATTTGAAACGGCCAAGCCATACAAAGCCAAGCCTGCATACAAAATTTCTTTCTAGGACTACAGGAAGTATCCAAAGGGTTTTGATGATCATAAGTGAGTGACAAAATTATCAATTTTTGGGTATTAATAAAATCTTAATTATAACAGCTAAGTTCAAAGTTCAAAGTTCTTTATTTGTTTGAATACAGGTAAAAACCATAAGGTCTTATAAAACATATAACAGCACACTGTATTCCACCTTGTAAAGTATACAAATATTCTACTTATTCTAAATAATTTAAATAAAATAAGTATATTTTTAATATTAGGTAAAAATAAATTATATTATACAATTTAATAAGTTAAGACATTAAAATATTATTGGTTGTGAATTCTTGTAAACTATAAATACATTTTTCTAGCAAATTTTTTTTCAGTTTAATTTTGAATTCGTTATAACTTAATATTCTAATTTCCTTTGGTATTTTATTATAGATAGATGGAGCCATACATATTACACTTTTACTCATTAGAGCTGTGTGTGCCGGCGGTAGGTCATTGTCACGTCCATTACGTTTAACTATTTCAGATAATCTAGGAAACAACTTAGGATTGGCAAACAAATAAGGCACTTTCCAAAATATATAAAGATGGACAAGTTAATATATTATACCGTTTGAAATATGGTTTACAGCTTTCATCATATGGAATACCAAACATTGAACATATGCAAGCTCTCGGAAAACTAGCTCTCTATTAGTTGAATTCCCCCAGAAATCACCCCGTATCTTAAGTAAGACCCAACAATGCCGTGGTACGCTGTAAGCAGTGCTTCTACATAGTGACTGGTGCAAGCTTCCGCAAGGCATATGCAGAGGAACTAAGTTTTTTACATAAAACTCGGTAGGTTTAAAAACAAAACTCGGTAGGTTTAAAAAGTTGCTAAGATCATTCTAATCTTCAAATTTGCACTCTCTTAATATTATCTAGTTCTAAGTTATGAGGGTTCGAAAATACCACGAAACCTTACAAGGTAAGTAGTGCCTTGTTGGCGTGGGCACTACCTAGTTACAGTACAGTACAGATTAATTTATTTGGTCACATTAGTATATTCACCGCAGCCCACCAACAGATGGCGATGTAGGGTTTCTGAAAAGTGCTTTTTTTCAAGAAAATGTTTTAGAGGATCTGATTACACACATGCTTATGTATAATGGGTGTAAGGTACAGCCTTTCGAATGATAGGCCGATTTTTTTTTTCCAGAATGTTTTATACGCTGCTTTCAGTATTAGGTGCCTCCCTTACACCTTGTATAAATATGCTAGCTTTTACTCGTTGCTTCGCTCGCGTTTTATAGTCTTTGTATCACTAATATCACTATGTATGTATTAGTACAGTGCTTGATCTATCTTACTTCTTAATTTCATAGAAATCGGTTCAGCCGATTAGGCGTGATAGTGAAACAAACATCCATATTTTCGCATTTATACTATAATAGTGAGACAAATATTGGTCGTTTAATAGTCAAGGATAATAGGGATTTATAAAAGAAAAACAAATTTTCATTTATTTTTAGGTATTTAAGCAAAATTGAGCGGCTAAATATGTAGGTATACATTTTTAAGATATTTTCGTCGGAAAATTTAAAATAGTCTTTTTTACTCGTTGTCGCTTGATCTAGTATTTAGTTTTGGACGCAGGTATTTAGTACACTGGGCTTGGTTGAAGTTATGAATATACCCGTATAATCTGAAACTCGTTTCTGACCATGAAACGGAAGTATTTTGAACTTTTTCGAAATACAAAAAAAATACTCCCCAACAATAACTTCCCAACTTCGTGATAGTGCGTTAAGAAATTGGGAAGTCAAAATTTCTTTAGGTTCATGGTCTGTATTTCAGTATTTTGTCATCTTGGGTTTGAATAAATTCGTGTTGAACCTCATAAATGTAACCTAACCTTATAAGTTCAACGATTTTATGAAATTCGCAAAATTGACTTTGCCTACCCCGACGAGAAATTGGCGTGATGTTATGTATGAATGTATGTAATCATGTAACTTCCTACTTCCTTCTTTCTAATTCAAGGAGTGTTTAACCCACGTTATTTTTTAATGAACCGTTCAGCAGATTTTTTATATTTAATAATGTTTAAGAACAAAAGAACTTGTATTAAAACCCAAAACAAGGCACTGAAATGTTTTAAGAAATATTTAAACCCTGTATTATTCTGCCTTCTGCCAATGACACACAATTTCGGCGTAGTCGTACTAGGTCTCAAGAGTATGATTGTATAGTACCTGAAATTAAATTCTTACCCCGTTTCACGCGACCTTCGAAAACAGAGCGACCTCTGTAAAGAGGTTAGGATGTTAAACCCCGAATATCTTTGACTTGACATAGACTACGTAATAAGAGACTCGTGCGGCGAGGATTTCGATATAACTAACTATAGCATTTTTGGAAGCAATAATGTCCATTTTTAGGACAGCAAAACTAAATTTGTTTGCAAAGGATTTTTTGCAGATTTCTAAAACTGTGTAACTTAGAAAGATCGTTTTATTTTTGCTGTAATATTTACATAAATTTCTATCGACTGTAATTAATTATTAGTGATGGACCGAATGTGGTTTGAACCGAATACGAACTTCGGCAGAATATTCGGTTAAAATAATCGGTTTAATTTCGCCGCGCATTCTCGAGAACTACATGTCGTGACTTGACTGTTATTTGTGATTTATAAAACTGAGATTGAAAAAAAAGCACTTTCATAATTCTTAACTCTTCTCTGTTTAGTTTGTACCTAAACTAAAAAGTTGACATCCGTTAGAAATTCTTTTTTAATTTTATTCTTATTTTTATGTTTTTTCATATGTCTGTTTAATTAGGCAAAGATTTTTCTTTACTTCAATTAAGAAGAACTAATTTAATTTTTAATCACATTGCAAGTTAAGGTTTGTATGTTCCTAACCAAAAATAAATGACCCGAATTTTATTTTACGGTACGAGTAATGTTATGAATAGCTATCATGAACAAATTCGTCCATGTAGATATGATTTCTATGAATTTCAGTCAAAATAGTGCAAGTAGGTATTATACTTAAATAATCATTTTATTTTAACACTTCCTGTGGTCGGATACTTATACTTTTTTCTTGCACCGAATGTTCGGCATTTAAACCGAATTTCGGCCGAATGTCGAAATTCGGCTCAAGCTGCCAAAATTCGGTCAAACCGAATGTAAAACGAATTTCGGCCCATCCCTATTAATTATACAATAATAAATGTCCAATAATAATAATATTTTTTTATTAATTCTTTCATGTGCATTTAAGTTGGGCAACAAGATTCTAAAACTGTTTTAAATTTCAAGTCAATAGCATGAATGGTTGCTGAGATATGCAGGTGTGACAGACAGACGGAGAGACAAAGTCGCACCATAAGGGTTCCTTTTTTTACCATTTTGGTATCGGAACCTTAAAAAAGCAAGGGGGCGGAAGGTTAGCTCACTTATCCTTGCTTAATTTCTAGAGGATTTAGAACTCGTACGTAGACGACTTTGTCTTAAGCTATAGTTATTTATAAGGTAATAAATAAGATAAATATATCAAGACTAATAAAAAGGGGGAAATAAAAGATTTCGAGGTCAGTATCAGCCTGAATATTACTGAAGACTATACAATTTATTGATAAAACACGTAAACGTGTCTCTTAGTAGTAGTGGTGTGAAACAGTACATACGTGTTTTTTAGGGTTCCGTATTGTAGTTTCGTTATGTCCGTCTGTTTGTCCGTCTGTTCACGGTTTAGCTCCCTTAGTACTAGAAAGCTGAAATTTTGTACGGATATGCATTTTATCCACGCCGACAGTGGTAGAATAAAATTATAAAAAAAAAAAATGTTTTGGGTGTCTCCCCTACAAGCAAATTAGTGATTTTCTTTTCTCATCTACCCCATAGTGTGGGGTGTTGTTGAATAGATCTTTCAAAAATAATATAAGTTTGCAACAAACATTTTTCGATTTAGAAATTCGTTTGTGAAATATTAAGCTTGAAAGCGCAATTTTTTGTTGGAGTCGAGTGTACCCCCCGACCTGCCGGCTAAACGGTTGTTATTGGAAATGTGAAAAAAATTCACAGTGGTAGCACATATGATGAAATTAAAAGGAAAACTATCACAGTTAAGTAGGCTTCACAGGTTAGTGAGCTATAGCCGAAAAACTTAAAATAATAAAAATAGCAATATAGCAATAATGGCGCTACGACCTCGCTGAGCATAAAAAGTTTATGTTATAAAAGTTATGAAATACTGACTCAACACGCACAACCCGATACGCACTTGGCTGTTTTTTTTTTATTCAGGCTAGCGCCGACCTCAAAATCTTTTATTTTTTCCTTCTTTTTCTTGAAGTTGGTTTATTTTTTTAATATTTTTATTTCTGCATGTTTTTAATTTGAGTTGCAATTCGAACTACTTCTAAGTAAAACTTTTTTCGCTCCCATACTTAATTATGTCTTTGTCCTTTTTACTGAACCGACTTTAATATTCTATTGAACCATTTTGATAAAAATTGCACTTTACCCTAAGTTAAATAATACCTAGTTCAACCTTAAGGATAATTATTGCAAGTTTAACTGAACCATTTTAATTAACTGCTGAACCGATTTTCATATAACTTGCACTGCGTACCTCATGTTTAGTTTAACTGTAAAAGACTTATTTAAAAGTACGTACACTTATGGAATTTGGTGCATTTGTTTAGATAGAGTAACATAACATACATAAAATTATGTATTTTTGGCAATATTTCATCTATATCTATATATATAAAAGAAGAAGGTGACTGACTGACTGACTGACTGACTGACTGACATATCAACGCACAGCCCAAACCGCTGGGTCTAGAGATTCTAAATTTGGCATGTAGGTTTCTTATGAGGCTTAAGGCTGCACTAAGAAAGGGTTTTACAAAATTCCACCCCTAAGGGGGTAAAATAGGGGATGAAAGTTTGTATGAAAGTCCGTCAGTTTTGAAGTTAGGATCTTCAAAATTTGTATTTAGGCTGACGACTAAAAATTAATATTTACGTGTCTCAGGGTTTTTGAAAATTCGACACCCTCAAGGGTGAAAAGGGGGATGAATTTGAAAATCCTTCATTTTCGAAGTAAAATCCACATTATTTATTATTTAGGCATTAATGATGTTATTCTATGCAACGTTCATCACTGTTATTGAAATTCCACCCCAAATTCAACCCCTAAAAAAGGGAAATGGGGTGAAAAAGTCTAAAAACCAATATGGGTATCGTTTGTATGGTTATCGGGTCGCTGATTACGAAAACTACAACAATTTTGAAATCCAACGTTGTGGACGTTAAATACCATCATTCTCTTGGGATGGGGTTGGGGTGCGATAGGGTTGAAATGTGAATATGGGTGTCGTTTGTATGGTTTATCGGGTCGCTGATTACGAAAACTACAACAATTTTGACATCCAACGTGGTGGACGTGAAATACCATCATCCCCCTGGGGATGGAGTTGGGGTGCGATAGGTTTGAAATGTCTAAAAATCAATATGGGTGTCGTTTTTATGTTAGGGATAGCGGTTAAATTGGCGTTAGGGGTAGGGATAGGGACAGGGATAGGGACAGGTAGAGGTAGAGGTAGAGGTAGAGGTAGAGGTAGAGAGGTGGGGAGGTGGGGAGGTGGGGAGGTGGAGAGGTGGAGAGGTGGAGAGGTGGAGAGGTGGAGAGGTGGAGAGGTGGAGAGGTGGAGAGGTGGAGAGGTGGAGAGGTGGAGAGGTGGAGAGGTGGAGAGGTGGAGAGGTGGAGAGGTGGAGAGGTGGAGAGGTGGAGAGGTGGAGAGGTGGAGAGGTGGAGAGGTGGAGAGGTGGAGAGGTGGAGAGGTGGAGAGGTGGAGAGGTGGAGAGGTGGAGAGGTGGAGAGGTGGAGAGGTGGAGAGGTGGAGAGGTGGAGAGGTGGAGAGGTGGAGAGGTGGAGAGGTGGAGAGGTGGAGAGGTGGAGAGGTGGAGAGGTGGAGAGGTGGAGAGGTGGAGAGGTAGAGAGGTAGAGACGTAGAGAGGTAGAGAGTTAGAGGGAGAGGGAGAAGGAGGGGAATGGGGAGAGGGAGGGATAGGGGAAGAGGGAGAAGGAGGCGTAGGGGGAGAGGGAGAAGGAGGCGAAGTAGGAGAGGAAGGGAGAGAGGGAGGGGGAGCATTAATGTCACTTGGAACAAGGAACCCTTATGGTTTCGTCATGTAGGGGAGGGACCCCTAAAAAAATGTTTTTGTCTACCCCATCGTGTTTTGTCTACTCCATCGTGTGGGGTGCCGTTAGATAGGTCTTTTAAAATAATATTTGTTTGTTAATATCATTTTTTAATTTAGGGACCCGTATGCGAAATATTTAGCTTGACTGCACAATTTTTTGTTAGAGTCAAGTGCCCCTGCCAGCCAAACGGTTATTACTGGAAATGTGACAAAAATCAAGGTAGAAGTATATAATATGATGAAATAAAAAGGTAAACTATCACAGCTGAGAAGGCTTCATAGGATAATGAGCCATAAAAATAGAAATACTAAAAATAACTGAAAATAATAAAAATAGCAATAGCAATCAAGCGCTAGGACCTCGCTGAGAATGGGATGTAAAAAGTTTATGAAAAACTGAATCAAAATCTGCTTTACGTCTTAAAATCCTAAAAAAACTACGGAACCCTACACTGCGCGTGGCCCGACACGTACTTTCTCGGTTTTTAAATTTTCAAACAAAGTATAAATTCTCTACAAATAAATTATTTCAATTTCATCTTAACTTCAGACTCAAGTCATTGCTCACCATCGGTCGTAAACAACACCAACGCCTGCTATATAAAATTAATAGATTTTAAAAGAAAATCTGTAGTGCAGTTTGAGTCAGGCACTTTAATTTATTTCAAAACTAAATCTGCACTTGAAACCGAAATTGGATGCGTATTGAAGAAGGTCAGGATGTCATTCTAATAACCTTGTAGGGATATTGGTTTATTTATTTTATTCTGATTACTTAATGCACTCCTCACTCCTGGAAGATATTTGCATATTTTCTACATTCTCTTCATCTTTCTATTCGGCAAAGAACTTAATATAACATTAGCATCA
Source organism: Athrips mouffetella (assembly GCA_947532105.1). Taxonomy (NCBI): domain Eukaryota; kingdom Metazoa; phylum Arthropoda; class Insecta; order Lepidoptera; family Gelechiidae; genus Athrips; species Athrips mouffetella. The sequence goes on from OX383971.1 coordinate 14,206,679, forward strand.
CAAAGTTTTTGTGATTTGTAAGTTTGTGTCAAAACAATGACAACGGCAACGCTAGTACATTCTGCTAATGAATAAAGCCAAGTATTTCTTGGCATACCGTCACGTAGCACTTGCCCAAAAGTAACTATAACATTGAAATGGCTTCTTCAAGCAAAGTACTAAGTCATCATCATCATGCCACCCCATAACGTCCACTACAGGACAGGGAGCTTCCTCCACAATTCCAGCTCTTGCTAGAAGAATGTAGTCTAGGCAACGAAGCGGATCGTTGTATGAAGACCCCTGCATTAAATCCTCAGTCGATGAAACTCTTACACTACATGAGACAAACGTTCTAAAAGAAAATCCAAAAAAAGATCGGTACTTTTAATTTTCCATACAAAAATTACAAAAAATGTATGAAATATATTTTTTTGGATATTTTGAATTTACATTTAATTCATGATTCTTTATCATCCTGTCAAATAAAACCTGCCTGAGAAATTTAAGTTGGGGTCAACTGCTTCGTTGCCTACACTAAAGTACCTTAGTCACCACGCTTGTTAGAGTTACGGCTGGCACCATGGACCGCGGTGGTCGGTGACCGCAGTATGTAAGATGGTACACACGGCCGCACATCAGTAGAAACACTTTTGGACCTTATGGCGTGGTAATAGAGTTGAAAAAGTTTCTACTGACAAGCGGTTGACCGTACGATACACGGAAGGATGCTGCTGTCCATCTTCCGGTTAATAAACCCTTAGTCGCCTCTTACGACACCCACAGGTAGAGGTGGGTCGGTACTATTCTTGGCCGGTACCACACGGAACTGAAGTACTAAGTAAGGTGAAGTAAGCAGAAAATCTTTCTTGTCAAAATGTTTATAGTTTAGTTTGTTTTAGTTCTCAGAGTTTTCTCACAACTCGCATTTCTTCATTTAGTGACTCCCTGAACCCAACTATTCCGTAGTATCTCAATAACTGACTGCAATATACTCGTACGCCTTTAATTTTTTTAGCACCCCGGGTATTTTAACAGTTGGTTCTGTCCATCGCTACGCTCGTGATTCATCTCTGGCCCTCGCTTGAAATCCATCTTTTATTTACTAATTGCATAATATAGTATTATTATATATATGACTAGCTGGTGCCCGCGACTTCGTCTGCGCAGGTTTATTAATTGTAGCCTATGTGTTATTCTGATGTACTCGTATAAGGTATATTATTGTAAAGTTTCATTAAAATCCATTCAGTAGTTTTTACGTGAAACAGTAACAAACATCCATTCATCTATCCATCCATACTTACAAACTTTCGCGTTTATAATATTACTAGGATAGGATGTAAATAAAAATTTATGCTTTTCTTATCTTATTTTATCTGTGCTATAAGACGTTGCTTCGTATCAAATTTCAAGATTCTGAGTTCACGGGACTAAACTACCCTGTAGGTTTTGATTGCCTTGCGAGTGTCGAAAAACTCGATAATTTGCAGCATAAACGGCTGTATCTTTTAATTGCGTTGGCTAGAAGTTTGATTATTTCACAGCTCCAAGGGACAGTAGACGTGAGTATTTGATGTGAATTTCGGCTTGATACTTCCACGCGTTCTTGAGAAAAAGGGTCTTGACAGAGAGAGAGAGACAGACAGACGGACGGACAACAAAGTGATCCTATAAGAGTTCAGTTTTTTCTTTTGAGGTACGAAGCCCTAAAAACGTAGTTGATAAACGACATAGAAAATTGCTTATTCAAAATTTCAGTTTGTATTTCGTTACCATTCGTATGGCATTACACGCTTTTTGTAGAAAATACTTTTTACTCTCGCATCTGCTATACAATTTATTTTAACTTTCTGTGCATTGCAAACTGATGTCATAGTTTTTAAAGCTCTTTGTTTTAAGTAGATAGTAAAACAATTTGTTTGTCTCGATAAAAAATATTTTATTTTTAGTATCACATTTTAGGTTCCGTATGCGTTAGAGTAATAGTATCCATTCAGAGAGCTACGATTGGGGCAGTGGGGGCAGCGACATATGGGGCAGATACGTAGGGGGCGGCGGCAGACACGTAGGGGGCGGCGGCAGCCACGTAGGGGGAGGCGACATATGCAGCGGGAGCGGCGACGTATGCAGCGAGACCGTTGTTGATGCGGTGGTAGTACTGAGAGCTACTGGCGGTGACGATTGGGGCGGGGGCGACGTACGCTGCGGGGGCAGCTGCTACCAGGGGCGAAGCGACTGCAACAGTGGGTTTGGCAGCGGCCAAAGCCACTAGCGCAGAAAGGATGACCAGCTGAAATTATTAAAGCTTTTATTAGAATCATTTTTTTTTGTAGAGATCCATCACAAGATCTCAAAAAGTCGTCAGGAATTTGAAGCTAAAGAAAGCAGAGAATACATTCATCTTCTGGTCCATTTTTACTGTTTTTTAGCTTGTAGACCCGAAACAAATAAATACGTATTAATTGAAATTTCACGGAAAATTACTGGCACTGAATTCATAGGCAGTTAACAGACACAAGTACTTAGATTTCAAATGCCGACTGAATCAAGTAATTTCAGTGGCAATTAACTGCCGCCAAAGCAAAATTTATTTCACATTTAAACCGATACTTGAGACAATGGAAAACAACTTAATTGAAAAGGTTTCCAAAATATACTTACAATCTTCATCATTGTAATGGGTTTGGATTGTTCTGTTGCTGTCACAGGACTATACTTTGTAGATAATTGTACTGGAGGTTTTATAGTAGGCGAATGAAGTCGTGGCGCAATGCTGGGGCACCGTTGAGACGACTCTGGCATTGGAGGATGCGTGAGCAGAATCGAGGAAAGTTCTTATTTGTTTGTGAATTTATTCAGATTATTTTATTGAACTATTTGGCAATCTACCTACACGCACACGCGTTTACTTCAACCTTGTCACTATAATCATCGTATCGTGTGGATTGTAAAAACGATGACTGAGCCACAATCCCTGGTATCAGAATTGTTAAGCCGCCAAAGGCTTCTAACATGGCTCATTAACGACTTTTTCCGTTGACAGTACGTGCCTTCCAAAGCACGGAATCGCCTTACTTGTCAGACTTTCCTGCAATGTATGAATGAATAACTCTTTATTGCACACATCCAGGAATAAAAATTACGGTTTTACAATAAGTGGGCAAAAGGCGGTCTTATCACTAAAAGTGATTTCTTCCAGACAACCTTTTGAGGAAATCAGCAGCGACGAAAGACTGTAGTGTAGTGCACCAATATACAGTTACATATATATAATGTAGGTACCAAACTAGATACGTCTCACTAAGTCTTTTTTGTTTGTCAGTGTCCCCACCGGGAATCGAACCTAGAACTTCCAGATTGATAGCCGATCGTTGTATCCACTAGACCACGACAGTTCGAAAAAGTAAAGATACAAAGCGGAGACATGCCCTATCTTGTCTCGTGGGGGTCATTAAAAGAGACTAAGGTCACCAACCACTGCGGCCCATTCTGCCAGCCGTAGCGCTTACAAGCGTGATAAATAAATGTGGTACATCCCTCTCAAAACATACCACGTATTTAGCTGCTAAATTCCGAGGGGGTTCCCTTTCCCGGCAGACAGGCAGCGGGGCCACGGTCACCTTATGTTAATCACCTCCCGCTGCCCTTAGGATCTTATGTCTAGGAGTCGTATGTGCATCCTGAAACGGAATATGCACGAAACTGCACTTTTTTCTCGTTTTCATCAAAACATCTTGTGATAAGTGATAACGTCAACTGTAGGACAAGTAGCTTTCTCCAAGATTCCAGCGGAGGCGTGTGGTAAAATTTGGAGAGGGAAGTACCAAAGTCACCACGCTTGTTGATGACTACAGTATGTAAGATGGTACGATACGAAGAAGGACGTTGCTGCCCATACCACAGAATATATAATAGTAAACACACACACACACACACACACGCGCGCTCATATTTACACACATGCAAAGATACATCCGTACAAACACATTACTTCTTTTACTGAATTTGTTTATTTTTTTATTATATTAACATAACTTCTGTTTATGATTCTTTTCTTACGTACGTACTTGCGCAATAGAAGGTGAAAGCCCAGGAAATATCTTGTCTGTTCCAGTGACTGTAGGGTGAGAGCCTGGTGCTCTGTGACACAGGTTTATCCTAGTATGGACACCAGACTCTCACAAAGGAAACTTGTATTATCTTAATATTTTCCTTATTTTAAGTAACCATGTACCTTGAACACAAGTTTCGTTTGTGAGAGAGAAAAATAAAGTAATTTATTTGTTTAATTTAAACATCCTGTGGTTCATATAAGCTCCAGTCACCTCTTACGACACACACGGGTAGAGATGGGTTGCTACCATGTTGGTACTATTTCTTTACCAGCACCACACGGGCCTTTCTCGTTATAGTTGTTCCAATATCCTAATACTCTACTACTAAACTAGCAATATTTGTATATATATATATACAAATATTGCTAGTTAGCATATCTAGTTGGGGTGGAGCTCCAAAAACCACCTTAAAACGTCTTGAAGTCGCCCAGCGCGCAATTCTCAAAGTCAGTACCTGTAAGCTTTTTTTGTTTCCCACAACAAAACTTTACCAACTTTGTGAAGTTCTTACGGTGAGACAGTTATTCATTTTAAGCATAACACTACAGCAACATAAACTTTTGACCTATAATCCAGCTATAACTATGAAACGCAGGGCATATGATGTTTGTCAGAATAACAAAGCTTTCAGAACAAAGTTTGCACAACGTTTCTTCTGCTTTAGGGGACCATATATTTACAACAAAATTAATAAAATTCTAAACATATATAGCCTCAATAGTTATGAATGCAAAAATAAAGTAGTCAAATGGCTTTTATCGCTAAACTATGATGCCACGGAAGACCTTCTTAAAATCTTGTCTTAAATTTTAGTAATTTTTATTATCCCACTTAATTTCTTTTTAGTATACCTAGTCTTTCTTTTACTCTATCTTTTACACACCCTCTCACACACATGCATTCATTCTCACAATTACACAAAGAGAGGATCTTAAAGCATCCATTTTGTATGTTTTTGTATGTTTTTAGTTTTAGTTTTAAAATAATTCTATACAGTTTTGTAACAGTTTTTCTTATATTTTTGTGAAAAAAATAACAACCAGTCAGATTCGAGGAGAGGCACTGAATGCTGAAACACAGGTTTTTACCTAGTTCGGCAGCAGATAGCTCAATGTTTACCCTTTACATATAAGCTTATGCTTTGTATAAATAAGATCAATTTGTTACCAATTTATGAAATAAACCATTATCTTATCTGATCTTATCTTATATATATATTTGTAATCGGTCTCGAAAACGGCTGTAACGATTTCAATGAAGTTTATCATACACAAGGTTGCAGAGGCGAAAAATCGATATAGCTCTTATGTCTGGGAAAATTAGTTTTTCCTGTATTTTAACTATTTTTCAATATGCCGCGTTTTACACTAAAATCTACAACGCCATCTGTTGGCGGGTAGAATAGCTTGCTCACCCGATGATATTTTAATGTTGAGGCGGCTAATATAGAGCGAAGCTCGGTCGCCCAGGTACAAGAAAAAAAACCTTATTTTACTAATAAGCAAATATTAGTCTAGAGAGGTCTGTGTACGAAGTATCACCTTTATTTGACTTTACGAAATTGTTGGAACTGTCTTTAGTAGACTGAGTACCTTTAGTGTCTTTAATAGACTTACTTGTTAAATATAGAATTTCTAAGATATTGAAATAATCATCGCATGAGCTGAGAAGTTTTACTGAACTACATTCAATATTCACACATACTATAATTTCCAATTAAGTACGTGCGGTTTTAATTAAAAAGGAATCTAAAGTAAACGGCCATCATTATCAACACAATACTAAAATTAAAATTATTGTTGGTTTCCTGTTAAACACTGGGCGCTTACAACAATTTAAAGCTTTTGCAGTGCAGTACGTCGGTAGAGCGGATCTCTGATTTCAGGCGTTTGTAGTGTTGCTGTTTATTAAGCTTATAATGGTTTTGTTTCTACGTGCTAGTTGCTGTGCGTATGGATGTGGGCAAACTACTTGAACAAAGACCTTGGCTGCGCAGAGTCGATTTTACATACAAATTGACGTGCGCAAAGCTTCCCCACCACGCGATTATTGTGTAAGTTGTTTGCCCCGCGTATACCTATAGGTATAGATTATTATGGCCACTTTGAATCTGTGGCACCTACATGGACAATGCTTACCTTCTTTTGATGCTGGCTGCACTATTTCATAAAGGTTAAAAATATTTCTTAAAGTTATTAATATATCGCCTTCTCTAGCATTGAAAATATCCCGTTTGCTGGAAACAAAATCCATCTACTATAGATTGTATGGCAAAACGGAAGTAATTTGTGTATGCGAGCTGTGTTTTTTTTTTTCAGATCGATAGATTATAAGCACTATCCACACCTTCCGAGATTTTCCGATATTCTGAGAATCGGAAGGTGTGGATCATGCTATATTTGTATCTGGAATCGCTCTAAATTAACCCTTTTAATTTATTTATTATGCTGTCAAAAGTTTTGAAACGACGCGTTTCTATAAATATTTGTTTTATTTTACTTTTTATTTCACTTTTTTAGGAAAACTTACAGCGAAAAAATGTACTTAAGTTAATGCAAAAAGAGTGGCTTGAAACGACGCCATTTACAAGTTTTCGCCTATAGTACCTATTGATTACTTACTTTTTTATTGATTGTCTATATATTGACTTGCTACTTGAATCTAACTAAAAATAAACTTCTTTATTTAAATAGAGAAGTTAACTTCAATAACACGATATTTAAATAAATAACTTTTCAGAAAAAAATTGTAAGTAACCACGAAAAATTGACGAGAAATTGACTGTTTAGGACAGGACACTGAGAGGAGGCAAAGCTCCTAAACCATCCTAGGCATTTTCGCAGAACGTTCGTGCGGGAGTTATATCGATTGATATTGAGGTCTCCTAACGCCAGGCATTTGCTAGTATATGATTCGTAAATAAAGTGTCTTTAAAACATAATTAAGTATCATATACAAAAACCAACTAGCTATTAACGTTTAATGTTTTTTAAAACCATATTTTACTAAAGTATAACTCGAAAACTGTTAGTAGTTAACTTACATTTACCTGCATGAAAATTTCTCTTACACACGAATCTATTGTATTTCAAGGCCAAGTAAGTGTGATTATTTTAAAGACACCACAATAGACTTGAACATACTAAGGGCTAATTTCATGAATTATGTGGCTTCTGGATGATTAGGCAATCAAAATAAACGTACATGCTTTGTCTGACAAACAAAATGTTCCTCAGGACAATAAAGACTGAAAAACAATGTTGACTTTGTATTGTACAGACAAAGGTGGATTCGATAAACTATTATGTGATCACTTACGTGGTATGTGGAACCTTCCCCTAGCTGATACGTGCATATCTACATGCTACTTATAACTAAAATGCGGTAGTAATACAGTTAAGTTCACTAAAATAATCCAGCTATGATCCATTTTCTTCGATTATTTTATTCCAACGCTTACCAATACATTTTTCAGCTAAATCTGCTAAGTTTGTAAAACAATGTTATTCTTTCTGTCAAAATATACTCTAGTTTTAGTGTAATGGCTGCAAAATGTGTTGGAATAAACGAAAAAAATTGATGAGTTTGACTGTAGACAGCGAAATATAATGGGTTTTTTAAATTGTGATAAAGATTTCATAGGCTTATTCTGGAGACTAACATTTAACAACTTTTCTACGACTTTTGGGAGTTCGCAAAAAAAAGTGACTTGGTTGAAGTAAATTTTTTTGGCTGATATTTTTTTATTTAGAGTACCTATATTTTTTGCGAATTCCCAGAAGTCGTAGAAAAAAAGTTGTTGCATTTAGCCCTTAGAATATGCCCTTACTTATAAGGGCTTAGCTTATCTTAGCTTTACACACATTTTTGAAAGCCCTGTATATTTTTACGTGACTATCAAAAAACCTAATAAACAATGTAAGTACGAGTACACGTGTAACCCAAAAGAAAGAATCTCGTGCCCAAGAAGCCTCTTTCAGTTTTCATTGAAAATAAGTAATTATTACACCCATAAAAAAGTAGGCCACCGTTACAATTTATATTATTAAAAAATATTTATAAAGGGAAAACAGGCAACATAGTTTTGACCTTGTTTTACTTTGGCTTCAAGAAAGCTTGAACAAATATAAAACAATTAAAATGGTAATGGAAGTAACTGTAAATAAATCTTTTGTCTGCCAACATTTTATCCTACGTAGAGACGATTTTTAAGCACATTGAAATGTACCACGGTCACACGTAAGTGGAAACATTTAGAACTTGGGCAAGTGTTTGGTTTCGGATGTTTATAGCGTAGAACTAGTTCAGTTTCCTTGCTGCTGTAGTACATGAATGGGCACGATCAAAACTTTTTGATTTGTCTAAATAAAATTTCGAGGTGGCCGATGTTTTTAATGAGGAGTGTATCCAATGTATCTATTCTAGAATAGTGACAGAAGCCTTACATAATCGGCGTTCTTGGGGAGTGCTGGCGTCAGCCCTGCAATTGACACTTGCAATTGTCACCTGCGGAGTACTGCGGACCCTACCCCCCTTTTGCCTCTGTAGGGTGAACATGTTATCATGCTAAATAGATTTTCCGTCCGTCCGTAAATAACGTCCAAGACCAACTGAAAATTCCACATCAATATTGTCTTAAATTATCTATTAATTTGTGATTATTTAACAGGAACTTATTTATTTATTTGGAACTAATTTAGAAGGCAAGACTCCGGCAATATTGATAGCAAAAATCATAATTATACAGATCCTCGTACAGGGTCGAAACTGGTCGGCCCCATGCCGTCAATATTAAACGTGAGTTGATCCGTGTTGTAAATGTATAATTATGTGTAACCCTCACGAGTCATTTAGTGATAAAATAACAAAAAGCTTTGGCAATAAGTGCTTACAAAACTAGTGCCAAGAAAAATAAACTCTATTTAATCCATAAAAACTACTATGATATGGTTATAATACACCGGACACCTTGTTTAGTTTCTGGACCGGACTATCGAATATTACACAACTCTGAAAATGACAACACGTAATAGAGAACAACATGTTATTCGCTCATTCTAAATCGGCTTTGAAGTGCTATTTGCACGCACAGTATCTTTATCTATGCGAACTGGAAAGACTTAGAAACAAAGCTGCCGTTATTCATAATCTAAGCTTAGAAATGAAGATAGCGCACAGCGATAGCGAATGTCATAAAATGTATGGGATTATACAGCGTGATTTTTTACTCACCAGAAAAAAATTAAGGGATGATTCTGCCCATGAAACTGAACAACTTTTCCCAAGGAACATAGGTCGAAATACGAAAATCAATTTTTGACCACTCATAGAAACTGCATCAGCTGTTAGCGCATTTTGTATGGGAGGTCAAATTTGGTTTTTCGTATTTCGACCTATGTTCCATGGGAAAAGTTGTTCAGTTTCATGGGCAGAATCATCCTTTAATTATTTTCTGGTGAATGAAAAATCACGCTGTATAATGTCAAATTTCACCTGTATCTCATACATTTCATGACGTTCATCATAACATCCCACAAAACGTCTACCTGCAGGATAGGGAGCTCCCTCCGGAACTGCAACAATAACGTGTGGCACTTTGAAGGGGATTTACCATAGTCACCAAGCATGTAAGCGTTGCTGCTGGCGACCGCTGTTGTAGGTGACCGCAGTATGTAAGAATGTTATGATACACAGAAAAATACTGCTGCCCATTCTCCGGTTCATAAGCCCTTAGTCGCCTATTACGACACCCAATGGTAGAGATGAGTTGGTACTAATCTTTGCCGGCACCACATGACGTTCGTTTTCGTCAAATAGCACTTTGTCTCTCTCTCTCTTCCAGTCGGTCCCTCACTGCAGAGGATCGTGACCCCGATTTATGTTAAGTCTTGTTAATTGCTTCCACCTGAAAGGGCTTGCTCAGAAGACTAAACTGAACCATTTTCCCTGGGAAACGTGTGTAGAAAAATAAAATATTTCGACCTCTCAACACAAACTAATCGCCTTGTCGAGGCAGCTTGTACACAGATTACAAATTATATAGGTACAACGTGTAATTCTAAACAGGCAAAACCTCTCGGAGCGTAGTTCCACCATGGAACCACCAGTTATGGAACTGAACAACTTTTGTTCTACAACTTTTGAAAATTAAAATTATAAAAAATCGATTGTCCATACAAAATGAAATTCTGATCCTGTCAATTTGTATGAGAACCTATTTTTTATTTTAATTTCCGAAAGTTGTGCAACAAAAGTTGTTCAGTTGCATGGGACTCTCAGTTTGTTTGAAATAATTCTTCAGTTCTGTCCACTGAGTACGTCCTTTCAGTTTTCGGTATACCGTCCCTTACACTCTGTATTTGTATGGGTAGGAAAAGCCATCCCCTCTCACCCGGCTGGTAAAGCTACAAAAAAACCGGCCAAGTGCAAGTCGGTCTCGCGCCCTAAGGGTTGCGTACCTATCTACCATATGATATACTAATAGCTTTTGCTCTTTGATTTTATAAACTCCGCGACCATCCAACTTGACCCCTCTTGTATAGAAAAGTTCTCGAAACGGGAGCTCACCTTAATCAGTTGTGAGAAAAATTGAAATATTTAAGGATTTTAGACTTTTCCCTATAATTGTACTGTGAGACCTAGCTTCTTGCCAAATTTCATAATTTTAGGTCAACGGGAAGTACCCTGTAGGTTTTGCTTTTTTGCATAAATGTATGGAGATGAGGACATAAAAAGCCATATCTTTTGATTGCGTCGTTGTAAAAAATTGAAATTTTCAGATCTTGTGTGGTTTATGGACTTTAATATTCGTTATCAATTTCAACCTGATACATCTTCTCGTTCGTGAGAAAAAGGGTCTTGACAGACAGACAGACAAACAGACAGACAGACAGACGGACAACAAAGTGATCCTAAAAGGGTTCCGTTTTTTTAATTTTGAGGTATGGAACCCTAAAAAACCTCATGATCGATCGCCGCAAAAACTTTGGAACCCACGCGCACGCAGCGCGAGTTTTTCTCACGTATGCATCTGCATCGCCATGGCATGGCACATCTAGATGTTACTTCGTGGAGTAGGTTTTGATGCTGTACGTAGAATTCCATGCGTACAGAGTTTAAGGTAACAGTCAGTGAAATATAACGAAAGGAACTGGCGAAAGCTAACAAGTGGAAAGCTTTCGTAAAGAGTATAAGAGGAACTGGAGAGCACGTGGCCAATTTGAATATTGAAAACAAGGTGTTGTTGAAAACCCGCTCAGACTTTATATAGTATACGCAAAATTTTGACATAATCAAAACAAAAGAGCTTTTTTAGGGTAAACCTTTTTCAGTGAGAAATAGTTACAATGAGAAATCCAGTTAGGTATGGATAATTTCGAATACTACGCTTTATTATACATTTTGTACCACAGAACAGAAATTTATGATCAGTGGGACAGACATACATACATACAGGTCAAACACATTACCTGCCTTTCGGGCTTCGCCGCAGTAGGGTAAAAAGTACAACATCATTTTTTAAGGTTCCGTACCTCAAAAGAAAAAAACGGAACCCTTATAGGATCACTTTGTTGTCCGTCTGTCTGTCTGTCTGTCTGTCTGTCAAGACCCTTTATCTCACGAACTGGTAAAGGTATCAGGTTGAAATTAATACAATATATTAGGATCCATAAACCACACAAGATCTGAAAATTTCAATTTTTTACAAAGACGCAATCAAAAGATATGGCATTTTATGTCCTCATCTCCATACATTTATTCAAAAATGCAAAACCTACAGGGTACTTCCCGTTGACCTAAAATTATGAAATTTGGCAAGAAGCTAGGTCTCACAGTACAAATAATGGGAAAAGTCTGAAATCATTAAATATTACAACTTTTCTCACAACTAATGGTAACCAATAGTGGTGAGCTCCCGTTTCAAGAACATTCATATAAGAGAGGGGTCAAGTTGGATGGTCGCTGAGGTGATTTTTGTTTTAGTTCTATTTAAAAACGGGGACAGAAGATACATTTAATACTGTTAATAACTGGCTTGAAACCCACCACCTAGAAATTAATACAAACTCACACAGTTCATACAGTTCAAACCTCACAAAAAACAGACCATTGACTTAACATCCTTGACAAATGCTTTAAATGTAGAAGAAGTAAATAATTTAAGCCTACTAGGAATAACCTTAGATACACACCTAACTTGGAAACAACACATAGCTAAAGTAAAGACTAAACTATCCTAATTCACCTATGCCCTAAGTATACTTAAATCTAACACTCAGTCGGAATGCGCTTACCCTGCTTACTACGCCTATGCTTATTCCTGGTTACGTTATGCAGAAGCCAAGGAATTGTTTATAATGCAAAAAAATGCATACGGATTATAACCAACACACCTCGAAAATACAGCTGTCGCCCAATATACAAAAAAGAAAAACTGCTTACTCTCCCTTGCATCTATTTATTAGAGATGGCAACTTTCGTTAGAAAAACCTTAGCCTGTATGAACACTGCAAACGCGAACGAAGAAATAATAAACTATCCCTCCCTACACCCCGTCTTGAAATGTACAGGAAAGGTCCGTACTACAGGTCCATACAAATTTATAATAAGTTGAAAATTGGTATGTTTATAGTGCATAGGCCATAGATTTATATAGTCAAGATAGGGTCTTGGGAACAAGCGGTTCAAATTTTCCCCATACAAGAAAAAATAGCGCCATCTGTGAAAAATCGCGTAAACTACGTTGTGTAGTACTTCCGTCGGTGCTAAATACACGGAACGGAAATAATATGGCGGGAAAAAACAAAACAAACTTTTTACTGTTTATATGTGATTTAGGCCTGGTTTTTGAGTTTCATTAATTGGATTATAGTCAAAAACAATAATAAGAAATAACGATAATAATAATAAGAGTATATCGTTTCTTCAAATAAGAACATTCCATTTTGTTGGTAAGTCTATTTGCATCCAACGTTGACAATGACTGACAACGACTGACATTTGTTGGTCCTAAACGTCAGATTTCGGACCAACGAATTGGGGACAGTGTAACGTGCCGATGGGCTAGTACTTATATATAAGTAAATGGCATAGGCTATAAAATAACAACAAATAATAAAATTTGGACAAGCGCGTGTCGGACTCAAAAAATCTAGCACATTAACTTACTGAAATTTCAACTAATACAATTATGTTTATCTTTACTTCGTGGGTGGTACGGAACCCTCAGTGCGCGAGTCCGACTTGCACTTGGCCGGTTTTTTTTTCAGCAGTTAGCTCTAAGGCCGTTTGTCCACCGCGACGATACCCAGTCGATAGAAGAAAGAAACGGGCTGATAGTTTGCCAATATCGTGACGAAGTTACAAGCAAAAAGTATGTATGTCGCGGTGGACAAGCGGCCTAATCACTGACCTCTTTATTGTATATATAGAGGTCAGTGGGCCTAATGCATATTTTTCTGTTTGACATTTTCTTTTCACACTAGAACGGTTATCGATATAGACCAGCAGTATCGTTGTCGATGTAGACCAGCAGTTTTAAGTACATAATAAAATGATTTATCTAATATTTTAAAAAGGTCTATAAATTATCCTCCGAATGGTTTTCTATTCAAGTGGACTTATATACTATGTTGGATTCAGTGAACAAAGGTAGACTGTGACGCAATGAGCTCTATTTGGAGACGCGTGTAGCCAACTTTCAGGGCCTATGTTGCCGAAAATACACCTGCCACTGGTATTTGTTAGATGTTTAATATTCACTGTTTTATAAGATACCTACTTGTATTTTAATTATTAATCAAAAAGATGGGCAAATGGGAAACCGGCCAAGTGCATGTCGGGTCACGAGTTTCCGTAGTTTTTTTTTGGATTTTTTATCGCGAACGTTATGAACTACCTAAAGACGCTAGGCATAACGCCTGAAATTGCAAGCAATCGACCAGAATGGCGTAATTATATTAGGAGTGCTGACCCCAAATAATGGGATAAAAGCAAGGAGGATGATGAACGTTCATAATATAAACTTTTTACCTCCTTATGCTCAGTGAGGTCCTAGCTGTTTTTATTATTTCCAATATTTCGGCTGTAGCTTATTAAACTGTGAAACCTACTTAGCTGTGATAGTTTTCTACTACTGTGCAAACTCACATTATTTTTTTAAAGAGCTATCTAACGATATCCCACACAATGGGGTAGACAAGAAAAGATTCACCCCCACCTTTACTTATTGGGGAAGTCACGGAATAATTTTAACAGAATATTATTTTTTCAGTTAAAATTAGTTTGTAAGAGAAAAGAGGCAATACAAACAAACTAGGGCCCATGAATGTAACAATTTATTGCAGTCAGGGACGAACAAAATTATGGGTTTCAAGTTTACCAAATCCCATAGGTCCTATAATCCTAGCTCATATCCTCTTCTCTGTTACGCGGTCGGGTTATTTTGTTTTAATAATGTTTTCGCTCACAATACAATACAATATTATTTATTGCACACGAAATTTTGTGGTAGAAATTTGTAGAATGTGAAGGTATAGAGAGGGAAAGGTCAAGAGAGGAGCGTAGAGTATGATCTCCAAGTCACCAAGACTTTGATTTTGGAAATTAATGGCACGAAAGTTCGAATACAGATTGCTACAAGAAATACACTCCTTGGGGAATAAAATAAAGGTGCAAGGTATACAGTTTACAGTAATTTCAAATGTTTTAAATTGATGTAGGTAGTTAAGTAAATAATTTGTTAGTTTTTGAAAAGCTCAAGGAACTACATCCTAGGCTTAGGCTTGGCTAGAGATGATCCCAATAAAAGATGTCTAGAGCAATCCTTATAGTACCTATAATCATGATGTTTATTTGCTTTCATATGGTACAAAGATGTTACTAATTCAATACATTCAGAATCACATATGAAGCCCTGTAAGGGCACTGCAAGTTAAAGTACCTTAATTATTTTAACTAAATGAGATCAAAGTACTCTTTAAAAAACTACAAAAAAGAACAAAAGGTTTATAAAACTATAGGAACATATCCGTATTCACATTTGTTATTCTATTCTTTACTTTGAAAAAATTCAGTTAAATTATAAAAACAATTTCTAACTAAGTAACTTCTAAGCTTATGAATAAACACATAATCTTTTTCTTCCTTGACTATATCATTTGGGATTTTATTATATACTTTGATGGCCATTACATAGGGACTAGCATGAAACATTTGGAGTTTTATTACTGGTAGAGCAAGTCTATTCTGGTGGCGCAGATTAAGTTGTCGCGAATGGTGGTCTTTGGATTGTGTAAAAAGATGTTTGTGATACCTAACAAATTTACTTATTTCTAAAATGTACATAGATGTTAATGTAAGAATATTCAACTTCACAGCCTGCAGCTATCTGTTTGTTTAATGTTTACAAGAATTCTGATACATTTTTTCTGCAGAATAAACACATCGTTAACATCAGTGCTGTTACCCCATAACATGACGCCATATTGCAACCACGCGTGAGCATAAGCGTAGTAAGCGTAAGTAAGCCTAAGTACCCCATACCTACTTACCAGTTTCATATTCTCTAGTACGAATAATGTTGGCTGGTAAACACTTCCATTACGGCTGCTTCATTTATTAGATATGGACAAAGGTGACAAAGCCACCTTTCAGGAGCTGGGCAAAACCATTTGTTTCCTTTCTTTACTAAATTCTAAGCAAAAGCTTTGTGGCCGTAAACTACAAGTGCTACCATTTGGTGTTATGTAATTGCGTATGTTTGAGCTGTTTGTACGCCATACTATACAGACTCTCATTTGAACAAAACTGCTTAGGCCTCACGTTTACGGCATAAAAACGAGTTTGTTTTCAATTACCAATGTTATTTATTCTATGAAACATAAGTAATGTTTCATGTTTATCCTTTCAAAATCGTGCAAGGTGTTTTGTAGATATACATTTTCTACACCAATACAATGTTTAACAGAAAGTAATTGACCATGAAACTTTTTCATAGGTCAATATAAAAAAAAACACATTATGAAAAAAAAATTATGATGAAAAAATTATAATATCAAAATGGGAAACCATACGACGTACCATAAATTATTAATTCTGTCCATGAAAATTTACTTTTCATAATAAACTGACTTATTATGAAAAGTAAAAGTTTTTACAATAAATATATACTTAGGTATGTTCATTTTTTAATTTCATGGACAGATTTGATAAGGTGTTTTTTTATGGTACGCACGGCAGCTAGTAATTAGAAACAGAACCTGTATAAGCTGAACCAGCGCTATGCTACAAACGCCTGAGACCCGCTCAAGGTCAAAGTTTTTCCACCGACGTGCGGCCGTGTGTACAAACAACATTTTAATACAGAACCAACTCAGATTCAGTTCAAACAGACGAATTACAGTCAAGAGCACGTAAAGCTTGACACATTGGACGTTGTATCATTCTTTATTATATAGACGTACATACTAGAGTCGTGTTGCGAGTATCAGGCTTGACTTGTCGCTGACTGTACAAACATTCATCGCCATTATTCTATGTAAGTATACAGGGTGTAAGGGACAGGTTGGCAAATACTGAAAGGGCATGATCAGTCAACAAAACTGAACAACTTTCAGCGAACAAACCTTTCAGGAAATGAAAATAGAAATCGGCTTCTCCATACAAACTGTCCAATCAAGTTTGCAATTTTGTATGGAGAAGCCGATTTTTTTTTTCATTTCCTGAAAGTTTTGATCGCTGAAAGTTGTTCAGTTACGTTGACTGATCATGCCCTTTCAGTATTTGCCAACCTGTCCCTTACATCCTGTATATAAGCAATATACTCGTAGCTTACGTTAATTTAAAATTTTAAATGATAATTTTCTTTAATTGTTATGCAGCCGTTCTGCATGTCAATGCGATTCGAGATGGAAGTCCTGATGGATGACCTGAAACACAGGCTTAGTCCCATCTCGGGCATCAGTTATTCCACAATTTATCATAAGCCGTACCTTAGTTGATCAGTACCTACTTGATATGCAAGCTTAAACTTATTGTAAATTGTGGTAAATAAATAAATTTATGATTATTTTTATATTCAGCAAAAAAATTCATATATCAATTTGGTCGAGCATAGTATGAAACAGCTGAATATTCTATTGTGATTTCATATCCCAAAGGTTTTTGAAATCATTACTTAATATTTAATAATTCCTCTTTTTTTGGCTTAGTAAATCAACGAATTTAAAGCAATAAAAAACACAGAAATTCTCAGCCTTACATGATCTTTATTATCGCGTCGTATCCAGTAAGTAACCTTGAGCCAGCCAATGCAGTAGTTGCTAAGGTGCTTGCGGTCAAATAATTATTATGCGTTTTTGTTCTATTCCATAATGCACTTTATTATGCAGTACACCAGGATGTGAATCATTTATTTATGTGATTTATAGTATCACAGACATACAGGGTGTAAGGGACAGCCTTCCGAACACTGAAGGACAAGATCAGTAAACGTAACTAAACAACTTTCAGCGAATAAAACTTTCAGGAAATTAATAAAAACCGGTCAAGTGCGAGTCGGACTCGCGCGCCGAACCCTCGGCGATATACCTTTAGTATTTTTGGAAGCAATAAAGTCCATTTTCAGGACCGCAAAACTAAATTTGTTTGTAAAGGTTTTTTGCAGATCTCTAAAAAACTGTACAAGTTAAAAAAATCGTTTTATTTTTGCTGTAAAGTTTACATAAACTTCTGTCAACTGTAATTAATTCAATTTTTTTATTACACAAACTTCAGAGATAAGGGGGGGGGGGGGGGGGGAATGGTTTTTTTTTTAAAATTTTTCATCATAACTTGAAAACTAAGAAACTTTAAAAAAAATACAAAAATATATATTAAAATTTGCAAGTAAAGCCCTATCATATGATACCCCACTCGACCTAGTAGCGACAATTTTAAATTTGGCCTCCTTTACATTAATAATCATACTTTTTTCAAAATTTTTTCATGAGCAATTAAGTTGGGCAACTATATTCTAAATCTATTCCAAATTTAAGGTCGATAGCATGAGTGGTTGCTGAGATATAGAGGTGTGACAGACAGACAGACAGACAGAGCGGCACCATAAGGGTTCCTTTTTTTATCATTTTGGTATCGGAACCCTAAAAATAGTCCTCTAAATACAATATTGAAAACTTGATTGGACAGTTTGTGTGAAGAGGCCGACTTTTTTTTCATCTCTGTTTTGATTTAAATTTCATTAGGCATTTATTATAATTAAATTTGTTCAGTTACGTTAACTGATTACAATACGTTGACCCTCTCAGTATTTGGAAGGCTGTCCCTTACACCCCATATAAACTGATATATAGAATGCAGAATTTTAAAGATTAATGTAATTTGTATTAATCCTATTCAAATTAAACAGATTACTGTAAAGTGATCAAGGATCCATCCGGAGTACTATAAAATGCAGTCTAAACTATCAACTCAACGTGTCTATGGGCGGCGTACCGCTTGTATTTATTTGATTATTGCTTTTTGTAAATATAATTTAACTCAAAATAATTTTAAGACCATATTTTTGTTACATTTCCGCAATTTTGAGAACTTCCGGTCCAATATTATTTAAGAAATAACATGAAATGTATTTTAAAAATCATCAATTATATTTAGACGAATTATCAAGCACTTTTCAATATTGTTTAATAAGTTATTGAATTACTAGTAACTAAATCTATTGTTAATTACGTCACTTGCTTTGCTTATGCAGAGTGGTGTGAGGAACGGTGGAAGGGTTGTTTGTCACTTAGTATTTAAGTCGGTGTAGTAGAATAGATGATTCATTATTGTTCGAACTCTTGTGTAAGCTGTTACTATGTCCGAATGAGTAAAAGTGATTTACCTACATTAGTTGTTTTCTTCCTACTTCTAATTATGGATAATTGGGACGCTCGTGAGTCCCCCAGTAGAGTCTCGCCGACATGTCCGATCACAATATTTGACCACTCCGGTCCTTCAAAGAGTAAGTCAACATTAATCGGATCGGTATACGGTAAGTATACGTAGTAAAATGAAAATTTTAACAAATTGTCTAATAGGGAGGTTGTTTTATATCGATATTGAGTAACAACAAAGATGACCTTGACATCCTCATCATCACCATCAACGTCCACTGCCGGATGGGATCTCCCTCCAGAGTCCCAGCAAAAACGCATGGTTTTGGAGGGGAAGTACCATAGTCACCATTTGTTAGCGTTACGGCTGGCACCATGGACCGCGGTTGTTAGTGACCGCATTATGTAAGATGATAAGATACACGAAAACACGCTGCCTCCCATCCTCGGGTTCATTTTCTCTTAGTCACCTCTTACGACAACCACGGGTAGAGAAGCCACCGAGGGCACCTTGACATCCTATATTGTCTAAACTATGAATTTATATCAGTTACTTATTATTAGTACATAACCTAGTAGTATACTAATACAAAAACAGAAAACCAAATTTGTGAATTGCTAAGCATAGTCAACATGATTTAATTAAAAGTCTCGTTTTCATAAATAAGTATTTTATGTTCAATCACAGTAACATCACATAAGTAACACGCTTTTGTAAACAGTTGGTTAATTTTCCACCATCTTCTCGCTGGGTATGACTTTATGAAAATAGCCAGCGTAGAACGCTGCCGATGAACTGCAAGCTACGCTTTTTAATGACATGGGGATGTCTGTACAGTCCTGGTGCGTAGATCTGTCCAGCAGGCAGCAACGGAGCAGTGTATGGTGGGTACAGCAGTGGTGAATACGGAATCCCGGCAGTGCCAATGTACGGAGTTGATATCAGTGGTGCTGAACGTTTTTTGATGATATGCGAGTAGCCATATGGAGACAAGATGGGCGCAGGAGGTAATATGCGTTCAGCGTATGTCGTGTGCACCAATGGCGTTGAGTAGGAGATAGCCGGCGCAATGTAAGAACTTGTCGTCAAGAGGGCTGAGCGCTTCTTGATGAAATGCGCGAAGTATGGCGCGGAGTAGGAGAGGTAAGGGGAGGGGTGCACGACACTGCTGGCCTGCTTGCTGATGGTGGTGGTGCCGGGAGACACGGCTGTCGAGGAGTACGCGAGGGGAGCGTACAGCGGCGCGACCAGCGCTCCTGGAGCCGCGGAAACCACCGCAAAAACTAAGCACGACACCACCAGCTTAAGCATTGTTCTCTCTGCTCACCTAAAAAAGATACAGATGTTTTACGAGCTTCGATTGTGCGTATATATAGAAAATCACCAGAAAAAAAAGCAAAGTGGAAATCGTGATAAAACCGGTGCCTGAAACCAGGAAGTTCGTACCAGAATGTACTTATATGTACTTATATGAGCAAGGTCGAATAAGCTATCAAATCAAATAGTTTCTCCAGATATAATGTTGAAATACAAAAAAGTGACTTCATTAAGCTAAACATGTTGCCAGTAGGATGGAGGTAAAAAGTCCGTGTCAAATACATTCGTCGTTTTTGATTTCCTGACTCGTAGGAATCCGGGCATTGACCTCAGTGAGTCTATAAAAATAAGCTCTTAATAATTGTTTTCGTAAGTGTATTTGATCAAGAATGTACTTACATTCGCGAAAATACTCGAAGGTTTTGTATCTCATTCCCTCAGGATAGTACGTACTTGGTACGTACGTATCCACATGTCTATTTTGTCACTGATTAAGTAATAGTAAACTGACGTAATTGTTAAGTTGCTATCGCATATTCCTAAATTCAAAGACTAATCCGGCATACATTGCTGGGAGGCTTGGTTCTGTTAATTCCAATGTCCTCAATTCAATCAGCAATGTATGCCGGTTTAGTCTCTGAATTAAGAAAGGTGGGAAAGCGCCTTTAATTCATCGATCCCTGATACCTAATATCCGTCGAGGATTTTCATGATTTTAGGATTTCAGCGTATTTCCGTGTCACGTGTGCCCTGCTTTAGATTTATGATCACTTGTTATAGCAAGGGTATATTAATACATCAACCAAACCTAATCACTCGAAATACGCTTTCAAAGCTCAACTCGGGGTTATGACTACATTTTCGGAGACGTTTTACAAAAGATTTGAGAATAGGTTCATGTTTGGATTTGCGTCATTTGCCTGAATTGTTACATCGATTATTAGCTTGTAACGATTACAGTATCGGTAGTCAGGCCTCTCATTCAAATAAGCTCTATTTATTTTATTACTAACATTTACTTAACAATTTACTCAATAATGGCATAATAAAGACATTGTAGAGGACCCCTTACAAATATAACGAATTCAATTCAATGTGTTGCTCGGCCAAAGACTACAGCTATTAAATAATTGAACCGTTATGTTTCTTAGTCCTTACAAAAGGTCATTGTTATGAAATTATTGGGAAATGACTGTATTAAAGCTAGGTTGGGACATTGGTCTGAATGAACATTCATGCTTTAAAACCTTTCAACTCCTTTAACAAGTCAAAAAAGGTCAATCACAACTTAACGGGCACACTGTTAGTAAACCATTGAATTTTAGTTTTTCTGCTTTGTAAATAAAAATATTTCAATATGAGCTTTTTAAGTTTATTTCTGTAACAGAAGTAATATTTGGCGTTATTAGGTTAGAAGTACTAGAGTTTCATACGATCGAAGATGTCGTTTTTCAGCGGAGGTAGTAGGCATAGGGGGAGGCGTATGAGTATGCTGCGTAGTACGGAGAGTAACTGTAGGCAGAGTAGGCGACAGGCGCTGTGTAGGCTGCGGCTACAGGCGCGGTGTATGCTGCGGCTACCGGGTACTCTACCAGCAAGGGCTTAGCGGCGGCGAAAGCCAGGAGAGCGGCAACCAGCACCACCTTCAGAAAAAAAAATACAGTAAGTAAGGATAGAGGAGGAAGGATAGACATTTACATTCTGAACGTAAAATTATTTCAACATGACAGTTTAGCAATCTTCTTAGTCAGTGTTCTACAATGATAACGATTTTCTAACACTTCCTGTCTCGGCATCAACATCGATTAGCATCTTATATTTACAATGGTATAAAGTTACCCGTACTGATTTAATTAAACAAAATTCATTTTTACACTAAAAATATTTTAATTCTGATTTGTAATATTTAAATCTCATATTTGCTATTTTTAGATTTCATTAACATTTTATTGCATAAACAGAATATTATTAGTTAAACGTGAAGTTATTACCACTTAGTATAGTAAAGTTATTATAAGGTATATTTTTTACTACTTATTTAAAGCTAACAATTTTACTTACGTATTTGAACATGTTGTTGTTAAGATTGTTTGTTTGTCTGTCGCGATGAGACACAGTACTGGATGTACAATGATGATTGTTGCTACTCAACCTCTTTTTATATATCGGCACTGGTAGTTAAATGTGCAATGACAGACAGACCGGATAACTGCTAGGAATATCCTCCTCCTCACCTCATTATGTAGTAAAATCACGCACAACCTTGCATATACGAGTCCACTCTGTAAAAATTATAAGATCAAGGATGTTCAAACATCAACTACTTCTAAACAAGGAATCTGTACCTGCTTTTACAGTCTCACATTTTGTTTCCAACGCTAAATCACCTCAATTAACTCAAGGATAAAGAACTGAACTGTTTAAAATCTGTTTTTGTGCTAAATTGGACAACTTGGTGAGTTTAATGAGATTTATAGAAAACCGGTGCGTTTATTACAGGGTGTAAGGGACGGTGTACCGAAAACTGAAAGGGCGTGCTCAGTCAATGAAACTGATCAACTTTCCCAAAGATACATAATGTTGGGAAATGAAATTTTTTTTTAACTCCATACAAACTGTTCGACCAGAGTGGGAAATTTGTATGGAGAGGTCATATTTTTTTTTCATTTTCCATCATATGTTTCTTTGGGAAAGTTGTTCAGTTTCGTTGACTGAACACGCCCTTTTCGTTTTCGGTACACCCCTTCGTCCCTTACACTCTTTATAATCATGTTATTACTACTATCTATGCTACTCTGCACCTTTACACAACGATTTGAATATCATTATGTTGTTTCCCTTTTTTGGCTTTTTTTGACAAAGGAAAGCGAAAGATATAACGAAATATTTTACATCTATTAGATTAAAGCTTTTTTTGGACGCACTTACTATTAAAAAGTACAGTTAACGACAAGTCAAGCTTGAAACTGGCAGTGCGACTCTAGCCCGAACGTCTATTAAAATAAGGTACAAGTACGGAACAAAGTCCTATGTGTCAAGCTCAATGTGTTCTTGACTGTACGATCATACATTTAAGTAATCAAGTGTTTCTGCATCATCGATTGAATTCATAAAATAGAAAGTACGAACTTTCATTGGAAAAAAATAACTGTGGAGAAGTTAATGACCTCTACATCTACAATTAGCAGGTAATGTAGGTAATGGTTATTTTTCTGACAATACCCAGAAACTGATGAAGACATGCTAGTTGCCTTTTTTTTATGTTGCAAGTGAGCATACGAGCAGGTGGGCCACCTGATGGTAAGTGGTCACCACAGCCTATAACACCCACTGTCTTATTAATGGCATATTTTGACACTAATAAGACAGCTAAGCGCGTTGCTCACTTTGAGAACTAACTTCACGTCAGAAAAAATCAAGGGGTGGTACTTCTCTGGGCGGACTTTCCACAAAAACCCTACCAACTTCAGAAACCTCACCTTCACCTGCCTCGAGCAAAATATTTCAAAGAAACAACTGACAACATGCAGGACAACCTCTTTGAATTCTTTCAGCATTCCTAATTAATGGACTTCCATTCCGGAAAGGGGAGCTAAAAATAGATACATTTCGACATAAGTGTAAGGTGACTGATGCTGGTGAGGTGGCTAACTAGTTCTGGGCCCTGAGACGAGTGGCTTTCTACTATCGAAAACGCTATAGAATAGAATAAAAATGTATGGGATAGACATTAGCTGTCACGCAACATTTCGTTAACTAATGTCAATCCCATACATTTCTTTCCTGGTCCTGATCTTGTAAGTAAAAGATAAGAGAGATATTTAGAACGAGAAAGTAAGTTTGCATATAAATACATTAAATTATTAATCAAATTAACACGGGTACATTTTCACACAAGAACGACCTAAACTAATAGTGTGGTCAGTTAGCTGTTTCACGTAGACACGCCTTACAATTTCACCATTTTTAGGGTTCCGATACCAAAATGGTAAAAAAAAGGAACCCTTATGGTGCCGCTCTGTCTGTCTGTCCGTCTGTCTGTCACACCTCTATATCTCAGCAACCACTTATGCTATCAACCTGAAATTTGGAATAGTTTTAGAATATAGTTGCCCAACTTAATTGCACAAGAAAAAATTTTGAAAAAAGTATGATTATTAATATAAAGGGGGCCAAAATAGGGGGGGCCAAATTTCAAATTGTCGCTACTAGGTCGAGTGGGGTATCATATGAAAGGGCTTTACTTGTACATTTCAAAATATATTTTTGTATTTTTTTAAATTTCTTAGTTTTAAAGTTATGATGAAAAATGTCAAGAAAAATACCATTCCCCCCCCCTTATCTCCGAAGTTTGAGTAAGGAAAAATCTGAATTAATTACAGTTGACAGAAGTTTATATAAACTTTACAGCAAAAATAAAACGATCTTTCTAAGTTGCACAGTTTTTCAGAAATCTGCAAAAAACCTTTACAAACAAATTTAGTTTTGCGGTCCTGAAAATGGACTTTATTGCTTCCAAAAATACTATAGGTATATCGGAACCCTCGGCGCGCGAGTCCGACTCGCACTTGACCGGTTTTTTTTTTCCAGGTACTAGTTAGGTATATGTGAGCTATGGCTCTCAATTTTTGATACGAGCCAATTCTTGAATTTTTAAAAATTTCCATAGAAAATTCAAGAGTTGGCTCCTATCAAAAATTGAGAGCTATGTACATACCTAACAAGTACCTGAAAAAAATTTGGTACAATTTGGTGAATTTGGCGATATAAGACTATAAGGGACCGGACTATAACATCAGGCAAGGCTGCTACTATGGGGGTAATAAATACACCCTATCCTATCCTACTATCCTATCCTATCCTATCCTACTTCCTATCCTACTAATATTATAAACGCGAAAGTTTATAAGTATGGATGGGTGTTTGTTACTCTTTCACGTAAAAACTACTGAATGGATTTTAATGAAACTTTACAATAATATAGCTCATACATTAGAATAACACATAGGCTACAATTTATAAACATGCGTAGACGAAGTCGCGGGCACCAGCTAGTTACATTATAAGTGATTTCGATCGTCTTTGTTCTTGTCTGGTCTAAATATTTGTTAAACATTCGTGTCGAAAATAATCCCTACTGGATACATTTATTAAATAAATTGAGACAAGTATGAACACATCACTCAAATCCAAATAAAATAAAGTAAGACAAGGTTCATTGTTTAATGGTTAATGTTTCATTCCAAGGACGACGGTTCGGCCACCGATTCTGCCGATCATAGGACGAGGAGGCCTGAGCGGCTGATGCAGAGGGTGATGTCCAAGGTGATGTCCAAAGTGATGCTTTGCTTTGCTTCCATGGTGTGGATTACCTGGGTGGCTAGGACGACTCGCGTGGCCTGCTGATACAGTTGCTATGGCAACTATCAAGAACAGGAATCCGGCTAAACACTGAAAGTAATAACTAGGATGATGTACGTACATATCAAAACTTAACGCGGTATTATGAAGCGATTTTGATGAATGGTAATAGCAAACATGCAGAACAGGGTGCGTATTCCGAAGTTTTATCGGAGCTCCGATATTATCAGATTGACAACAACAATTACGTGCGGAAATTTACCTTGTATGGGAATTACTTTGTCAAAGGCCGAACCATAGACTAATTATCGGCGCGATATTATCGTAGTTTCACTTCGGAATACGGCAGCTGATACTTAATTATCGAAAAAGAAAGAAAAGTATAAGTTTCACTTACAAGAGAGAGAACAAAAACTTAAAATTTTTGAACAAAACTAAAGATTAATTTATATCTATGATACATCGGTGTATCTACTTTGAATTGTACCGTAAGCTCGTACTTTAATGGTCAAACTATCAACTTTAAATTAACTACCCACTACGTTTTTATGGTGATTTAAGTAGTCAATTAACAGATAAATTATCAATAAAATAAAAACCGGCCAAATGCGTGTCGGGCCACGCATAGTTATTTTTACGATCTTTTTAGCGAGGTCCTTAATGCATATTTTAGTCCATCTATGCAGATAGAATTTCATTAGAAAATTGGTAACAATACGAATAATAGCAAATGCTTACTAGGTGGCAGCACAAAAGCAATGAAGCCTTCTTAACTGTGACAGTTTTCCTTTTAATTTATATACCTACTAATACTGTGATTGCTTTTTCACATTTCCAATAAGAACCGTTTAGCTGGCAGGACACTTGACTCCAACAAAAATTGCGAAAAAAAAATGGATTCCTAAATCGAAAATTGATCCTGTAAAACTTACATTATTTTTAAAAGACCTACCCGACGACACCCCACACTATGGGGTACACTAGAAAAAAACAACATCCCCACTTTACTTATAGGGGGATACCCTAACAAAAATGTTTTTCAAAATTTTTGTCGGCGTGGATAAAATCAATATCCGTACAAAATTTTAGCTTTCTAGTACTAAGGGTCTCTGAGCTAAGCTGTGGACAAACTGACAGACAGACGGACATGACGAAACTATAAGAGTTCCTTGTTGACTACGGAACCCTAAAAATCACTCCCACTTCTCCGTAAAAAGATTTTTTTTTTCAAGATTTAATTTTTTAACTTTGTTGGCGTAGATAAAATGTATATTCACACTAAATTACAGTTTTCTAGTACTAAGAGTCTCTGAGCTAAGCTGCGGACAGACAAACTGACAGACAGACGGACATAACGAAACTATAAGGGTTCCTTGTTGACTACCAAACCCTAAAAATAACACTGCGCCTGTCATCCAACATGCTTCGATATTGGAAGATTTGAATTAGATTGAGAGGAGTAATGAGTAAGAATGTAAAACAAAAACAAAAAACCGGTCAAGCGCGAGTCGGACTCGCGCGTTGAGGCTTCTGATATACCTATAGTATTTTTTTAAGCAAAAATGTCCATTTTAGGACCGCAAAGCTAAATTTGTTTGTAAAGGTTTGAGATTTCTAAAATACGGTGCAACTTAGGAAGATCATTGTATTTTAAAAGCTTTTATTTAGTTTTTTGCTGTACTATTTACATACACTTCTATCGACAATAATTAATTCAGACTTTTCCTTTCGCAAATATCGGAGATAAGGGGGGGTAGTATAAAGGGGGTAATAGTTTTTTTTTTTACATTTTTCATCATAACTGGAAAACTAAAATTGTAAAAAAATACAAAATCTGTTTTAGATTGGTCAAGTAAAGTCCTTTTATATGATACCCCCCACTTGGCAACATGTAACGACAAATTAAAATTTTGCTCCCCCTATTTGGGGCCCCTTTAATATTAATATTTTTTTTTTGGTTTGTTTGCCATCAAGTCGAGCAATCATATTCTAAAACGATTCCAAATTTCAAGTCGATATCATAAGTGGTTGCTGGCTGAGATATAGGGTGACTTTTAATTAGTTCTTGATAGAAAAAGGTATGAATTTATCCATAATACTAAACAACTTTCCCCAAGGAACATAGATCGAAATACGAAAATC
Source organism: Athrips mouffetella (assembly GCA_947532105.1). Lineage (NCBI taxonomy): Eukaryota > Metazoa > Arthropoda > Insecta > Lepidoptera > Gelechiidae > Athrips > Athrips mouffetella. Next base: position 14,234,473 of record OX383971.1, read on the forward strand.
ATGTTCCTTGAGAAAAGTTGTTCAGTATTATGAGTACATGCATATCTTTTGCTATCAAGAACTAATTAAAAGTCACCCTATATACAGGTATAAGAGACACACAGAAAGACGAAGTCGCATCATAAGGGTTCCGTTTTTACCATTTTGGTTCGGAACCCTAAAAATCAACGAAATAATCATAATTTAATTAAATAGTAATAATATAAAAGTAAAAAAATTACAACTTCAGTCTTCTTAGCTGGGACCTTCCAAAAAATTTTAACACAATTATTTATTTTTATTTTTAATTAACCTTTCTAGCGATATTATTCATGTATTCTATGTATTATATCTTCGTTGGATCAAGTGTCGGAAAAAGTTGATGAAACTTCGGAACCGAGTACTAATTAATAAAATTTCGGAAAATATTAATTTCAAATATAACAAAACAATCAATTTACCGAAAAGGGTAATGCCCGTTTCGTAATTGTTTATTTCCAGGAAAGTGTTTAATAAAGCATAATGAAGAGAAGTCTAAGTACTTAATACCTACTCACCGATTTCAACAGCATCTTCAACTTTTACCTAGTAACTTCTTTGCTCGGATTATAAATGTTCGCTTTTACTGCGTTACTAATGCTAATCTCGAAGTAATATCGTTGGTGTTAATTAATGAGTTTTCATGTGTTCATGGAATTAATTTATGGTATACCTGGTTTAGATAACAGATTTAGTCATGGCGGGAATGCACATCACAGTTTAGTATGTAATAAACAATAGTTCATTATTCATCGAGAAGAGAAAGTGACCAATTCCCAACAAGGGTGTCGTTAGGCCTGAGGCGCAGAGGAAGACCTCAAAAGACTCGAGTTGGGAATCGTACTTTTTTTTCGAGTGATAATAATCTGTATTTTCTTTCAGCATTATGATGTTAAGCCTAAATAAAAAATTTACAGATTTCGTGTCTCACACGACTATCGAGCACATTGAAAATGAATCTACGGAATAAAAATGTCGTTCTGACTTTGTGAAAATTTTCAAAAAGGTTAAGCTACAGGGCAAACCCTTAACCCGATTGACTTTGTTTTAGGCTTTTTATATTTTAATTATAGCTGACTAAATTTTCCAGAGCAATTTTTCTCAAAATTTGATATCATTCTTCGTTTCCAAAATATCGGAAAAAAATTGCCTTTTTTTTCACTCTTTCAGCCATAATTTTTTTCGTTTTTGATTTTCTCGAATACAGCTCTCGTGAATACGCGTCTTTAAAGCTTTTTTTGAATATCATATCTTCACTCTCCGAGATATAAGGAGATCGCACTTTTTCGTGAAATCGAAGCTTACGGAGCGAACAAAAAGACAATTCCAATGTGAAAACAGCGCGTTAAAAATGGCTTCATACTTCACTTGCGAGGATAAAACGATACAAAGTGATAACACAAATTACAGATTCAGAACTTCTTTTCTATTCTAGTTTTATTAAAGTGGCGTTCAGATCTATTTAAGAGTTTTACTTTTATGTTAGCGGCGGGCAAACGAGCAGGTGGGCCACTAAAGTGAGCAAAGCGCGTTGCCCACCCTGAGTACTATGGTGGTGTAACCTCATGTGCATGTCATTATAATACACTCACCGGCAGAAATAACCGGCCGGTCTATTTTCTGTCGTACATTTTCATACAAGTAAGGGATCAAATGAAGCGTCAATATATTTCCTAAACGAAATAAATATCCGTGAGTAAACAGTGAGATCATTAAATAAGGTGTCTGACTACCGATTCTTGAAGACTAGACCTGTGCACGGTATCCAAGAAATTCCGTGCATCGTTCAGAAAAAAATATACGTCATTTTGTCAGAAATCTCTTACATTTAGCGAATTAAAATGATTTAAAAGTCGCACGGGTTTTCTTCAACATTTTAGATATACCTAATCTTTGACAATATTGTTAATAAGGTTCTTATCTAAAGACCTCATCAATCAGATTTGTATTTTTATTCAATTTTGGTAAGATATTGACGCTTCGTTTGCCCCCATATTTGTATGAAAATATATGAAAGAAATAGACCGACCGGTTATTTCTGCCGGTGAGTGTATTAATCACCTTGGCCATCGACCGATATTAACCTAAATAAAAAAAGCGCGTTTACAATGGGTTTTCATCAAATTTACATACTTTGGAGTATGCGATTCAGTGGCGCTCTTGTAAAGAGTTCATTACATTTGAAGTACTTAGAAGAAGTACATTGTCGTTACCAGTTATCGCGTGGGTTATGTCATTGAACTTTACTCAGTCCTATTTGAGGTCAACATCAGTGATCGTTGATCCTCCTGAAATAATAGCCCTCGGGGCTGATCGCTGCAATAAATATCTCAATACGCTGTTTGTTACCATTAACTTACTTACTTATTTATAAGAGAGACAGAAAAATACTATGTAGGCCTTATAAGTTAAAGGTATATTTGACTTACTTTCGTGCAACATTTAAGTAGTTCGTTGGTGATGAGATGCTGGTGAAAACCAAGTTTCACAGTCTGGCCCACCGTCGTCGCAAAGTTGCATGTCTGTCGGTCTTCTACAGATTGTACTTCGGAGAGTGTGCTCTAGAGCTCCACGAGCTTATTCAACCATCTCCCTTCTACCATCGGGAGTCCAGACGCACCGCAGGATATCACCCATACTTGGTTGATATTCCGCACATTCGCACAAAGCGCTTTGAAACATCTTTTATAATGCGCACGGCTAAATAGTGGAATTCTCTGCCTGCGTCTGTGTTCCCGAGTTCATATAACCCGAATCTATTCAAGTCGCGAGTGAATAGGCTTCTTCTGGGTTAGCTCGTTCCATCGTCGACCTCAACTCTGTCTTCAAGACTAGATCGAGGTCAAGAGTAAGCCCATTTTCAATAAAAAAAAATTGATGTTTCATTGCAATCGCCTTTGACTTCGCTTATTCGTAAATTGAAAAAAAAAAATGATAAAATGGCCATTTTCATGCTAATTATAAGTTTTTTGTTAATTTAAAGAGAATGGAGATAAATTTTTAATGAATAATATTATGGACAATCTCAGTTAAGGTAGTTGCTGCAGCGCTGAAAGTTTCCATCCTAGCTCGCATTAACACTATGATAATGTGTATAATTTTTTTTATTTACTGATTGCTGACTTGTAACATAAAAAAAATTGCTATCCTAATCAATTCATCGCACATCTTTAAGAAGCAATTATTCTGGACAATTCTAATCTTCCGAAGCTAATATGGCTTTTCTACTTCAGAGCAACAACAATATTTTATTGGCTGTAATCTCTAAACGTTTTTATTTTACTCAAAATCATGCAAATATTTTGTTGAATTCAACAAATGACGAAATGAGTAGAACTAAGTATGTAGTAGAACGATAAAAAACGCGCGTTCCGCGTACGTCACATCCTTTAATCGTGCAAATATTTTAAAATAAGGTAGCTCACAAATTATTAATTATATCACAAAATATTAAATAATCAATACTTGTCGTCTGACTTATATTTTTTTTGTGAAGTTTATTGACGTAATTTGTACGTAATCAATTATGTTTTTTACCTTACGAGTTATATGTTTGTAAATAAGGTTGTTTCTATCGACGTTCTATTTTCAGTCCCACCCCGTCCATCCACTGGACTTGTATTCCAAAGGGATTCATCAAATTGTTAATTACTATCACAGAACCAATTCTTACAGTAACACATTGTTATTCCGCGCAGGCGTCCCAAGGCTCTTTCTTCACTGTTTGTACTAAACGAAACGTATAAAACAGATCCACACCCAGCATTGAACATCATACATACACGCATTGTTGTACCTAACTCACTTGCAAAACCTACCACCAACAATCAAAATGTTCAAGTTGGTAAGTTGATCTACAGGATTTTGGATCTAATAACCCCGGATTTGTATACAAACTTGCGGTTGCAAAGGGGAATAAAAGTTGGGGGATGCATTTCCAAAAGGAAAGGAACTTGATCCCTCCGATTTGTGTTGCAAGCAAGCAAGTGGAAACAAAACCATTATAAGTTGAACTAGCGCTACGCTACAAACGCTCGAAACCAGAGACCCGCTCAAGGTCGGAGTGTTACCACCGACGAGCGGCCGTGTGTACAACTGACATTCATCAGTCAGTGTTGTATTTTATTTAGTTTATTTCTCGAATCGTAACAAAATTGCCATTCTTCTTCCTCGGGGCATTGACCTCGTTCCTCTCATAGAAGTCTGTTCCCGAAAACTTGTCAGACGTTAGCTTTGAAATTTAATGTGTCAACCGGAAAAAGCTCTACAAATATTAAGTTTAATATTTAGGAAAGGGTTATTTTTGGAGTGATTGGATTTAAATTAGTACCTTTTGCAAGCAAAAAAACTGTCAATCGAGAACAGATGAAGTGTTTTTTGTCTATATCTGTGGTTTTTTGTGATGGTTATTCACATTTTGGTCTGTTTTTTTTTTCAGTTCGTCTTCGCCTGCTTCCTGGCTCTGGCTGCTGCCAAGCCCGGCGCGTTTGCTCCCGTAGCTTATACTGCAGCATACACTACTCCATACGCCTACTCTGCATACACCGCCCCCGTAGCGTATAGCGCAGCGTACACCGCACCCGTCGCGTATTCTCCATACACTTACGCATCTCCTTATGCCGCTTACTACCTCCGCCGTTAATTTTTCCGAATTTAAGTAGAACTGATATCATCTTTGTTGATAACCCAATGACAAATAATAAAATATGTTGAAGATTCTATTGATGGTTATTTTTTACTTTACTGATTGATTCAAGAGACAGTCAACCTGATCTAAATAAAGCAATTAAAAATACAATAAAAACCGGTTTTAAGAGACGCTGTATCGTTAACTAAACGGGCGTGCTCAGTCAACGAAACTGAACAACTTTCCCAATAATGTTTCTTTGGGAAAGTTGTTTAATTTCGTTTACTCAGCTCGCCATTTAAGTTTTCGGTACATCGTCTCTTACACCTATTTAGATTTAATGTTTAAAATGTCATGAAAATGTGTAAGTATATGTGTTTAATGTTGTATTATTTATTGAAATGTATTTAAACGACATTAAAAAGAATTAAAGGACATCGTATTTACCCAAACACTGTCGCGATGGTTAAAAATACCGGCCAATTGCGAGTCGGACTCAAGCACAAAGGGTTGCGTGCCTTTCCACCACATGATATTCTACAAGAAGAAATACGCCACCAGTCCACAACTTCACCACTCCAACCTGACCCCTCTTTAGTATAAATTTACTTGAAATGGGAGCTCATCTTAAATTCGTTACTTACAATATTTAATGAAACATTTTTTTTTTATTTAAGTATGCCTTTACTTTTGCTGTGAAACCCAGCTTCTTGTTAAATTTCATGACTCTGGGTTTTCTAGGTTTTGGTTCGATATATAAATGTATGGAGATCGGCATATATGGCCTTATCTTTTTGATTCATAAAAATTACTTCACGCGTTTATGAACTTTAATATTTGTTGTTAATTTGAAGCCGTTACCTGTACCCGTTTATCAAAAAAAACGGTCTTGACAGACAAAAAGGAAGATGGTTCTGTTACGGTTCCATTTCTTTTTCTAATTTTCACAAACCTAAAAACAGACCACTGATTGACTGCATGGCCATGAAAACAATACTTCATGCCTTTCGAACTTTCGCCCCAGAAGATGACGGCTTAGCATTGTATTAGACCGAAAATTAAATAACAATGACTCTATTTTGTAGGACCGTGTAGTACATATTATTATGTAGTATTATAAGCTTTGTCGTTAAGCCAAAGCCAACTTACCTATGACACAATACTAAGGAATGAATGAACCTTTTAGGTGCATTGTACGCATATTATGTTTTATTCAGTATTTCAACTATTGTATGCCTTATTAGGAGATCAATCTAGAAGGCATTTGTGTTAAAATGTTGAATAAAACCTCCATAACGTGGCCATTGGCCAATGGCCATTCATTTACGACATTTAAAGCATAACCCTAAGGCATAAACAGTATTGAACAATCACATCAGGTTAAACGCTGAATTCAAATGGTTTATAATAAATCATTTAAAGGTGTTAAATACTACCAGCCCACGAAATGTAAAAAAACTAATAAATTCTAGAGTGTCAACCTTGCGCTTAACAGCCAACATTTTAGAACCAATTATGCATATTATCTTAGGCACACTGAAACAAAAGTTGGCGAATAGCATGCTAGTAAATCTATTTTAGTTTTAAAACAAACCGAATTTTAAGACCTTCTGTTAGTTAGCTGAGAGGTCGTACATATTTCGTGACGGGGTTAGGATGAGTACAACATCCAAGAGACTATCCAGAGCAAAATCCAATTTATTGAGATGGATAGGTATTTGCTAGTGTCTGTCTATTTTTGCAAAAGACATCTTTGTCTGCATCACCAGCTGATCATAGAGGTGATTTAAACCTCCAGGCGCTGCACTTCTTCTTGAGCTAAAACTACATTTTTTTTTATAAAAAAGTATGTAAGTAATATTTTTTTTGCAATCTATTTGTGATGTAGAATTAAAAGGATCATCGTACTTTTTTTACACACTGTATATTATACTGAGAGTTGCACAAAGAGTTTTTTAAATTGAAGCTGCTTTAAATCTATAGCTGTCACTTTCTATTTTATGGACAACTTTGTGCAACTGGCTGTTAAAAATGTTGAAAGCTATCTGCTACTTCTTGACACTCAAAATAATGTAGCTCTCGCTCCGCTCGAAATAGAAGGAATACTAATTTATGTAAGTGGAAATGTCAAATCATCAAACGTGATTTGACATCCTTATACAACGTTTACAGAACGATACCTATGCCGTATTTACAATGACTGAATGAATATCAGAATACCTTGTGACACACATTTTCATTAATCTTCCTTCTTATATTTCTATGAGCAGTGTGACAGCAGCCGCGCCAGTACGAGCCCCTAGATAAACGCTTTCCATTCACTCTTAGTAAGATGCAAAGATTTATGACCTCTTTGTTACGATCGAAATAGATCCCGAGCTTAATTATTTTACTATGGGATGACATACAATACAATACTCTTGACTGCACAGAGAAATACTAAATTTACAAAATATACAAACATGAAATAAAAATAAAAAGCAATTTCTTCCAGGCAACCTTTGGGTGCAGGAAACAAAACAATTGTAATACGGGGACGGTACACAAAGATAAACCATAAACTGAATAAATATTAGGTACATACATATTATAATAGACATACATTATACCTACGTAACAATATACTATATACATATATACTACATACAATAGTATTATATTACTCTATGATACAATCTACATACATAAAAAATAAAACACATAAACAAGCAAGTGGAAACAAAGAACAACAACCAATATCAGATCACGGGACGTGAAAGAGAAAAATAAAATAAAAAATAAAATAAGGTTAGCCAGAGAGTGACAGGAAGTGAGCTTTAACATTCTTTTTGAATGTGTCGAGTGAGGGAGCTTGCCTCAAGGTGGTGGGAAGTGCGTCCAGAGTCTTATAGCTCTTACTGTGAAGGAGTCGTGATAGAAGTTTGTGGAATGGTAAGGTAAAGAGAGAGACAGGTCAAGAGAGGAACGGAGTGTACGGTCGACGTGAGAGGGATGGAACTGGAATCTCTCTTTGAGAAAGGAGGGGTAGTGGGTATGAATAAGACAGAATACAGAAGGGAAAGGATATATGACAATCTCTTCGATGGCGAATGGGCAGCCATTTTAACTGCGCTCGAAAAGATGACACATAGTCATTTTTCCGCAGCCCAAAGATAAAACTGATGCAAAGGCATCATGACATAATGTCAGCATGTCACATATCCTTTACTTTACAATATCACATCATCATCGATGATTATGAAGTATTCAAAATAATTCGGCCAAATCAATACAACGACGCCTTCATTGAATTTACAACATTGAATTTAGCATTATGTAATTTGTTGTGACTTTACATAACACATCCTTAACTTCTGCCGAATTAATTATTTAATCCCACTTCTATAACCCATGTTTTTCTGAGGTAAGACGTTAGAGCGGCAGAGACACGTATCGCTCTGCTCTGCCTGCTGGCACTCTAATCACAGAATAGTAAGGGTACTAGGAGGCGGATTAAAGGAATAATTCGTCACACACAAGGTAGTCAAGGCGTCGCTCTATTAATTTGGTAGTGTTACTTTGAATATTTCATAATGCTCGATGATGATGTGACATTGCAATTTGGGACATACTGGCAGATCTCATCACACAGTAAAATTATTTAGTACGTTAGCACGTTAGTATAACTATATATCTATTCTGTGCTATAAATTTGTAACGCAACCCTTGGTACTAACCGACCGTAATAATTAGGCGCATGACATTTGACAGTAGACAGTCGATGGCAAGTCACTAGTTGGTAGCTAGGGGAAGCGCGAAATGAAGGCGGGGTTACGGTACGGCTTTCATCCACCTAATTATAATGGTCGGCTAGTACTAACTTTACTTCATGTGAAGATAACATGTCACTTGTTCTTGAAATTTTTCAAGTAAGTCAAGATGACACACGTGTACCAGCTAAAAGCATTCCCACCCCCTTACGTGAAAATTGACAAGTTATCGATAAGTTATTAATAAAGTTATAACATTCGCACGTTTGGACATCCCTCGCGTGTTAATAACGATTAAACCTTGATAGACCTTCAAAATTAAGACACCAGACACTGCGTCAGCTCACGTGGAAGGTATCTATTTATTTATTTAGTTATTAACGTTAGGTAGGTACCTATGGATCACTCGTCATAAATACTAATAAAGGACAACATTAATCATAGATTTTTGACTTAATAGTAACCCATCCCGGGTGATTAACACTTTTATGCCCATTGCCGAAAATCTTCCACCAGGACATGATCTTCCCTGGCCCATATGGAAGTCACTTAATAGACTACGATCGGCGCTGGCAGTTGCGGAGAACTGAAGAAGAGGTGGGGCTTCTCTGATAATGAAAAGTGTGAATGCGGCATTTTGCGACACGCTTGCTGTCGTGTCCTATCTCCTCAGTTTCTTGCACCAAGGAGGACCTTTTTGAAGGCAACCAAAGAGCTATTGCTGTAACCACATTTTGGGCAAAGTTACTGTAAAATCATTTGCCATTGATACGAAAAGAAGAAGAAGAACACTTTCTAAAATGATGATGCTAAAGCAAAAATATGACTGAATATGAAATTAGGAAGAAAACCATTTCAATCAAGCTAAAGTACGCGACAGTTCGGGAGTGCGGGCGAAATGTATGGCACGTCACACGAAGACAGCTATCAAATGTTGACGAATTAAATAGTACTATCTCTAATATCGTCGAGTGGTTCACAGTAAATAATTTTCTGCTTAACGAAAAGAAAACTAAGTGTGTTAAATTTGTTTTGCCTAATGTAACAACAAACCTATTAGTGAAAAATTAAAAATTGAGACTTGTGGATTCTGCTGTTTTCCTAGGGTTTTTCTTTTTTTCTGTAGAGAACAAATTACCGATTATCGTTTTTTGTTGTAAAATCCAGTCACTAACAAGTACCTATCCATTTCAATAAATTACTAATTAAAAAGTTAAAAGAATTTTTTCATTCATTATTTTGTGTTTCGAGAGACGAAAATTGGAAGTTGAGTTACTTTTCGATAAATTGTTCAGTCAGCAAACAGTATTTGAAAGATCTCATAAAAATTAAAACTTTCTGAATATTTACTCGTATTACACATAGATATATCTTGTACTTATTTTAACGACTTAGTTAAACTTGCCACTTTTCAGCCAAGAGTAGTGATATCTAATCACAATTCAAGCGGTGCGGTGACCCGGAGAGTATCCTCAAGTTGCATGCACCGGCCTTCGTACTTTTAGTATATAGTTGCCCATTGGCATCAATCTAACATCATTCAGCTCAACTGCAGCTTAGTGAACCAACCAACCACCAAAATGTTCAAACTGGTAAGTACATTAAAAAAAATCACCTAAGAATGTGTAGATCTCAAGAGGAAATTCAGATGAAATGAGAAATTGTCTCTTTGCACTAGCTAGTCACCAACAGGGGGTTAGACCCAAGCGAACCTCATGAATTGTATGGGATGTGACATTGGGTACATCATGAAAACCCATACATTTTATGTAGTTCGCCTTTGTAATCTTTAAATTTTGGTGTCGTTTGGTGGTGTCGAAGGGAAGGAACGTAAATTTAATGGTACGTTGAGACCCCCAGATCCAATCATTTCATGGTTGGAAGAAGGGGACAAAATATTAGGCTGACGCTTAGTCAAGACCGTGGAAAACTGCTAGACGCAAACAGTGCAACCGTTCTAAAGTTCTTCAGCGGAAGCAGTAATAAATCTTTCGACTATTGTGATGACTTAGGTATTTTCATTTACTATAACGGTGTTAACATGTTTTCAGTTCTTCTTTGCCTGCCTTCTGGCCTTCGCTGCCGCCAAGCCCGCAGTGTTCGCTCCAGTAGCGTATACAGCAGCGTACAACGCCCCCGTAGCAGCTGCCTACACCGCCCCTGTCGCATACTCCGCATACACCGCCCCTGTTGCTGCATACTCGCCATATACTTATGCTTCTCCCTACGCTGCCTACTACTTCCGCTGAAAACCTTCATATCCGTGACGTCCACTTCGGTGAACATGCTTTGAAAACTAATAAATTATGACTGCAACTTCAAACTATATTTTATTTGAAATCTCCGAAATATAATGTAAATTTGACCTTTAGAAATAAGTCATAACAAACATAAATGTACATAACACGATTTTATTCATAGTATATGGTCATATCACCATGATGTGCACTACTAAATGTGAGACCAACGTTGGGCCAGTTTGTAAACAGGTTTTTTTTTTTTTTTTTTTTTTTTTTAAATCTATTGTTTTTTTTATTTTTTTATTAGGACTGTGGTCTCTGCCTACCCCAACGGGAAAGAGGCGTGATGTTATGTATGTATGTATGTATGTATTGAATAAAAATCCCTCGTACTATAGCAGTTTGTACGTGACTAGCCTTTTAATAAAAGTAGATTTATTTTCAAAAGAAACATTGAATTCAAGAGGGTATGCACCAGTTTTGTAGGTCAAGATTTGGCACGCACGTTGCATATGGTTTAAATTAAAATAACAAGTTTTTTATTTAGATACATCTTTTTGACGTAACAGCCAGAAGCTAATAAAAACTTGCCTTTAATTTCTTAGTTTTAGAGAAAAAGTAAAGAGAGTTGTGTGGTTTTATTTTACTTCCAACGAGGTAGAAAGTATCTATTTTAATTAGACTTAAAAAAAACAATACTACTGCATACAATAATCTTGCATTAATGATGATCAATTCGAAGGTAAATCCGCTATGCTAAAATATTACATTGCTCCATATTTACTGCCATAATGGCAAGCACAAGTACCACTACACGATTTGAAATTCATATTACATTTGTGATCAGTCTAGAATACTGTTTTAATTGATGCTTATTAGTATTGTATTTCCTATTTTCAATGTCGAGTCGTCTCAGACAGACTTATAATGAAGATTTATATCTAACTAGTATCTAATGAAGAAACTACAATATGATAGAAAAATTATACGCAATGATAAACGTCCAATGTAATATTATTTTGTGTAAACGATTTTTTTCCGAATGTGTATTTACTAGTATCTACCTCATTTTCGTAATGACACACCTGTGGAAATTCCGATGCGGAAAGTTCTGCGACCGAAAAATCTGTCAAGTATGACATCAGCGGAAATTCCGCCAGATGTGTCATAGGTAACCTAAAAAGCGTAACGAACGACGAGGGAAAGTTCCGCAGGTAAGGCGTTAAAAGGCTAAAAGCAGTTTTATAATACGGTTGTGAAAAATGGCTGACTTTGAAAAACAATCGAATGTATTTTATACGCCAAGAAAGATACCAAAGCTACCTTTACAATGTTAATTTACACAATTTTATCGCAATTCTTAAGCACCCATTAATCTGTGATGCAAAATTTTTACACATTATTGAATATACTACGGCGTTCAATCAATACGTAGTGAGAATGACCCAGAAAATAAATATAAATTAATAATGCGGTTTTCTAAGTAGCCTCAACGTCGCAAGAGATTATTATGTTAAACAAGAGCGGGCTGAGCGCGGTACCCTGTTGAACTCAAACTTATCTCAAATCCCTGCTGGGCTTAATATTTGAGCCGTCACACCGTGCGCTATGTATTGTTTTGGCATTTGTTGTGATCTTAAAGCTTCCCAAATTAAATCAAGGGAAACGTGGTCAAAAGGCTTTTCTAGATCAATAAAAATCATGTGTAAGTCTGTATTAAATGATTTCGACTTTTCGCTTAAGATGGGCCAACCAATTCCTGACACGTGGCACAATACTTTCCTCATACCTTTTTTAAAGGAAGAGGTGACGTTCGTAAATATTATTAATAAAACTTATGTCCCACGCCTTTGAAATCTGCGACTACAACAACATCATTATCAACAACAGGCTGTTTCAACTCGTTAATCTCACTTCCAACCAGTGTGGAATTGCGTCTGGGAAAAACACCTCAAATGCAATACAGACTGCTTGATTGATCCTGCTTGAAAAGACTTACTTACACATTATTTTTATTGACCTAGAAAAGGCTTTTGACCACGTTTCCCTTGATTTAAAATAAGACTGAATACATGTCCTGCTTTTTAACAATCCGACAGATGCTGGCCACGTGACGATGTCCGCATCGCAACAGTAGATCATTTTAAGTATCTGGGTTCAATCCAATCATTAGCTGTTATGAAAAAATAGATCATGAAGTTAATCACCGAACAAATGCAGGATATATGAAGTGAAGAAAACTTATGGGCGTAGTGTGCGTTTGAAAAATGCCTATTAAGCTGTAAGGTAAAACAGCAATTCGACCTGCTATACTTTACGGCACAGAGTGCTGGGCAACAACTAAACAGCATCTCAATAAACTACAACACTACACTACAACATACAACTACAACATAACAGAAATGCGAATGTTGCGCTGGTCAGCGGGTGCCACATTGATGGATAAAATCCGTAACAACTAAATAAGAGGAAGTTATAAAGCGGCCCATTATCGATAATTAAAGAGAATGCGGTGGTATGGACACGTGCTTCGATGCCCTAAAAAAATATTGATTTTCAAATATATTAAAATTTTGTGCTTTTTAGCTGTGAATTCTGTCCAGCAATTGTCTTTAATGACGATGATGAAGACAATTGATCGTTAGAAAAAAATATTCGGTTGCATTTTCTATTTCAAATGGGTAGGTACGAGTAGCACTGCCATAGATCCCTCAAAGAAAATGTGTCGTTCAGTTGAAAGAGGCACATTGACCCTGCAGTGGTGCAACCACTGTTGTGGTAGTCCGGACACGCGCGGCCTGACCTCTGACGCAACGCAGGACGGACACAGCATTCAGAAAGCGGAGCGGACTATGCTGTAGTGAGACATACAACTACAAAAGATTATTTCGTGTCGGACAAAAATGTAGTCACCACCACTCCACGGCTTAAGTTCATTTGCACGAAATAAAAGCACGAGCTTGATTATCCCTTCTGACACTTAATAAACTCAACCTAAGCTATGGTTTGGTAATACGGTAAGTGTTTTAAAGTTATTAGACCAGTTTCAAGGCCAACCGTACATACGAATGATAAAATAATTAATTTTACTGTTTGTGATCAAGCATTCGTTGTCGGATGCTAGTGCTCATCATAAAAGCTAATCAACGTAGGCCTGGATAGAAAAACAAATCAAGTATTTTTTGTGCTTCGGAAGGTTAGTTAAACGGTTGTTGCTGTCACTGATGGTAGTCGTTAAGCCAAGTTAGAGACCCTTGAGTGGCTACTCTTATAACCACTAACCGGAAAAAGCCTTATCTATAGAATTAAGCCCTCTGGGTTTCAGAGTTCCCCTAGGTTACATATCTTACTCCGTAAGTAAACAGCTCACTCACTAACTAGATCAAAGGCACTATACTTACATAAAACATATACAAAAAAAATATTTTTATGAACAAGGACGGGCCTATTCAATATAATATATATGAGTAAGTCGATATTATACGACAATGCTGTTGAGATATTAATTAATGAAATTTTATTTTTTCTACTGGCTCCTTATTGCATGTTTGTAAACAGATGTTTATCTTGAATTCGTGGCAACTCCTATGCGTAAGTAGGCGTCGCTCGTATCTTAGCGAAACATTTTCCTTCTAGTCCTTTTTAGGGGGTATTTAAACTGATAGCATCGCATACAGCACCATCATTCACGGATTGACCTGTGGAACACTAACCAACCAATAAAATGTTTAAGCTGGTAAATAAACAATTATCATTTACACATTCAAACATAAGTCACAATATTTTCTTTTTTAAAGATTTTAGCCTACAAAGTGTCCCGCTGCTGGATAAAGGTCCCTTCTGTTTCCATTCATATTTGTTGTGCGCCTTTGATTCTTCGCGCCAGCGTTTATTGTCGTCGTCATATATGATATTGTCATAATTATTTCTACTAGCATATAATAAAGAAATTTTATAAAGCCAGAAAGTCAAAATATGGTAATAGATTATTGTGAGTGGAAATAGCTAATAAAATAATAAACAGAAAGGAATTATCAGAATAAATACTACTCGTACGTTGTTCAACACCGACTTTACTTATGATATGCTTATGATCAAAGAGTTTATTCCGCCTAATCTATTTTATGATCGAAGAGTTTATTTATAACTACAATTAAAATAAATGCTTTTACAACGTGTAGTTTTGAGAACGCACCACCTCTCGGGTGGTAGTGCCACCCAGATAACTGAACAACTTTTGGAAATTAAAATAAAAAGTCGACTCTTCATACAAAATTTAAATATAATCCAGTAAATTTATATGGAGGATCAAAACGTTTTTATTTAAAATTTTCAAAAGTTGTAGGACAAAAGTTGTTCAGTTACATGGGTAGAATTACTCCCCGGGAGGTTTTGCGTATTTAGTTGTAGATTCTGTGATCACACGTTCATTACTGGAATTTTATTTTCTAGTTGATCTTAATGTTGCTTTTTCCATCAGATCTTCTTCGCAGCCCTCTGTACCGTCGTGGCCGCTAAGCCCGGGATCCACTCGGTGGCTTACCCAGCGGTAGCAGCAGCTTATACTGCCCCAGTAGCGGCAGCTTACACCGCCCCCGTTGCGGCAGCTTACACCGCCCCCATTGCCGCAGCTTACACCGCACCCGTCTCAGCAGCGTATACTGTCCCAGCTTACTCCGCCACTGCGTACACCGCTTCCTACACCGGCCCGGTAGCGTATACCGCTCCTGTAGCGGCAGCGTACACTGCCCCCTTTGCTTTCCTCAAGCGATAATTTCAACTCAAGACTGTTTAGGCCAAAGTTTACATGACTCATGAATATATGTTTTAAGTCAATCTTTACTTTTTTTTTGTTCTCCTTCATTCGACATTGCCGATTGATTGATCCAATCCACTGACCTCAATGTAATACATACTCGTAACTGTACTCTTCATAAATCACTTGATTAGCAGCTGACTGGCACACTTCAGCTGTCATTTGTTCAAAAACTCTGTACATTAACTTACTAATCTGGGTTCAAAAAACAGATTACAGTGTGACCGCGATATGTTTTCAGTTGACTGCGTCGCTATCATAGAATACATGAAACTCTGTTTCATATATTCTATGGTCGCTATAGTCAAAATAATACAGCTTGATTAGAATGAAAGCAGTAAAAACTATACATGAGAGCAGGTTTGATCGATACTTGTTTCTGTCGCTCCCATGTGTCGCTCCATCCTGCTCTCACCCCTATGTCATTTTTATCAAGCTACATATTTCAACTGTCATCGTGAAGATTTTATACAGGGTGTAGAAAAAGTACGATCCTTATAAGGGGTGATTTTGTATCACTCATAGATTGTATAAAAATATTTAAAAAATTACTTTTTCTTAATAAAAGTAGTTTTATCTGAAGAAGTGAAACGCCTGGAGGGTCAAATAACCTGTATGATCAGCTGGTGATGCAGACAAAGATGTTTTTTGTTATTATATCCAGTACCTAACTAGCAAGTACCTATGCATTTCAATAAATTACGGTAATGTAACTCGAAGATAAATAAAATTTCATGATCACCCAAAATAAAATAAAAAATATTTTAAAAAGTATTCTAATATTTTTACAATTTATTTTTTACACTCTGTATAACTCTGCCAAATTCACTATAACAAAGTTTTGCTTTAATTATGACCACCTGAAGTGATATTTTATACTGCAAAATATAGTGTTATGATCATAGGTTATGATGATAAGTTCGAATCCTGCCTGTGGTTGTGAAATTTTGCGATTTTCTGCTTTAAAGTTGTTGCCATTGATGGTAGCATACTAGCATGTTCCGAGCTCAATCATTAGAAATACGTACTTAGCTTTGAACAATAGGCGGTTATTATTAAAGCACTTGCTAAAAAGCGTAAGACAATGCAGCTGAGTAACACTTTAATATTAAGTAGGTAGGAATGGGGTTTACGTCTGGGTAATCACAGTGACGGCATTTAAACTACTGAAGACCAATTTGGGCAGTTTGGCTCTACTCGTAGTATATTTTAAATCAGGGTTTGTTTTAAACTTTCGTTTGCTGCGTTATTTTTGAACCCGTAGCAAAATTTTGTATGTATATTAAACTCTATACATTCAGCTGCCGTACTCCGAAGTGAAACTACGATAATTATTAAATATCGCGCCGATAATTATTAGTCTATGGTTCGGCCTTTGACAAGGAAATTCGCATACAAAGTAAATTTTCGAACGTAATTGTTGTTGTGAATCCGATAATATCGGAGCCCCGATAAAACTTCGGAGTACAGGCTCAGATCGGCGTTATCGAGCAAATGACAGCAAATTTTGCGTGACAATTTGAAATAGCCACCCATGACGTTTACTATATACTAGCTGTTGCCCGCGACTCCGTCCGCGTGGGGTTCAGAAAAAGTAGCTAATGACTTTTCCCATGGTTCAAACTATCTTCTTACCAAGTTTTTATCACAATCGGTTTATCGCATTAGTCATTAAAGCGTAACTGACAGACAGACAGACAGTGCAGTTCTCGCCTTTGTATTATTAGGTATACAGAGTACCGATAATACGGATTTGTGTAAATTAAACACCTCTTGTTTACGTGTGGACTGTTAGGTCGAATTCCACGCGGAGTAACTATGATACGGGTTTCGTTATTTCTTATACAAAACAAAGCCTAACTAAATCTGAGGCTCAGTCACTTAAGCGTCTGTGGCTTCTAAAAAAAAGAGCGGTACAAAGTCCAACGTGTCTAGCTTCACATGCTTTTAACTTTACATGTACTCGTACCTACGTTCAAAACTGTTAGACTTCACTTCCGTACAATCTTTGTAACTTATCTCTCCCCTTAAAAGACAATTCCTAAAAAACAATGATTCACTTCTCTCTTAATTTTTTGAAATATTTCGTTTACCTACTTCCTAAGTTTTCAAAACTTTAGAACTTAAATAAATTTTTTTACATTTGTTGCACCGTCATGCCAAAACAGGATTTTTTTATTATTATTTTTACAATAAAACTAAATCTAGATTTTACCAATCTTTAGCTGTACCCACGACTTTTACACAAACAACTGGACCGGATCAAACGAAATTTTCAACAACGTATTTGGCTTTCGTACAAAATTATAAGCTTTGTTTGAATTTAGCTCGGTTTCACAGCTTGAAACTTTGAACTCGCCTATAATCTGTTTGAAAGAACCGATGGCAATAAAAAAAAGTTCAAATATTGCACAAAAGCAACCCAAATACGTTATTGAAAACCCCGTTGAAGTCGTTCAAGTAGTTTGTGAGGTATTGGTGCGGCCGCTTAAAATTTCGCGAACCTTCTGTCTGAGTGAACCGTTTGCAATGAAATAAAGCTTATATGTTGCACAGAAAGAAGCCCGACGCGTCATTGAAAACCTCGTTTGACTTTGAACCAGTTCCGTAGGTGAGTTCTTGGTTCTGCAGCTTGAAACTTTGCGTATCTTCTGTCAGAGTGAACCTACCTATCGCAATGATACTAAGCTTATTTATTGCACAGGAGTAAGCCAAACGCGTTATTGAAAGCCACGTTCGAATCTGCTCAAAACTTTTTGACTTATTTGCGCCTTCGCTTAAAACTTTGCGTAACTTTTATCTGAGTGAACCGTTTTCAACTAACCTTAGCTTATATGTTGCTCGGAAGTACCTAATCCAAGCACGTCATGGAAATGCCAGTTGGAGTCGGTACAGTAGGTTATTCGCTATTGGCGCCGCCTATTGAAACTTCGGGCATTTTCTGTCTGAGTTAACCGTTTTCAATGAAAGTAAGGTAATACATTGCAAAGAATCAAGCTAAACACGTTATTGAAAACCCCGTTTTAATCCGTTTAGTAGTTTGTGGGTTATTGGTGCCGCCGCTTGAAACTTAGTGTATTTTATGTCTGAGTGAACCGTTTGCAATGAAACTAAGCATACATGTTGCATGGAGTAATCCAAATACCTACGTTACTGAAAACTTCGTTTTAAACGGTTCTGTTGTTTGTGAGATATTGGCGCCTCCGCTGGAAATTTCGCGCACCTGTCTGAGTGAGCCGTTTTCAATGAAAGTAAGCTAATACATTGCAAAGAAATAAGCTTGACAGTTTATTGAAAACCCCGTTTGAATCCGTTTAATAGTTTGTGAGTTATTTGCGCCGCCACATGAAACTTAGCGTAACTTCTGTCGGAGTGAACCGTTTGCAATGAAACTAAACTTTTATGTTGCACAAAAGTAAGCCAAACTCGTGATTCAAAACTCAGTTTGAATCGGTTTGTGAGTTATTATCGTACGGGCAATTTGATACTTTACATTAGTGTAGCTTCTGATTGAGTGAATTGATTTGAATGAAACATAGCCTATATGTTGCTCAGAGCTAAGCTTAATCTATCTGCGAAAACCGCGAGAAAATCCGTTCAGTAGTTTCGGAGTTTATCGAAAACATACAGACAGACAGACAGACAAAAAGTTCAGAAAACATATTTTTGAGTTCTCTTAGTCGTTTCCTATCGCCCACACTAATTTTTTTATAAATTTATCAAAAGTACAGACACGCGGTTTCTACTCTTTTATTATATGTATAGATGACAACCTCAATACTTCGATTATGTCTGTGGTAATCGTGGTCATTATAGCGTATAGCGCCAAAATTACGTCGATCAAATAGGCACGAGCGCAGCGAGGAGGTTCAAATCTCTTTGGGCACGACTACAACTTTACAAACGCCTATCCAGTCTACTATAAGAAGAATAGTAACTATACATTAAGAAAAAAACCGACACAACATATACTGCTTATTTCAAGGAAATTTCTTCCTGAAAAATAATAATCTAATTTAATTAATTAAATTTTGTCAATGTTTAATTTATTTCTAAATATTTCTTCTAGGACTATAACCACTCACGTGCCCGGGCAAAAATTTTTTTTTTAGTAGAATGCCCTGGGGTACCACTGGTACCCAAGGGCAGGTGAGATGCCTATCGAGCAATCCATTGAAATATACCCGACGGCTTCAGGAAACCTAACTCCAAGTTTTATTTCTCAAAATGAAAGCCCAAAACAACCTTGATTTCGGGCATCCGGTATCCGGCATCCGGGATCTGACTGGGGTTGGTTTGGGGGTCAATTTTTGTTACTTCCCATTAAATATTTTAGAGAAAATGTTAAATATTATGTTCAGTCACATACCTACAAAAATTTGGCCAAGAATCCATATGGCCCCGTTAATATAATAAAAATATTTTAAAGATATCGTTCTACGTATAGTATAAAGATCTCAGTCACTTTGCAAAGTTAAAATAGCACTTTGGAAAAGTTAGAAATTCATTCATTTACCCATAGGTAAATTAGAAAACATAAAATTTTACAATCAAGGAATGCTTTATGAGGAAAGAATAGAACGGACTTGTCCATACAAAATGAGAAAATGTTTTTCCACTCCTAAATAATATAAAATATTTTCCGATCTCCATGATTTTTAAGTATTGACACAATAAAAGACTAGGTTTATAGGTTTTACTTTTTAAAAAATTTGCAATGGATTCAAACTTATAGTCACCTCAAATAACCTAATTTTTATGTTTAAAGTTTGTCGAATTAAACTGCTTGTTTTATAAAAACATTTTTTTTTATTCGATACCTATAAACCTAGAAAAAAAAGGGTGTAAGGGACGGTGTACCGAAAACTGACAGGGCGTGCTCAGTCAACGAAACTGAACAACTTACCCAACGAAACATATGTTGCGAAATGAAAAAAAAATTACCTATTCATGCAAACTGTTCGACGAGTGTGGGCAATTTGTATGGATAGGAAATTTTTTTTTTCATTTCCCACCATATGTATCTTTGGGAAAGTTGTTCAGTTTCGTTGACTGAGCACGCCCTTTCAGTTTTCGGTACACCGTCCCTTATACCCTGTATTATGCTGAAACGATCGACACCAAAATCAAATCATTAAGATTTCGTTAATGGAAACCGTTTTCTCCGAAACTTTAATTTTCATAAAAAAGTACCCGTTGTCAGTCACGCGCTGCAACGCTCTCTATCGCTCTTACTACCGGGGGCATGAACGACGAGCGATAGCATGTGTTTTCCTAAATACCAATTTCGTTACAATCGCAAAGCTATTCTTCCCTCTTAAAATATGTCGCGAATATCAATTTTATATTTAAATAAATCTGTGATTTGGAATGGTTTGATTGACATTTTATCACACAGTTATATTCAAGAATTGAGTCCCCGGTCGTACCTCCTGGAATCTAACCAAAATGATCGACGTAAGTATTATGAATATCCTAATCAACAATAATGTTACGACTACTCGAAAACAATATGAATCGAAATAGACTAGTGTGTTATGGTGCCGCGATGGGCTAACTAATCTATTTTGGGCATTAAAGGTTATGAACTGTCTATATTGGTGATTAAATCAATATTCTGTTACACAACTAAGCTCGGACAATATTTAAGACTTTACACCGCAACCATAAAAATTTGTTTAAATTAATCATGTAGGTTTAAAAATCATTGAACGACCTCATTAACGCTGGAGTCAGAGTTGCTGGCCTGGCTCATTAACGACTTAACGTGCCTTCCGAAGAAAGGAATTATCTTAGTTTTTGGACAAAGGTTCTTTAAACAAACTGGAGAAATGTCACAAAGCTATTTTTGTTTCACAAAGTTACCGTGAATCGAACCCGGAACCTCCGGAGCGAGAGCCAAACGCTGCGTTTTTGCGTGATGCTTGAACAAACAATCAAATAAAAAACGGAAAAAATTACAAAAACCTGTGATTTGGGTTGAGGAGCATAAAAATAGCATAACTTGATATATTTTTTATATATATCTTCAATATAAAGACAAAATAAATTTACAATTTTATAATAGTAGAGAAGAGATGAATGGACAGATTATTTTTTTAGTTTTATCAGCTAATAAACACTATGAAAGGTAACTAAAATTGTGTAATAAAATCTGATGTAATAAAAACCAGCTTACGTTTATAAAACAAGAAAAAAAAGCCCGATTGTCACCTGTTTAGAATTAATAAAAAAAGGATGAAACTAGTTTTTGGAAATCCGGGTAGGATCTCTTAAAAATGCAAAGTCTACCAACTGACTTTGAAACTTAAGTTTTATTAGCTAGAAATGTGGTTGATATTTTCGGCTATTTCATTTCAATCCGTAAGGCCGTTGTCCACTACGAAGATACCGAAACCAAGAGAACAGCGGTGCCGATATTGTGCCGATATCGAGCAAAAACTGTACATATTTGTAACTTTCTCATAGTGCCGATATCTAAAGAAATAAAACAATTAGAAATAAAAACCGTCCAAGTGCGAGTCGGACTCGCGCACCGAGGGTTCCGTACCACCACATAATCATAATTGCATTAGTTGAAATTTCAGTAAGTTCATGTGCTAGATTTTTTGAGTCCGACACGCGCTTGACTAAATTTTATTATTTGTTGTTATTGTATAGCTTATGTACTATAAACATACCAATTTTCAAGTTTGTAAGTGTTCCCGTTTTTAAAATAGAACTAAAACAAAAATCGTCTCGGCGACCATCCAACTTGACCCCTCTCTTATATAAATGTTCATGAAACGGGAGCTCACCACAATTGGTTACCATTAGCTGTGAGAAATTTTTTAATATTTAATGATTTTAGACTTTTCCCATTATTTGTACTGTGAGACCTACTACTACTAGCTTCTTGCCAAATTTCATAATTTTAGGTCAACGGGAAGTACCCTGTAGGTTTTGCTGTTAGGCATAAATGTATGGAGATGAGGACATAAAATGCCATATCTTTTGATTGCGTCGTTGTAAAAAATTTAAATTTTCAGATCTTGTGTGGTTCATGGACCTGATACCTCTACCCGTTCGTGAGATAAAGGGTCTTGACAGACAGAGAGACGGACAACAAAGTGATCCTATAAGGGTTCCGTTTTTTCTTTTGAGGTACGGAACCCTAAAAATGAATAAAGATGTTTAAGACACGGTTTATAAAATGGTTAATGAAACATTGTTTTATAGCTTAAAGGATTGAGTATAAACCCACGAATAATTAAAGCGTAGGCACTACTATCGCTTATTTATATAAATACTAGCTGTTGCCCGCGACTCCATCCGCGTGGGGATCAGAAAAACGTAGCTAATGACTTTTCTCCTGGTTCAAACCATAGACATAAGCTGCCGTTATTCATAATCTAAGGTTCAAACTATCTTCTTACCAAGCTTTATCAAAATCGGTTCAACGGATTAGTCGTAAAGGCGTAACAGACAGATAGACGGAGCAATTTTCCTTTTTATAATATAATATTATTATATTGATTAATTTTCAAATGGACATTGAAGTGGTATATACACGGTATCGTATTATTTAAGTACCTAACAAATACTTCTATTTCAGCGTCTATGCCTATATATAGCGTTATAAATATAAATGTTTGGATCGAGTAACGCATAAATAAAAGTTCAACAACTTTTAGCGACCCTGTACACACGTGATAGTAGCATAGCGTAGTAAAACTTGAATATGGCCAGGTTATGTTCAAGTTCAAGGAAACATTTGATGGCAGCCTTGATCACCGGCGTGAGGCTGACACGTTGCTCCAGCGTCCTTTGTGCCTTACATCGAATGTTCTACACTAATACGACACTAGATCCTTACTTGATGCGGCATCGATTGACTGCTGCCAATATACAGGGGGTCCTGATTTATTAGTTTCCTTGGCAAAAAAGTTGTCGAATTTTATATATATTTACTAGGCGTGCCACGACAAAACAGGACTGTTTCAGTTTGGCGAGATATACATTTTAAGGATAAAAATTATACTTGGAATTAGTCATTAAAATTAGTCACCGGGTGATTTTCGAGATTTTCAAAATAAAAAAAAGTCACTATAAACTCATAAAAATCAAGTTGGTAATTTTAAAACTGAACATTATTTTATATTTAACAAAATGTTGATCCTTACTTTTGAGGAGTTCAACAGGGCTTATTTTAATTTCAAAAATTTTGAAAATCACCCGGTGTCTTTAAAAAATTGGCTCTCTTGCTATTTTCATCTTGATTAAAAGGGGGCTTCTGCCGCTAGTGTAAGAGAAAAAAACACATGTAAATATAATAAATATGTTTTATTTTAGAAGTCTATGGCAATTTATGAACAGCGACAAGGTGACCTACATAAACCAATTAAAATTAGCATTTCGCCACATTATATATGAGGAACCGTGTATTTACTTGCGGTCAATAAGTAACAAAAGGATGACGTCAAGCTGTGTCGGTGCATTGTCTGCGCAAGATTAGTAAATTTCTTGTTTGACAGGCAAGCCACAGGCTTCTGAGATGCAACTGTTACTGAGCAAGAAACATCAATGAAGATGCAACATACAACTGAATGAATCCAAGCATTTGTACACCCAATAGCTCGTCAGTAGAAAGACTTTGGACTTTATGGCAAGGTAATAGAGTTATAAATGACGTGCGGTTGACTGTACGTTGGTTACAAAAATATACGGTGAATAAACTTTATTAGAAACAAGTTAATAAAAATGCTTATCCTTGAAACCGAACCTTTACAATGCTAATATTCAGACAAAATGCTCTAATTCAAATCTTGTAGTCATAAATTATTCTGTGGGCGTAATCAAAGTAACATATTCTTGAATAATTGGTATTTTATATCCACAAAATCATCTGTTTTTGTATTTGTTAGGCAAATAAACTATTAAGCAGGTGATCTAATTTAAATTGAAAACTAACTTGGAATCATTTCAAATGTCATCCCGGCGAATATAATTCAAAATGACTCTACAAACGTAAAATACTAAAATTAGAGCTTTACAAATTTCATTAGACAGTCAGTAACGAGGATTTCATGAAATTGTCGACCTTTTTAGGGTTCCGTACCTCAAAAGAAAAAACGGAACCCTTATAGGATCACTTTGTTGTCCGTCTGTCTGTCTGTCTGTCTGTCTGTCTCACTGTCTGTCTGTCTGTCTGTCAAGACCCTTTATCTCACGAACGGGTGAAGGTATCAGGTTGAAATTAATACCATATATTAGAATCCATGAACCACACAAGATCTAAAAATTTCATATTTTTACAAAGACGCAATCAAAAGATATGGCTTTTTATGTCCTCATCTCCATACATTTATGCAAAAAAGCAAAACCTACAGGGTACTTCCCGTTGACCTAAAATTATGAAATTTGGCAAGAAGCTAGGTCTCACAGTACAAATAATGGGAAAAGTCAGAAATCATTAAATATTACAACTTTTCTCACAACTAATGGTAACCAATTGTGGTGAGCTCCCGTTTCAAGAACATTCATATAAGAGAGGGGTCAAGTTGGATGGTCGCGGAGGCGATTTTTGTTTTAATTCTATTTTAAAAACGGGAACACTTACAAACTTGAAAATTGGTATGTTTATAGTGCATAAGCTATAAAATAACAAATAATAAAATTTGGTCAAGCGCGTGTTGGACTCAAAAAATGTAGCACATTAACTTACTGAAATTTCAACTAATACAATTACGATTATGTGGTGGTACGGAACCCTCAGTGCGCGAGTCCGACTTGCACTTGGCCGGTTTTTCCGACTAGAAGACATTTCTTTTCAATCATACGAGAGCCAAGCTTGTAACCAAAATACAGGCACAGAAAACCATGGCCACTTTACCTATTGTTTCTCAGAAATATCAACATTTTTATGCTCAAAATTACTGTCATTTTGTGTCATAAAATCCACTTCAAAAGCTGTAAATTATGCAAAAATTAAGTCAAAGTATGCAGATTTTTTTAAATATTGAAATTAAGATTGCCACTTAGCGGAAAAGTTATTAAACACCTAATTTTCTTTTTCTCTACTTGAATATCGACTGATCCTCGTAATACTTGTGTGTAATTACTTAACCACACATTTTGTTAGAGTACAAGTCAAGTTTGATGAGGACACCCTGTGCAGACAGCGGTCTGCATTATTCAAGTCGCGTGCGCGTCCCGAAACCGCACGTAGCGTCCCAAGGTGCGCAGGCGCCGATTCCAACACAATGGGGTCATCATCGACTCCTTATAAAATACCAACCAACTTGTCAGCAGTCAGTGTTCGAGCACAGCTTCAACAAACAATCAAGATGTTCAAATTCGTAAGTACAATTTGAATATACATTTAATTCCAGTGCGTGTATCAACTAGGTCCGTTTACTTATTACAGTGGTTCTACTCACAATAACAAACCACTAACAATAAGAGGATTATTTTTTCAACTTCCTATGCTATGCCCGCAACATTTTCAAAAAGAAACGTAATTTATGTCCATTCTCATCGTCAAACTATTTTCCTTTCATCAAATCCTTTCATTAAAAACGTAATATATTAGACGGAGTTGTAACCGATTTTAATATTAAAGTGTGGAATTAATAAGTCATCGCTGTTAGGTCTTTATCAAAAAGGTCTGCTATAAATAGAAGCGTTCCCTAATCACCTTGTTAAGATAGTGTTTCAAATATTATTATGAGCTTTACGTTATACAGAATACTCGATGTTACCATCCCTTTAACAGGTATTAGAACATAAGCCGTGGTACATAATTAAGTCTCTATGAATATTTATCACCTTTAATCATGTGGAAACGCTGGCAGGATAAGTTATGAAGCTATAGAAGTTACTATGGCAATATTTTGGCAAGTTTCTTATGTTGATAAGACGAGAGATTTACATATGTAAGCTTACGTTAGGTTGCATTTGGACTCTGGATTATTGAGATTGTGAATGACCTCTTGCAAGGGTTGATAGAAAACTGGAAACTACTTATACAGGGTGCAAGGGACTTGGTACCGAAAACTATATAAATTATACTGTATATATTTCGTACTCAGTCATCGGAACTGAGCAACTTTTCCAAATAAATGTCATATCCATGATCGAAAAGTTTGTGTGGAGACCCCAACTTTTTTTTTCATTTCCCTGAAACGATTTTTTGGGAAAGTTGTTCAGTCCGGTAACATATATTTACAGGAGGTTAGGAAAAATTATTCGATCCTCAAGACGATAAGTTCTAAAAATAAACTGAATAACTTTTCAAAAGGAAAAAATAAAAAAAGAATAAGGAAAATAAGTTTTATTTTCTTGTCATGTTTAAAACACTGCTAATTTTCTGATCGTGATGTATATTTGAAATAACCATTACTTTCTTCTCCACAGCTGATCTTCGCCGCCCTCCTGGCTTTCGCCGCCGCCAAACCTTTGGTGTACACCGCCCCCTTCGCAGCGGCTTACACCGCCCCCGTCGCGGCTGCTTACACCGCCCCTGTCGCGTATCCTGCTTACAGCGCTTACTCCCCCTACGCTTACTCAGCGTATACTTACGCTGCACCCTACTCATACTACATTTAAATGGACCAAAGAAGACAATTATAATGCTACTGACTTAATTTATTTACCTGCAATTGTGTTGAAGAAGCTCTGAGAACAAATGTTATTATAAAATAAAAATCTTAAGTGCTTTATTTGTTGTATTATTTTAATGGGCTGACAGCAAACCCAGGCACATAAACTGCACTTTTTTAACGTTAAATTTAGAATTAACTCTAAATTAATCATGTATATATTCCGATTCAATTCAATTCCAATATTCCAACAATTTTTCTTTTCTTGAGTTATTTAATTTTGTAAGTATAATATAATTACATAAACAAACAATGGTGGTACGATTCGCTGCTCTGCAAGGACACTGCTGACCTTCCTCCGGGTTGATCCCTTGGTCACTTACGACACCCACGCCCTCACTGCGGTCCTTTGCTAACAAGCGTGGTGACTATGGCAAATCCTCTCTTTAGTACCACGCGTTTTTGCTCGAGTTCTGGAGGGAGTTCCATGACTCTTTGTCCTGCAGTGGACGTTTAATGGGATGTTATGATGATGATGAGAACAAATTATAATCTACGTTAAAGCAACGACGACTTTGATTTATTCACTTAATTATGTAACATGTGCGATCAGCATCTTATTTGACAGGACGGATTATTTAATTATTACATTTTTACATCAAAATGTAGATGAAGTAGGTAGTTAAGTGAACTAGTTTTGCCAATATAACCTTGATTTAAATGTACGACAGTCAGATCAGATTCGCCATTAAATTTCTCATTCGACACACTTGATATGGCAAATTCGATCTAATGTGTATAGCACAAGACATATCTTATTAATATTATTCGTAGTTAATATTATATCAACTCCGATTTGGGATTAAGTCCGGTTTTTGGATATCGTATAAAATGGGGCAAGAAGAAGAGCTGTCATCATTCAGTCCACGGCAGTCTGAAACTTAACCAAAATGTTCAAGCTGGTAAGTGTGAGCTTAATTTAATATTATTCTATCCCAATGCTGGAAAATCCCCCCCCCCCAATTTATTCCATCAAATATTGTGGTCATGAGCAAATTCCCACCAACAAATGTATTGGTACGAGTTTTACCTTGGGACCCTATATCTGTATGTAGCTTTTATGTACTTATATTATAAAAAAGATACCACCTGTATTTTGTGGCTCAAATATCAAAGTCAGAATAAGCTACTTATTGTATCGCAAATATTCGCAAAAGCAGTTGGATAAACATAACGCTGACTAAAAACGATAATGTCTGTAAAGCAACACTTTTGGGTCGGCGTTGTTCTTTCTTCACTACCAAGCATTTCCAATAAGCCTTATTTCATTTATTTAGTCAAGTAAATACACTTCTAAAAACAATAAATTTAAGGAAACTACTTAGCTTAGACCAAAGATAATTATGTTATATATTGCTAGCGTTTAGACTAGATTGGATATCCCAAAAAAAATTGAATGTGAAAAACAGATAATTGATATTTTTCTGTTATAAGTGTGGCTAATTAAATCCCGGATGTGTGGAACGGTGGTCTAATTTGCATATCTATTTGCCGGTTGTCTCCAAAGTTACTATGACGATAGTAAGAAAATATGTGTTGGTATGTCTGTGACATTTGTAAATAGGCTCCACATACCAATTTAGAAGTGTTTGTAAGTTATGAATTCGTGTTTTCTTTGTGTACAACGGCAAACAGTATTTAGCCACGGTTAGACTTAATGATTACTCTTCTGATCGTGAAGGTTTAAATTTAGCGAAGTTTTAAACGTTCAGGCTGTTACTTTATGATCTTTGTGAGAAAGATTTCTTGCAAAAAGATGAAGTTTAATTTGTGTTTTAATTTATTTGTGTGTTGTTGCAGGTACTCGCTCTTGCCCTGGTCGGCCTGGTCGCCGCCAAACCCCAGTGGGCCTACAGTGGCTACAGCGGCTACAGCGCTCCCCTGACCTACTCCGCTCCCGTGGCTTACTCTTCCTACAGCCCCGTCGCCTACTCTTCCTACAGCCCCGTCGCCTACTCTGCTTCGTACACCGCCCCCGTCGCGCAGGTCGCCCCCGTCGCCCAGGTTGCCCATGTCACCCCCGTCGCCCATGTCCCCGTGACCCCGGTCGCTCAGGTCACCCCAGTGGCGCGTGTTGCTCCTGTTGTCTCCACTTACTCCGCCGCCGCCCCAGTCGCCTACTCCGCCCCTGTGTACTCTAGCTACGCTGCCGCCCCGGTCGCCTCCACCTACGCCGCTGCCCCCGTGGCTTACGCTGGCTCTTACGGCTATGCCGCCACCCCCTACTCTTACCTCTGGAAGAAGAAGTAAATGAATGATCAACAGTATAATTTATATAGTCGGACTTAATTCTGTTACATCTATTTTTCTTCATTGGCATAAACACTTATTATTCCAATGAATGAAAAACAACTCTAGCCTTACTTGTTAAGTTTTTGTTAAATAATTAAAACATGCAGTTAAGTGATGTACAGTGAATAAAGAACTTTTCCACAAATATTTTGTTTTCTTATAAATTACTTATGCTGCGGAATAACACAGCAGTGGTAAATAACAAGGCTAGCTTTGTGCTAATTAGTGGCATGATTTTTTATAATTTTGTAGGTTAAACATGAGGACCTCAAGGTCAATAACAACAACGTTTTAAGGCATTTTTCCGTCGCATAGTCTTTGCAGTGCATGATTATGAATTCTTTTGTTATGTTTCAGCCATTCGATGGGGCCTTGACAATACCACTTACTGACAAGTGTCTCTTTCTGTTTAAAATGCTCCCATTTAAAAGGCTCTGTTTCTGTTTAAAAAAATTGAAATATATAGCGTGTAATAACTTCTTGTTGGTCAGTGCATACCAAGAGTTTACAAATAAAACAACTTAAGTCAAAAATTAAAATAAAATTCATCATGTATAAGGCAATGGTGGTGAGTTTAGTGAATATTGATAATATTTCTTAAATAAATATTAAGTTTATTAGTCACAAACGTAAAGTTATATCAATTTGTGATGGATAATTTTATGTGTCAAACTTGCTTTGATTTAAACCCAGACATTTATAATCTATGTGCAATACTTAATTTAAAAAATCAACTGATTCAACTATCAGTATTATTATTTTTATTTCTAACTTACGTAGTGTCCCACTGCTGGGCAAAGGCCTCCCATCTATCGTGCCATTCTCCTGAGTCTTGAGCGATTGTTGGCCAATTTCCAAGAAAAACGTTTAAAGTCGTCTTGCCATCGCCTATATCATTATTAAAATAATAACAAAAGTGATGCTATACGAAGACACAAAGAATTATTTCGAAGTTGTCTAAATCTTAATTGCAAGAATTTAACTTTAACAACCAGACGCCCAATCTTTTCTTAAGTTGAAACTTTGATAAATGTGTCAACAAAACATTAAGGGTCGACAGTAAATTTAACAGAATTTTTACAAAAAAAAAGCATTGTGCAACTGATTGTAAAAGGTCTATTCCAAAAGCTGAAAGGATAAGATTTTCCGGATAACTAATACGAAATCTGATCGAAAAATTTTCACATGGTGCATAGGAACAAATGAGTAAAAACATGAAATATAGGGATTCATAATTGTAACTGTTACAGTTTTTACCCGATTACTCCAAAAAGGAGGGTTATGATTGTGACCGGTATGGTTGTATGTATGTATGTGTTCATCTGTTCCCATAACTTACATCATAATTTGATACTATCAGGTATCGTTAGAAGCGTCTTAAATATTTTAAATCAATCATTTTAAATCATGTTATCAATAAAAAAAATTATACTGTGTTCAGGATCAAATGAAATGGCTTAATAAGCACATTTTAAATATATATTGTTAGCTTTATTACAATACAATACAAATATACTTTATTGCATACCAAGAAATACATGAATAGTTACAGAAATATAAAGAAAAAGAACAGAGTAGTACAAAAGGCGGCTTTATTGCTACGGTAGCAATCTCTACCAGGCAACCTTTGGGTGTTGTTATTACGTATTTTTAAGTCGAAAATAATTCAAATAAAAAAATATTCTTAAAATAGAAACCCACTACTAGCAAATCTTGCTCTAAAAAGTATGAAACAAGAAAATATTGTCATCTGAAATTAATATATACAAACTATGGTATTTAAGAAATATTCATTGCGATTTTCGTATTATTATGTCACCTACCCTAAAAAGCGATCATAAGCTTTAGGTCAAATTGAAATATTAATATGACCACGGCTAATATCTGAACATTAGTATGAATATTTTAAATACCATAGTTTGTACATAACAATTTTATATGAACATATTTTCTTGTTTCATACTTTTTAGAGCAAGGTATGCCAGTAGTCGGGTTTTAGTTTTAGAACAAATTTTTATTGACCAATATTATTCCTCTGAGGTTTTTATGGATAGGTTATATTGAATGAGAGTCATTTCGTATTTTGAAACTTGAAAGTCAAGTGTAATAAAATGTAGAAAAGAAACTGTAATATTCAGCCAGTGAAACACTGAATCAGGGTCCAGTTCACGGACGATGCGATTAAGTTTTTCATGCGTTTGTTATTTTGCATTGAAACGGATGCTCTTAAGACAAAGATTAAGAAAACACGATAATAACTAAGATTTTTTTTTATTTTATAAACATTAAAGAGCAGTTTATTTATATCATGTTACATTGTAATATGAATAATAAAAACACTTCAATAAGTATGTCTCTTTCTTAACTATTTTCTAGGTGGCGATCGCTCTAGCTTTGCTGGCACCTGCTACAGCCAGCCCCGACCCAGCTTTTTACTACCCGCTCGGGTCTGCAGCTCTCGTGGCTCCAGCAGCAGTGTCACCGTACGTGTCTTACCCATCCTATGCCTATTCGTCGTCATACACCGTGCGAGACTGGAGCGCGCCCTTAGTTGCTCCTATACCGGCATCGGCGGCGGCGTATACGGCCTACCCCTATCCCTACGCAGGCTTATATCCGTACTATAAGTAATACATGGTAATACAAAGAAAATGTGACATGTAATTAATTACATAACACGTAAACTATTAACCCAAAGATAATCTTTATTTATTGTTGAAACTTGAGGCTTGAATAAAATATATTTTAATGTCATTTACCGTGTCTAGACTTTTTCTTAATTCATTCAAAAATATATTCGAAGCGCTCGTGGCCGAGTGGTAGTTGCTCTTTCTATTCGATCACGAAAGTTAAGCAACGTTGGCCGTGGTCAGAGCCCGGATGGGTGACCGCTAGTGGCACAAGAACTAGAGCGTTTCCGTTCTTCGGAAGGTACGTAATGCCGTTGGTCCCGGCTACTGTCAATGATAGTAAATGCCAAATGTATGGCGGTTTGAAAACTCTGACAACCAGGGTGGCCACTAGCCTGGCAAAGCCTAATCTAGGATTGGGTCTGGTTTGCCCTCTGGGTTATGGAGGTCAGATGGCAGTCGCTCTGTGTGAAAACCAGTGCCCCCGTCAAATCCCCTAGTTGAGGTAGCTGACTCCGTAGAAACCATTTAGGCTAGGGCAATGATGATCCAAAAATATATATGATCCACAGGTGTATCTCGTAAACTACTAATTAATTAACCTTTAGTATTTAAATGTGGATACACTTGACTACTCATAAAACCATAACCACTAAACAGCTCTTTCCACTTTTTTTTTATTTGCGCTAGTAAAGAAGTAATAAAAATTGTAACATGGAATCACATAGAGTTGCCATAACCACATTCTGTGCCACCCAAGCTATACAGGTTGTTAATTTAATTGCGTGCCATAGCTCAGTGTCGGGTTCAGTATAAGTAACTGAACGACTTTCCTAATGAAACATAGATTAATAAACAACAAAAATTTTGAACTCCCCATACAATTGTGTTGGTCACTTAGTATGGGAAGTAAAAAAATATTTTTCGTTTTTCGACTTATGTTCCTTGAGGAAAGTAGTTCAGTTGCGGATGCTGAACCCGCCCCTGAGCTTTGGCACACAATTAAATTAACACCCGTAGAATTTTTTTTCCAAAAACTGATACTTTAGATTCAAGACATATAACTGAACCACTTTTCTCAAAGACAAGAAATATTTTTTGAGTCAAAGATTTTTTTTTTATTTTCCATGGAATCTGCAATAAGTGACAACACATTTTGTGTGGAAAGACAAAAATATTTAATAAATTAATATACTTAAAATATTAATTAAATTTAAATTTCGAACCGTTTTTCTTGGGGAAAGTAATCCAGTTCCATAGTCTGGAACAAAAGTTTCAGTTTTATGGATATATCTTTACATCCTACTTA
This sequence comes from Athrips mouffetella, assembly GCA_947532105.1. Lineage (NCBI taxonomy): Eukaryota > Metazoa > Arthropoda > Insecta > Lepidoptera > Gelechiidae > Athrips > Athrips mouffetella. The sequence continues at coordinate 14,267,793 of OX383971.1, forward strand.
TATTGACAAAACGTCATCCGTCTTACTACAAAAAAGTTAGACATCTGTTGAACACTTGATTAAAAAAATCGTACCAAATAACTATGTCAATGACTTATTTCTTATGACTTGACTTCTACGTATCAACTGACATAGCCAGTTATTTTGTGCGCATTTTTTTAAATCAAGTGTTCAACAGATGTCTAACTTTTTTGTAGTAAGACGGATGACGTTTTGTCAATATAAGTAGGATGTAAAGATATATCCATAAAACTGAAACTTTTGTTCCAGACTATGGAACTGGATTACTTTCCCCAAGAAAAACGGTTCGAAATTTAAATTTAATTAATATTTTAAGTATATTAATTTATTAAATATTTAATAAGTCCAAAATTTTATAAAACTAGGTACTGATTTATTTTATTTATACATTTTATAATTTAACACATCAACCACGAAAGAAACAGCTAAAATATTTGAACATACATTCCAGCTCGATATATTTCTAAACCGCATAGGGCGAACTGGTTCAGAAAAAACTAGTTCGGTTCCAGAGCCGGATTTCATCTTAAAGGCAGCTTAAGTATGTATCTGATATGAGAATCGATAATGAAAGCCACTCATATTATAACATCCCACGAAAAATCCACTACAGGACTAGGAGCTCCCTCCACAACAACAGCAAAAGCGCGTGGTACTCTAGAGGGGATTTACCATAGTCACCACGCTTGTAAGCGTTGCGGCTGGCGACCGTTGTTAGTGACGGCAGTATTTGCCCATCTTCTGGTTTATAAGTCCTTAGTCGCTTCTTACGACACCCATACTACTATTTACCATACTATTCTTTACCAGTACTATACGGTAAATTCTAAAGGTCAGAATATCTTCAGAAACATTCCAAAATCATCATTATTGGCTGCGGAATCTTGAGTGTCTTTTTGAACTCTTTGTGGACGATGTAGCCAAAACTCTAAGTAGGTTACGATTTTCAGGCTACCGTAAACCTGCCTGTGGTTGTGAGTACCTATAGGTTATTCTGTGTGTGTATATTTATCGAATTTCTAAATTTAATAGACATCCAATCGTAAAAAAAACATTAATCATTCATATTCTATTCTCAAGTTATAAACTATGATCCATTTTTAGGGTTCCGATACCAAAATGGTAAAAAAAAGGAACCCTTATTGCCGCTCTGTCTGTCTGTCTGTCTGTCTGTCCGTCTGTCTTTCACACCTCTATATCTCAGCAACCACTTACGCTATCGAGCTGAAATTTGGAATAGTTTTAGAATATAGTTGCCCAACTTAATTGCACATGAAATTTTTTTGAAAAAAGTATGATTATTAATGTAAAGGGGGCCAAAATAGGGGGGGCCAAATTTCAAATTGTCGCTACTAGGTCGAGTGGGGTATCATATGAAAGGGCTTTACTTGTACATTTTAAAATATATTTTTGTATTTTTTTAAGTTTCTTAGTTTTCAAGTTATGATGAAAAATGTCAAAAAAAATACCATTCCCCCCCCCCCTTATCTCCGAAGTTTGAGTAAGGGAAAATCTGAATTAATTACAGTTGACAGAGGTTTATGTAAACTTTACAGCAAAAATAAAACGATCTTTCTAAGTTGCACAGTTTTTCAGAAATCTGCAAAAAACCTTTACAAACAAATTTAGTTTTGCGGTCCTGAAAATGGACTTTATTGCTTCCAAAAATACTATAGGTATATCGGAACCCTCGGCGCGCGAGTCCGACTCGCACTTGACCGGTTTTTTCTTTAGTTCCAAAGTTTACCAACACATTTTGCAGCTATGTCAAAAGCAATCGGCTACAGCTGTCAGAAAAAAAAAATTGTTAAACAAAATGTTGGAATAAACGAAAAAAAAATGATTTTAAAAATAAAGTATCCAAAATATCTGTGACACATAATATGGGAAATCGACGGTATTCGAGGAGAAATATAAATTGAAATTAATTAATTAAATGTATTAAATCTAGCCTTACGATGATGTCCCCTAAAGAAGTCTATTAACTCGCGCTTGGAAGAGATTCAGGTTATATGAATACTGGCGCAGGAATGGAATTCCACTCTTCGAGGTTACATACATACATAGCATCACGCCTTGTTCCCGTCGGGGTAGACAGAGACCACAGTTCTCCACCTGCTACGATATTGACGTACTTCCCTTGCTACCTGAACTTTCATCAATCCTTTCATACATGCTCGTGGTTTAGGGTACTTTTAACCTGGCCTTTATTCAGAACGTCCTGAATTTGGTTCTGGTACGTTCGCCGAGGCCTTCCCCTTCCAACGTTCCCATTCACTCTCGCCTTAGATCTCTTTCGTCAATCTTCCTTCATTCATCCTCTCTACATGACCAAACCATCTCAGCATCCCTTTCACAATTTTAGTCACTACGTCTTCTTTTAAGCCACAACGTTCTCTTATTTCTAATCCTGTCACTCAATTTCACACCAATCATACTCCTCAACGCTCTCATTTCTTTCTTTTTCTGCCATACCCAGCTTTCACTGCCGTACACCAGTCAGAGGTCATTTCATTAGACAGTGATATTCTTCAAATGATGTTTAAAATAAGTTAATGTAAAACTTATACTGTGTGCTAAATGCAGCAAATTTTGTTCTACGACTTTCCTAAATTCGCAAAATAAAATTTCAAATTTAGACCGACCGACCGATGGAGAGTCGAACTTTTTTTGCCACTTTTTAGGGTTCCGATACCAAAATGGTAAAAAAAAGGAACCCTTATGGTGCCGCTCTGTCTGTCTGTCTGTCTGTCCGTCTGTCTGTCACACCTCTATATCTCAGCAACCACTTACGCTATCGAGCTGAAATTTGGAATAGTTTTAGAATATAGTTGCCCAACTTAATTGCACATGAAAATTTTTTGAAAAAAGTATGATTATTAATGTAAAGGGGGCCAAAATAGGGGGGGCCAAATTTCAAATTGTCGCTACTAGGTCGAGTGGGGTATCATATGAAAGGGCTTTACTTGTACATTTTAAAATATATTTTTGTATTTTTTTAAGTTTAGTTTTCAAGTTATGATGAAAAATGTCAAAAAAAATACCATTCCCCCCCCCTTATCTCCGAAGTTTGAGTAAGGGAAAATCTGAATTAATTACAGTTGACAGAGGTTTATGTAAACTTTACAGCAAAAATAAAACGATCTTTCTAAGTTGCACAGTTTTTCAGAAATCTGCAAAAAACCTTTACAAACAAATTTAGTTTTGCGGTCCTGAAAATGGACTTTATTGCTTCCAAAAATACTATAGGTATATCGGAACCCTCGGCGCGCGAGTCCGACTCGCACTTGACCGGTTTTTTTGAACTAAGGTGGCAGAACAAAAATAGAGGTTTTTTTCAAATCCAATATATTCAAAAATCCTACGCAAACTTTAAAAGATTTACATTCCTTATCTACTTCATTATTAAGCACTAACTAGTTATTCCTGAAACCGGCTCTGTTACGATCAGGAGTGCGGCCAGTGAGGATCAAAGATAGCTCCCGTGCACCTTCAAGGACAAGCCAGCTGCGGACCTAACGTCCAGTAACCACCACAATGCACCAGTATTACTAATAATTTTCTTGGAGCTTTTATTGGCTCATTTTTGCTTATTTTGATGCCTAAACTTTATTTTTCTACAAGTATTCTGTATGCAGGTAATCATAGGAAGGCGATAGGAACGCCTTTGCGCACTTTAGATTTAATTTATTCTTACCCAGCTTTCTATTTATATTTTTACCCAATTGTGGCAACGCCCAAAATGAAGGTTATGTGTTTGACCTGTTTTTATGTAGGTATGATGTCTGTATGTACTTTTCAATTTTCCCTCGTAACTACTAAACGGCTGAACCGATTTCATTGAATTTGTTTTAACAACGCAAGTGACAATGGGAATATAAAAATGATAAAAGGTCAAGATGGATTTGTGGGGCCAAATTGAGCACTATATTTTTTTTTGTTCTAAGTGGGCTATAAAAATGAAGAGTTTTAAGAGACGATCACAATATTATATGTTACCGTCTGCCTAACAGCTAAGACGAGAACGAAGGCTCTATTATAGGATCTGGTTAACCTGAATTTCGTTTTTAGAAAATACTAAGATTGTTTTTCTTATGATTTTATTTAAAGTATTAAAAAAAGTAAAGTACAGTGAGTATCGTTTCAATTATAGGTTATTACTCTATCTGTTTTTTTAAGGTAATCGCGCGTTACCCGGAGACCGTTGTCAGAGCACCAAAACATTTTATTTTTGTATTTATATTCTGTGATCTTCAGTATACAATCCCAAAATAATTTAAATAAAAAGTCAGTTCCAAAACTAGCATCCGACAACTGACAATTCCTGCTTTAAAAAGTATGAAACAAGAAAATATTGTCATCTTAAATTATTATTTTCGTATACTGGTAGAGGAGCCGAGAAGGATTTTTCACGTGATAATCAGGGCGACTAAGAGATGTCTCAGTAGATGGGGCTCTATGAGAGGATCACGAAAAACTATATAAGAAGTTCCAGACCGGAGCCCGGTGTTCAGGAGGCCATTGTCTGGAAATGAAAAGGAACAAAAAAACCTGATCTTCAGCAAAAACAATTGTCATTCCAAAAGATGGGGACTGATGAGTAGTGATATAAAAACCTTGACCAGACAAGAAAACCGGGGGCTAAAGTCATTCCAGACAAGCCTGAAAATCTGAAAAGGGATATTTTTGACAATGACCTCCTGAACACCGGGCTCCGGTCTGGAACTTCTTACATAGTTTTTCGTGATCCTCTCATAGAGCCCCATCTACTGAGACATCTCTTAAGCCGCGATTACACCTGCTTGAATTTGACGACTGAATAAGAAATCTACCTAGGAGGCTACGTAGAAAAAGACGTTTGTGAATTCAGAGTTCCAGCTAGGAAGCTAAGTAGAAAAAGTGCCTACTAATACAGTTGCTGAATAGTGATGTTCCGATAGCGATAGTTTCGCTGTCGGTAGTTGATCTTGAAATACAGTAACTCTGTTGAATAGCCTTATCGAAAATAATTATTGTACAATAAAATGCTATCGATTGTTAAAAAATGGCTGATACAACCTCAAGACAAATACAACCGATAATTGAAAGAAGAAAAAATTACAGACAAACTTATTTGCGGTCTTAAAGATGGGCTTTTATTGATTTTAAAAATACTACAGGAATATCGAATCCCTCGAAGCGAGAGTCTGCCTCGCACTTGACCGTTTTTTTTAATATAAGTATATTTTTGTTCGATATGTTGAATTAATCATTCGCACTTGGACATCACTAAACATGCTAAGTCCCTTCAAGTAAAGGAGTTAGAAGGTTTAGTGATGTGAAAATTTTGCGAATGATTAATTCGAATCGAACAACTTGTCCATGCAAAATAAAAATAAAGCATTATCTTGGTTTAATAATAAGTACTAATAATAAACTTAAAAAATTCACTATAAAAAAATTGTATACGACTGTTCGGTTGAGTCAAGGAGTGATCACAGCTAGCTGGATTCAAAGACTAATTCGGCATACATTGCTCGTTGAAGTAAGGATAATGCAATAACATAACCAAGCCTCCCAGCAATGTATGCCGAATTAGTCTTTGAATCCAGCTAGATGTGATCGTGGCTTTAATAGGCTGACAATACATTTCCGCGATGTTTTTATTTTTATTTACCTTAAATGGATAAATGAGACCTGAACATTGCCGTGCCAAATCTTATGAATGAGAGTATTTATGATCAAACAAAAACAATGGCTGTGGTAAATGAAGTGGATACATTTTTTCTCTTTTTCTAGTCTTGCAGGTGCACATAGTCATTCACCGTAACTGAACAACTTTCAGTAAATAAAACTATCAGCCTCTTCAATACTCTTCATATAAAATTGCAAATGGACAGTTTAGCCACGATCACATCTAGCTGGATACAAAGACTAATTCGGCATACATTGCTGGGAGGCTTGGTTGTGTTATTGCAATATCCTTACTTCAACGAGCAATGTATCCCGAATTAGTCTTTTAAATCAGCTAGGTGTGATCGTGGCGTTTTTGTGGAAAAGAGGATTATTTTAATATTTTCTGAAAGTTTTATTTACTGAAAATTATTCAGTTACCTTGACTGACCACGCCCTTTCAGTTTTCGGAAACCAGTCCCTTAGACCATGTATTGGTCAATTTAATTTCGATGCGAACACGGAATTAAATTAAAATTAATCATTCGCACTCGGACATCACTAAACCTCCTTACTCCCTTCAAGTAAAGAACTTAGGAAGTTTAGTGATGGGTAAATTTTGCGAATGATGATGAACAACTTGTCGATAAAAAATAATTATTATTCATGGTGTAATAACAAGTACTAAAAAAAAATATTAAAAAATTCACTATAGATTACCATCGATACTTGAAAGGTTCAGATATTTTCTATACGACTGTTCAGTAGAGTTAATAAACCTGCTTTGCGACAAAAAAAATCGTAAAAAGAACTAGGTAAAGGAGTGATCACACCTAGCTGAATTCAAAGACTAATTCGGCATACATTGCTGGGAGGCTTGGTTATGTTAATTGAAATATCCTTACTTCAACGAGCAATGTATGCCGAATTAGTCTTTGAATTCAGCTAGGTGTGATCACTCCTTAACTCTACACTGCGCGTGGCTTGACACGAAGTACGAACTTGGTCGGTTATTTAGTATCGATTATTACCGGTACTTTTAAGAATTCGATATTCTCGATATTTTCTATAGGAATATTCGGTAGAGTTACTGTATTTTTAAAATTCAACCATCGATCTCGTTAACGCAGCAACACTGATTCAATAATTTTCAAAATTTACGGTTTGGTTAGGTACTCAATCAATCGCCAGTTAAAACGCGACGGAGTCAGATGTATCCGTGTAGAATACTTGACTAGTGCAACACTGTTAGTTTTGAATATAGCGGTCTTTAATTGTTTTTCTAGTAGGAGCGCTTGTTTTAAGTAAAAAAGTATACCATCAGTTAGGCCATTATTTTTTGTTCGACAAGTTGTTCGATTCGAGTCAATCATTCGCATTTGCCCATCACTAAACCTCCTAACTAAGTGGCTTACTATATTCCGATGTCATTTTTTGGTGGTCATTTCCTCCGAGGCGTGTTCGCCCGGTTGGGCATTTCGCCCGAAAGTATTCATTGTTAGTCGAGGTCTTTTAAAACCATATCCAAAAGATAATGAGAAACTATGGCAAACAATAAATAAACTTACATACAGAAAAAAAAATCCAAATAAGATCAATAAACTTCTAGATAAAAAGAATTGACTTCAGCATTTTGTGACTGTAAAAATATCGTTGGCCGAAAATATTTTACTTAAGACTGCACCACGTAAAAACTACCAAAACGGCAATCACGGTTTAATATTGCTTACATATTTAATATGATTTTTTTTTAAACCATTACGATTACGCCATACATTTTTAGTATGACCGCGCGAAGTCTAATAAATAGCTCTGACACGCGGCCGATACCCACAAGAGCTCGAAGTGAGACCACGTCAGTTTGCACCGCGATGCGCCAAAATTATGGATCGCGTTTTAACGTATACACATTCTCTGCTTTCATAGTGTATCAAGGTAACTTTGTTTTTTACTATTTTCTAAAGTAAGATATTTCTTTCCTTGTATTTATAAAGTGTTTGTTTTAGAGAAATGGGGAAGCGCAAAGATAAATATTATGTATCCCGTCAAAAATTCAAAAAATATCTATTCCTTTAACCAAGTAAGTACCTACTTATATACCATACCTAGGTAGTTTTGTTTTGTGATGGGTGACTGGTGATGAAGGGTAGGCGGAGGAAGATAGGTAGATGATGGGTCAGAAGGGTTAACAGAGTAATAGATTTTCGGTACATGATTGATGTCCGGACGAAGATGGGTGACCGGTGGATGATATTGATGGGTGACCGGCGGAAGACGAGTCAATGGTAGATGATGGGTGACCGGTAGATGATGGGTAATCGGCAGTGGTCGGAATAGGTAGAGCTGTTTAGGGTCGATGATCGGAAACTTGAACGTGCTGCTTGCTACATTATTTCGTCAGATCTGTTAGATTTTCCTCTTGAGACGGATTTCCATGGCATGGATTTTCGAAATAAGACTACCTTTTGATCGTTAGTATGTGTCCTTTGATCTTTCGATCACAAAAACAACGAAATGTACAACGATGGCACGGATTTAAATGGATTACTTTTTTAAAAGAAGCAAACGGCGCCAAACTTAGGCAGGAAAAAGGCTACATTATTTCATCAGGTCTGTTAGATTTTCCTCTTGAGACGGATTTCCATGGCATGGCTTTCCGAAATAAAACTGCCTTTTGATTGTTAGTGTGTGTCCTTTGATCTTTCGATCACAAAAACAACGAAATGTACAACGATGGCACGGATTTAAATGGATTACTTTTTTAAAAGAAGCAAACGGCGCCAAACTTAGGCAGGAAACAGGCCACATTATTTCGTCAGGTCTGTTAGATTTTCCTCTTGAGACGGATTTCCATGGCATGGCTTTCCGAAATAAGACTGCCTTTTGATCGTTAGTATGTATCCTTTGATCTTTTGATCACAAAAACAACGAAATGTACAACGATGGCACAGATTTAAATAGATTGCTTTTTTAAAAGAAGCAAACGGCGCCAAACTTAGGCAGGAAACAGGCTACATTATTTCGTCAGGTCTGTTAGATTTTCCTCTTGAGACGGATTTCCATGGCATGGCTTTCCGAAATAAGACTGCCTTTTGATCGTTAGTATGTGTCCTTTGATCTTTCGATCACAAAAATAACGAAATGTACAACGATGGCACGGATTTAAATGGATTACTTTTTTAAAAGAAGCAAACGGCGCCAAACTTAGGCAGGAAACAGGCTACATTATTTCGTCAGGTCTGTTAGATTTTCCTCTTGAGACGGATTTCCATGGCATGGCTTTCCGAAATAAGACTGCCTTTTGATCGTTAGTATGTGTCCTTTGATATTTCGATCACAAAAACAACGAAATGTACAACAATGGCACGGACTTAAATAGATTACTTTTTTTAAAGAAGCAAACCGCGCCAAACGTAGGCAGGAAACAGGCTACATTATTTCGTCAGGTCTGTTAGATTTTCTTCTTTAGACGGATTTCCATGGCATGGCTTTCCGAAATAAGACTGCCTTTTGGTCGTTAGTATGTGTCCTTCGATCTTTCGATCACAAAATCAACGAAATGTACAGCGATGGCACGGATTTAAATGGATTATTTTTTTTAAAGCAAACGGCGCCAAACTTAGGCAGGATGATAGTTGATGACTGGATGAATGATGATGATGAAAGGATGATGAGTGATACGCGGATTATAGTTGATGAGTGGATCAATGATGATGAGTGATGCGCGGATGGTAGTTGATCAGTGGATGAATGATGATAAGTGGATGATAAGTGATGCGCGGATGATAGTTAATGAGTGGATGAACGATGATGAGCGGATGATGAGTGATGCGTGGATGAGTGGATGACTGATGATGATGAGCGGATGATGAGTGATTTTCGGATGATAAGTGATGCGCGGATGATAGTTGATCAGTGGATGAATGATGATGAGCGGATGATGAGTGATGCGCGGATGATAGTTGATGAGTGGATCAATGATGATGAGTGATGCGCGGATGATAGTTAATGAGTGGATGAATGATGATGATAAGCGGATGATGAGTGATTTTCGGATGATAAGTGATGAGCGTATGATAGTTGATCAGTGGATGATGAGTGATGTGTGGTTGAGTGGATGAATTATGATGATGAGCGGATGATGAGTGATTTTCGGATGATAAGTGATGCGCGGATGATAGTTGATCAGTGGATGAATGATGATGAGCGGATGATGAGTGATGCGCGGATGATAGTTGATGAGTGGATCAATGATAATTAGTGATGCGCGGATGATAGTTGATCAGTGAATGAATGATGATAAGTGGATGATGAGTGATGCGTGGATGAGTGGATGAATGATGATGAGCAGATGATGAGTGTTTTTCGGATAATAAGTGATGTGCGGATGATAGTTTCTACCACCATGTCATTACGAGTAAGTCTAAAGTGTTTCTACTGACGTGCTGTTGAGTATACAAACTTGAAGAGCTGTTCCCTGTCGCCCCTCGCTTCCCCTCGAGTAACCCTCCGTTATACAATCGTTGCGCTGAGCTATATTAGTAGAGTTCATTAAAAATACCTTGAGAGAAAAAAGTTCCATTCAAAACACAGTTTTTTAAAAGGTGTCGTTTACTCCGAGCGGGCGAGAACGCGTCTCGGGTGAAATGACGCACTACGACTCCGCGTGGACTGCGCACATGTGTGTGTTCGATCATACGCACACTACTGTTGCTTCCGACTCGACGCGAAAACTAAACAGTTTTGATCCTATACATTTTTTTATGAAAGGGACAACTGATTTAGACATGAATTGAAAATTTTGTCAGGATTACAAAGTATCTCTTTTAAGGAAGTCTAACAAAATTACGGACAAGTACAAGGTGTCAAACAATCTCCTGAAAACTTCATCAATGGACTCATACCATGAAAAATTAACGATTTTCACCATACATACATCTATACACAACAAAAAAAATGTTAAAGTGCGAGTCGGACTCGCGCATCGAGGGTTCCGATATACCTACCTATAGTATTTTTAGAAGCAATAAGGTCCATTGTAAGGACCGCAAAACTAAATTTGTTTGTAAAGATTTGTTGCAAATTTCCAAAAAACTGTGCTACTTAGAGATTGTTTTTTTTCTGAATTATTCACATAAACCTCTATGGACTTTAATTAATTCAGATTTTTTCTTCGGAAAACTTCGGGGATAAGGAAGGGGTAATTTTTTAAAACTTTTTTCATCATAACTTGAAAACTAAGAGTCGTTAAAAATATAAAGAACTATTTTAAAATGTACAAGTGAAGCACTGTCATATGATACCTAACTTGACTTAGTACTGACAATTATAAACTTTGACCTACCCATTTGGGCCCCCTTTTCAATAATAATAATATTATAATTATTTCAATTGCAATAAAGTAAGACAATCGTATTCTCAAACTACTTCTACTACTAAATATAAAAGTATAAACGAGTTTTTAGCTTGCTTTTCAATTTATTTTAAGGCCATTAAAAATACTCATAGAAGCCTTTATACAAAGTATCTGAACATATCAGTCGCGCTATAAAGTGTACCAGCACAGAAAATATAGGTATAGCACAACTAGTGAACTGACTATGATCCCTACTATGTTGATGTTCCTTAATAGTGATGTACAATTATTTCAAGAAGCAACAATCGAAATATTCGAATGTACTACTTAGTACTATCCAAATAATCTTTTATCATTCAATTGTTATTTTTCATTGGAATCATTATTCGCTTTTCGTACGATTTTGAATGAAAAATTTATTCTAACTAAAAGAATGAATAAAGCACTCAAATTCTTTGTGTTTACTTGACTGGTGCAACCTAATTTTAATTCCTTGATTGTTTTTTAGTATACCGGTAATTCTGTGGTTTTTTTTTGTAGTTATTCTAGTGTTTTTCTATACAACATAAATTAGCCCTTATTAATATTTTCCGTACGATGAGGTGTTCTATTCGTATTGGCCCTTCACTAAAGTTCCTTTCTGCGTTGCTTACTATGCGGCTTACTCAGTTAGTGACTTACTAAGTTCCATCTTTCTACCTTCCTTTCCTACGTAGCAGACTAACTGACTTAGTGTGTGAATTCAGTCAGGTGTGATCGGCCCTTTAGTCGCCCTGATTATCACGTGAAAAATCGTTCTCGTAGCAGGCATTACCTATAAACGACGTATTTCCGTCCCCGTCCTTATAGCTTGTTTTCCTTTTTTCTGTGCTTTTTCTAGTATTATTCTTAATACTATACTTAGAATTCATATATCTACCAAAAAAATAAAAATAAAATCATAAAAATAAAAAAATAAAAAAATAAAGTATAAAATCTGGTGGCTATAAAATAGTGTATTTTTACTAAGTATAGGTACCACCCAATTCAGATGCTAAATCGAATTAATATTATAATATCTTCTGTTTTCAATAACGATAGCTAATACTATCAAAGTTATATACGAAAAAGTGAAATAAATTCGAAGTATAATAAAATCTTCTCTGATGTTCTTTGTTATAGTACCTACAGTTTTAATATTTGCTTTATGTTCCTGCTCGTCAAAAGAAAACGTTATATTTGCGTGGGAACAAATATATTTTAGTTAGACGTAAATAGCTGCAAAACATCAAACAATGGTAGGTAAAAATAACTTTCCTTAAACAAAATTATCACATAATACAGCCGAACTATTTCGAGAACTATTCATGCCACCGCAGTGCACCGGCTCGAAAAGGTCGCCGAGATACACACTATTATTTCATGTATCATTCAAACATGCTATTTCAGGAACCGTACTAAGATATTACTAAAGAAAGCCTTTTTTTCGTATTCACATCAGATTAAGGCCATTGAAAGAAACTATGTTCTACTTATCGCAGAAAATAAAATATAATAGAGTATTTTATTTCACGCAGAACCGTAAGATCTTGGACAATCAATCCCACGTAAACATCTTAGAAAACATGCAAATAAATTTCTAGTATAAAGTAAGCTTCTTATCTATAAGCCCTAAGTTAGTAGGTGGCCAAGACACGGCTGCCCTACATTTTTTGAAAAGTGAAAATTTGAAAAAAAAGAAAAAGAAATCGTGTTCTTAAACAAGTTCTTAAATTACTTAAAGGCGTATCACTCAGTCTGATATATAACGTGCTTTTACAGTATGCAGCATTCGCTTTCTGGCCGCAGTTGCACGTAAAATCGTATACACACACACCACGAACAGACTTTACTTTTCCGGCCTAGGTACGTAATGTACTCTTTCCCTTGCGCTGCTACTGACTCCACGTTTTCTATCTGAAATCCATAAATGAGTACTTTCGCTACTTAGTGCCCTTGTGTTATGCAACAAATAAACAGTACCCATCCAACTCTTTGCCTGGGATCTAAGGTTACGTGCTATCATTATTCCCGCCGCTAAGCATAGTAACTTGATATGATAAACGTCACTTGTCTTTGGACTAGGTGTATATCCAACTAATATTATAAACGCGTAAGTTTGTAAATATGGATGTCTGTTACTCTTTCACGTAAAAACTACTGAATGGATTTTAATGAAACTTTACAATAATATTGCTTATACATCAGAATAATACATAGGCTACAATTTATAAACCTGCGCAGGCGAAGTCGCGGGCACCAGCTAGTACATAATAATGAAGAGCTGTTTTACATTATGCACTAACTCAATAAGGTTGATATCTATAATTAATCTTCTTTCTCAACGAAAACAACTGAGAAGGTAGAGAAATATCAATTATTTTCATGTTGCATAAAGGCGTCCATCCCTATGAAAAGGTCAATGTAATTGCAAAGTAGCGAGAGTATAAAAATTGATGCAGTCCTTCGCAGGATATCATTCCCTATCTGAAGGACTCCTTGCAACCTAACCATGTACAAGCTGGTAAGATAGTTATATTTTTGTGTTCCGCTTATAAATTTGAATAACCTTCTTTTTTTTAAAGTCGGTTAAAAATAATCATAATTTACTTTCAAAATTAGTGATCTCTCCAGTCTGCGTTCGCGATATTTTTGAGAAGTATTCCTATTTTTTCTTTTCTTTTATTGCAATGGCAACATCATATTTTGCAGAGCCTTATTTAATAAAATCTTTTTCACCATTGCCATTCAAACAAAGGCCTCCGGATCTTGCTCTGGAGTCATCAAAATTGTGAAAGTAACGCTCATGTTTTCTCTAAACAAGTGAAAATAGTACATTACTGCAGCGGTCGAAAAAACGGGTATTGAGGGACGAACGTGATAATGTGGGCAGAAGCGTTAGCCGAGGCCCACATACGTGAGTCCATCAATACCTGGTTTCGGCCAAGGCTTGTACGAGTATAGTGCTTTTCTCAAACAATATTCAAATTCTTACATATAATACTTACATTTTCAGTCTCTTCTCTTTTTGCCACTGAAAAAGTTCTCATAAGATTTTAAATAGTCATAACATACATGATATTTGAGGCACTATTTCTAAATTCCATTGAATTATTAATTTTATTCAAAATTACAACCTCAATTGCACTAAAGTAAATACAATTAATAATGATGTTCCCGCTAATAACTCATAATAAAGAATGATGTTCGGGGTACCTATTCTTGAACCTATTCTAGTGATAAATAGATATAGAATAAAAACAAATTCTTAATCAAATCTTTAATATTAAAAAATAAAATTTGTTAATTATGAAATAATATTTGATTCCTAATAACACAAATAATTATAATTTACTTTATTAGAGTTGATCAAGGCATTTAAAATTAGGGAAATTATTTTGTCATTAGATGAGTTCAAAAACAGGACCCTGCGCTACAGATTATATACTTTTTTTTTTTGGTTTCATTCTTCCCTTCGGAAAGGCAAAGAGTACAAAGCCCATACAGCCATGTCTGATGTCTTTAATCTTTCTTTTTGCTCCCCTCGTAAAGCGATAGTGAACTTTACGAAGGAAAATGTTCGTGACTTTTTGGGACAACACAAACGGGGCTTAAACACGAGATCACTTGAAATCTTCATCAAGTGCGCACTCCGTAGTAAATTTACTGCATAACACACTATCTTTATTATCCACCAAATAACCAAATGCACAAAAAAACCAAACTTCAATTAAGCAGGCAAACGCCCATGTCGAGTTCCCGCCAAAAAGCCAGATTATATACTAGTTACTACGGTCTTGCGCGAAATAAACGATGTGTGACCTCCTTGTTTAGAATTCTTTCGTTGGTTGCCATCTCCTTGGCTACCATGCTTTGGAGAAAAAGCTGGTTCAATTTTGAAATTAGATGACAGAAATGAGTTTTCATAGTAGTTTTCCCGACCGTTTGACACGGAAGAAATGGATTTTCATACTAACTTTCCCGGTCGCTGCTCGCATGTTTTAAGGGTTCCGTACCTCAAAAGAAAAAAACGGCACCCTTATAGGATCACTTTGTTGTCCGTCTGTCTGTCTGTCTGTCTGTCAAGACCCTTTATCTCACGAACGGGTAAAGTTATCAGGTTGAAATTAATACCATATATTAGGATCCATGAACCACACAAGATCTGAAATTTTCAATTTTTTACAACGACGCAATCAAAAGATATGGCATTTCATGTCCTTATCTCCATACATTTATTCAAAAATGCAAAACCTACAGGGTACTTCCCGTTGACCTAAAATTATGAAATTTGGCAAGAAGCTAGGTCTCACAGTACAAATAATGGGAAAAGTCTGAAATCATTAAATATTACAACTTTTCTCACAACTAATGGTAACCAATTGTGGTGAGCTCCCGTTTCAAGAACATTCATATAAGAGAGAGGTCAAGTTGGATGGTCGCTGAAGCGAATTTTTGTTATAGTTCTATTTTAAAAACGGGAACACTTACAAACTTGAAAATTGGTATTTTTATAGTGCATAAGCTATAAAATAACAACAAATAATAAAATTTGGTGAAGCGCGTGTCGGACTCAAAAAATCTAGCACATTAACTTACTGAAATTTCAACTAATACAATTATGTGTATGTGGTGGTACGGAACCCTCAGTGCGCGAGTCCGACTCGCACTTGGCGGGTTTTTACTAGTACAGATACTTCGATTTTGCTCTAAGAAGGTTGTCAAAATAATGATTGAATTTCCAAGCATGTTTGAGAAAAATACTTTTTGAATTTGGAACAAACGCGAATTGTAATAGTACATTAAGATGCACGTGCGCTATTTTGGATATTACGGCCGAGGCTCAGAAATTGCAGCCCGAGCCGCAGGCGCGGGCGTAATAGAGCTGAGGGTGTAATCACCAAAGCGCACAAGCTTCTTACGACGTTTTTCAACACATTTGCGAATAAAAACGAATCAAAATCGCTTACCTTTTTTTCCTAAGGAAATTTCGTTGACGTTTTCCTCACATTTCTAGGTCACCCTATACACCGGACTTGTGTTTTTGTTCAAGTATTTTCGACGTTCTACACTTATCACTGTTTTTCTTATTTGTAGAAGTCATTTATTTTTTAATTATATTCAACACATTTCACAACAAGAAATATCTGTTAAAATGGCGCGCGTATTACTTTTTTCGAAGACACAGATTATACATGCGCGCGCAGGAGACAATGACTAAGCTAAGCTATCAAACAGACTACTTTTCAATTTATTTTAAAATTGAATATTTTGTTACTTTAAAGACAAATTTGTAGTTAGTTAGTTGATTAAAATCAATATTTTCGCTTAATTAACGTTTATTTATCATATTATCGAACACAGTTTCTTAATTCATTAAATTATTATGAATGTTATAGATATAGAAACTCCTTGCACCTTGCCGCTATAAAAAACAAAACAAAAATAAAACACTAACCTGTCAAACAGCTTACTCAGCAAGGAGGTCTTTGTTCTGAGGCTCACTCCCATGAATTATTTAATATTGAATATTTTGTTACTTTAAAGACAAATTTGTAGTAAGTTGGTTGATTAATATAAGTATTTCCATGTAATTAACATTTATTTATCATATTATCGAACACAGTTTACTTTTTCATGAAAATAGTGTGAATGGTATAGATATAGAAACTCCTTGCATCTTGCCGATTAAAAAAAAAGACAAAAATTACAACACTAGTGAAATTATAGTAATGAAAAAAGCACGCGTGTTTAATAAGCTGGACTATGGACCTTAATACAGTGCAAATAGAGCTGTTTTATGAGCAAATGTGTTGAAAAATAATAAAACGTTCTGGACATACTGTATAGTTGCATACCTATACTACTCGTATAGCAATTTTTTTTAAGACGATACATTATCCCAAACCATTGTTTTTTTCTTGAATTAAATTTATGTGGCGGAGTGAAAGCCATTCTTACCTAGCTTGGACAACAGTCTCCCAAAAGAAATAAAATTAATTTGGAAAATAATTTATCATTCATAAGAATTATCGTTTTGATAGCATTATGTAATAATCGGTATAAGAGGGAAATAGGTGATAAATAATTAAAGAACTCAAGGTTAGGTACCAAAGGAAATAAGGAAATATTAATATGTGAATTAACGAGAATATCTCTAGGTTCAATAACCTTTCATGAACTTATCTTAATTCTCCTTAAATAAGAAGTAATGAAACCTCGTGCTTGTAAAAAAAGGTATACAGACATTTCTTTGATTTTTATTAACGTATTATACATACACAGTAAGCAGGCAGTGTAGATTTTTTTTTTATTATTCTTAGCCTATTGTGTCCCACTGCTGGGCAAAAGCCTCCACCTCCTTCTTCCACTTGTCACCGCCCTCCTGTGCAAGCTTACTAGTCCCGGTGGAAGGTGTTTAGATCGTCATTCCATCTTTTGCGTGGTCGTTCCCTGGTCGGACAACTGCGACAACAAAAGTTGGTCGCAAGTGGTCCGTCGTGGGGTAACCACTGAGTGACGATCCTCTCCCACCGTTCACGGTGCATGTGGCTTACGTGTCCTGCCGAATCCCAATGTTTACACGGATAAAAAAATCGCCGGTTACTTCTAAACTTAAACAAATATAAAGGGACTTTCAACACCTCTAGTTGCCCATGACTCTATTGCCTACGAAGGTCTTTTCAGAAGGGGTTTTGTTTACCGGCATGCTGAAAATCTTATATGAAATGCTATGGTGAAACAGGTCCGCCCACATTGTTGAAATTTATGAAATGCCCATGAATTAACATATTGATCGGTCTTCTGGTAAATAATATTTAAATTATGAAACCACTTTCTGTAATTTTATTTTTTGCTTTAACTTTAGTTGTATAGTAGAATAATAGGCTATGTCACTTTCTGGCCGATAAAAAAACAACACGACTAAACTAACAATCACAATTTCACACTTAAAATGTTAGTAGAATTGTAAGATTTGCTCTATAAATTATAAAGTGCCAAATTGTCGTATCTTACAGATTGCCTTCTTCATGTTCTTGGCGATGGCCTTCGCTGCGCCCGCGCCGGAACCAGAACCTGGCGCGATCCTCGCCCCGGGATTGGCTCCAGCCATCTACAAGGCACCCCTCTACCCTGCCCCTGCCGCCGCTTACCCTGCGTACCCAGCCAACTACCCAGCATACCCACCTCTTACTTACGGCGCCCCCCTCGTCTATCCTTACCCCGCCCTAGCTTACAGCAAGATCTATTGAAAAGTAAATAAGGAAGTATGAAACTATATCTTTGGCAGTGAAGTTTTTGTTCTCCATTTACAATCTAAGAGTAAAAATAAATTACCGTTCCGCCTAATTTGTTCATTTTATTACCGTTAGGTCTATTAATTTCTCCTAACACCATATTGCAAATAATCACTTGTTAACTTACAATCTTCAAATTTCGTATACTGCCCACTACTTGCAAAATTCGTCGCCACTGCAAATATTGCATACATAAGAGTTGCGGCTTTGCGCACAAAGGGTGAAACTTTTACAAAAAGAGGATTCCATGAGAGGATCATACGTACGTACTAAATAAAAGTTTCAACACCTAGAAAATATTTCTTTTGTTCACACAAGGCACACATTCGTTATCACAATACACGCAAAGAGAAACTTTTCGGAAATATTCTCATTTTTATCAATTTTTACTTAGTGTTTTCCCGAGTTCATTTAACCCAAATCTATTCATGCGCGAGTAAATAGGCTTTTACTGGGCATGCTCGTGTAACCTCATCTCTGTCCTCTGAGCTAAAAAATTGGCAGAAAAAAGTAACGTCAAAATTTTATCTAGGGAACATGCAAGGTTAAAACGTGGTTAATGCAACTTTTAGACTCCTCTCTCGTGGAATCCTCGTTTTGTCTGATCTGATCCTGAAAGCTGATCTTTTGAACCGCAACAGAGGACTATTACAGTAGTCGGAACGTGTTTGCCATATGCGAACCATTTCCTTTGCAACACGAGTTTCCGCGCAAAGCCCGGAATCCGTACGCAAATACACAAAAGAACAAACAAAACGGGTCGGTAGATTTTCCATCACATATTTTTATACAATGATGGACTCAAAATAACCGATTATCCAACTTGAATGAAAATACGAATCTAATAAGTCAGATCTTTAGATAAGAACCTCATCGACAAATCTTTCGAAGGTCTCACATGTTTACAGCTCCGACTGGCAAGGCGGTCATTATTCTGAGGTCTACACTATCTAGGAAAGTCAGTACATCACTTCAAAGAAAAATACGACTTTTCGTCATATTTTTGACAAAATTTTTGAAGTGAAGAACACACGGGTTTACTTGAACATTTTCGATGTGAACAATTTTTGAGAATTTTG
This sequence comes from Athrips mouffetella, assembly GCA_947532105.1. Classification (NCBI taxonomy): domain Eukaryota; kingdom Metazoa; phylum Arthropoda; class Insecta; order Lepidoptera; family Gelechiidae; genus Athrips; species Athrips mouffetella. The sequence continues at coordinate 14,287,217 of OX383971.1, forward strand.
TTTACAAGATTCTTCTCAAAAGATTTGACTAATCAGATTCGTATTTTTATTTGATTTGGATAAAAAATTGACGATTATTTTGAGCCCATAATTGTTCGAAAATGTACGGCGGAAAAAGTACTGGCCCGTTTACTTTGCCCTTAAGTGTAGTTCTGTCATTTTTGACTTCGGTAGATGGGAATGCTACGTAGGGCTACTCTCTTCCAAGCTTTGCGTGGGAATTTGTGTTGCAAAGGAAATGGTTCGCATATGGAAAACACGTTCCCATTACCGTAATAGCACCCCAGGTAGCCGGTTGAAGTTCTCATTTAATATGACATTTTCCATGAGAACTTCAACCTGTTACAGTTCAAAAGACATTTATCGAACGTCATTTCTTTAAAAATGAGCCTTATTTGGCAAGTATTTTTTTTTCTATCAGTGCTTAAGTTAATCGAAAGCCTTTTCATTTTGCAGTCTTATAATGCTAGCCTAGCTCATCATCGTTATTGCTCTTTTACCTCTTGCCTCAGGTAACCTTTACGACTTGCGTGGGTTTATGATGCAGTTGGTATATTGATGTTCTTATACTACTGGTACGTATAGGAAGGCAACATAGCGAATCATCTTTTTTTAAAGTTGATTTATAATTTGTTCTTGGCAACAAAAGACATGCATGTACTTACAAACAACTTTATTGCTGGCGTAAGGTTTGTACGGAAACAGCGAAATAATATTATGTTTGTCGACCTACGAGTATGTTTCTCTCTCTTTGGGGATTGGTATGGGGGCGAGTATCGTCCGTGTGGTGCTGGCAAAGAATAGTACCAAACCATCTCTACCCGTGGGTTTCGTAAGAGACGACTAAGAGCTTATGAACCTGAGAATGGGCAGCAGCATCTTTCTGGGTATCGTACCATTTTACATACTGCGGCCACCAACAACAGCGGTCGCCAGCCGCAACGCTTACAAGCATGGTGACTATGGGCGATCCCCTTCAAAGTACCACGCGTTTTTGCTGGAATTCTGGAGGGAACTCCCTGTCCTGTAGAGGACGTTTTGTGGGATGTTAAGATGAAGTATGAGGATTACAGATACTTGCACCAACGGAACCGATCAGCTGATAAGCAATGAAGTGTCAATTTTCTTTGCGAATTTCCAAGAGTCGAAGAATAAAAACTTGTGCATTTAGCCTACAGAACAAAGGGTTTTACAATAGTTTTACATGACTTTATTAAAACCCTTTCTTTTTAACATTTTCTAAGGATTCAAACAAAAAGTTTAAAATTGCTCATTGCGAGGTTCTAAATAAATAAGTACCTACTTACTCTATTTTCATTTATCATATGATTTGTACGAATAGTTTTGCAAAGAAGGTGTGATTTATGAATCCTGGGCAAACCATCAAACTGGACAAAATTTTCAGAGAATGAATGCTTTCCTGAATTTTCACGATGTCCTCTGCCAATAATTACTATAACTAGGCTCACCTGTACGTTCAAGAATATTTAAATGATAGCAAACAACATAGCCGAAAATCAATTCAAGCTTTATACAGCTGCTACTTTCAAGAGTCAAATGTGTGAAACACTTCCGCGTAGGGACAATCAAACTAGTGTGGGTCGAGTGGACAATTAGGGCGACTTGTAAATGAAACAAAAAGTATGCAATAAAAACTATATTATCGAGAACATTTGGCGTGTCGGAGTCATCTAGCAATGCGTCATCGGTTGGACCACTTGGAGTTAGCGTACGTAGTAACCGGAGTAAGCGTAAGGCAGCGCGGCGTAGGGAGAGGCGTAGGCGTATGGGTATCCAGCGTATCCGGCATAGCTCGGGTACACGCCAGCTGTGTAGGTGATGGCCTGAGGGTCAGGCTTGGGGTTGGCGAAGGCCAGAGCCACTAGGGCGAAGAGGAGGAACTGCAATAAAAAGAAAGACTTCTAAGATAGGTCATAAGTAGCCAACATACCGCGTCGCATTCTTCCTTCATTCAATAGCGAGATTGCTACCCTAGCAATAAGGCCAGTGGTCAACTATTGTACAAAACTTTTGTAATTTTATTTTAATGTAATATAGAACTAAACAAGTTTTTCAAAGAGACACGAGTCGGAAAACGAGAAATTTTACGGTACAAACAAAAAAGCTAGCGCATCAATTCCGCAATTGCTAGCGTAAGGTTAATATATGGGAATGACCTGAGGGAAAGCCAAATAAACCTCGTCACTTGACCATGCTATGGCAAGTTGTTTAGAATTGTTCTGGGTAGCATAATTTTGTATGATATGGCTAGGCTAGGGGTCCAAAAACCTGAAAAGTACGTACGATAAAGAAGTGCCTGATCGCGACCAAATATTCACATCTATATTTTGGGTAGGTACAACGCAATTCATCAGGCGTGTAGAATGATGAAGTATTGTGTCCTAATACTGTCCCATGCAAAGTTATTCTACGTATTTATCAGGTAATTGTAGTAGTTGGTACTGATAAGCTCGTCCTTAGTGCTGTGTTATTGCTATCGAAGGAGTTTGATGATTTTTCTTGAAGACTTCATCTCTTTTAATAGATGTGCAACAGTTATACCGAATAAACATTTCTTTCTTTTTATATACATGCTAAAATTATCTAGCCTTCAAGTAAGCGACATCATACCCAGTGAAATAAAATTAAACTTTTCAATGCACACAGTGCTCTAATAAAAAAACATAACCTGAGGTGACTGCGCGCCACTTTACAATGCCACGGAGACCTTTACGCTCGTTTGAAGCTAAGGGTCAGAGGGTTGTGAATGCCAACGGCAATCGTCACTGAAGGGTTAAATTCCTTGTTTGACGCGTTCACCCGTATAATCACATCTAAAGGTCTGCAAGCACTCGCGTCACAACACGGCTTTAGACGGATTTAGATCAGGTAATAAGTATGCGATAAAACGTAACAGTCGCATGAATATTCAAAATAGCACCCTGTTACATGACAGCTTGGCAAGAACTGAATGGGCATAGTCAGTTGAAATATGTGCTATTTTGAATATTCATGCGACTTTAGTATGGAAAGAACATAATTTTTTAAAATATAGCGTGAGAAAATTGATCAGTTTCATTTCATACTTTTTCAGTCTTGGATGGTCTTCACTTCATTTACACCCTGTGTCTATTATTTTACCTACACGTCAAGGCTTTTTCTTGTAGGTAGAGGCAGAGACCACACTCTTCCACCTACTAGGAGTCTGACATATACTTACTCATATTCGTACATACAGTCATTTAAACAATGTGGTTAAGTTAAGATCCTCGTGTCTATACTCGTATCATTAAAAAATATATTTAATAGCAATTAAGTGCGTAATTATATGTCAATTATATCCACGTGCAAGCGATTGGGGAAAATTCTGCTAATAGCCGAAATAAAGGCTATTTTCGCATACACCTGTCTCCACGTCAATTCTTCCTATAACGAAAATTGTGCTTACGTGGCCGTGGGTGGGACTGACGGCTTAAGAGCACAAAATTAGCAGGTGCCAAAAAAAACGATGGTCTATAAAAAATACCTTTTTGCGACATGGGGAAGATTTTGAGGCCGTTGCTGTTAACCGATTAAAAATAGGTACATATAAGGGTCCTAATGAAATAGTGAACATAATTTTAGTATGTTACTCATAATGACACTGAACAACTTTCCCCAAGGAACATATAGGTCGAAGTACGAAAATTGTATCAGCTGATAGCGCATTTGCATGGAAGGTCAAATTTGGTTTTTCGTATTTCGACCTAAATGTCTTGGGAAAAGTTGTTCAGTTTCATGGTCTAAGTAACATGCTAAAAGTATGTTCACTATTTCTGTAGGACCCCATATATTTATTTATTTACTTAAAAATCTTCCGTCATACAGAGCTACCTTCTTGTAAATCTTCAAGGGAAACATTACATGTCCCAGGAACTCTTTCTTCTTCAAATAATTTAGAAATAGGTACTTACCACTCTGAAGAACATTGTCGAGGTTTGGATTGCACAAGATTGTCACAAGTGATGCTAATTTGCTCGCGATCTAGTCTTATATACTATCAGACAGGACAACCGCGCCACGCCCGTCTACTTGCCTGTACTTAGATAAAAAGCGTCCTTGATCTTCAAGCTAATATTATTCAATGTAATACAACACTACCTACATGTGATACCTATAGTAATCCGACTCATATCCGCGTCTTATCGCGGCATCCATCAATGGGTCCCAATAGCTGCAAATTAAAGGGTACATTTTTTATATACCTCATGTGTGTTGTGTTTTAATTTAATGACCATATTACACAGTAAAAAATATTTAATAACAAGACATTATTAAAACAAGAAGAGTAGTAGATAATCGATTAAATTTAAATTTTGATCAATTTCAAAGCAGGGTGTTTTAAGTTACATGGGTTCATCAATGAGCAGATACCTACTAATATAATTTGTAATGGTGACACTAAAAGTAAATTATGAAAAAAAAAACCAAAGAAAAAAAAGCTTTCATCTAAATTCTTCGTTTGTTATTTTAAGGGTAGGTACTAAACTTACTTCAAATAAAAAACCCTAAAAACGATACCATATAGAATCACTTTTCCGTTCTACCAAGGAAATACTTACTAAAGATTGATGCTTAGATGTGTAAAAAATTCAAGCCTCTAAAAAGTCAACTCAATTAAAAGATACGACCGTTTATATCCCCATCTCCATACATTTATTGAACCAAACTAAATCCTAAGGTACCTACTTCCCTTTAACCTAGAATCATAAAATCCTGGTAAGGCGAGAAGCAAGGGTTCACAGAGAAAGTAAAATAATCAAAATCTTTTATTTATACCATTTTTTAAAACCAAACTAACCAATACGAGTATAAGATAAGCTATTATTTATGGGGGGAGTATGGAGCGTCCCTTGCACTAGAATCTAGATGATCGTGTGCGAAGTTTTTGCAATCGAATACTCTGCTTTCCCCAAAGTACAGCGTGTTTAAAACAACTTAAGACGGTTATTTTCCGCGCATGGGTGACAGGCGGAGAGCCAATAAACGATTCGATCGCCCCCTGGGGGGAGCCGCGCTCACCCCCGCGACTCATTTTTTGACTTCTGTGCATTAACGGTCACTGACAGAGTTATTTTGTACGCAGTAAAGTATAAAACAAACAATCGGTCTCTCCATACAAATTTTTACCTAAGTAAGCTTGGAATAAGTTTGTACGGAAATGCATTTTTTTTTTGGTCAGTATGTTGGTCAGTGGTAAGTTTGACAGAACAACTCTAACATTGATTCATTACAATCTAGACTCGAGATAAATAATACGAAGCGAGCTCTGCGCTAATATCTCAACAATAAATATATTCATAACTTGTAAATTGTTGCTAAGGTATTTGTTGCACTTAGCCATATTATTCCTATACTATTAAACGAGCAATATATGTATACATAAAAATATAGTACCTGGGCGACCGAGCTTCGCTCTATAATAGCCGCATCAACTTTAAAATATGCTACTCGCCAAGTACTACTGTAAGTTTGCTTGCTTGATAAACACGGGGAAAACTATTTTTTCCAGACAATCGATTTTTCGCCCCCAAACACCCCTGGATGGTAAATTCCATCGAAATCGTTAGAGCCGATTATATAGATAGAAAAACCGATTATAAATATACAGGGTGTTAATTTGATTGCGTGCCATAGCTCAGGGGCGGGATCAGTATCAGTAACTGAACATTTTTTCCCAAGGAACATAGGTCGAAAAACGAAAGACCAAATTTGCCCTTCCATACAAAATGCGCTATCAGCTGATGCAGTTTATGGGAGGTTTCGTTTTACGACCTATGTTCTTTAGGAAAAGTTGTTCAGTTACTGATACTGATCCCGCCCCTGAACTATGGCACGCAATCAAATTAACAACCTGTATATACATACAAATATTGCTCATTTAATAGTATAGGAAGGATATTTGTAATCGGTATCTCGAAAAAGGCTCTAACGATTTCGATGAAATTTACCGTACGGGGGTTTTGAGGACGAAAAATCGATCTATCTAGGTCTTATGTCTAGGAAAATTCGTTTTCTCCAGTTTTAGGATTCCGATACCAAAATGGTAAAAAAAGGAACCCTTATGGTGCGACTTTGTCTGTCCGTCTGTCTGTCACACCAGTATATCTCAACAACCATTAATGCCATCGACTTTAAATTTGGAATAGTTTTAGAATGTGGTTGCCCAACTTAAGTGCACATGTAAAACTTAATAAGAAATTATGATTATTACTGTAATTGGGGCAAAAAGGGGGGGCAAAATTTCAAAGTGTCGTTACTAGGTCGGATGGGGTATCATATGAAAGGGCGTAACTTGTACATTCTAAATAAAAAAACCTTTACAAACAAATTTAGTTTTGCGGTCCTAAAAATGGACCTTTTTGCTTTTACAAATACTATAGGTATATTGGAACCCTCGGGTTTTGGTATGGTTCATAAATTTATCGGGATGGATACATAAAGGCCCCCAGCTTTTGATTATTTTGTTATAAAAGCTTGAAATATACATATCCAAGTATCCAAAAACTAAAATTTTTAATAATTTCAATTTTATCTTTGCCCATTTGTGAGAAAAAGGGTCTTGACAAACAGACTTGACAGACAACAAATTGATCTTATACGGGTTTCGTTTTTTTTCCTTTTGAGGTACGGAGCCCTAAAAATCTGCCTTTATTGCTGACAATTTTTGAAATTATAGGTATCGGTAATTATATATAGGTATCAGTCCTAAACCAGATATAATTAAAAGTAGCTTCTTGAAACTATTCTTACTTTCTCTCTTATTAAATTTTTATACATAAAAGAGGAACCGTCAGTGAATAAAAAAAAATCTTACGTAATATAAAAACGTTTTAATAATGTTTATATTAAGAAACTATGCTAGAAGTAAAATATAGCATACGATATGTACATACACAGGGTGTAACGGACACAGGTTAGTAAAAACTGCAGTTTGACTGATATGATCATGCCCTTTCATTTTCTGCCGACGTGTCCTTTACACCCTGTATTTACTCTCAGCTGCATATTGCCTGCTTGTGTCATATACGTAACGTTGCCACTAATATTTAAAGTACCTAAATACAAATTATATCACAAACCATACATAACGAAAGCCAGTTATTACAGGTAGATCTTATAAATATTCAGTATCCACTTATAACTATTATCGGAGGTATCATATATCAATCAGTAGTATCCATATCCATAGCTGTAAGGTGAAGCCCCATAGCTCCAGCCTCCATAGCCCGGGTTGGAATATCCGGAGTAGCCGTAGTAGCCTGGGTAACCATTGCTACCGTAAGTATAACCTGAACTGGAGTACCATTGCGGCTTGGCCAGCGCAACAGCCAAGATGGCGAAAATCAGCACCTGTGAGACAAAAATCACATCGATTATTTTGAAATATTTATGAAAAGCATCACAACGAACGCCGTACTCCCATCGCAGAGCAAGTTATTCTACTGTTGTATAGTGTTTTTGACGTGTCCCTGTACTCCTCCCGGAGGGTTCCTCTGCCGATTAAACTGAACATCTTTTGTTCTACAACTTTCTAAGAAAAGAAAATACTACGAAAAAACTTGTTGAGTTCGTTTGAACGATTGCCACACTAAGCAAGGAGGTCTTTATTCTGAGGTCACAGAGTACGGAAAAAAAAATGCGAAGTCACAAGAAGTCAAAAAGTACTATATAATAGGTCTTTACCTATGAAATTGCCGTTTTGTATGGCGATTTTTAGGTAAACTCAATTTACAGTACTAAAATTTTTGCATTTTTCTTAGGAATTATAAAACAATTTTTTTAAGCATTATTGGGAACACATTAAGCTAACAGACCTTGAATTCAATTTTCGAAAAATATTGTGTCAAAAAATATAACAAATCTTATGATGAAATCGGACGACATTTAAGACGAAAAATTTTCGGACCTTTAATTTTATATATCAAACTAAAAATAAAAACTTTATTTTATGCGTAAATTGATAACCTTGAAATCAACTTTCAAATAAACAAATGAAAAAGAAAATGCATTAGAATTATAGGAATTATGATCTCACTAGCCTGTAAGAAAATTTCGGCAATTTCCTATTAAAGTTTCATAACTAAACTAGATAAGAGCCACCAATTCAGATTTTTCTAAATTGCAGATAAACTAAAGACCCTGGATTTGATTCTCAAAAGCAAAGTCCGAAAGTTAATTTCATACGATTTTACCGAAGTAAAAGTGACATCACTTTTGTTACGTCATTGGGTCAATTTGTGACGTCATATAAGTATTTGGCTAGATACTTAATAGCCACATCGTTGTTTGCTCTGCGGTTCTGAAGTTTGCGTAACATAATATATGACACGCCATTGATTTCGTCCGCAGTCTTGAGCTCCTGATTACGCATTTCAGTTCATAATTTTTCGTAGTACTGCCTACTGCAAGAGATTAACTTAAAAAAAGAGACGATATTTGTAACGAAATGGAAATAGTGCAGCAATGGAACAATGCACTGTTTTACGCTTTAAGCCTTTGCTTATGAATTCAATCCAGCCCAGGGGATAGAACTGAGGTCGACGTTGGAATGAGTTCACCCAGAAGTAGCCTATTTATCCGAGTTATACAAAGTGGATTTGTATTGGTTTTGCACCCGAAGCCCAGTGATTCTGCTCATGAAAACAAGTAACTTCTTTTATCAGCTCAATACGAATCGATTTGGTCCTTACGAGTACAAGTTTTTCTGTGCGTCGCTGCGTTTTTGAGTTAAAGCAAAAAAAACCGGCCAAGTGCGAGTCGGACTCGCGCACTGAGGGTTCCGTACCACCACATAAACATAATTGTATTAGTTGAAATTTCAGTAAGTTAATGTGCTAGATTTTTTGAGTCCGACACGCGCTTGACCAAATTTTATTATTTGTTGTTATTTTATAGCTTATGCACTATAAACATACCAATTTTCAAGTTTGTAAGTGTTCCCGTTTTTAAAATAGAACTTAAACAAAAATCGCCTCAGCGACCATCCAACTTGAATCTTATATGAATGTTCTTGAAACGGGAGCTCACCACAATTGGTTACCTTTAGTTGGGAGAAAAGTTGAAATATTTAATGATTTCAGACTTTTCCCATTATTTGTACTGTGAGACCTAGCTTCTTGCCAAATTTCATAATTTTAGGTCAACGGGAAGTACCCTGTAGGTTTTGCATTTTTGAATAAATGTATGGAGATGAGGACATAAAATGCCATATCTTTTGATTGCGTCATTGTAAAAAATTTAAATTTTCAGATCTTGTGTGGTTCATGGATCCTAATATATGGTATTAGTTTCAACCTGATACATTTACCCGTTCGTGAGATAAAGGGTCTTGACAGACAGACAGACAGACGGACAACAAAGTGATCCTATAAGGGTTCCGTTTTTTTCTTTTGAGGTAAGGAACCCTAAAAATGAAAAAAAAGATACTAAATAATGTTTTTTTGTCTGCCTTTGTGGCTCCTGTTTAAAATACTTCTGAAGATGTAGAAAATCGAAGAGGCAGACATGCAGGGCTCTGCATTATCACGGGACGAAGTAGTGAATTTTTGCATTTTGAAGCGCTGTAACTTTACGACGCAGGGCTTTTATGGTGGCAGAGCATTTTTCTGGGGCTTTGTACATTGTATTTAATCAGAGTTATAGTCTGCCAGGTGTACGTTTTATTGTAAAATTTAAAAATAGTTAAAACTTTATTCCTCAAAAACGCAGGGGTGTGGATATCCGCCAATATTTTTTGTATCTTTTAGAGGATGCTCCTTATTAACAGTCAAACAGGCAGACATGAGCAAATCATATAGGAATTTGTCCTTCATCACCCTTACTATTACGAGTAAAAAAATTTTTTCTTCGGGAAAGTTGCATGTTATCTGAGTAGAATCACTGGGCTTCGGTTGCAAAACTTTTGTATAAATTTTCCATACATGTTAAAGAAATTCGATAAATAAAATAAGTAGTTATGATAAATTTCAGGCAGGAAAACAAATATCCATAAATAAAGTAACTGATTTTGAAACGCTTTCAACTTGCTTCAGCAAAGAGGTGGAGAGCTTCGAATGTAACTATTATAGAACATGTCCTCTCCAACAAGTAAACATGATTTTCTATACCCAACATGAATAAATTCAATCAAATCGCTTACCAATTTAGCAATCATGTTATTTAAATAACTCTTGCGGCAGATCACTGAAGGTTCCAATGTCCCCACTTATCCCTGCGTCACATTCAATTTACTTTATAAAATGATGTTATTTTTTTGCCCAGCTACATTTTATAGGTCGCATGTGTCCTTGAAATGCCAAAAACGGAAAAACAAAGCGTCTCACCGGGAATTCATGTAAATTATGAATATAAAACGTCTCAGAGACGAGCTCTACATAAACAATTAGGTCCCTTTGTTTATGCTCGAATGTTAGTAGTCGAGACAGATAAAGTTGTGTGTCGTTTATTTTCGCATACTTGGCTAAGTCTTAGACCAAACGCTAACAATAGGCTTGTTGAATGAAAACTCACTGCAAAAGAAACCTTTAAGAAACCATTTGCGCTGTTATTGCTGGAACTCCTTTTAAGGCGACTGCGGATGTAAGTAGCATCTAATAACAAAGGATCATCGAACTCCAAACACGCCCTTGTCAGGTATTGTCATCTGGTGAACATACTGGAGCATATTCTTTAAAGATCAAGGTCGAAATTTGATATAAAAGCTGCGTCTGCCGAACAAGCAACATGATTCAGTAGCACTGTATCTCGCAACAAACATGTTCTCCAAAATCGTGAGTACATACTCAAACAACATTATTAATAAATAATTATCTATACTTATTTATAAATAGTCTTCCAATAACATAAGCGGCTTTGAATCATTTGAGGGTTTTGCCCTCGTCTCTTCAATTCCATACATTTCGTTCATCGTGAAAATCGTAATTGTCCTCAAATTATCGCTCGTTACGTTCCATACAAATATCCCATGATACTAACCTTGTTTTATTTATAATTATCATTAGACTAAACTGACTGACAGAAAACGCACAGACCAAAGCAGGATTAGGAGTATAAAATGTAGCGCAGATCAAAGTCAAAGTCAAAGTCAAAATCGTTTATTCATTGTTGGATATTAAAATCTCTAAATGACGTCAGCTAAACTACATCGCTTCACAAATAATTCATAATATAACTTAGATAAGCACTAGAAAGGAGAGCTTTGAAAATGTATCCCCTGTAAGAATTGGGATGAATATTTGTATGAAAGTTCGTGAAAATGGCAAGTAGCCATGCTACGTCGTAGCAAATTGAGCAGTTTAACTGATAGACCAATCATATCCGAGGCACATCTAAAAGTTCACTTTAAGATGTTATTAATTTTTAATTACTGGTACAATAAATTGTGAAGGATGTCGGTATAGTAGAGTTCATAAAGTAATACTATTTATTTGTTTTATTACAGGTCGCCCTCTTCGCCATGCTCGCGGTGGCACTCGCGGCTCCGAGCCCGAAAGCTGCCCCTGAGCCATCTCCTCAGTTCCTGGCCTACACCTCCGGCTTCGACTACGCGTACCCTGCCGTCGCCGCCCCGGTTGTGTCTCCTTACGCCGCCTCTGTCGTCTCTCCCTACGCATACTCTGCCTACCCAGGGGCTTACTACGTTCGTTAAACATCCCAAATCAACAAACTTCCTATTATTCTTTCAACAAATACACGGCTTATGTTTTACCAGGATTATGATTTTGCAATGAGTGGCACAATTTAAGTTTTCACAGCAATAAAATTCTAAAAGCAAATATTATTATTTTTTATTTATTTAAATGTTTTTGCTGTATAGTAATCATTTCTGATTTTATTTATTTAAATTATGGAAGCTCCTTCTATTTTACAACGAACAACATCGATACTAATTGCGATAACAATCTATCTGTTCGTTTGTACGGAACACAAATGTACGGAATGAAGATACATCACAATCTAGGCTAACAGGAGTAGGTATTATATTTAAAAAACTGTTATTATGTTACCTAGGTGCATATTCCGTCCACTCACACGATGTCGCGGATAGATACGATCAAGTTTACGATCCATACAAAATGTCATTCAGAGACATTTCGTTTGCCACCTTTAGAAAATGTCATTCAGTGTGACAAGTTTTTGCTAGTAATCATCACGTCCGTGATGTAGTTAGACCACTGTTTTGCTCACGGAGCAGAGTTTTGCTTGTTTTTGCGTCGTTTTAGCAAAACGTCTTTGAATGACACCCAAAGTGTCTGAAAATTAGATCACCAATAAAAACACATGTGCTCCGTTTGCCAAATGTCTTTCGAGTTTTCATATTTTTTTGATAAAAACCGGCTTTTGGTAAAAACCCTAGATTTTTTATATAAAAACCTTATATAAAATCTACAGCTGATCGTGAGATAATTTTGGTATAGCGCTAATTCTTTGCCAACAACTTCAGCCGTAACTGTTATGTAAACGGAACGTAGCTGCTGTCAATCCCGAGTCCCAGTAAAAGTTAGTTCAGAGTATTTTTTTCAGAAACTTTTATGAATCTTTCACGCCTTCTATTTTTTTAACTCTCTAGGTGCTGTCCTACCCTTGTAGGTTTATGCTCTCCGGCCGGGTCCTTTTGGAGGCAAAGTACCTCTTACAAATGTATGCTCTGATACTTTCCTCGACCTACCTGATCCTGATATTCCGCAAGCCGGATATAATACGACCAGTAAATAATTACGCGCCGTTTTGTTATACGCACTTGGACAAGTTGGTACCTAGTCCGCATTTTGGGACTAGGTACCAACTTGTCCAAGTCTTATTTCGTCCAACCGCGAAATTCTGTCCAAGTCTCAATAAGTCCAACTCTTATTTTGTCCAACTGAGCGGTCAAATTTGTGTTTTCAAAATTCGACCTATGTTCCTTGGGAAAAGTTGTTTAGTTTCATGATCTGCGTAATATACTAAAATTAGAATTATGTTCACTATTTCATTAGGAATTATAATAAGACTTGGACTTAATGAGACTTGGACAGAATTTCGCGGTTGGACGAAATAAGACTTGGACAAGTTGGTACCTAGTCCTTATGTTCACTATTTCATTGGGACCGCAAGCTTCTGCATATTCGTGCTCTCGTTTTGTTGGGGTTCCGTCATCAAAAAGGAACCCTTATAGTTTCGTCATGTCCGTCTGTCTGTCCGCGGGTTGGCTCAGAGACCAAGAAAGCTGAAATTTTGTAGAAATATACATTTTATTCACGCCTACAAAGTGGTAGAAAAAAATTTCGAAAAATATTTTTTTAGGGGTACCTCCCCTACAAGTAAAGTGGGGATGATTTTATTTTCTTCTCTACCCCATAGTGTGGGGTGTCGTTGGATAGGTCTTTTAAGAATGATGTAAGCGTGCTCAGATCATTTTTCGATTTAGGGATCCGGTTTTGAAATAATATTTCGTATATAATAGCTTGAAAGGGCAATTTTTGGCTTGAGTCAAGTGAATCTACCCATAAAACTGAACAACTTTTCTCAAGGAACATGTAAGTCAAATCACGAAAAACCAAATTTGACTTCCCATATAAAATGCGCTATCATGCAGTTTCTATGGGAGGTCAAAAATTTATTTTGTTTTATGACCTATGTTCCTTCGGAAAAGTTGTTTAGTTTCATGGGCAAATTCACACTCTTTATCACACCTTTCCGTTACATGCTATATATTTAGAAATAATTATCGTCTCGGTACACATTTAAGGACATATTTCATTGCACTAGAGAGAAAAGCGACAAAAATTAAGTTACTCGAAAATTAAGATTTTGAGGAGACATTATTCACATAATTTATTCAATGTTGAATCTTAACAGAATACTTATTGAATGTCATGCAGAATTCAATACAAATAGAGCGAGTCTACACGAGTCCGGTTTCGGATCGTGTTATGGCAGCGTAAAAGAAACGGCAAGAAACCACTGAGTCGGTTTTTTGCAATGTGTTTCTTGTGTTTCGCTGGAATATGAGAGCACCATACCTCTTTGTCATCAATATAGTAGTCTTATCTATAGTAAGCTTTTGTTCATAACATTTTTTTTACATATTCTTTAAACTTTCTCTCAGGTAATTGCATTACATAGTCAGGTATTTTGTTTGTACACTGGGCGTCAAAAATAGGTAGTACAGTTTTAAAATAGGAATATCTCATAAACTATAGAAGCTAAAACTTTGAAACAAAAAAAGTTAAAAAGAGAATTTAATTTCATATAATAAAAACTTCATGCATAATGTCATCTGTAACAGATTGACTGTAAAAAACTGAATAAACAAAAACACTCTTGTTAAAACTGTTGTCTTACTTTTGTTTTTATTTTGTTTTTACTTTTATTGCTGATAAATCAATTGCAATTCAAAAGCAAAGGCGTTTACAGCGAGTAAACTTTACTAATCATGCCTCTTTCACCTGAAGAATGTGCAAGAATCTTAGCTTTTCTCGAAGTAGGCATCAGTATGCGTGGTACTGCAAGAACGGTAGGTGTAACTCTACGAACGGTCCAGCAAGTAAAGCAAAGGTACTAAGAGACTGGAAACCATCTAAGGAGTCCAGGTTATGACAGACCCAGGTGCACTAGTACCCGAGAAGACCGCTTTATTGTTTCTACTGTGATGAACAACTTCTTCAGACCCGAGCTGATTACATTAGTGAGAGTACAGTGAGTAGAAGACTTGCTGAAGCTAACCTGAAGTCCCATAGGCCAGCAAATGGCCCCAAACTTGAGACAGGGATTCGAGTAGCGAGACTACGCCCGTCAACACGTACAATGGGGCGAAGAAGAATGGACTAGAGATTTGTTCACAGATGAGTCTCATTTCTCTTTATACACTTCCGATGGAAGGCGGAGAGTCTACAGGCGACCTGGTGAGCGATACTTTCAAGCTTGCATCTCGAAAAAAGTCCAATACGGCGAGGGCTCTGTACACGTATGGGCTGGCATCTCTTCAGAGGGTCGCAGAGAGCTAGTAGTCATAGAAAATGGCACTCTGACTGGTGAAAGATATGCTTTAGAGATCCTTAACGAGTAAGGGGGCCATATTTAGTAAATATGGGTGAAGGAGCGATACTAATGCATGATAACGCACGGCCACACACCGCTGGACTCGTACAAGAGTACATTCAGGAGGTTGGCATCAGCTTGATGGCTTGGCCATCAAGAATCCCAGATCTTAACCCAATCGAACACGCCTGGTATGAGCTTGGAAGGCTAGTCAGAAGGCGCACACCACCCCCCGACACCCTCAGGGCTCTAAAACAGGCCCTGATAGAAGAATGGGAAAATATTCCCCAGCACCGCCTCCGAAACTTAGTGTTCAGCATGCCAAACCGGCTCCAAGCTTTTGTCAGAGCCAGAGGCGGTAAAACAAGTTACTGAAGTGTGAACCAGGTCCAAAACATAAAAATGAAGTTCTTGACAGTACGTTCAAAATGAGTAACTTTTTAGTTTTTTCTTAATTTTAAGTGTAAAATGTAAAACTTGACTATTGCTAAAAAAATATGATTTTTAGGAAAGTTACTTAAATGTGCTATAAAATGATTTTTATTTCAAAGCTCTAACTTCTATAGTCTTGGAGTAATTGCAATTTGAAAAGTGTACTACTTATTTTTGACGCCCAGTGTATTTTGACCTACGATAGATGTATATTAACTTTTGCTAATCTACAGGGTGAAATTGAAAACATTCCACAAATTTTGAGATTGAGTTCAGACCGCGAAACTGAACAATTTTCGCCTAGGAACGTAGGTCATCAAACGAAAAAAAAAGTACCCTTTTTGTAAAGTCAGTCAACTGACCATACATTTTGTATGGGAGATATTTTTTTTTTACGTGTAACTGTCTTTTTTTTCTGTGTATGGGCTTACTCTTGACCTCGATCTAGCCCAAGGACAGAGATGAGGTCGACGATGGAACGAGCTTGCCCAGAAGAAGCCTATTCATTCGCGACTTAAACAGATTCGGGTTATATTATAAGAGCTCGGGAATACAGACGTAGGCAGAATTTCCACTCCTTACCCGTGCGCATTATAAAGGATGTTTCAAAGCGCTTTGTGTGGATGTGTGGAATATCAACCAAGTATGGGTGACGAAGACATACGCAAACTGAATTTTATTAAAAATAAAGCAATCTAGAATCTTCGAATCACAGAGAAAAGTATACATAGTCTGTACGAAGTAGTGAAGTGTAAACGTCTCGTAGTCGACTATGACTTGTCGGTCCAGTCAATTTTTTTTTGTAAAAAAATGTTTTACAAAAATCAAGAAATCTTTAAAATTCTAATGTTGTAGCTAAACTTTGTTTGCAATAGTGAAAATATATCTTACAAACGGAAGCAAATGAGCTGTAATAGCCATTTTATGCGAGATTTTTAACACCGTTTTTTTCCTGGCTGTTAAGTATTTTCACCAGAAAAACTGTGGTAATAACATTTATTAGTCCCAAGTAACATATTTCTCAGAGAGATAGATAAAAAAATTACGTTTTTAGGATTTGATAAAAAATCATACATTTTAGTATGAAGATATGGATACGCTTATGACTCCATCCTTACCAGAAAGTGCTGCTACATAAACATCCTTGCTTCCAATGCAACCTACGTCAAAAAAAAGTTTTTACCATCAAGAATTGTTTGAATAAGCCTGTGGAATAAGCCACTACCTGACAAATACAAATCGAGTGAATCACATTTTAAGAATCGTGTTTGTTACCCTTATTGTAGTTATGTAAGTTACGTCATAATCCTTGTTCGACATCGTCACGAATCAAATTCTGCAGAGTGACACAATTATTAGGAAAGGTATACGTAATTCCGATTCCAACCCTGGAAATTTTTGTAGCAAAATCTGGCTTTATACGTAACAATTTATGATACAAGGGGAGTATCACGTGTTTTTGAAATGTTTTGAATCTAATTAATCTAGTGCGTATCCTATACTATTAAACGAGCAATATTTTTTATATATATTTGTAATCGGTTTCTCCAAAATTGCTCTAAAGATTTTGATGAAATTTGGTATCCGGGGGTTTTTGAGGATGAAAAATCGATCTAGATAGGTCCCATGTCTGGGAAAAATCGTTTTGCCCGTGATTTGAAGCATTTAAAAAAAATACCGCTTTTTAGACAGAAACCTACTGCGCCATCTGTTAGCGAGTAGCATAGCTTGCTCACCCGATGATATTTTAATATTGAGGCGGCTATTAAATTATAGAGCGAAGCTCGGTTGACCAGGTACTTGATAAGCCATGAATTTTTATTTTTACTACAAATATAACAACATAGTAAATGAAGAACAGAACTTACAGTGAATAAAACTTTCATAAAATGAAAAATAAAACGACCTCTCCATACAAACTGTACAAGTGTACACAATTTTGTATGGAAGGCCGATTTTTTTTCATTTCCCGTAAATTTATTTACCGAAAGTTGTTCTGTTATGTTGACGTGTCATGCCCTTTCAGTTTTCAGAAACCTGTCCCTTACACCCTTTATTTATTTATTCAGTTGCTATTTTTTTTAAAGGAACATCATCAAACAAATCTTTGGCCTAGCGTTTTTTTGCTTTTCGCTAGGGTCTTCTCTTATCTTCTCTACTTTGCCTGCATGGTCTTCAGCATTCACCATAGTAAAATTGTGCTTATGTCGACTTCACGACGCGATGTCTAGCCAACACTTTTTGGGCCTGCCGCTTCATCTAGAAGCAGCACCTTGTACCGTGACTGCAAAGCATCTGTTCCCGACAGTGTTCCCGATATCTGAAGACAGGCGGCTGACGTGCCCAACTGCCCAACCGGAGTCAGTTTTAAGCACAAATTAAGAAGGCACAAATAATACTACAACATTGTTTATGACAACATTATTTATTCTGTGGTATTAGTTCAATGGACGTTACTTCGGTACACCTTGGGTACACCTATGCCGTACAGCGCCAAAATGGCGTCGATCAAATAGGCACGACAACAACTTGACTAACGTTGATCCAGTGCATAGTATAGTATAATTTAAATCAGCGGTAACGTCTTACCAAGGAACTCTCTGAAATTTTAACAAAGCTATGTATTCATTTTTGATGGTCATCCAATCCATCCTAACTATAATAATGCAAACAAATATACTATGTCAGTCTGTTCGCTTTTACGGCTAAATGATATTAATGCAAATTTGAATGAAAATTGTCTGACCCTACCTCCGGAAAATTTGCAAAAATTAAACTATAAAGGGGTCAAATAGGGGATGAAAGTTTGTATGGGAAATTAATTACATAATTTAGGATGCCCTTTAAAAGCTGCCCCGCAGAACCGATTTTGATGAAATTTGGTATGAAGATAGTGTTAATCATGAAAAAGGACATAAAATACTTTTCATTGAAAAAATAAATCTTAAAAGGGCTAAAATAAGGGACAAAATTTTGTATTAAAAACCAATTTATCACGTTTTTACGGATAACACGCTGATACAATTTTGATGAAAAGTGTAAAGATAGTTTAAACCATAGGAAAAATCATCTAATATGAAACTTTACTTTTTATTTCAAAAACTAAACTTGAAAAGGGTGAAATCGGGGGATGATAATTGAATGAGAAATCAATAATTTATTACGTTTTCACGGCTCCGTTGAACAGATTTTGATGAAATTTTGTGTGGAGAAAGGACATTAGCTACTTTAAAAGCAAAAAAGAAACTTAAACGGGATGAAATAGGGGTCACAGGTTTGTAGGGGCACCAATAAAATAATTTTGGTTACGTTTTTCGCAATAAAACCAAATTCCACACGGACGAAGGAAAATTACATATAGCTACTTGTTTTCTGAATTCCACCCGCACGCAGTCGCCTATAAAACTAGGTTGTACTCTGGCACTTCAAGAGAATTCGGGGAGACCCGAATAAAATTTGTGGCAGCCCGACACTTGTGACATATTACAAGGTCAGCGCAAAAAGTAAATTTTCTATCATACTCACTGCTGCCGAATTCTCATAAAAGGTTATGGCGCTAATGTAGCCGCCTTTTGTACGAATTTGTTTGCATAAATATAATACATAGCACTAAATTTTACCTCGGTAATGAATAAAAGACGTCATAGCTGCACGTTTTGCTGTAAAACGTTGACCTATTATATTACTTTCATTCGTCGATAGTCGCGTCGCGCGTGCTTCTTACGTATTATGCTCCGCAAATTGACTTCACGTTTTCAAGTTTTTGATTTGAATTTTTCCAATAAAGACAGCTTTTTTGAAATTGTTAATATTTGAAGACGTTGAACTATTACTTTCATTCGTCGATTGTCGCGTCACGTGTGCTTCTTATGTATTATCCCTTCCCAAATTGACTTCACGTTTTCAAGTTTTTGGTTCGAATTTTTCCAGTAAAGAGAGCTTTGTTGAAATTGTTATTTATTTATTTTTTTTGTCGTATTCAAGAGGTTCTGTAATCAAAGGGTCCCACTTGCTGTGGAACTTATGCTGTCTGTCTGTCCGTCACCTTTAAAGAGCTGTAGCTAGCTACTACAAAACTGTAGTCACTATACTACGGTTCAAAGCTAGCTACAAGCTGGCGCTAGTAAATTTTTCACTGATTGTGTGTTATTTTATTATTATAGAGGATATTCTTACAAATAATGAATGAATTTTTTTAAAGAAGGGGAATATGTTTTTGCTTTTCTAGTCTTAACGGTAAGCATGTCGCAGGCAAATCATATAATTAGCCGTTTATAAACAACCAGAAAAATGTGAACGGTCGATAAGTCGTAAAACGGTGTCGCGTCGGCAGATTGTAAAAGGGTTTGATCACTAGGTTCTTAAGAAAACGTAAACCTAACCCAACCGATCCCTACTCGGGTTAGGATATCTTGCGAAAACGCTGCACGAGCTGAGCGAGTGAAGCAAGCATGCCGCGGCAGCGGCTGTGAGTGCCAGGAACGGATTATGGGCCTTTTGTAAAATGCTGGCTGAGGCATGACGAATTAAACATTTCTCGGCATTTGGCAAAACTTGAAATACGTAAAAAGGCGATTTTTTCTGCGACATACTCGTACACAAGTTGTAGGATAAACTGCAACAAATAGTAGAAACGAGAGTCGGAGTCACATTATTTCGGCACATAATAAGATATTTTTCATTATGAGCAGGCCATGCTGCCAACCAACAGATGGCGCTGCAGGATTTCTGAAACGCGGTATTTTTTCAAGTTTCTGTGGCCTTTCCGATTCCATCATCAGATCGGCTCCAAGTCATAGTAATATTGCATTGTCATCCGATTTACATTTTCATCTCAACCGGAAACTGAGAAGTGCTTTAACTTGCAAGATGTGGTTATAAACAGACAGACACACGAACACACGGATGGACTGTCACCGCGACCGCTGAAACTAAATAAAAGCTTTTAAAAAGGTTGAACCAGGTTAAATTTAGGACTAAAGTTAGGTACTAAGTTACTAAATTGGTCACCACCCAGCATGGTGTTCCGCGCTAATAATCCGTGGTGACTGTATTAAAAAGAAGAAACACAACGGAGCGTAGCGTAGATAAACATCATATTTCGAGTCAAAGATTTAAAAGCTCTTACAAAACAAATGTAAAGGATGTTTTTCTGAGATATATATGTTTAAAATGAAATAAAAAACCTTAAAAACAATCTTGAAGGTCTAGTTTTTATTATATGCCATTAATGTTTAAAGATTATTTCAAGCACATGGGTGGCACGGATGGCTTAACTGAAGCGAAACCTGAATCCAGGGCCGTAAATCGACGATATTTTTTTCAATTTTGATTTTTTTTTATGTGACAAGTGAGCAAACGAGCAGGTGGGCCACCTGATGAAAAGTGGTGACCACCGCCCATGAAGCTTGCTGTCTTATTAGTGGCATAACTTGACAGTAATAAGACAGCAAAGCACGTTACCCACCCCGTGAACTAAGATGGCGTGTCTCGTGTACCATGATTGCTTAATTTTTGTTGCTCTGTTGAAATGGCGTTGATGTGGAAGAGCTAGGTGAACATGTCCACAGAGCTTGACAAAATCAATTTATTGCAGAAAAATATAATTTAGAATAAATTGTCGCGTAATGGTGCTTTATGAACATGACTCATTACAGTGTGATTTCACTTTTTGGGATTGTGCTCCTAACAATGAAATCATGTTAAAACACAATTAGCAGACGAACTTCCAGCGATGCCAATACCTCGGCCAGTTTCATCATTTTTGTGTAACTAATTTAACTGTATAACCAAAACTCTAAAAAAACACCCTATATTTCAATTGCTATATCAATATGCACTAAAGGATTAAATTTAATATAAAGGGGAAAAGTTTCAGAAAACTGAAAGGGCATGATCAATTTACTTCACTGAACAACTTTCAGTGAATAAAACTTTCAGGAAATGAAAAATACTTAGATCAGCCTCCCTTTCCAAATAGCAAATTTGATTGGACAGTTTGTATGAAGAGGCTGATTTTTTTCCAATTCCTGAGAGTTTTGTTCATTGAAAGTTGTTCAGTTAAGTTGACGTTCAGTTTTCGGAAACCTTTGACTGTATTGTTCCACTGTGCTATAGTTATTTTTGTTTCTGTTTCCTATCAATGTCTTGCTCGATGTTTTGACATACTACTAAAAAGCAGAACAGACCACCGGCTTAGGTGTAATAATCTACATTCAAATTGCCGGTCAATCGAACATGTCCTAAAGTTTCATAGCGACAAAAAAAGCTTCATTTCATAAGATCAAGGCTACATTTCGGGTATATAAACATTAAGCTTCAGGACCGTTTTATAAATCAGTTTGCACACTGCATCGCATCACCATGTTCACTAAAATCGTAAGTAGCAAATAAAATAAATATATTTGTATTTGCAGCTGTTTGTCTGTCTGTGTGTTCGCGACTTAGCTCAGAGACTCTTAGTACTAAAAAAGCTCTTATTTGGTATGTATATTCATTTAATTCTCGCCAACAGAGTGGTAATTACAAAAAAGTCTTGAAAAACGAAATTCCCCCAAGTAGGTACTAACAAGTAAAGTTGGGGAGATTTTTTTTTCTTGTCTTCCCCATCGCGTGAGGAGTCGTTAGGGCTTATAAAAGTAATGTAAGTCTGTAAAATATTTTTTAGTTTTTGGGATCCGTTTGCAAAATATTTACCTTGAAAGCACATTTTTTTGTTGGAGTCGAGTGTCCCGGTTGTTAGTGGAAATGTAAAAAAAATCACAGTTGTGGAACGTGTTAACGGAATAAGCGAAACTGAGAAAATAGTTTGTTCAGAATCGAGAGTAGAACCAATTTCACGGGTTTTTGATAGGGGTAATTTATTTTTAATTTTTATTATTTAAATTTTTGCCGCTTCTATTCTAAATATTTCTGTGGATACGCGCGCTTGCGGGGTTGGAAGTGGCGTGGCGTGCGCGGAGTAGAACAACGATGAAACTAGAACAATGATAAAACTTTAAAATAACAATATCTAGAAAATAAAATGTTTTCTTAAGATTTTTTTTTACAGGAATGGATTTATTTTAATAAAAACCGGCCAAGTGCGAGTCGGACTCGCGCACCGAGGGTTCCGTACCACCACATAATCATAATTGTATTAGTTGAAATTTCAGTAAGTTAATATGCTAGATTTTTTGAGACTGACACGCGCTTGACCAAATTTTATGATTTGTTGTTATTTTATAGCTTATGCACTATAAACATACCGATTTTCAAGTTTGTAAGTGTTCCCATTTTTAAAATATAACTAAATCTAAATTGCCTCAGCGACCATCCAACTTGACCCCTCTCTTATATGAATGTTCTTGAAACGGGAGCTCACCACAATTGGTTACCATTAGTTGTGAGAAAAGTTGTAATATGTAATGATTTCAAACTTTTACCATTATTTGTACTGTGAGACCCAACTTCTTACCAAATTTCATAATTTTAGGTCAACGGGAAGTACCCTGTAGGTTTTGCTTTTTTGCATAAATGTATGGAGATGAGGACATAAAATGCTATATCTTTTTATTGCGTCCTTGTAAAAAATTTAAATTTTCAGATCTTGTGTGGTTCATGGATCCTAATATATGGTATTAATTTCAACCTGATACCTTTACCCGTTCGTGAGACAAAGGGTCTTGACAGACAGACAGACGGACAACAAAGTGATCCTATAAGGGTTCCGTTTTTTTCTTTTGAGTTACGGAACCCTAAAAATGAGTTGGGGTGTATGAGGGTTTTGCTTATTCCATTAACACGTTGTATAGGATGGATGAAATTAAAAGAAAAACTATTGCAGCTAAGTAGCCGGTAAACTGGTACATATAGAACACATTTTAAGAAAATTAGAAAAACTTTTTTTTTTCACGAATACAATACCTTTCTCGCTCCGCTCGAAAGTAATAAAAAACATGGATATGGGTACAGAAATAGTAATAAGTATTTTATAGGGATAGGGCATTCATGAGCTGTCCCATACTGTCCGACCGCCAGTATTAGGCGCATGACAGATGTACGGTCAACCGCTTGTCGGTAGAAACTTTTTCGACTCTATTACCTCGCCATAAGGTCTAAAAGTGTTTCTACTGATGTGCGGCCGTGTGTACCCCTTACCCCGCCTTTATCCCGCGCTTCCCCTGATTGCCCGCCGACATTGTCAACTGTCAAATGTCTTGCGCCTATTTGTAACGGTATAGTACTAGCCCGGTCCCTTATAGTCTTATATCGTCAAATACACCAAATAGCAACAAATTGCAATTTACCTGGAAAAAGATTGGTGAAATTTTAATTCGTGTCTACGTGAAACAGCTAACTGACCGCACATTTGTGCTGTTGCTTTTAAACTTTGATCCACAGCAGCTTATATAATAATGTAGGTATTCATGAAAAAAAACTTGTAATTTACTTTTTATCGTTAACTTGTAACGTACGTTTCCTGGTTATCACGTGTTTATAAATCAGCCACGTACTAGCAGGTGGCTCACCTATCATGCGTGCTTTCAACGTGTTGACTACCTCGTGTTGCACTACGTGTGTTAAAGCTTGTTGTTACGGCACCTGAACGACCAAGCTCTGAGAAAATTAATTTTCCCAGATTCCACAAGACGTAGTTATAAGGGTTTCATGGTCTGAGTAACATTTTACATAAGGTGCTCCCACTGCATTCCGCGTTCTGCGCTGGGCCATACAACTGAACAACTCTAAGGAAGAATGCGGTATCAGCTGATGTAGTTTATATGGGAAAGTAACATTCTTTTTTCGTTTACTTTTATGTTGACCCAGGTTCCTTAGGAAAAGTTTTTAAGTTTTTGGTCCACATAACATACTCGAAGGAACTCACTTAATTAGTGAGCAGCCTATATAAGTTTTGGCCCCATGACACGAAAAGGAAATATTGTGTGTATGATATACAATGGGTAAAAGTTCCTTTACCTCACCCAGCCAGCAGGGAAAAGCAGAAAAGACATATTGTTTAACAAGAGTCATCTGTAGATTCGCTTAACATAGCAGGTAAAAGACATATTGATGAGATGCAAGACATGCATAATTTGCACTATCATCTTTTACAACAAAAAATGGAACAGTAACAGTAATTTTTTTATCCTAGCTGCAAGATGTAGGATTATTGTTATGAAATTGAAAAAGGAGTTTCCTGGACACCGAATTTTGGTGTGATCTTTAAGAAAACCTCATCAAACGATCCCATAACTCAGTCATGTATTTTTATTTTGTTTCAAAAATATATTTACGCTTTAGTTTAACCCTTTTCGTTGAGCGAAAATATTGAAAATGTATGGCACAAAACAGACCGAGCCGTAATTTTTATTTCGATATTTGATAAGTATAATAATGATAACAACCACTTTATTTACAGTTCGCTCTCTTCGCCTTTATCGCCGTGGCGCTTGCTGCCCCTAAGCCTGCGCCCGCGCCGCAGTATTTCTACTCCGGCTTGGAC
Organism: Athrips mouffetella; assembly: GCA_947532105.1. Taxonomy (NCBI): domain Eukaryota; kingdom Metazoa; phylum Arthropoda; class Insecta; order Lepidoptera; family Gelechiidae; genus Athrips; species Athrips mouffetella. Next base: position 14,312,193 of record OX383971.1, read on the forward strand.
TACGCGTACTCTGCCCCTATCGCCCCCGTCGCACCGGTCCCCTCTGCCTACGCCGCCGCCCCTCTCACCTACTCCTCCTACTCTACCTACCCTGCTAGTGGAGCCTACTTCGTGCGCTAATCAAAGTTTTTCCATCCTCCCGGCGCAACAATGACAAAAATGAATGAATGATAATGATGTTATTAGAGTAGCTTCTCATCTATTTTCTGGCATAATAAAATAAATCTATAATATGTAGGTTTGGTCTTTTATTCACTTTTCAGATTTCTATGTAAAAGATTTCAACGCGTGCTTTTTTGTAACAAAAATGGTAAAAAATAATTTTTAAAACAAGATTTTAGTAGATGTAGCAAAAGAACTAAAACGTTATTATAGTCTCAGGTTTTTAAATAAAAGCGTTTACGCCCTCTTTTTTATTTCTCTCTTGCTGTTTTATAATGTACCCTGAGACTGTGATAACGTTTTACTTCTTTTTACTACATCTAATAAAAGCTTGTTGTAAAAATATTTTTTTACCATAATTTAATTTTTATTGTATTTATGATGCCAAATACTAAAAAACAACTATCTAGACACCCTAGAATCAGACGAGCCAGAACCTAAGATATTTTTCTACGTACTGGGTGTACGTCAGTAGAAACACTTTCGACTTATGTTTCCATGCACGTGAGTTTAACCGTACGTAAGGTATGGTTAAATTAGTAAGTCAACATCCAAAATCAGCGCCTCTAGTATGGAGTTGAAAAACTACAGTATCATAAAAAAGTGATTCCTGCATCTTGCACGGGAAATGTAGTCGTTGCTTTGTATGTAAAAACATTGAGTCATTTCCCCAAAAGGCCTAACTAAACCTAAATATTTTATAAAGGAACCTCCTAGAGTTGTTTTATTAATAAAATACCAGGTGAGCAAGCCATGCTGCCTACCAACAGATGGCGCTGCAGGATTTCTAAAACGCAGTATTATCTCACTTTTCTATGGCTATCTTTGGGCTCCATCATCAGATTAGATCCAAATTACAATAGTATGGTATTGTCATCCGATCCACATACGTATGCAAAATTTCATCTCAATCGGAAACCGGGAAGACGTTCAAATTTAAGTTGTAAGATTTGGTTTCAGAGAAACAGATAGACACCGCGACAGGCGAAACTAAATAAAAGCTTTAAAATAGTTACCTTTTACGTAAAACATTGAATTAAATATTATAAATGAACAAAACAATTAGCGTGCGCAGGACAACTTTGGCTCTGACGGTTATTTTCTAAGCATGGGTTTCTGGCGGAGAGCCAATAAACGATTAGCTCGCCTCCCCCCACCTATAAACCGCACTCACCACCACCGCCACTCATTTTTGGAAACTTAGCCGGCGCACGCTATATTTACAATACAGTGTCCCAGGAAACCTGTGGGGATCTAAATACCTATCGATGTAACCTCATGTATGTTCCGCGAAAATGCAAAACTTAGAAGCTATGCCTCTTGTAAGCGTCCAATTTAACCTACGAGCTTGAACATATCGAAATGCAGACATAATGATTAAGAATATTTGAAGATTACCACCAAAAATAATATTTTCTTGGAATATGACTTGGAGTACTAAAAACCCAGTACTGCAAATAAAAAACCAGCCAAGTGCGAGTCGGACTCGCGCCCTAAGGGTTCCGTACCTATCTACCATATGATATACGAAAAACTTTTGCTCTTTGACTGTAAAAACTCCGCGACCATCCAACTTGACCCCTCTTTTATAGAAAAGTTTTTGAAACGGGAGCTCACCCTAATTGGTTATTATTAGTTGTGAGAAAAATTTAAATATTTAATGATTTTAGACTTTTTCCTTTAGTTGTACTGTGAGACCTAGCTTGCCAAATTTCATAATTTTAGGTCAACGGGAACTACCCTGTAGGTTTTGCTTTTTTGCATAAATGTATGGAGATGAGGACATAAAAATCCATATCTCTTGATTGCGTCATTGTAAAAAATTGAAATTTTCAGATCTTGTGTGGTTTATGGACCTTAATATTTTTTATCAATTTCAACCTGATACCTCTTCTCGTTCGTGAGGAAAAGGGTCTTGACAGACAGACAGACAACAAAGTGATCCTATAAGGGTTCCGTTTTTTATTTTGAGGTACGGAACCCTAAAAAATACTATATTTTATTATAAACTAGCTGGTGCCAGCGACTTCGTCTGCGCAGGTTTATAAATTGTAGCCTATGTGTTATTGTGATGTATAAGCTACATTATTGTAAAGTTTCATTAAAATCCATTCAGTAGTTTTTACGTGAAAGAGTAACAAGCATACATCCATACATACATGTTTACAAACTTTCGCGTTTATAATATTAGTAGGAGTAGGATAGGATAAAAAAAGCACTACCTATCTCAATCTTTATAGTTAAAAACCATCGCTAATACTAAAAAACCGGCCAAGTGCGAGTCGGACTCGCGCCCTAAGGGTTCCGTACCTATCTACCATATGATATACTAAAAGCTTTTGCTCTTTGATTTCAAAAACTCCGCGACAATCCAACTTGACCCCTCTTTTATAGAAAAGTTCTTGAAACGGGAGCTCACCTTAATTGGTTACTATTAGTTGGGAGAAAAATTGAAATATTTAATGATTTTAGACTTTTCCCTTTATTTGTACTGTGAGACCTAGCTTCTTGCCAAATTTCATAATTTTAGGTCAACGGGAAGTACCCTGTAGGTTTTTCTTTTTGCACAAATGTATGGAGATGAGGACATAAAAAGCCATATCTTTTGATTACGTTGTTGTAAAAAATTGAAATTTTCAGATCTTGTGTAGTTTATGGACCTTAATATTCGTTATAAATTTCAACCTGATACCTCTTCTCGTTCGTGAGAAAAAGGGTCTTGACAGACAGACAGACAGACCGATACACAGACAGACGGACAACAAAGTGATTCCATAAGGGTTCCGTTTTTTTATTTTGAGGTACGGAACCCTAAAAACCACTTTAATATTCTGTCTAAGTACTCTCATTCCAATACTTTTTTTGGGCAAAAATTTCTTTACTACGTCTGTTTCTCTGAAAATTGTTAAACCTCATTGGTTTGAGGAAACATAGTCAAATACACCCAAAACATTCTCACGTGTTACAAACCTCCTTAACTCTCATATTCATGAAACATACATGAGGTTAAATCGACAGTTATTGAGGTCTTCTAACTCAAGACCTTCACTGTTACACGTTTCCTGGGGACATCTTGTATACACAATATCCCACGAAATGTCCACTGCAGGACAGGGAGCTCCCTCCAGAACTCCAGTAAAAACGCTTGGTACTTAGGAGGAGATTTACCCCACACTTGCTAGCGTTGCGGCTGGCGACGGCTGTTGTTGATGACCGCAGTATTTAAGATGGTACGATACACAGAAAGATAGCAGCATCTTTCTGTGTATGCCCATCCTCCGGTTCATAATCCCTAGGTCGCCTCTTACGACACCCACGGGTAGAGATGGGTTGGTTGGTATTATTTATTCTTTTCTGTGACCACACGGAAAAACAGAAACATACGAGTACATGAAGTTAAATCGTCAATTGTTTAGGTCTTCTAACTCCAAACTTTCACTGCTACAGGTTTCCTGGAGACATCTTGAATATTAACAAGAAAATATATAAAGATACAACATGGAGATTCTATGTTCCGCATACTTGTCATACAGAAAGTGATTTAAACACAGAAAACAATCTTCTTGTCAACCATGATTATATTACGAACGCCTCGGGTAGAATTTTTTTGGTCTTTGCATGAGGACCCCAACAAGAGCACCCAATTGATAAAACAATAAAAGCATAATAATTAAAGCATAAAGGACACTTATTTCATAGAGCACATTATATTTGCAAAACCTTGACCTTCAAAATACAATGGCATCTTCAATGCGATATTTTTTTATCAATCATTGTAACCATTGTCACAGAAGCTTAATGTCATGTCGTTAATATAGAACAAGTATTTACCGGAGTCGCCCACTTGTTACATACCTACAGAGTCTAATCAACGGTCTTCCTGTTATGATATCTTATTGTCAATATCTCAATAGGCACAAAAGTCACAAAAAAATGTCTCAAATGTCACCCCTAAAGCTCTGAAATCATGTCATAGTTGCGGTTGAGCCTGTGATTGAATTGGAATACCAATTTTCAGAACATTATTGCTATAATTTCAGAGATTCCGCATGTGGACAGAGGTGTGCCACATTTGTAGATAAAGAAGTAATAAAGGGTGTAAGGGAAAAGGCGTGTTTAGTAAACGAAACTGAACAACTTTCCCAAAGAAACATTCACAAGGATATGAAAAAAAAATTGACCTCCTCATACAAATTTCTCACTCTGGTCGAACATTTTTTTTTCATTTACCAAAAATGTGACTTTGGAATTTTTTTTTAATTTCGTTAACTGAGCACGCCCTTTCTGATTTCTTAGCCTTCTGTATCAATAGCTAGGTCATTTTAAGCGACAATATTGCATTTTCGCAAAACCAAGAGTATTCTTAGCATGGTATTCAGGTAATCAGGCATATAATAGCAATAAGGCAATAATTCAGGCATTAAACAATGCAGTAAGAGAAAGAGGGAAATGTTATGGAGATACAGGAGTAAACCTAATGTCACTAATAAACAAACTTACAAGAAATACTCTAAGCTGTTAAAAAGGATCATTAAATTGACGAAACTAGCTCAGAATAGGTATAAGTTACAAATAGCTGATAACAAAGCAAAAACGACTTGGGAAATAATTAACGAAGCAAAACATAATCAACCAATAGAGTCTATATTGAAAATACAAGTAAATAACTCTTTGATCACACATCCACAGGACATTTCAAACGCATTCAATAATTTTTTTGTTGACAAAGTTCAACCAATACCTGGCTGTGGTATAAATGTAAACAAATATATACAACGACATTGTTCATCTATGTTTATGGCACCAAGTGTACCTAATGATATTATCAAATGTATAAAATCATTAAAAAATACCAACAGCGTAGGTAACGATGGAGTGTGTACAAAAATTTTAAAATTTGTTTCCGAAGAAATTAGCAGTCATCTTTGCTTTGTACTAAATTTGTGTATTGCACAGGGAATTTATCCAGAGCATTTGAAAACAGCTCTTATTAAGCCACTTTTTAAAAAAGGGAATAAAGAACAGATGCATAACTATAGACCTATAGCTATTGCGTCAATTTTCTCGAAAGTCTTCGAAAAATATATCTCTTTAGGAATAAGTAATTATTTAGAAAAATATGACATTTTATGCACTGAGCAAAAAGGTTTTCGACGAAATAGAAACATAAATATGGCTTTATATGACTTTTTAAATAATGTTATTAATAATGTGGATATCCGAAACCCTGTTTGCTCTATATACTGTGATATGACACAGGCGTTTGATTATGTAGAGCACAAAATATTGATTAGTAAATTAGAATTTTACGGTATCAGGGGAAATGTCCTTAAATTAATTGAATCATATCTTTCAAACAGAAGACAATTTACAGAAATATCAAAAATAGATATAGAATCAAAAACTGAATGTGTTTATAGGTCAGAAGAACGTATAATTAAGTATGGTGTGCCACAAGGCAGTGTACTTGGGCCACTGTTGTTTATTATGTATATAAACGACTTACCAAAAGTAACTGATCAACACATGTCGCTCTTTGCTGATGATAGCACTATAACTGTTGGATGCCAGAATAAACATCAATATGAAAATGACATAAATCTAGCAATAAGATCAGTCATAGATTGGTTATATAATAATAATTTAAAAATTAATTTAGACAAGACCAAAATCACTCATTTTAGTCAGCGTCCAATCACGAGCAATGTAAATGTCAGCTATGAAACTAAATCTATTGATATAGTAAGCGACACGAGATACTTAGGTTTGATTATAGATAGTAGACTCAGATGGACAATACATATCGAAGAACTTTGTAAGAAATTAAGCTCAGCTGCCTATGCTTTATATAAACTGGCACCTGTTATGGATGTAGACTCCCTTTTAACAGCGTACCATGGAATGGTAGCATCACGCCTAAGATATGGGATTATTTTTTGGGGTAATTCGACTGACAGGGATTTAGTATTCAGAGCCCAAAAGAGATGTTTACGCTCCATGTTTACACTCTCACGTACGGATAGCTGTAGGCCATATTTTATAAAATACAAATTGTTGACATTTCCCTCTTTGTATATTTTAGAATCAGCAATTTTTGTTAAATCTAATCCAGGCCTATTTGAGAAATTATCAGTTGTGAGCAACCGAAACAGGAGAGACAACGAAAAAGTTTATGTTCCTGGAGCGAAAACAGCCCTTATGTATAAAAGTGTCACATCTATGGCTCCAAAAATTTATAACAAAGTACCTAAATCTATAAGAGAACTGCAAATCATATCATTTAAAAAAGAGCTAGTTACGTACTTGACCGACAAATGTATATATAGTGTTAAGGATTTTTTAGAGTAATTGCGTAATATGTTTTTATTTTTATATGAATTTTGATTGTAATTAATGAGAACAAGAGTTTTTAGATTTTATACTTTAATCTAATATTTGTATGCCTTTAATGGTAGGAAATAGCAGAGCTAACATAATATTTAAGAACTTTTCTTGTATTACCTATTTTCGACAAATAAATCTTATCTTATCTTAATCAATCCTTAGACAAAATTGCTTAGTTCCCTACAATTTAAACGGCATTCTTTAATTCTTAAAACTCTCCCAAGTCACTGTAACAAATTATTAAAAGATATTATACTGGGCAGGCAGGGATTCAATATCCGTCCACATGAAATTTATATTACGTGGGAGAGTCTGAAAGAGCGACAGAAGAACTTTTTTCCTTGCCTCTTCTGTACCTCGGCTAGGTCATTCATCCATCAGTGAGACGTTTCTTGGAAAGGGGAAATTAAAGAACGCTAGATACATCTCGTTACGCTGGAACCGGAAAGATAGAAAAATAACTGATATATTTGTAAAAAAAAGAGACAGAGCATGTAACAAACTCGGAAAAGTGTAAAACATAGTGCATATCTTTGTCTGAGGAAAACGTGTTTTAATTTGCTCTACACAAACTAAATCATCGACTGAATCATACACTGCAGCCTCCAGCTTGATTCGCAAGCTCCCAGAAGGCTATCCAGCAGCGATTTCACGTTTCCGAAAAATATATTACAAAAATGCTCACGGCCATGCCCGACATTGACAAATTAACTTACTAATCTGGGATTGACAAGAGAGACATTTTGAGTGTTGCTACCCACATATTTGAAAATATCTAACGAAACAACTTTCCGTTTCGAACACCCTCTATGAGTTGAACTCGGTTAATAGACGCGTTTTTCCTAACGTAGTTAGTACTCAGATCCTAGACAACGAATAATTATGAAACATGTTCAGTACGAGTAATATTAGGTCTTTACCTATGAAATTGCCGTTTTGTATGGCGAATTTTAGGTAAACTCAATTTTCAGTACTATCATTTTTGCATTTTTCTTAGGAATTATAAATCCAATCTTTTTTATTTTTTTTTAAATTATTGGGAAGACATTTAGCTAACAGCAGCTTAAATTTTATTTTCGATAAATATTATCTGTAAAAAAATATAACAAATCTAATGATGAAATCGGACGACAATTAAGACGAACAATTTTCGAACCTTAAATTTTATATATCAAACTAAAAATAAAAACTTTATTTTATGCGTAAATTAATAACCTTGAAGGCAACTTTCAAATATAAGACCAATGAAAAAAATTGCATTAGTATTATAGGAATTATGATCTCATTAATCTCTAAGAAAATTTCGGCAATTTCATAGGTAAAGACCTATTATAATAAAACTTTAAAACCGTTTGTAATTCAAAGCAGCCGTTTTTGTGTGATCTGTTGAGGTAACAAACGCGCATGCATACACACAGACGGACAGACGAATAAACTATTTTAATAATTGCTGATTTCGAGTCTGGAAGCCAATTCTTGAATATCATTGTATAACAAAATATCACTCAAAAAGTCAAATTTCGAGAAATATAAAGTAATATTTCATTGTTAATTTTCATGTATTATGGTTTAGCTTTTAACGGTTCAAAATCTCTAAAGTGATATTTTATAGTCTTGACAAAAAAGTTTACGTAAATCATCGTTTTGTTAAATATTTTTCATGTGCAGACACCCGACCCGTTACGGTTTTATTATAGGTATAGTTTGTCGACTAACTAATCCAAAATTATTAGCTGAATGTACCTTCCTTGTTTCTACCCAGAAATTTAGTTAAAATCTAGGTCCTGTTCGCATATAAAGCTTTGCGGCCATTTTGCTTTGTGTTCGCTAATAGGATTTATATCGTTACGTTGCCTAAGTTCGTTACCTATTTAATCATCAACTGCGGATTAATTTCTATATAGTGGGCAGAAGCGCTCGTGGGCGACAAGATTAGGCTTGCCAAGCTTGGCCAGGGTTTCGAAGGACAGATGGTAGTCGCTCTGTGTGAAAACCAGTGCCTTCGTGGAGTCCCATTCGTTAGGTAGCCGACTCCTTTAAAACCATTGGCAAAAACAGAATAAGGCGAGGGCAATGAATGAGTACTGATGAGTACCTAGTCGGGACCTCGATGTAAATTAGACAATACTTATTATGACTTATGGTAGTAGAGGACCACGTACATGACATGCCTGTTTGGTTTTTGAATTACGACATAAAAATACCTGAGTGGTACTGGCAAAGAAGAGTACCGACCGAAGGTGACAGAGGTTCAGGGTGTCTACTCTCAAAGTCCGATATATCGAAACGATACTACTCAAAACATGCAACTGCAAAACTTCGTCTCTTGACAATAGAGTAGAATATTGGTTGGATGAATTTTCAAACTGCATCCAACCAATATTCTACTCTATTGTCAAGAGACGAAGTTTTGCATTTGCATGTTTCGAGTAGTATCGTTTCGATATATCGGGCTTTGAGAGTAGACACCCTGAATCGGAATATGACAGCAGTACCACCCTTCTACAGCCACACATCACAACAGTTCAACTGTGAATTGTCCCAACCGCGATGCTTTTTTACTGTTAAAGTAATGGTAAAAAAAATATTTTAAAACAAGCTTTTTATTAGATGTAGAAAAAGAACTAAAACGTTATCACAGTCTCAGGTTTTTAAATAAAAGCGTATAACCCTATTTTTATTTCTCTCTTGCTGTTTTATTTTGAAACACGCTTTTATTTGAAAACCTGAGACTGAGATGATGTTTAATGTATTTTTCTACGTCTAATAAAACCTTGTTTTTACAATTATGCTTAACATATTTTTTTTTGTATTTATTATGTCAAATACTAAAAAACAACTATCTACACACCCTAGAATCAGATATTTTTCTACGTACACCCAACAGCCCGTCAGTAGAAACATTTTGGACTTTATGGCACAGTAATAGAGAATGTGTGATAAAGAAATGTTTCCTTTCACGTGCGGTGGACCGTAAGTAAGGTATAGTTAAATTAGGTAGCTGACATAAAAAAACCGGCCAAGTGCGAGTCGGAATCGCGCACTGAGGGTTCCGTACCAGCACATAAACATAATTGTATTAGTTGAAATTTCAGTAAGTTAATGTGCTAGATTTTTTGAGTTCGACACGCGCTTGACCAAATTTTATTATTTGTTGTTATTTTATAGCTTATGCACTATAAATATACCAATTTTCAAGTTTGTAAGTGTTCCCGTTTTTAAATAGAAAAAAAACAATAATCGCCTCAGCGACCATCCAACTTGACCCCTCTCTTATATGAATGTTCTTGAAACGGGAGCTCACCACAATTGGTTACCATTAGTTGTGAGAAAAGTTGTAATATTTAATGATTTCAGTATTTCCCATTATTTGTACTGTGAGACCTAGCTTCTTGCCAAATTTCATAATTTTAGGTCAACGGGAAGTACCCTGTAGGTTTTGCATTTTTGAATAAATGTATGGAGATGAGGACATAAAATGCCATATCTTTTGATTGCGTCGTTGTAAAAAATTGAAATTTTCAGATCTTGTGTGGTTCATAGATCTTAATATATGGTATTAATTTCAACCTGATACCTCTACCCGTTCGTGAGATAAAGGGTCTTGACAGACAGACAGACAGACAGACAGACAGACGGACAACAAAAGGATCCTATAAGGGTTCCGTTTTTTTCTTTTGAGGTACGGAACCCTAAAAACAGCGCTTCAAGTATGGAGTAGAAAAACTACAGTATTATACAAACGGGAAATTTAGTCTCTGCTTTGTATGTAAAAAGTTAGAGAAATTTACCCAAAACGCCTAAACCTAAAGATTTTATAAAGGAACCTCCCAGAGTTGTTTTGTCAATAACATATTACCAAGTGAGCAAGCCATCCTGCCCACTAACAGATGGCCCTGCATGATTTCTGAAACGCGGTATCATCTCACGTTTCTATGGCTATCTTCGGACTCTATAATCAGATCAGCTCCAAGTTATAACAAACATGGTCATCCGATTCACGTTCGTATGCAAAATTTCATCTCAATCGAAAACCGGGAAGTGGGTCAAATTTAGCTTGCAAGATTTGGTTACAGACAGACAGGCACCGCGATAGGTGAAACTAAATAAAAGCTTTTAATAATAACTAGTGCTGAAGGGCTCTACCTTGGAACTTTTTTGTTACAATTACAAGTATTTTCGTTAATAAAAACAGTAAACAAATATTGACCAGGCGATAAAACTGACTCTTGGTGGGGGATCCGCGAAGGAATTTTCACGTGATAATCAGGGCGGCAAGGAGATGTTTCAGTCGATGGGGCTTTATGAGAGGATTACGAAGAATTATGTCAGAAGTTCCAGACCGGAGCCCGGTGTTCAGGAGGTCATTGTATGGAAACGAAAAAAGACAAAAAACCGGCCAAGAGCGAGTCGGACTCGCGCACCGAGGGTTCCGTACCACCACATAATATTAATTGTATTAGTTGAAATTTCAGTAACTTACTGTGCTAGATTTTTTGAGTCCAACTCGCACTTGACCAGTTTTTATAATTTATTGTTATTTTATAGCTTATGCACTATAAATGTACAATTTTTTATGCTGGTAAATTTTCCCATTTTTACGATAGAGCCAGAACAATAAATCGAGCAAAAATACCCCTACCCTTATTTTTGTTGAAATAGCGACAACAGAAATACATTATTTTTGAAAACTTCAACTTTCTACCTATTACTGTTCAAAAGATACAGCCCAAACAAAATTCTGAAAAAAATCTGACTTTGGTGACATTTTATTTCTTTGTTTTTAAATATAAAAAAAATACAGTATTTATTTACTCAGCGAGCTTTAAAATCACTTAAAAGCATGTTTTAGTAGGGGAGCCCCCTTAATTTATATATTTTTTTATTTTTAATATTTGTTGTTGTAGCCGCAACAGATATACACAATTTGCGAAAATTTCATATATCTACCTATTACGGTTCAAGAGATACGTACAGCCCGCTGACAGACAGACAGACATCGGAGGCATATCAATAGGGTCCTGATTTTCACCCTTTGGGTACGGAACCCTAAAAAACATAATTTTTAGCAGAAACAATTGTCATGCCAAAAGATGGGGGCTGATGAATAATGATATTAAAACTTTGACCAGACAAGAAAACTGGAGGCTTTATTCAAACCTGACAAGCCTGAAAATCTGAAAAGGGATATTTTTTTACGTGATATTCAGGGCGAACATAAGTGATGGCCAATAAAAGGATAAAAAGTAGCATAGCAGTCAAATGCCCGACTTGAATTATTTTTAGCTATCCTGTTTCCAACTAGCCTGATCGCAGACCAGTTTACAAGTTGCTGACAACATAATAATTATGATAGGGCAATAAAAAAGGCACCTTGACATTCTGGAGATCAGAGAGGTACTTACTTAAGTAACTACCAACTACCTCTTAGCTTTTCCTTACTTAGGTACCTATTAGGAAATTTGATATTGATTCCTCAATGCTTAATGCTCAACGCTTTAAACTTTTAATACAAAATGTGCAAACTTGCTAAGTCCATAATGTAGTTGCAGTTTGTCAAACCTATTATCAAACCTGTCCCATATCCCTTCCGTTCGTCTACTATAAATAGATAATTAATTTCTTTTTAAAATCTATATATATAAAAGAAGAAGGTGACTGACTGACTGACTGACTGACATATCAACGCACAGCCCAAACCGCTGGGTCTAGAGATTCCAAATTTGGCACGTAGGTTCCTTATGAGGCCTAGGGGTGCAATAAGAAAGGGTTTTACAAAATTCCACCCCTAAGGGGGTAAAATAGGGGATGAAAATTTGTATGAAAGTCCGTCAGTTTTGAAGTTAGGATCTTCATAATTTGTATTTAGGCTGACGACTAAAAATAAATATTTACGTGTCTCAGGGTTTTTGAAAATTCGATACCCTTAAGGGTGAAAAGGGGGATGAAGTTGAAAATTCTTTATTTTAAAGTAAAATCCACATAATTTATTATTTAGGCATTAATGATGTAATTCTGTGGAACGTTCATCACTGTTATTGAAATTTCACCCCAAATTCAACCCCTAAAAAAGGGAAATGGGGTGAAAACGTCTAAAAACCAATATGGGTATCGTTTGTATGGTTTATCGGGTCGCTGATTACGAAATATACCATCGCGCAATAGCGTTAAATACCATCATTCCCTTGGGATGGGGTTGGGGTGCGATAGGGTTGAAATGTGAATATGGGTGTCGTTTGTATGGTTTATCGGGTCGCTGATTACGAAAACTACAACAATTTTGAAATCCAACGTGGTGGACGTGAAATACCATTATCCCCCTGGGGATGGAGTTGGGGTGCGATAGGTTTGAAATCTCTAAAAATAAATATGGGTGTTGTTTGTATGGTTTATCGGGTCGCTGATTAAGAAAACTACAACAACTTTGAAATCCAACGTGGTGGACGTGAAATACCATCATCCCCTGGGGATGGGGTTGGGGCGCGATAGGTTTGAAATGTCTAACAATAAATATGGGTGTCGTTTCTATGTTAGGGATAGCGGTTAAATTGGCGTTAGGGGTAGGGATAGTGGCAGGGATAAGGAGAGGTAGTGGTAGAGGGAGAGGGAGGGGGAGGGGGAGAGACAGAGGGAGGGGGAGGGGGAGAGGAAGGGGGGAGAGAGAGGGAGAAGGTTTTAGTTTTTCTCAATTACTTCTGCGAATTGGCTCTGTTTTGAAATATTACATAAAGGTGTCTCTCATCTCTCTCTTTACATTTTTTAGGATACTGCTGCCAAGTTCCTCTGTTCTGAGTATTTTATGAGTAACGTCTGTATATTATATAAAATTCAGCTGGATCTTAAATTATACTCATTGATTTGCGCAGGGTTAGTCCTGTTTTTCCTTAGTTTAAAATTACCCCGAAATGACGGGAAAATATCTCATTGCTTCGGAAAACCGGTAACAACATAAATACGAAATCCACGCGAGCGAAGCCGCGGGCAACAGCTAGTATTTGTATAATAGTTGCAAAAGTCCAGCAGCAGTATTTTTAAAAACTATGTGTAATAATGGATAATTTATAAGTAAGTACCTTATTTATGTGTTTTATTTAACTACTCAAAATAGTAGATTGTTTACCAAGGTAGCAAAGTTCTATTTTAAAGGCGAGAGCGTTTTTTAAATTCTGAGCGCAGCGAAAGATTCAAAGTACGTGTGTGTCATGCATGTCTTATTATATGTAAGAAAAGGACGTTTATTTATTTACATAAGAACAATAAGACATGCATGACAATGAAATAATTAGAGGCTAATAACATTATCCACATTCCTAACTCAAATTACTTTAATTTCCTTAGGGATTAAAAGTGATTTTAGTCCCTGTTAACTTAGAACGATTTAGCTCTTTTCGAATTGAAGTGATAAATAGTATTTTTTACAACAAGTGCATAAAACATGACTTGTTATACAAGAGACGCTTCTTACACTAAAATTAGCAGCTACAAGCTCGTCAATGCAAATGGCGATCTCATGTACACGTCAATAACGTTCGTATTAGAGTGCTCTGCAACGTGGCTGTTACGATGGTCGTACAGACTAATTGGTCGTGCAGTATGAGAAAAAATAGGTTTCACGTATCAAAACATTGACTGATTTTGAAACAGTATGTACAGGTTAACATCGATGTTATAGCAAATAATTTCCTGCAAAAATTTTGTGAATCCGTCTATCCGTTTAGGAGAAATATCGAGTTTAGTGTGATTTTGGAAGAAAAAAGTTTTTTGAGTTATTATTTTTTTCTAAGGTATTTTAAATTGTATCGAAAAGATATACGTACAAATTATAGCTTAAACATGGATAATCAACATATTTTTTTTTTATATTCATTTCTTGAATAACAACCTACTTATATCTTCTCAAAACACGCCTTAATTTGCAAAACACAGAGAGAATCGCCTTAAGCGGCGGATAAAAAGTGTTTTGCGGTCGAGTTATAAACTCTGATTTTCACTTTGATTGCGAGGAAATAAAACGTAAAAGTAGTTTAGAAAAGTAGTATTTTAAACAAAGTTGAATTAGAGTTTTATGGTATGACTGGCTGGAAAGTTAATTTAGAAGAAGAAATTACTTTTATGACCAAGTGCATAAAATACAATTTTAGGCTGCCTTTACCCAGCATAAACAAATTTTATTTATTTATTTTATTTATTATTATAACATAAACTTATGACAAAATTATTACACAAACGAAACACAAGACTTAAAGTGCTGCAGATGCAGTAGCAACCCAAAAAATACCGAAGCCTGTGTTAGGGCTAGCTACAGACTACAATAACATAAAGGGGTTTTTATATGTGAAAAATAAATGATTTGGTTTTTCGTAGAAAAAATATTAATATTATAACGATCTGTGCAAAGAGCTTATGAAATAAAAATTAATTCTTACTCTGTAAGTTTTCCAACTCAAAATCAACAAACTTACTAATACAAAATAAAACGAAATTTCATATTCTTATTTAAAAAATTACTTACTCTTATTTTTTTTACTAAAATCTAATAAAAAACCCGGAAACCCAGGCCTAAATCACATATAAACAGCAAATACAAAAAAAAATCCCCTGCCATATTATTATTTCCGTTCCGTGTATTTAGCACCGAACGTACTACACTCCGTAGTTCATGCAATTTTTCACAGATGGCGTTTTCTGTCTGTCTGTCTGTCTGTCAAGACCCTTTATCTCACGAACGGGTAGAGGTATCAGGTTGAAATTGATACCATATATTAGGGTCCATGAACCACACAAGATCTGAAAATTTAATTTTTTTACAACGACGCAATCAAAAGATATGGCATTTTATGTCCTCATCTCCATACATTTATGCATTAAAGCAAAACCTATAGGGTACTTCCCGTAGACCTAAAATTATGAAATTTGGCAAGAAGCTAGGTCTCACAGTACAAATAAAGGGAAAAGTCTGAAATCATTAAATATTACAACTTTTCTCACAACTAATGGTAACCAATTGTGGTGAGCTCCCGTTTCAAGAACATTCATATAAAAGAGGGGTCAAGTTGGATGGTCGCTGAGGTGATTTTTGTTTTAGATCTATTTTAAAAACGGGAACACTTACAAACTTGAAAATTGGTATGTTTATATTGCATAAGCTATAAAATAACAACAAATATTAAAATTTGGTGAAGCGCGTGTCGGACTCAAAAAATCTAGCACATTAACTTACTGAAAGTTCAACTAATACAATTGGTATGGTACGGAACCCTCGGTGCGCGAGTCCGACTCGCACTTGGCCGGTTTTTTTCTTGTATGGGGAAATTTTGAACCGCTTATTCCCAAGACTGTGTTTTAAGGGATAAATATCTAATGATTTTAGACTTTTCCCTTTATTTGTACTGTGAGACCTAGCTTCTTGCCAAATTTCATAATTTTTTGGTTTTTCTTTTTTGCATAAACGTATGGAGATGAGGACATAAAAAGCCTATCTTTTGATTGCGTAGTGTAAAAAATTTTAATTTTCAAATCTTGTGTGGTTTATGGACCTTAATATTCGTTATCAATTTCAACCTGATACCTCTTCTCGTTCGTGAGAAAAAGGGTCTTGACAGACAGACAGACAGACGGACAACAAAGTGATCCTATAAGAGATCCGTTTTTTTATTTTGAGGTACGGAACCCTAAAAAACCGGCCAAGTGCGAGTCGGACTCGCGCACTGAGGGTTCCGTACCACCACATAAACATAATTGTATTAGTTGAAATTTCAGTAAGTTAATGTTCTAGATTTTTTGAGTCCGACACGCGCTTTACCAAATTTTATTATTTGTTTTTATTTTATAGCTTATTTAGTACTAGCTGTTACCCGCGACTTCGTCCGCGTAGATTTTATAAAAAAACAGAACTCGAACTTAATTGAAACATATTTTACGGAGCGCTTATCCTTCTTGATCCCTACGTTAAAGATGCATTTGTACTTATCCAAGTTGAATAAATGCATCTTACTACAAACTTAATTATCTTTTGATTTTATTTAACTGGTAGGTAGTGCGGAATTTTCAGTGTCAACCGTTACAGGCGAACTTAAAAAAGAAGGCAATAAAGGGAGTGAAGTGAATGGGTAGCGAGGAGGTATTCATAAAAGTAAAAAAGGTCCCTATTCCTCCCTATCTATCCTTTTGTATCCCCCTACATTCCCACTCCCCCTTCCTCACCCTCTCCCACTCTCTCTTTCTCTCCCTCGCCCCTCCCTCTTCCCCCCCCTCACCCTTCCTTCCCCCTCCATTTCCCCCCTTCCCCTCTCCCCATCACCCTCCCTTTCCCCCCTCGCCCTCCTCCCATTCCCCTCCCTTTACCCCTTCCCCTCACTCATCCTCCCCTTCCCCCTCTCCCTCCCTCTACCCCCCCCTCCCTCTACCCCCTCCCTCCCCCTTTCTCTCCCCTCATTTTCCCCTCCCTTACACTCTCTCCCTATCCCTCCCCCTCTCCCTCTCCCTATCCCTGACCCTACCCCTATCCCTGCTTCTACCCCTAACGCCATCTTAACCGCTATCCCTATCCTTATATAAACATACAACTGACACTCATATTGATTTTTAGACATTTCAAACCTATCGAATCCCAACCCCATCCCAGGGGTGGTGGTATTTCACGTCCACCACGTTGGATTTCAAAATCATTGTAGTTTTCGTAATCAGCGACCCGATAAACCATACGAACGACACCCATATTGATTTTTAGACATATCAACTCTATCGCACCCCAACCTCATCCCCAAGGGATGATAGCATTTCACGTCCACCATGTTGGATTTCAAAATTGTTGTAGTTTTTGTAATCAGCGGCTCGATAAACCTTACAAACGACACCCATATTGATTTTTAGACATTTCAACCCTATCGCACCTCAACCTTATCCCCAGGGGATAATGGTAGTTTACGTCTACCACGTTGGATTTCAAAATTGTAGTAGTTTTCGTAATCAGCGATACTTAGTTGAATAAAAAAAGTCCCATCAAAATCGGTTAAGTAGTTTCGGTGTGCTGTAGCAGATATGTACAACCCCGCTAGAGTATTATTGTATGTGTAGATTCCCACGGGAATGAGATATTTTCCCGGGGTAAAAAGTAGCCTATGTCCGTCTCCAAGTTACCATCTATCACCATACCAAATTTCATCAAAATCCGTTCAGCCGTCTAGGCGTGAAAGAGCAACAAACAAACAGACAGACAGACAGACAGAGTTACTTTCGCATTTATAATATTAGTATGGATAAACGCACCAATTTTCAAGTTTGTAAGTGTTCCCGTTTTTAAATAGAACTAAAACAAAGTTCGCCTCAGCGACCATCCAACTTGACCCCTCTCTTATACTCGTATGAATGTTCTTGAAACGGGAGCTCACCACAATTGGTTACTAAAAGTTGTGAGAAAAGTTGTAATATTTAATGATTTCAGACTTTTTCCATTATTTGTACTGTGAGACCTAGCTTCTTGCCAAATTTCATAATTTTAGGTCAACGGGAAGTACCCTGTAGGTTTTGCATTTTTGAATAAATGTATCGAGATAAGGACATAAAATGCCATATCTTTTGATTGCGTCGTTGTAAAAAAACCGGCCAAGTGCGAGTCGGACTCGCGCACCAAGGGTTCCGTACCACCACATAATCATAATTGTATTAGTTGAAATTTCAGTAAGTTAATGTGCTAGATTTTTTGAGTCCGACACGCGCTTGACCAAATTTTATTATTTGTTGTTATTTTATAGCTTATGCACTATAAACAAACCAATTTTCAAGTTTCTAAGTGTTCCCGTTTTTAAAATAGAACTAAAACAAAAATCGCCTCATTGACCTTCCAACTTGACCCCTGTCTTATATGAATTTTCTTGAAACGGGAGCTCACCACAATTGGTTATCATTAGTTGTGAGAAAAGTTGTAATATTTAATGATTTCAGACTTTTCCCATTATTTGTACTGTGAGACCTAGCTTCTTGCCAAATTTCATAATTTTAGGTCAACGGGAAGTACCCTGTAGGTTTTGGTTTTTTGCATAAACGTATGGAGATGAGGACATAAAAAGCCGTATCTTTTGATTGCGTAGTGTAAAAAATTGAAATTTTCAGATCTTGTGTGGTTCATGGATCCTAATATATGGTACTAATTTAAACCTGATATATATATCAATCATATAAGAGAGGGGTCAAGTTAAATGGTCGCGGAGGCGATTTTTGTTTTAGTTCTATTTTAAAAACGGGAACACTTACAAACTTGAAAATTGGTATTTTTATAGTGCATAAGCTGTAAAATAACAAAAAATAATAAAATTTGGTCAAGCGCGTGTCGGACTCAAAAGTCTAGCACATTAACTTACTGAAATTTCAACTAATATAATTATGATTATGTGGTGGTACGGAACCCTCGGTGCGCGAGTCCGACTCGCACTTGGCCGGTTTTTTAGAATTGATAGGTTCTAAATAAACTAGGATACCTTTTCTTCAATCTGTCTTTCCGGATTTTCGATAAGTTTTGTATTTAGTGAGCAATATTTTTTTAACTGATGGGGGCGCTAGTGGAAGGGAGGTAGCCTCTTAACTAATAAAAACCTTTTACACCTTGCCTACCGTCCTGCCTAGAGTATTGGCCAATATTTTGCCGTCGCCTAAACCAGCCGAGGCACGCCAAAAACTGTTTACACGGTGTATATTGTCTTGCCTAGAAGGTAGGCGTCTGAGATTTGCCTCCGTCTAAATCCGGCAATATAATAGGTCTTTACCATAGAAAAATAAGGGTAACTAGAAGGAGGATTAAAGAAATAAGTTGTCACAAGGTAGTGAAGGCGTCGTTCTATGGATTTGACAGGTTATTTTGAATATTTCCTAGTGATCACTGATGATTTGACATAAAAATTTGGGACACGTTGGCAGATGTCATCCCATAGTAAATTAAATTAGTAAGGTATCTATTCCGAGCGAAGCAAGGAGGTCCGAAATCTTTGGTCTTTACCTATGAAATTGCCGTTTTGTATGGCGAATTTTTTGTAAACTCAATTTTCAGTACTAACATTTTTGCATTTTTCTTAGGAATTATAAATCCAATTTTTTTTAATTTTTTTTTAACATTTTTGGGAAGACATTAAGTTAACAGAAGCTTAAATTTAGTTTTCGAAAAATATTACCTGTAAAAAAATATAACAAATCTAATGATGAAATCGGACGATATTTAAGACGAAAAATTTTCGAACCTTTAATTTTGTATATCAAACTTAAAATAAAAACTATTTTATGCGTAAATTGATAACCTTGAAGTCAACTTTCAAATAAAAGACAAATTGAAAAAAATTGCATTAGAATTATGGGAATTATGATCTCATTAAACTGTAAGAAATTTCGGCAATTTCATAGGTAAAGACATATTATATAAATCTAGTCCGTAACTAGAGAACGTATAACACAGGCATAACTAAACAAGTATTGTCAAAAGTTAGGTCAGAAGTTATTATAAATGACACACCTAAAAAAGATATTTCTCTATAATTATCCATCATTAGAGAGTATTGAACAAGAGTAAAATGAAATATCCACAAATTTTAAAAACCCTGCTAGAGGAACTGATAAAAGCAAAATCTTACACAAAAATGAAAATATTGCAAATAATGTTAACATAATTTTGTAGATGCTGCAAGAAATAAATAAATAGACATGCTATAGAACCAACCGTGTTAGAGATATGTTCAGCTCTTTATCTTGTCCGTCGTATTAATATGTTAACATCATGTTTGCATAATAATTTTAAGCCTTGTATATTGTATGTTAGCGAGTAGCTTACGTGATATTTCTCTATTAATAAAGACAATCAATAGCGTGTCGCTATCCCGATAGAACCTACGTCTAGCTAGACTTATGCAAATGCAAACAGGCTAGTATAATAAATAAACCATACAATACTTATTGACAAGTAGCATATAAAGATCCAAGGTAAATACGTAGAGTAAATAATTTAATTACTTAGAGCCTTACGAAAAATACACCAAGTGGATGTTTTCCCCGTGGCTTGTAGCGACACACCCGAACCGGAAAGTTCCGCTACCAAAATATCAGCAAAGTATGACACCTGCGGAAATGCCGCCAGATGTGTCAAAGGTAACCTAAAAACTGCAAGTGTGATGAGCGGAACTCTCCGCGACGGAAAGTCGCTACACTTATTTGGCTGAGGTAGGCATAATAAAAAGTTCTATCCTAAACTGGAACTGTACATTTAGATCATGAAACTAAACAACATTCTCCAAGGAAAACTGGTCTTAAAAATGAAGAAATTAATGAATTCTCGCAAAAAATGCCCTAGCACATGTCTAACTTTTGTTAGGGTTAGGAGCACTGTTTGTTTTGAACTGTAATAGGAAAGCTGGTTGTGGTGTGGTAGATATACATATAAGGTATCTTAAAGTCCTTTTTTTGATATTTTATTATCGTTGTTATCTTTCTTTTTCGTTAAGAATAAGTCCATAATTACGGTGCGCGATCACACATAGTGTAAATATCATGTATACTCGCACTTGTCCATTTATATAGTTATGCCGTCTTGTTGACACGTGACTGAATGAAATTGCTAGAAAACTCCAATTAAAAATCGCGTGTCTTTTTAAATGCCACTTAACGAACAGATTTAACGAGCAAACTTCTTTTATTTGTTACTTTACTTTATTAATTTCACTGCGTAATTTCTTGTCTGTAGGCAGAGAATGATACCAGCTGCAAACATTTTCTACGAGTTTCAGTTGAAAATATAATTTAAAACTTAGTTTTTAAACGCTTTCTCAAATAATTATTTATTTAAGGTGAAAACATGCGCAAATGGATGTCGACGAGACAATAACGTTGGTCTTCACGTTGTGTTAAGCCTTAACTAGGCGTTTTAGGCAAATGTTTTTGGTTTGATTATAAGTATCACAAAGCACGCAATATCATTTTAACGTGCCTTCTGAAGTACGGAATCATCGAACTTTTATCACATCAGGTAATTTATTCTGCAATCCAAACGAGTCTCACAAAGTCATTCATTTTAAAACAGTCATTAATAAGTACAAAGCAAGCAAAATACTCGCGCCTACGCAGGAGTTACTTCTTTGTTAATAATTCAGTACGTAGGTAATTACCGCAGCTACAACTATAACCAGTTTTATTAATATTGTAATAATAATAACTAAGTATTTTTCTTATTTGCTACACGTACGTACATTATTAATGAGGGTGTAAAAAATATAAACCTCACGTCCCAATTAATTTAATCATCTAGGTTTTCATAATAACATAGGTACACGTGTTTTGATTTACAATAAGATCCCAAAAAATAATACAATCAACCGCACATCAATAAAAACATATATAGGGTGACTTTTAATTAGTTCTTGATAGAGAAATGTATGAATGTACTCATGATACTGAACAACTTTCCCCAAGGAACATAGGTCGAAATACGAAAATCAAGTTTTGACCTCCCATAGAAACTGCATCAGCTGATAGCGCATTTTGTATGAGAGGTCAAATTTGGTTTTTCGTTTTTCTACCTATGTTCCTTGGGAAAAGTTGTTCAGTATCATGAGTACATGCATATCTTTTGCTATCAAGAACTAATTAAAAGTCACCCTATATGTCTCTATTACCATGCCGTGTGGTACCGGCAAAAATTCTACCTACAGACACATCTCTACCCGTGGGTGTCGTAAGAGGCGACTGTGTATAATTCCATCTTAAACACAGCGGTCACTAACAACCGCAGTCCATGATGTCAGCCGCAACGCTAACAAGGCGGTGACTATGGTACTTCCCCTATAAATTGTCCATGCATTTTGGAGGGAGCTCCCGTCCTGCAGTGGACGTGTCATGGGATGTTGTGATTTTTTTATGTCACACGTGGCACTAGTACAGATGCCTCACGTCATACTCGTAGAACGAATTTGTGCCGAAAATTGTTCGGGCTATTTTTTCCATAAGGTTATATTTTCTGAGAATAAATTGATATCTGGATGTTAAAATTGAATTAATGTCATAGTTTACACCTTTACCTACCAACCTAGTAGCAACATTTAGTTTAATTATTAGAAACAAAAGGGCCAAATGAATTCGGGCTATTTACTCCGTCGAAAAAACCGTAGTACGAAATAGGACCCCATGACGTGGACAAACGAGCCGGTGGGCCACCTGATGTAATTGGTCACCACCGCCCATGACACCCACTGTCTTATAAGTGAAATAATTTGACACTAATAAGACAGCAAAGCGCGTTACCAACCCTGAGAACTAAGATGCTATGTCTCATGTGTCGATAATTTCACCTCCCTCACCCTTAAAACCGAAACACAGCAGTGCAAACACTGCTACTTTACGGCAGAAAAAGGTAAGGGGGTGGTACTTCCCCAGACGGACTTTGCTCTAAAGCCCTACCACTAATAAAAAATATGATTATGAAAGTCAAATTGTTTCTACTGACTTGCTGTTTTGTGTACTTACATGTAATAATGCCAAAGCGCAAATAAATATGTTTTGTTAGCACAGCTTCAGAAATGTAGAATTATTAACCATAACAATTCCGAACATATTTCAATTCTATATAACAAAGTATCTTTATTACATTAGGTTTGAAATAAACAAACATATCAGTACGAGATCTTTTGAGAAGATTAAGTATAGGCACGTATAGGTAGAGTTCATTGGCTTCAATAGAATTCAATATGATAAAAGTATGTTTGGTGGCTTCATAGGTTGCTTTTAACGTTTATACAAAGTGTAACGGAAAGGAGTGATAATAGTGAAGGGTGTGAATCTGCCCATGAAACTGAACAACTTTTCTCAAGGAACATAGATCGAAATACGAAAAACCATGTTTGACGTCCCATACAAAATGCGCTATCAGCTGATGCACTTTAATGGGAGGTCGAAAATTGATTATTTTCTAAGGCCTATGTTCCTTAGGAGAAGTTGTTTAGTTTAATGGGCAGATTCATACCCTTCACTTTTAACGCTGTATACATTCGATAATACATAGTAATAACTAACGACACATTTTGCTCCTATTTGACTAAAAGGCGTTTAATCTTGCTGGAGCTGTGAATCCGACAGACGTGTTACCTGCCTCACGTGTTCACGTGCTAAATGAAGCGACAAAGAAATTGTTAATTAAGGAAAACTTGGCTCGTGATCAACCACAGCTCTGCGATCGAGTTATATAAACGCAGCACGTTTTTAAAACTGCTGGTTCAGATGTTTTACCTGCGCACTGCGTAGCTGTAAGAACTTATACCGGGTGTAAATGCAAAAGTATGCAACGGCTCAAGGTTGTGGTCAGACCACAAAACTGAACAACTTTTTCAAAGAAACAAGTGTTGATATCGAAGAATTTCTTTTGACTTCATCATTATTATAACATCCCATAAAACATCAACTGCAGGGCAGGGAGCTCCCTTTAGAACTCCAGCAAAAACACGGGGTAGTTTTGAGGGGGATTTACCATAGTCACACGCTTGTCACCGTTGCGGCTGGCGACCGCTGTCGTTGGTGACCGCAGTATGTAAGATGGTACGATACACTCCGGTTCATCAGCTCTTAGTCGCCTCTTACGACACCCACAAGTGGAGATGGTAGAGATTGCCGGATGGACTACAAAAAGAAATTCACTGTCTCCTATTGACGGTTCGTATGGAGAAGTTAAAAAAAACCTCGATCCGATTTCAACCCATGTTTTTTTGGAATAGTTGTTTAGTTGCGTGATCTGAACACACTCTTGAGCTTTTGCACGCTTTTGCATTTACACCATGTATAGGGTGCACCCGCAGCATTCCTTTCATTATGTTACTAGCCATAAAAATGTACAACTTTCCCTGAGGAACATACACAGTACACACATCAAAAATCTGTTCAAAAAAAAAACTAGAACCCGACTACTAGCCAATATTGCTTTATAAAGTATGAAACAAGAAAATAATGTCATCTGAAATTGGTATGTACAAACTATGGTATTCAACAAATATTCATACTGATGTTCAGATAAAAGCAGCCGTATAATATACTAAATAAATATAATAATACTCAACAAATATCAAGAGATTGACAGGTCTAACAATAAACGATATATTAAACTGACTTATAAAGCAAACTTTCTCTACATCTCTTAAGTTGATCAAAATTGTTTTACTTCCGTATAACATTCGTTCTAAAGAAAATAGGGTTGCTGTAATGTTTGTGAGTTTAATAAGGCACTTCCAAGGCTTGAGTAAGGGGCGGCGGGAGCAGGCGTCCTGGCAAGGAACGTGCTTGTACGTGGTCCGCTGCATGTCTAGAAATAAACCCTACTGCGCATGCTCGAAACATCCCTTATAAGGCCTTCCGCGACTCGCTCGCCATCAGTTCGCAACACAGCTTCGTGAAGCGATCCTTACACTCTAATATTCCTGCTCTACCACGATAGACGGAAAAGTTTTAAACAATAACATAAGCATCCAATCATCATTATAAAAATTAAAGTAAGATATTTACCATTGTTTCGACTTGTGAAAGTAGTGATTTTGACGGACTTATGAAAAACAAACTAGGAGTTGAGTTTCAAGCGACCGTCGGCGACTTGCCGGTGAACGAAGTGGCTCAACAGCGGAGATCAAAGACCAGCTCGCGACGCGAGTCAGTTACTCCTAAAATCATAGTGTGTCCACCTGTGGAAGAGATGGCGGAGACAGTGCCAGTGCCTCGCGGTGCCAGAATCCTGAAAGCGTTGGGCAGGCGGCTGTCACGACGTGGCACCGACCCCGACTCGGACGGTGGTTCCAGCAGCAGCGAATCCGGTCGTGCCGACGACCGCTCATCTTGCTCAGCCAGCGACTCCGGAAGCGACGGCTCCGAGCAACATCGCCGTCATCGTTCAACGGTCTCCTTGCGACGGGTGTTCCAAAGCCTGAGCTTGACATCACGGTCCCAATCCAGCTCACCTGCTGATCGTCAGCGGCAGCCAAAAAAGCAACAACAGCCAAAACGTATCCTTCGACCACCAGTCACATACACCTACGTTCGGGGCCTCTCCGGACTGCCAACTCAGCGAGTACCTCGATATACCGTCTGCTACGCCACTACTGGCTTGAATCGGTAAAGAGGCGGCCTGCCTATCCGCCAAAGTGAACCTTTAAGCTGGACGAGGGAAAAGAACAAGACTGGTTATTTACGAGTAGGTGTATTGTGCTAGAGAGACGAGTTCTCATCATATCAATAGATGACTGGCGAGAAGCCGAAGTAACTTTTTCTCCAAGATGGACCAAGAGCGGAACGGAGCGGCGGCGGTCTGCAGCCAGTCCGCTCGCTCCCCGCAGCTCGCGCTATCAAGATGAGCTGTGACTTGTTTAGTTCTATATAAGGGACAATATTTAAGACTGTAAACTGATTGAGGTAGCCGTATGAAGCCGGTAGTTAACTTAGAAGTGTTTACTAACTACTGAATATCATTATATTACTTAAAGTCGAACTGCACTTTATGTAGAACACAATACTGTTTGTAAGAACATGCAGTATTATTGTCACTTAAACTTAAAACTTGGATTGTAAAATTTAAAGGTTAAATTCACCTAAATTGTACTGTAAAGTTTCCTGTTATTCAAGCATAGTGCCTTTCCGCGTTTTCGAATGACTAAATAGGTCTAGTGATATGTACCTAATTTAGTAAAATAAGAAATTATGCATATTGATTTGATAATTATTATCTACAGTTAATAAGATAAACTCAGTCATCCAAAACTTACAACGTCGAATT
This sequence comes from Athrips mouffetella, assembly GCA_947532105.1. Lineage (NCBI taxonomy): Eukaryota > Metazoa > Arthropoda > Insecta > Lepidoptera > Gelechiidae > Athrips > Athrips mouffetella. The sequence goes on from OX383971.1 coordinate 14,338,513, forward strand.
TGATATACTGTAATGGGTCTATGAATTGTTCAGTATTACTAGCTAAGTAGGTTGATATTGCTGTATACCAAGTAGATAGTATAAATATTGAATCGATAGGGTAAGTAATTTTTATTGTATTCTAAGAAAGAATTTCGTATAAATAAAAAAATAATGAAAATAAACATTTCTATCATTTCCACAACCCATACCCAACCAATAAATAATTGCAAGTAAGAAAGCGTTCAGCACATTATTAGACTGAACTCAACACAGATTACAGAAAAAATACCAAATATGGTCAATCGATCAAACTAAACCACTTTATCAAAGAAACGTATTACCAGAAATTAAAAAAAAATCGGCTGCTCCATAAAAAATTACAAACTATATTGGACAGTTTGTATGGAGACACCGATTTTTTTTTAGCTTTCCGGTGATACGTTTCTAAGTAAAAGTTGTTCAGTTTTATTGACTGATGCCCTTTCAGTATTTGCCAACTTGTCCCTTATACCCTTTATAAATCTTTGAATTATAATTCAAAGTAGATACATTTACGACCTTATATTACCGCGCGATGATTGGAAATACCTATTGAGCCTGTGCAATAGAGCCTTCCAAACTATATATATTTTTTTTCTCGTCTCTACTGCTTACTGACTAAATAGAAAATTAACTTTATTCACGAACAATGTGGATAACGAAAGAAAAGAGGGAGGGATATTCAAAAATCTATTTACTCAAACAATGAATCAAAGAACTACGAATATACAAATAATCCTAACCACAGAGTACATTGTATAAACCCTTAACAAATAAAAAAGTCCATGAAGAGAAACATTGTATTGTATTGTAATACAGAGATTTAACAAATCAAACTAGCTCATTGGCAAGCTAGCCAAAAAATAAGGAAAGAGTATAATTTGGAGGTCGAAATCGGACCAATAGTTCTTGATAATAATTTGGCTGGCCTATGGACTACAGAAACAAAACTTCATAACCATTTTGTTGGTCATATTTTTCATCTAAGGGCGCTCTTTATTGGTCAGAACGATTTCGGGTGTGGAAGATTAATTAAACTGTTTTAATTACCCTGCTGGGCCCTTCTTTCTTTCTCATAGTTCAAACCCTTTACTATAGCCCTATCTATTGAGACATTTTTACTGTGTGCTCTTGTCACCGGAATACTGTGTACCATTTAAAGCCGTTCACAAATCACAAAATGTGCTGTGAATATTTTTCATTATTTTCGGAAAGTTCCGCTCAATACTTTTGCAAAGCTTATTAGACTACTATATAGGCAATATTTATTATTTATTATCTGGCGGAATTTCCGCCGGTGTATCGATGCTGGAACAAAATATCTTCTTGTATATCAAGCAAGTCTAGATAACCAGATCGACACTAATTGTTATATCCAATCCAACAGTCCAAGAGAGGTATCCGCAAACATTATTTATTTCCAGTATAAGCTTCTCATTATTAGAAAGATACCTCATATAATGATTTATTGTAAAAAAAATAACTTGTAGAAATATTTTTCAGAAGTTACCATAAATTATTTCCTAGCAATGTTAAAAAAAAAACTGAAAGATGTGCATCAATAAAACGGAAAAAATCTCTATTACCTATACGTGACAATGACTACAAGTAACTCGGACTCCCGAATAAGATCTTTGTTTTTGGGAACGGGGACAGGACTGTAGTAAGATTTCAAGATTTTAGAAGGATTGTGTACTATAGTCCGTTCCACGAGTCAATGCCAAAGCTTACCAACACATTTTGCAGCAATATCAAGGCTATTGTGCTCCATGATCAATAGTAATCAGCTAAAGCTGTCAAAAAAACAAGTTTGTAGTACAATGTTATTTTTTCCGTCAAATATACTCTGGTTCGTCTGGTTCGTCGTACTTTGTCTGGTTCTACGGCTGCAAAATGTGTTGGTAAGCTTTTGCATTGACTCGTTGAACGGATTCTATCTAAGAAATTACTCTTGCCTGTTGATATCCTGCAAAATCCGCATCTGTCTTTCCCATCAATCAATTTTGTTTAAAATACGGTATACTCTAACTAGTGGCACAGGGTGTACTTGGTAATTCCTCAAGCTTTGTAAATAAATCTTCCATTTAAACTATTTTCATACACTAATAAAATCCCGTTTCAGCCAAATACAGACCATACACACATAGGCCACCCACGCTACTTTCACGCATGTAAGAGTTCGCGAAACTACGTAGTGTGATGAAAATTCTAGTTGATGAACTATATTTACTTGATAGGCCTGTTGGTGTGGTTGGTAGTGCCCTGCCGTCTGCCCTGCCCTGCTTCGTTGGCCGCAGGTTCGACCCCCAGATAAAACATTGGTGAATAAATGTTTAACTTTGTTCTGTCTGGGTGTTATTTATGTACATACCTATATGGTCAGTTCAGGTAGGTAGACCTGATGTAAATTGTCACCCGTACATTTTTTCAACTGACAATTTAAACAATTTTGTTATGATTGCCACAGTTCAGTATATTTCTGTACTTATTGCGAAAAATGTTGCAATATTTTTGTAGCCAATGCAGCAAGAATGCAGTTGCATATTCAATTTATAGGGCAACAGGGCTCGGCAGTGTGCCAACGAACCTGAAAACTCGCTGTGGGATGCTGGGGTCCGACTGAAACCAAGCGGGGTCAACGACCTATGCAATATTGATCTGCTGCCTTGGTTTGGAACCAACTATATCTGTTCCTTGCTAAATCGGTAATAGTACAAATAAACAGCTCATATAGAAATCAACAATAACTTCTAAAATAATGAGTGAATAATGGACATACCTATACTACGTACAAGTTGCATGGGCGTTACTTGCTATACACACATACAAATTAAGGTTCAAATATACTTACTCACTCAGCCTGCTTGAAAAATTTTACATAACGCGCACGTGGCAAATCTGCGATCTATTGTAAAATATTGAGCATTTACAAGTAAGTAGGTATTTGCAATAATACGGACTATGACTCCATAATACTCCATATGAAAGAATTGAAGCACGGTATTAGGTTCAGTTACCTGTTATTGGATTTTACTTATTCAAATTCCAGACCTTATTAATACTTATCATATTTTCGTGGAAATATTCACATTTGTTATTATATCCGTAGTTATCTTGTGGCAAACACAACGGTTTACAGAAAATCTTTAGGATAATTTGTGCATAGATAAAATAGGTGGTTGCGGTAATCGCTTCACTGGATTGTCACCAAGATAGATTGCAAGACAGTAACAAGTTCGTCGGCCACTTCGAGGTCAGAATCACCGTTTCCATTGTCAGAATGAAAAAAATATTGAAATTTAAGCACGGTAGCAAGATTGGTGTTGACTGATCATGATCATACGTTACCCCTTCAGTTTTCAGAAAGTTGTCCCTTACACCCCATATTATGTCACCGGAAGATAATACGGAATTGTAAGATGATCAATTTCCTATCAAGTTGATTAACTGTCGAAAAATAATAAACTGTACCAAATTCGCTTCTGGCACTCGCCGGCTGATGCCGTAACACGCACGTTTCGCTCGCTCGGCCCGTGCGTTTGGTCGAGAGAAAACCTACTTGCCTTACCTAGCGGACCTATGGATCTAGATCTACGAATCTCCTATGAGTTTATTATTACCCGACTGCCCCAAAACAGGAGGGTTATTTCAAGAGTTCATTAATTGACGTGGTAATTGATCAACTGACCATTCTAATTATTTTCCAGTGACATATACAATCAGAAAGCAAGGAGCCTGCGCCGATCTACCAGCGTTTTTCGGAACTGGCATCAACTACCAGCGCAGACGGTTCCGAAAAACGCTAGTTTGGCTGAAATAGTTATTTGTTATGCAAGGCAGCAAAAGGTTTATTTGGCGCGAGTGCCTCGTATTGAAACCAGAGCAAGCGAAGGATTCTAGGATTGAACCACGAGCGAAGCGAGTGGTTCAAAAGAAGAATCCTGAGCGTGGCGAAGGTTTCAAGGCACGAGACGCAAAATAACTTTGCTGCCGAGCGAAACACAAAATTTTTCACCTCATTAAAGCGAGGAAATGTTAACATAATGCAAGAATAGCAATTCAAATATAAGAAATAATTACTCAAACTTTTTAACGTAAGGGCATAATACCTACATAATGGTACTGACGGCAGCAAGCAAGTGGAAACATAACCAGTATAACCTGAACCAGCGCTTCGCTACAAACCTCCGTACCCAGAGACCCGCTCAAGGTCAAAGAGTTTTCACGGACGAGTGGCCATGTATAGATAAAGAATACTAGACATTAAAAAGGAAATCACTATAATTAAATTATTATTATTTTTGGGACTGCTGTGCTTATGTTTGTGACTCTACCTATAAACTACTTGATAAATTTGCGGAACAAGGTTCATTTTCATTGGATTTCAATATGGAGACAGAGGATAGGCAGTGGCAGGCAAATCTATTTTGTATTGCGTTGATTTGAAGTCAAAGGGCGAATCCATTAATCTGGGCAAGAGAACAAAAAAAGGCGATCGAATTTTAAATTTACTTTTCATTATCAGCCAGTACCTTACCCACCAGGCATTCACTATTCATAATACTATTTGTTTCTTTCCTATAGCTGCATCCCTCTTTCTCATCTTGAAAACGATAGTGCGTGCCTGGTTTTACAAGCGGACTGCAGCATACTACAAAATAATAAGTACATCGCGTTCGAATTTCTAAAACCTTTTGCCCGCTAGGGGCCAAAAATCGCTTTTGGCCGCAGAATTTAACCGACAAAACAAATGTTTCCGACCTTTGGAGGTGAAATAGTTATTTGTTATGCTAGGCAGCAAAAGCGTTATTTGGCGTGAGTGCCTTGTATTGAAACCTGAGCAAGCGAAGGATTCTAGAAATGAACCACGAGCGAAGTGAGTGGTTCAAAAGAAGAATCCTGAGCGTAGCGAAGGTTTCAAGGCACGAAACGCAAAATAACTTTGCTGCCGAGCGAAACACAAAATTTTTCACTTCACTAAAGCGAGGAAGCAGCCAGTACCGCAGCGTGGAGGTCTGCCATACTGCATCACGTTCGAATTTCAAAAACCTTTTGCCCGCTAGCGGCCAAAAATCGCTTTTGGCCGCAGAAAAACCTTTTGCCCGCTAGGGGCCAAAAATCGCTTTTGGCCGCAGAATTTAACCGACAAAACAAATGTTTCCGAGCTTTGGAGGTGAAAAGGTATTTTGTATGGGGGTCAATTTTTTTTCTCATTCTTCAGCTTCTTAATTAGGAGATAAATTGTTATATCTCCGGTTATTAAATTAAATTAAATATATACCAGTGTTTAAGTCAAACTATTAGCTATGAAACAAAACAAGTTTTATTTTAATCGGTTCAGTAGGTTTCGCGTGACGCTCGAACAAATAAACAAACAGACAAAAAGTCCAAAAATCTGTGATTTGGATTCAGGGGTATCAAAATAGCATAACGTAATAATTTCTTCGCAATATTTTTTATTTACAGAGAAAATCTATTTACAATTTATAGAGATTATTTAGGAATACATTATTTTAGGATTCTCGACATGAGTATAGGTAAATGCAAATAATTAGGTAAGTAATAAATACTCGTGTCATGTTATTATGGAACAGCCGAGCGAACTCGAGTTTAATACCCCTCGTTATGTACAGTCAAGAGCAGGTCAAGCTTGAGACTTGCAGTGCGATTTCCATCTTTACACTAATAAGCGCGGTACTAAGTCTTATGTGGCAAGCTTGACATGTTCTCGATTGTACACACGGCCGCACATCAGTAGAAACACGTAATAGAGTTGAAAAAGTTTCTACCGACAAGCAGTTGACCGTACATTTGCATAAATTACCGTTATGTTTATCTAAATATTATACTTACATAAAACAAACACGATAAGAAATACAAGTGTGAAGTAAAAAGTGTGGTCCAGCTACAACTTTCAACCATAAAAACGTAAAGCACAATGGAAACAAGCATGAAATCATGTCTGATCTTGTTCGCGCTGTGAATAAGGGTGATAATAATTTATAATAATGTATGCGCATTAAGTCACCTTCTTCTACTCGTATGTGCGTCACGCAACTGAAGTGGAAGATATTGTACGTTACACATGTACCTAAAGTGTTGTATAATTGCGACATGAAGGCGTCTTTTAAATAATTAATCCTTTTATCTACACTCATGTCGTAAACTTTGAAATATGATTCAAAAAGTTGATACGTAAGGCTGTATATTACGCAGAGTATATATAAAAAATTAAAAAGTTACCATTACGTAACGATTTTTGTATGAAAATTTTGCAAAGGTGTTACGTAATTTAATTTTTTAATCATTACATAACACTTGGATACAATTCTCCTTGAATCTAAACTTTTTTTAAGAAGACTGAATAGAAGGTCTTTTAGAGAGCCCGTTAGTAATATATCAGTTTTTCTTAGTAGCTGTCAAATATCAGTAGCATATTACAAAGTGTACCATATAAACAACCTATTATTTTGGAGCAGTTAGAGTAACAGTTACTATAGTTACAATTATTTCATCTGTGGCTCAAAATATGCGCGCGCAGCCTGAAATTAGAAAGGACTTGGAAATAGATATTAGATTTGCCGCTATTTTCAAACATTTACCTTTTTCAAGTATTTTGTGCCCGTGAAAGTAATGTGAAAGAGTCAGGATACTGCACTCACACCAGAAGATACTCAATAACTTATGATCTTCTCTCATATTAGTCTAGGACATTTTACGACATAACCTACAATGAATTGGGAAAGAATGAAAATCTAAAAGAAAACCATGTTAAGGAAATGTTCTGCTTGTATATTTCAAAGAAGACCTAGCGGATATATTAAGGCGGCTTCTATAGACTTATATCAGAACTGTAGTATACATAATATAAGTTGCCTTTGTTGTTTACTTACTTTGTTTAATTTTTATAAGTAAGTACCTACTTATTGTATGAGTGAAGATAAAGTAGTATACGCAACTGCATATAATATGGTATTAAAACACTCGTTTGATGCTATTATCACACTCGGCTGCGCCTCGTGTGATAAACCCAAACTCGTGTTTTAATAACCAGTTTTATATGACAGTTGCATAAACTACTATTCCAAAGGATCTATTTTCAGCTTCGTATGTATCCGGCTTAATCTTCTTCTATTCTACTGAAGCGAGTAATTACGAAACCTACATTGAAAGAAAAGTGAGAACAGGTTGACGAAGAAATGTTTGCTTTGATTTTACGGTTTTGATTTTATTTTGTTAATTCAACGGATATCACTAGACTTGCAGTTTTGTTTTAGTCTTCTATATGAAACAATTCAATAAGTCATCGAAATAACGATGTTGCCCGTTACTTGTAAACTTGTGACTATAGTACATTAAGATGCAAGTGCGCTATTAAGCTCATTACACTCGAGGCTCAGGAATTGCAGCCCGAGACGCAGGTGAGGGCGTAATGGAGCCGAGAGTGTAATGACAATGTGCACGTGCGTCTTACGACGTTTTTAAACATATTTGCGGGTAAAACTACTAAAATTTTCTAACCTTATGTCCACCGCACGTCCACCGGAACATTTTGTATGCTGCATAATAATACTGCATATGTTGGTGTTTTCCATTGATTTTCTTGTATTATGTGTCTAAATATTTTAGACGGTTCAGGAACTACATTAATTACAGTATTTTATTCGTAGAAGTCGACACTATTAGAAATAATTACAATAATAAACACCACAAATATTTGTAATTATGGCGCGCATTATTTCTTTTATTTATTTGAGAGGCAAAGACTAAACTACCAAACATAATTCCTTTTACCACAAAATAAATTATCAAAAATTTAATAATTCGTTACTTAACTGACAAATTAATTGTTCATTAGTTAATTAATATAGTTTCACAAAATGAATATTCATTTATCATATTTTCTCGAATACAGATTAGTTTCATGAAAATGTTAGTAATGTAATAAGCATAAAAACTCCTTGCTCTTTGCAGAGATTAAAAAAAAGAACACTAGTGCGGTAATATAATGAAAAAAGCACATGTGTCTAATAATGTGGAATATGGACCTTAATACAGTGCAAATATAGCTGTTTTATGAGCAAATGTGTTGAAAAATAAGTTAATTTGCCAAATGCCGACGCTACGCTACAATGACAATAGTAGTTTAAGATACAAGTTCCGTAAGTAGGGTTATTACAAACGAGTTGACGTTTTGTAAGCCCGAGACGAAGTCGACGGTTTACCATCGGCACGAGTTTGTCATAACCCTTACGGACGTGTATCTTACGACGTTTTTCAATACATTTGTGAGAAAACGGATATAAGTAATACGCTTGGTAAAGGAACCAACCATGGGTACTCAGCCAAGGCACTCACGTCAGCCTCTTGTCGATTTGTGTTCTCCTGGTACTCTCTATTTTATTTTAAATATAGGTAGGCAGTCGTCACCCAAGTAAAAAGTCACCACTGTAGTATTTTTACAAAATAATTTTATGATCAGAATGTAAAAACTCCTTGGTATTATACTTTTTTTACTTACCGCACTAGTTCGGTAAGTAACTACTTACGAGCAATGTTTACGTCCTTGTAAGTACGTTTTTCGAGCAAATGTATTGAAAAAATGTAAACCCGTTACTACGGCGAAGTATACTTTATGATTAGACCAGGGACTCGATTCTTGAAAATCACCGGGTGATAAAATATCAACAACTCTTAAAAGGTTTACACAATACATATGATCAACTCTTAAAAGGTTTACATAATACATGAAAATTAACAATCAAGGACTGCTTTATATTTTACGAAGATCAATCTTAACTTTTGAAAAGAAAATTATGTGATTTTTAATTTTTTGAGTGATATTTTATCACCCGGTGATATTCAAGAATTGGTCCCCTGGAACGCGTTTGCCGTAATGGTAGCCCGTGGACATTCAAATTACGAAAAAGGCTACCGTTTGTCTTTGCGAAATTGTTATAGATTTCGCCATTTCACATACTAAAACCGAAGTCTTAAAGATCATAACCCGCCGTAACCATATATAGTGACCAAACTATAATCTCAATTGTTAGTTATATACATTTCTAGGTTACCGCATTGTTTCGTTATTGTCATGTTGTACAGCTTTGTTGAATTACCATACGTAATAGTAACACTATGGAAAATTGCCAAAAACAAATTTAAGACCTAATGAGTCTTAAAATTAGAACCAGCCTCAGAAACAGTCTTAAAATAGGTATATGGTTTGTTCAGAGGGTCTTTTAACAATTGTATTTTGAAACGGTAACTCTAAAATGTAAATTATTAACAATACTATTTGCGTACTCCCTTCTGGCCTTTGCGCGAGACTTTGTGTTATTAAGGAAATGGTTCGCATATGGCAGACACGTTCCAGCTACCGTAATAGCCCCCGCGGACAAACATTTATTCACACACAAAAATAGGAAGAAGTAATTTAAAACATCTTTAAAATATTAATCGTAGAATCTCCATAAGTTCGAATTTCCCTGCATATTTGATACAACTTATCACGTGAAGTAGGCAGACAAAGTTTTTTAAGCTTTAATAAGTGGTCAGAAGCCCCACAGACTAGTTTTATTCTGCTTTTCGATGAGGTATTTTAACCGGTCGGACGGGTCACTTTGAGCGCTTACTGCGGAAAAAGTGGCAGGCTGCGCCTCGGCCGACCAGTCGATTATAAATCCACTAAGTGTCCTCTTTCTCTACAAAGTGCGTTTGTGGTGCTATTTTGTAAGGTAGGCCTCTCTACTGTCGGCTGACGGTCTAGTTGTTTATTTTTAAACGCCTTGTTTGTGTTTTGATTTGTTATCACTTGAGTGGGAAGTAGTAAATAAGATAAGAAAACAAACAAATTATTCTCATCTTCTCACCATGGGTAGTAACCCTGATGGTGTTTGTTTACTTACTTTGTATCAAGGAAATGTACGGTATCTATTTTGTTCAACACTAAGGGTGGGCGTATGCTAAGACGCAGAAGGCGCAGTGCAGAGCAGAATACGTCTTCCCTTTATCTTTATCGTAATAAAGGGAAAACGAGCCGCACTTTAGCGTTTTCTTCATAGAAAACTGAAGTTTATAAATACTGTACATACCTATTCCAAATAATTTTAAAAACACACAAACACCTTATGTTACCGACTGTGGAATCACCAGAAGAAAAAAATGGAGTAGTTCAGGTCCCAAGCGCCGATACTACATTAGCAAGCATTTATTATAATAAAATATCATGATCAAATCAACAAAAAAAATTACATCTACTTGAAGCAGTAGTTCTCCCGCGACGACTCTTAAAATTAAAAAGTTATTTAACAGGTCTCCCGCAGGAAATTCAATAATTCAAACTACACTTCCTCAAATAAAAAATGAATTTCACAGATTGATATTATGAATGTGGCAACCATGTGGCAACCTACAATTTTTGAGAGCTACCTCTAAAATAAAATATGCATGCTTTATTTTGGAGGGTAAGTACCATAGAAAAAAAACCGGCCAAGTGCGAGTTGGACTCGCGCACCGAGGGTTCTAGCTCACAAGAAAGCTACCTAGCACAGCTCTCGTGGAAAGACGGCTGAAACCATGGACCGTCGTTGTAGGTGACTGCAGTGTGTAAGATTCTACGATACGAGTATGCAGGAGAACACTGCTGCCCATCCTCCCGTTCGAAGTCCCTTAGTCGCCTTTTACGACACTCACGGGTAGAGATACTGTTCTTTGCCGGCACCAGACGCCTTAAAATATATTTAATATTTCAATTAGGTTATTGACAGAAAACTTCTGAAACTGAACCATGGAAAATATATCTGACGAAAAATGCAGTACAAATCAACCACAAACGCTTAAATATCCAAAGGTAGGGTAAAGGCATTTATTTAATTAATCCCAATGACAAATTCTATAAATAAAACCGAGAATAATACTGCATTCTATTAATAGCGGACCTCGACAAGAGAACAACTGCCGCAACACGACATGTCCAATTTTCGATTTAATTTGCAAGACATGACAAGAGACCTTAATGTCAAGCCCGATGGTTCACAAGCCAGTGAAGGTCTCGGAAGGGGATGAAACCCAGGGCTACCCGCTTCTGCACACAACGACATCAACGCAACACACACGATGTTACCGTGTACCCATGAAGCACACCCCTCAGCGTAGAACTTCCATTGAAACGCAGCTTTGGTTCTCCAAAAAGGTTCATCCACTACTCCTGTACACCTCCCGTAAGGCAACCGACAAGCCGTGCGGTCGGAACTGTACAACTGCCTACGTCACTGAGGCCCATTTTGGGTCACTAGGTCATACGGGGACTGCAGCCACGTTGTGCGGAGGGGGTTGATTTTTAAAGTCAAGAATGACGTCAGGTCGTGCCTTGGACCCCTCTCCCACCCTTTGAATGATGAATGAATTGGTCGATTGATGTTAACTAATGCTAAGTAGGTCACATCACATTTACGTTTTCGTAATGAAAATATTGCAACAACGGTGTCAACATTATTTTACCAAGTTTCTTATTTCACTGGATGCCTGATAGAAGTTCTAAACAAAACAAAAACTTTTTAGCAAAAAGAGACTTTAATTACTTACCAATTATTGTTGTCATGTCTTACAAAATAAAGTTTAGTTAAGGCTATTACTCTCTAAATGACCTTGAGACTAAATGACTTCGTAACCACTTACAATAAATATGGCATTTATCTTAACAGAAAAAACGTAAGAAATGATGAATTACCCCTATTTTGTAATTTTTTTTCCGTTTGTAACCATTTTACTGCTACATTTTTTATCAAAAATATATGAAAATTTACAATATTTCAGACTAAACAATATAATGATGAGGTCTTTTTACTTTTTTGATATTTGTAAAATAATATAGTATCAAAAAACATACTTTTCTCTCTTGCTTGTGAATTTCAAGGTCACCGTTGGTCGTAAGTCGTAACAATCACGTTGCAAAGCACGTTTATGCAAACGTTATCGACATGTAAATGAGGTTGAAATTAACATTGACGGGCGAGTAGCTGCCAATTTTAGGGTAGTATGAGCCTTAAAAAAACATTTATACTTTGAAAAAAGAGAAATATTCTTGGAAAGGCTTGATATTACAAAACTTGTAGATGCAGATGAATAAACTTAAATCCAATTGTTCAATCTTGTGGCTTCTTTGGCAAATTATCTCAATATGTAACTACATAATCAGCTGTTTGGTTTGCTTCAAAAAAGTCTTCCCGATACGAGTGCTATAGGGTTCGACGGCATATCAAAGCACTCATAACTTGCAGTCTTGTATTCAAGCCCACTGTAAAAGTATGTTCATATATGTTCAATACATAAACCCCGTTGGGGGCGTCACAAACAATTGTACAAAATTAAACAGAGTGTAAAAAAATTACAATGATCGTTCTTATGGGTGTTTCTGATTGTATAAAAAATATATAAAAAATACTATTTCCTAAAAACCATTGCTTAGGGCTATCCGTTTTCATTCCATACTAAATTCGAATGACTTGCATTCTTATGCAGGACATAAAATGCTGTTGAAAAACGAGTGTAAACTGCTATTTTTAGTTAAATTTTTCGCTGATTAATACAAATTATTACATTTGGAAATTTAAAAATTTTGGAAATTTAAAAATAAAAATTACAAATCAAATAATTTATAAACTATTCGAAAACCCTTCAACATATGACAAAGTAATCAAAATAACCAATCAAAACAACACGCAGTACTTTCATGTTTACATTAAGTCCTATTTGAAAACGTTGTGATTCAAGTAGAGAAATTAGTCTGGTGTCACGTGGTTAACTTAATTACCGTTTTATATTCCACCTAACCACCAACAGGCTTGGCACAATGAAAGTTAATTAGTGCTGTTTTCCAGTGGAAATCGATCCCCGTGACTTCAGCCAGAGTCACGCAACACTTCTGTATCAATTAGGGGGTACGTTATCACAATAAATCCAGGATATTTTATTACAAATACAAAAAAAAGAAAGACATGCCTTTTTAGGGTTCCGATACCAAAATGGTAAAAAAAGGAAGCCTTATGGTGCCGCTCTGTCTGTCTGTCTGTCTGTCCGTCTGTCTGTCACACCTCTATATCTCAGCAACCACTTATGCTATCGACCTGAAATTTGGAATAGTATTAGAATATAGTTGCCTAACTTAATTGCATATGAATTTTTTTTTGAAAATGTATGATTATTAATGTAAAGGGGGCCAAAATAGGGGGGGCCAAATTTCAAATTGTCGCTACTAGGTCGAGTGGGGTATCATATGAAAGGGCTTTACTTGTACATTTTAAAATATATTTTTGTATTTTTTCAAGTTTCTTAGTTTTCAAGTTATGATGAAAAATGTTGAAAAAAATACCATTCCCCCCCCTTATCTCCGAAGTTTGAGTAAGAAAAAATCTGAATTAATTATAGTTGTTAGTATAACTTTATGTAAAGTTTATAGCAAAAATAAAAATATCTTTCTAAGTTGTACAGTTTTTCAGAAATCTGCAAAAAACCTTTACAAACAAATTTAGTTTTGCGGTCCTGAAAATGGACTTCATTGCTTCCAAAAATACTATAGGTATATCGGAACCCTCGGCGCGCGAGACCGACTCGCACTTGACCGGTTTTTTTAGAGAGGGCCACAAAAAATGCACGACTTCCCGCCAATATATCCCGCGCGATCCACGCACGCACTTGTTTTTGGAAGGGCCATAAAAAATGAGCCAGAACCCGCCAATATATACTACTGTCTTATTCAGCAATAAGTTTATATGACTGCTGTTATACAAAACTTACTCAAAAGGTTTGTGCTGGCTGGGTGGAGTATTGGGTGTACGTAGATATGTAAGAAAAAATACCTACTAACACTTCCGATACGAATTTTCCTTCCGGAAAATAGTAAGGAGATTTTACTTGTTTTTTCTCGCAGATGTGTTGAAAAACGTCGTAAGAAGCGCATGCGCTTTGGTCAGACATAACTCTCTCGGCTCCTTTACGTCCTCGCCTGCGGCTCGGGCTGCAATTCTCGAGCGTCGAGCGTAATCACCAAAATTTGTACTATTTGAAGATTTCTAAAAAACTGTGCTACTTAGAGAAATCGACCAGGGTTTTAATTAGAAATAATTAATTCAGATTTTTGCATGATAAATTTCGGAGTTATGGGGCCGAAGGGTAAGGGTAGACGGCCGTAATGAAATTATAGGAGTTCCTGGTTGACTACGGACCTTTAAAAAGCAGTGGGACGTCCATTGCCAGTAAAAAGGCCTAATATAAGATAAGAATAAGCTAATACAAGTAGTATAGGAAAAAGCTTTTGTATCGTTGGTTTATGGCACTAAAATTATGGGTACCCTATTCAGGGCTTCACTTGTGACGCACTAAACTTGGCAAGCTAAGGAATCGCTAAATATTACTACAAACTTTTGCAATGTTTGTTGTAAAATTAGCATAATTAGGTAATTTCACAATTTTAGTTAGAACGATTCCAACAAAAATTAAAAAAATATATATTTAATTACACATTACAACTTACATCGCTTCGCAAATAAAGTGGATCCATGAAAAAAAAAAAAAAAAATAAACACGACTGCTTAACAGAAAAGAGGAAAACAAATTGTAGAATCTTAGTAAACTTGAATTTTAGAAGATATTGCAGGCGGGGACTGAAATAAGTTTTGTGGTCTTTTTTATGTAGGATAGATAATCATACGACGAAGTGACGATGAAGTCGAAAATGTAGCTTGCCTACCTAGAAAGTGCCTGTTCTGTCTCGCCTTGAAAAGATCCAAATTTTGTTCAGGGTGGTTCACACACCTTTCATTTGGTCGTTCAGATCCTAGAGCTTTTTCCTCGTTTCTGCTACGCAGTCAAAGCATTCTTGAACGTAAAAGTTGAATAGGTATATTTTTATGATCTCCTCTTTGAACCCCTTATTTTAATACCTCACTTCATAGGTTTAGGAGAAAAAAAATCTACCATATTGACTTGTCACTTGCGCCATTAAAACAAACTTAACGACGTATAATTCATCAAAATCGGTTCGGCCGTTAAGTAACTACGAGGAAAAAAGAAACGGATATACAAACATAGGTACCATACTTACATTAGGGTGTCCCAATAAAATGAAAGTCCATTTTTCTCAACGCATACCCTCTAAATTTTTTCGTATGGTGTCAAAACCGACATAAATCAAATTTGGTGAATTTTGAACCACGGCAACCCGTGCCGACTTGCATCCAAACTTTTCAGTACTAACGCACTATGGCGAGCGCACGCTAACATATTGATGTGCCTTTATTACTTAGTGTTTTATTAGTAAACGCATTTTTTTCTTTCAGAAAGCACGGTATTGGAGTTAAGTAGTTTTAAAAATAATACTTATTTTGTATTGGAGCAGTAAAACATCAAATAACGGGTTCTTAACTTCGTTCTTATAGCAGTATTGTTTATATATTCGTTAATTGAATTATTTAACTACCTATTAATGTTGAGCAAAATTTGCTATTCTAAACAATATCATCTATGAAAAGACGCGTTGCTTACCTTAGATATTCAATAAAAATGCAGACAGTTTCAGTTTAGTTTATTCGAAACCCTTATCGGCACGCCAACATGAGCATAATTTGTTTAACAATGACACACATGCTGATGCGCATATCAAAATACTATCTTCCTGCAGTACCAAAGAAAGTCAGGTCGGCTAAGCCACTTATCTGGCCTGAGTGGACAACTTACAAAACTTTTGAAGAAGTAACGCAGCGAGCTAAATCTTTTTCATGTCGACACCTTTCTATATTATGTCAAAACGATTTATTTTTCGATACATGCGACAACATACAATTAGAATACCTAACCTAACCATGATTATTCTATAACACACAACCCGGAAGTAGTTAAAACAACAGTTGTTTTCCTCAAAGTTACTACAAAGAAAACTTTAATCACTTCAAATATTGTAACAGGACTACATTCGGTGTCTAAATTTATTTATCTTTCAAGTAAGTACCATACGTTATGAACGTGCACTTGGATGGCTAACAGTTGCCTTCTTCAAATCTTGCAATAGTTATTGGTACGCAAATTAAGAATAACTTCTTAAGGCTCCAAATGTAGAAGACTCTTCAGGAAGCGAACGGCGCAGCCTATGTAGAGCGCGACTGTCGAATGTGATCTCAAAGAAAAAGAAGAGATTCGTTGCTGTGCCACTACAGCTTCCAATACAGGTTGTTTGAACTTTGACTGGTGCCTTTACTGGTGTACTGTCTTCACATGTATGAAATTGCATTGCTAAAAGGTGTATTTGAAGCTAAAATAAGACTAGTGACAATACGCAATACGCCCTGTTAAGTTTATCTTCTAAGTTTTCAGAAAGTTGCGAGGAAACTGTAGAATTTCAATCATGATAAATTTCAGTGCCATAGGAAAAACTACAATCTTCTTTAGGTAAAACAAACAATTTTTACTGCGTTGCATGCATACAGCAATACTGGAAGATATGTATGTATCCTGACTATAAAACTGTCATCTTTTATAAGGAATTCGAAGAATTATACGATGTTTATGTTCATTACTAATTTAATATGTAATTTTGGGTATGTTTGATGTTTTATTTCGAAATAAACATCAAAGTCTTGAAACCACCCATACGAGTTTCAGTATAAAATTCAATTCTAAAGTTTGGCATCAAGTCGGCACGGGTTTTTACTATCCGATCGAGTTAATATTTGGTATTTGAGCTATTAGGGTCAAACAGAAAAAAAATAGAGGGTATGCGTATCTGATTTTGCAAAAAAATATTTTCCCCTTATAGCCTGGGACACCCTAACTTACATACATACATTAATACATACAGGTCAAGCACATAAACCTCCTTTTGGGATTTGCCGCAGTCAGGTAAAAACCCACTCGCTCTTTTAAATGTCTTCTGCACTGGTTTTTGCCTGTACATTAAAGATATTGATAAAATTAAAAAACTGGGCAAAAGCGTGTCGGACCTCACAAATTTAGGGTTTCGTACCAGCGTCGTGCCGCCACCCGCATCCCTCCTGTGCTACGCATTTGATCGCAAAATCAAGTTGGTTGTAAAAGGAAAAAACCGGCCAAGAGCGAGTCGGACACACTCACTAAGCCTACAAGCTTTTACCTTTGGTTTTCACAAACTCCATGTCCACTCAAACTTAGTGTATACTTGAGACATTTATTTTTTGCTTTTGCCTTTAATGATTCTAGGTCAACGAGAAGTCCAATAGGTTTTGCTTTTTGTTCATAAATTTATGAAGATGGGGACATAAATGACCGTATCTTATGATAATGTTGTTGTAAAAGCTTGAAATTTTCACATCTTCATGAATCTATAGATTTAAATATTTGTTGTTAATTTTAACTTTTGGCTGTTCGTGAGAAAAACGGCTTTTGAGAGACCGACAGACGGACCACAAAGTAATTCTATATAAGGGATCAAAATTTTTGTAATAAATACTGACTTTAGTGACTGTGACGAGGGCGCTGATTTTTACACATAGCGACTACCATCTGACTTCCGCAACCCATAGAGGAAACCAGACCCAGTTAGGCTTTTCCAGGTCAATGGCCAACCTGGCCGTCAGAGTTTTCCGGCCGCCAAATAGCCTCAGACTTGGTTTGATGACTGTACAATCATTGTCAGAAGCACAGAAACACTCTAGTTACTGTGCCACTAGCGGTCACCCATCCAGGTTTTGACCACGGCTAACGTTGCTTAACTTTTGTGATCGGAAAGAAACAACAACTACCACTCGGCCAAGAGCGCTTCAAGCATCAGATTAGTTATTTAGTAATTTTCAGTAATTATAGGTATACACATAACTGTTAATGATTCAAGATACAAAGTTATATCCATTAAAAGCCTTTTGTAAGCAATGGTATTTTTGAAAGCGTAGCAAATGTCTACGGCGTAGTATGGGGGCGATTGCGTCGTAGATTCGTAGCAAGTGGGCGAGATGGCTACAACAACCTGATTTAGTTAACTTTGCTTGACGTCAACTAATTATTATGATTACACGTGTTTCTTTGAAAAAAAAAAGACACTGCATTTGCATTTCTTTACTATTAAATAATTTGCCTTCAGTTGCATGTCTTTTGTCGTCTTGTTAAAAACTGACGATCTCGAACCCTTTAAAAATAATTAAATAATAGAATAGTATTGTTTAGTGCGTACAAATCAGCTAGTCTTGGGGACAGAGATGAGTTCGACGATGGGACAAGCTTGCCCAAAAGAAGCCTATTCACTCGCTACTTAAATAGATTCGGGTTATATGAACTCGGGAACACAAACGCAGGCAGAGAATTCCAAGAATATTGAAACATTGTAAATAAGTCTAAAATACATACTAGTTATACGCTAGGGTTTACGAAGCGAACTATGGTTAAGGGATATTGAAACGCTATACATTCAATCAAACAAAGGTCGTTTTTAGACCGTACCTTACCAATGTCTAGGTCTGTGTATTCGAGAGTCTAAAAGACTAGTTTTATACTAGAGTTTATACGTAATGTTCGTTTATCACCGTACCTGGTTTGTATGTTTTAAAGCCTAAACTTCTAGTTTTAACATCAAACACTAAGTGTTAAATTGGTTGTCTAACCTATAGCACGGCTCTTAAGTTGAAGAAGAAGAACGTATAGGCATTGTCAGCCCATTGGCTAGCCTAGCTTACCCTTTCTTAGAACTCTCCAAGCCGCCAAATCGCCTGCAACATGGCTCAACATCTAATGTAAGATAAGATAAATGAAATAAGAAATAAAATAGCAGCAACGCCCAGTGGCTTAACATCATCCTAGCCTTATTCTGTTTTACCTACTTAGTCTGGTCTAGAGCACTGGTTTTTACACAGAACGACTGCCATCCGACCTCTGCAAACCAGAGGCAACCTAGATACGGCTTTGTCAGTTTGGTAGATTTTTTACATTTTCCTACAAGCAACTAAGGTTGTCTGGAAGAGATCGCTCTAAGCGATAAGACCGCCTTTGTCCACCCTAGTTCTAAGAGTCTCCTGTGTATTGTTTTGTTTTTTTTTGTGAAAATAAAGAATTTATCTATCTATGTATCTATCTGAAGATGTCAAAGTTTTCAAGTCGCCAAATGGCCTCTCCGTTGGCTTATCGGCTACTATGAGTGCCAGTTAACGTAACGGTATTGTGACTTTAAAAGTGGTCACCAATCCGGGTTATGCATACGACCAACGTTTCTTAACTTTCTTGATCGTACAGAAATAACAAGCAAGAAAGTGCAAATATAGCGTATAGCAATCTCTCAAAATGATTGACTTGACTCCCTCGAGTAGAGGGGTTTTTCCATTGATGTTGTTTTCCATTGAGGAACGCTTCAATTTTTTCAATCTGCAGAAACGTGGCGTGGGTGCACGCTAGATGTAGCGTGCCGTCAAATAGTTCACGTCGCGTCGCAGCTAGACGTCCGGTACAGATATTAATAAAAATACTCTTTACATACAAAATATACAGAAAATTTATAATATCAATACGAATATCTTTAAAATTTTAGCTTATTGGTATTTCTCTTTATTAGTTGCTTTAGAGTACGTTGGCTTTGAAAATTACTTTGATTTCATGTAAAAAGATTTATATCTTAGTAAAATTGTTGTTAGTAGTCTTGACAGATTTTTTTCCTTCTGCTTTGTATTTGTATTTTGTATTTGTAAGTTTTCAGAGAAAGAAACTCTATTCAATCCTATCCGGTTGACCTGCGACGTACCTACTTTTTTCCGAGCTCGTTTCTTACCACGAGGACTGGCGCAACGAGGTAACCGGCTTCGGAGCGTAGTAACTCGTTGCGGTGTTCAAACTTTATTCGTCCATCTTACACTTTTTCGCGCTAATCATTTGATTTATTGTCCGTGGTCTTACTGGTTGAACCACGGGCCATATTTTACCCGTTTGTTTGTCTAGAAGTAAGTAATGAACTATTATTAAGATATATGTATAAAAAAAATTACTGTTTTCTTGGAGATTGACGTCATTACTGTGAATTTTTTTATGCAAACTTTTGTGGAAACTAGCTTATGTGAATGACCGAACTTGCGTTTGGTTTGATGTACAGTCGAGAGCGACTGTAGCAATAACCAAAGATGAAAAAAGAACCGTTCAAAGTGCAATGTGATTAGGTTGCCGTTCTCATACTCATTTATCTTTCTTTCTGTTTATACAACGTGATTTTAAAATGTCTGACTATACTTGAGTATGGTACTTATAGTGCGGTCAGTTAGCTGTTTCATGTAAACACGATTTACAATTTCACCAAATTTTTTCCAGGTACTAGTTAGGTACATAGCTCTTAATTTTTGATAGG
The DNA here is from genome assembly GCA_947532105.1 of Athrips mouffetella. NCBI lineage: Eukaryota > Metazoa > Arthropoda > Insecta > Lepidoptera > Gelechiidae > Athrips > Athrips mouffetella. Next base: position 14,358,878 of record OX383971.1, read on the forward strand.
AGCCAATTAAAAATTTCCATGGAAAATTCAAGAATTGGCTCCTATCAAAAATTGAGAGCTATATACCTAACTAGTACCTGGAAAAAATTTGGTGCAATTTGGTGAATTTGGCGATATTAGACTATAAGGGACCGGACTATTAGTACATGAAACTGAACAACTTTCCCCAAGAAACATAGGTTGAACTGTGTATTATTCGTTATTCGAAGCGTAGAAACAAAAAAATGTGTAATCCTGACTGTCAAAGTTCACTTACGTAAATGCATACTCTTTGGGAGCCACTGACCATTTCTTTCACGTTGTTTTGAGACGTGGTCGATCACGTGTAGGGTCACATTGTGGTTTTCCATTTTCCCAACCCTTTGTAAATAAATATGCCTTATACATACCTGTGTAGTAATTTTATTTACAATTTATTTGTTAAAAACTTTATTGCACTAAGGTACAAAAGAGATAAACTACACAATGATATGGCCTCCACATTGTCAAACCTACTATCTACACAAACAAAAGCAAGTGGAGGGGCGGGCCATGGTGACGTAGTATATCTCTACAATATACATGAAATTATATTTGGATACTTCTCCTTTCCCCAACAGTAGGACCAGAACATTTTTAGGGTTCCAAACCAAAATGGTAAAAACTGAACCCTTAGTATTAAGTATAAGAATGTCTGCTCCGATGATATTTTTAGGGGACGATAAATCGATCTAGCCAGGTCTCATATCTCGTTAAATTAGTCCGTGTAGTGGCGGTAAAGAATAGAACCATCCCTATTCCACCCGTGGGTGTCGAAAGAGTCGACTAAGAGCTCATGAACTGGAGGATGGGCAGCAGCATCTTTCTGTGTATCGTACCATCTTACATATTGCGGTCACCAACACCAGCTGTGTCGTGCCGTGACGCTTACAAGCGTGGTGACTATGGTAAATCCCCTCCTAAGTAACACGCGTTTTTGCTGGAGTTCTGGAGGGAGCTCCCTGTCTTGTAGTGGACGTTTCATGGGATGTCATGATTTGATGAAATCTCATACATCTCCTATTCAATGACGTACAATACAATTTTGTATCAAATTATCATTATTTGTGCCTATACATAGACTGCTGGACTTGCCACGACAACTGGAAGATATTTCCTAGTTGAAATTAGCAGTACCTGTTGTGTCGTTTTTACTTTAATAAAATAAATCATCATCATAACATCCCATGAAACGTCTACAGGACAGGGAGCTCCCTCTAGATTCTAGCTTTTGCTGGAAAAATGTATAGGGGAAGTAACATAGTCACCTCGCTTGTTAGCGTTACGGCTGGCACTACGGACCGCGGTTGTAGGTGACCGCAATAAGTAAGATGTTAGATACAAAGGAGGATTCTGCCCATCCTCCAGTTTATAACCCTTACTCGCCTCTTACGACACCCACGGGTATAAGTAAGGGTTGGTACTATTCTTTGCCGGCATCACACGGGGCATAATAAAATAAGTAAATATAATAATAAAACAAATAAAAATAATAATTTGTATGCATCTCATGTAGAAACTGTGGGATTTTCACACAAATTTTTATTTCAATATCTTGGGGAATGATTTGTCAAAAATGCTGAAGCACGTTTTTTTCTTTTATAAAAAAGGGAGGCAGACGAGCAGACAGGTAACCTGATGGTAAGTGATCACCGACGCCCATAGACACCCGCAACACCAGGGGGTCACAGGTGCGCTGCCAGCCTTTAAGATATTTGTAGGCTCGTTTCTTAAAGGCTGCCTTGTCGTACCCGTCTGGAAATACCTGCGCAGGAAGCTGATTTCACAGTGCGGTCGTACGTGGTAAGAATTTACTTGTAAAACGTACGGTGGAAGACTGCCAGTTCAGTGCAAGATCCAAATCTCAAAATCCTTTTGGAAAAGCTGTTCGTCTAAGTTACCTCCACCATACCGACTACTGAAAGTTATGTAGTTGTTCAGGCTGTTCTTTTAAGCTTCACAAAAGTGGTAGTCGCTTTCTAAAAATGGTGGTAGGGAAGAGGCGTGATGTTATGTATGTATGGTAGGGATAGTTATGAAGTCATAAATTATTCGTATGGGATTTTAAATATTTTACTACAAACCTAATAAAAGATATATAAAATGAAGGGGCTGTTTCTAAAAATATATTTCAATAACACATTATAGTTCTTTGTCATATTTAAATCAAATATATTACTTCAAAACTTACCTACCAAGTTTCCGCTCCCCCAGTTAAGAAACGGCTTAATATTTTTTGCAAAATATACGTCCTATGACTTAATATTTTTTGCAAAGTATACGAATATCAGATTTTTAAAACCGGATTTTTATTTTCTTTCCAATAAAAAATACTAATCAGAAACCGATACTAGCTTACGTACAAGATTAGGTTCTACCTACGTATTTATTTAAAAAAATATACTAAACATAAATACATTTAATACAAGGATATCATGGGTAATTTGAAAAAAAAATTGTAAAGAATTATATAGCCGTTTCATACTTAGCCGAAACCTGATAATTTTTGGAAACATTTATTTGATTGAAATATAATAAGGACGTCAAATGTGACAATGTAGTATATTTTAAAATCAGCTTAAAAAGCCCTTTCATTCACATATCACACGGTATATTACGTAAACAAAAATTTTTAAATCTAACAATCCCACCCTTTTAGAAAGCGACTACCGCATTTTTGATGTTCATAAGAGCAGCCTAAACAAGGACATACAGTCTTCGCTATGGCGGAGGTAACGTCGACAGAACTAGCTTCAATTTCATTTGGATCTTACATAATTTTTTCATTAGCTTAAATCCAAACTTGAAAGCATCTGATATTAAAACTGTAAGATTTCATATAAATTTTCATACCTTAGTCACCCCCTTGACAAATAAACTTAGAAAATACTTAGTGGGTGGTCGGTCCTTCGTGGCTACTAAACCAATTTAATTAGCTCAGTGTAATTAGCTCACTTTCGTGCAACATACTCGTATAAGCAATCGGTTCACAGAAACAGAAGCTGCAGTCCCGTGCAACATATAAGCAATCGGTTCACAGAAACAGAAGCTGCAGTCCGCGATTCACTCACTAACTACTGAACCAATTCAAACGGGGTTTTCAATCATTTTAAGCTTAATTTTGTGCAACATATAAGGTTTATTTTATTGCAGTCGGTTCACTCAAAAAGAGAATATGCGAGTACAAAGTTTCAAGCGGCGAAGTCGAAAACCCCCTGAATCGGCTCCAGTTGTTTGTTTATAGTTATACTGTAGAAGTCCACGGGAACTAAGTCGTGGGCACAGCTAATAATAATAAAGCAATGATAATTTAATTTATCTTTGGAACGCCCAAGTCTCACTTACCAATAAATATATCAAAATTAAATCAACATATGAAAAAGGCATTGAGAGGTTCAATGATATTTATGACATTGAACCCCTCGATTTTTTGTATCATAGTCTCAACAAACCTTGAATAAACAAAATAATAAAATACTTGAAAGTGCTACACGGTGGAATCGTTCATAGCTGGTTTTTATTAATTCCGAGTTTATTTGAAGGCTTCAGAATGTACTTATAAAGGCATTTGAATAATAATAATGCTCCTTAATGCTCTGCAATAACGTTACTATTAAAAGGTTCTAACTTTAAGGTATTTAAATGGAACATAAGCCTTCATGTATGTACGGGGGCTACACGTAACGTCAAAGAACTCTTGCTCCAGAAAAAAATAGACGGAATTTTCTCGAGTCTTAGGATTGGATTCTCTCTCATTTGATTGATCTACAGGCTGAACGCACGGGGAAAGTTTTTCACCAATAGGGTGTTCTCAAGGAGGTTTTACTACGCTTCGTAGCGTGGGTTAAAACCTCCTTGGGTGTTCTCAAACACCTTTGGAAAGTTCGACTGGATGGCGCTGCGGGTCATCATAAAGGAAATCTGTCACGGTGATTAAGTGAGTTTGACTACTGCTGTCAAATGCGTTAATATTTTTCCTTTCAAAAAGATTTCATATACTAAGCCTCAAAACAGTAATTACCAACAGTGATCAGCGTACCACCCACCGATACCTAAAATAAATGGTACAGCAGCACTGCACTTACTTTCTCCCGATAAGCAGTAAAAATTATCAACTGCAAACCTAAATTTGTAATGCCATACACATAGTACGGAAATACAAGTTTATATTTAGGTATCTCAATAAAAAAAGTTCTATTGAAATATGCCGTTAAATTAAGAATGCAAATTGTTAAACATTAAAACAAACTAAACGATTTAAAAACTACTACTTTATATAATTTTTTTACAAATCAACCGCATAAAGATTTTTTTCATTTACCAACACACGTTTCATCATGTTACTTCTCTCGCTCCGCTCGAAAGTAAACAACATATCTGCTAAACGTCAAGGAAAACTCCTTATTATAATTATTTAGATATTAATCTATTTAAGTCGCGAGTGAATAGGCTTCTTCTGGGCAAGCTCGTTCCATAGTCAACCTCATCTCTGTCCTCAAGGCTAGATCGAAGTCAAGAGTAAGCCCATACATAGTAAAAAAAAATCCCTTATAATTATTTAGATATTAATCCAAAAAAATACATCTATTGCCTGTATACCAAATATATATATAATGTATATGCTTAACTAGTGGCCCGCCCTAAGCCAGCTGGATGACCTTACTGGCGGCGAAGTATATGAATCTCTCTGACTGTCGCGCCAAGGTTTCCGATATTCTTATAGTATTTTTAGAAGCAATAAAATAAATGTTTAGGATCGCAAAATTAATTTTTTTTGTAAAGGTGCTTTACAGATTTCTAAAAAACTGTGCAACTTAGAAAGATCGTTTTATTTTCCTGTAATATTTACACAAACTTCTATCGACCATATTTAATTCGGATATATCGTTTCGCAAACTTCGGAGATAAAGGGGGGGAATTGTATTTTTTCTTACATTGTTCATCACAACTTGAAAACTATAGGAGTAAAGGCCATTCGACTTAGTAACGACATTTTATCCCCTCCCCCCCCTCCTTATTTGGGCCCCCTTTATAGCAATAATTTTTCAGTGGCCCAATTTTTTCAGAAACTGCAAATAAACAAATAAACTGAATAGACATCTTAGTTTTGTGGTCCTGAAATAGGCTTTATGCTTCCAAAAATACAGTATCGGAACCCTTGGCGCGCGAGTCCAAGTCGTACTTGACCAGCTTTTTTATAAATATGAAAACCGTAATAAAATTAAAAATATTTTCTGAAAGTTTCATGCAGAGAGAGGGTAATCACTACATTTTAGTTACATTGAAATAATTTTGCTTGAATAGAGTGGGTGGATCCCCTTAACCTCACTATCACAGCAATGTGATAGTGAGGTCAAAAGCAAGAACCTTTGGGATGGCTCACCCAAATACCAACTAGCCGCACTTGACTCGATAGATCGCAGAGCCAAGAAGCTCGTTGGCGATGAGATGCTGGTGAAAACCAAGTTTCACAGTCTGGCCCACCGCCGCAAAGTTGCATGTCTGTCGGTTTTCTACAGATTGTACTTCGGAGAGTGTTCTCTAGAGCTAGAAGCCTGTTCACTCGCGACTTGAATAGATTCGGGTTATATATAAACTCGGGAATACAGACGCAAGCAGAGAATTCCACTCTTCGGCCGTGCGCATTATAAAAGATGTTTCAATGCACTTTATGCGAATGAGTGGAATATCATTCAAACCGACGTGGGTTATATCCTGCGGTTATATCTGGACTCCCGATGGTAAAAGGGGGATGGTGGAATAAAATAGATGAACACTTTAAAAGCTTGTGGAGCTTTTTAGCACACTCTGATGACAGTTTCGGGAAACTAAAGTATACTATAACAGTAGAGGAACCATCCTTGAAGCAGCAGATGAAGTTTATTGCGCAAGCACAACTAGGACTAGGTCGTGCCGCAACCTTATACATGGTGTTTTTTGACATCACCGGCTAGGATCAACCCCGCACATGACCCACTTACGTGCCCCGCAATTCTCGCGAAGGATTAACGAACCGAGCCGTCTATTTGTCTTATTCTTTTCGCGATTTGGAAGGTGAGAACGCGAGTGGAATCTGGGTTCTTTTTACGGTAGACTTGTTATAAATCTTTGTGTAATTGTGATTGATTAGTTTGTTTTTCAGCTAGGTTAAATTTTTGCTCTTTTCGTCTTTTCTGTTTTTGTAACATTTTAGTTATCTAGGTCTTTAGTGATGAAAGAATTAACTTGAAACTTGTAAATGACTCTGGTGTCTAATTCTTGACTATCATTTGGTTATAAATATTACACAAAAAATGCAAAACCACAAGTTTAAACAAATATATAAAATAGCCTTTGTTATTTTTATACCTTTTAACAGTTTACCTCGCGTGTTTTTGTCGCTCTGTGATGTACTCGTAAAGGGTGTAAGGGACGGTGTACCGAAAACTGAAAGGGCGTGCTCAGTCAACGAAACTGAACAACTTTCCCTGAGAAACATATGTTGACCTGACCTCTTGAAAAATGAAAATTGACCTCTCCATACAAACTGTTCGACCAGAGTAGGCAATTTGTATGGGGAGGTCATTTTTAGGGTTCCGATACCAAAATGGTAAAAAAAAGGAACCCTTATGGTGCCGCTCTGTCTGTCTGTCTGTCCGTCTGTCTGTCACACCTCTATATCTCAGCAACCACTTACGCTATCGAGCTGAAATTTGGAATAGTTTTAGAATATAGTTGCCCAACTTAATTGCACATGAAAATTTTTTGAAAAAAGTATGATTATTAATGTAAAGGGGGCCAAAATAGGGGGGGCCAAATTTCAAATTGTCGCTACTAGGTCGAGTGGGGTATCATATGAAAGGGCTTTACTTGTACATTTTAAAATATATTTTTGTATTTTTTTAAGTTTCTTAGTTTTCAAGTTATGATGAAAAATGTCAAAAAAAATACCATTCGCCCCCCCTTATCTCCGAAGTTTGAGTAAGGGAAAATCTGAATTAATTACAGTTGACAGAGGTTTATGTAAACTTTACAGCAAAAATAAAACGATCTTTCTAAGTTGCACAGTTTTTCAGAAATCTGCAAAAAACCTTTACAAACAAATTTAGTTTTGCGGTCCTGAAAATGGACTTTATTGCTTCCAAAAATACTATAGGTATATCGGAACCCTCGGCGCGCGAGTCCGACTCGCACTTGACCGGTTTTTTTTTATTTCCCAGCATATATTTCTTTGGGAAAGTTGTTCAGTTTCATTGACTGAGCACGCCCTTTCAGTTTTCGGTACACCGTCCCTTACACCCTGTATAAGAATTGCGCTCCAGGGCATCAATTCTTGACTTATACGAGCTTAGTTTTAAAAATCTTAAGAGCCCAGATTTACTCTTGGTAAATTTACGAATATTGAAAAGCACTTCACTCGGAGCCTGCCGCAGAGAAGTGTCAATAATCTAAGAGTTCACTATTTTTTATTTTTTTGATGATATTTTGTCACACAATCACATTCAAGAATGTATTCCTATATGATTCCTATATTATCCCTACTACTGAACTATTGTCACGAAGGTTATAACCACACTTCGCTTTGACCATTGTAAATTGATATTCTTTCCAATCTAATAAAATAAAGAAGTAGGTAAGTAATAGATTTTTAAATCAAGACTCACTCAACAGCAAGTTAACTTGAATCATGTTGTTCCAAGGCGAGCCATTTTATGTTGACAGCAATCAATCTAATTTCACATTCTGACAAAAACGTTTATTGTACGGAGATCTTAGAGGTTTATCCTTCCTGGGTCTAACGTTAGCAATTACAAGGTCGTCCCCCAAAGCTCCTCAGAACAGTGGCAATTTTTTATCGAAAATCCTTCAGAGTAAGCGAGGGGAGAGAGTAGGGGGCTGCATCTAAAGGGCATGACCCGCGCGAACCGTGTCAAGGATGTATCTTAAAATAGAAATTTTCAGTATTTCTACTGCCGATACTTTTGAGTTCAAATTACCTACTTATTTATACAGGGTGTAAAGGACAGGTTGGCAAATACTGAAAAGGCATGATCAGTCAACGTAATTGGAAAACTTTCAGTGAATAAAACTTTCAGGAAATGAAAAAAATCGGCTTCTCCATACAAACTGTCCAATCAAGTTTGCAAGTTTGTATGGAAAGGCCGATTTTATTTTTATTTTTCTGAAAGTTTTAAACCTGTCCCTCACACCATGTGATAAGCGCTGATGGTGCAAGAAGATATTATGTTTTAATCGTAAATAAGATAGAATCATTATTATTTGAACACCGATCAAGAGATAAATTTTTATCATTTGCCAGTTTTCTCATTTCTTTCGGTTTCGTTACTGAATTTTTATAAACTAAACTGAACTCATGAGATCGACATAATATTTAATACAACAAAACAGAACACAGAACGTAATCAATGTAAGCATATCCTTTGAAAATGAGTAAAGCTTCTTAGGAATGAGTTAAGTTATACCTACGTTATTATCCAAAGCTTAGCGTGCCTGTACATAATTTCTTGTTAAAAACATATTTATCCTACTGTTTGCTCTATTCAATCTTAGCCAGACATAACATCGTAATCAGTTCGAAACATTGTTTATTTACTGGAGTTCTAAATGTCATATTATTTCGCATCATCGTATAACCGAGAAATGTTTACGACTGGAGAAAGACCTTTTCAGAATATCAATCAATCAATCAACACAAAAAAGTGTGGTAGTAGTGGGTACGTTTGATTTTTAGTTTTTATTTTCTAAATTAAGTGTCCTGTTTAATCATAGCAGTAACCACGACACAGGCTGTGCCGAGTGTGGGTACTATTGTAAAATTTGTTAAAGATAGCTGGACCATTTTAATAAATGATTTATGATTTGTTTTTTTTTTTATGACGATCGTTCCTGCACTGCCCGCACTCTTCAGGGGTAACGGAAGACCAGCATTGAGTTGAGTGGCTACATGAGCATAAGTTGAGTGGCTACATGAGCATAAGTTGAGTGGCTACATTTTTATGTTTACTAAATTAAACTCTTTCTTTCAGCCGGCTTGGCGCAATACAACGCTAGTACACCCCGGAAACTACAAAGGTTGCGTAGGCCCGCATATTCAGTACAAAAGACCCTTAGAAGTACCACGAGAATCTCGCGGGGCGCGCGGGAGTGCGGGGTAGATTGCAAGGGGGGCGGAGAGTGTCCGTTCTGTATGATAGTACTATTACTTTAGTACTATTACTTTATTATGTGACTCAAGCTTGACGAGATCGTCAGTCCACTATTGGGGACCTGGCTTTACGTCGCCACTCGAGAATCTTTCTGCCTCTTTCATCGGTTCTTCAAGCGGTCGAATGTCAGGGTAAGTAGTTTACGAAATTTAGTTCTTCGTAAAGACAATGCCACCAATTAATCTCATTAAAAGAAATGTATAATATAGTAGTAGGTAGGTATTTAAGACAGTGCTATATTAATCTCATTAGAAGAAATGGATAATTTAGTCCATATCCATAACATCCATAGATATAACATCTCATGAAACGTCCACTGCAGGACAGGGAGCTCCCCCAGAATTCCAGCAAAAACGCGTGGTACACACGGCCGCACATCAGTAGAAACACTTTTGGACCGTATGGCGTGGTAATAGAGTTGAAAAAGTTTCTACCGACAAGCGGTTGACCGTACTTTGAAGGGGAATTACCATTAGTCACCACGCTAGAAAGCGTTGCGGCTGACGTCCGCAGTTGTTGGTGACTGTTGCATGTAAAATGGTACGATACACAGAAAGCTCATCCACCCATGCCCATCCTCCGGTTCATAAGCACGCAGTCGCCTCTTACGACACCCTCGGGTAGAGATGGGTTGGTACTATTCTTCGCCTGCACCACACGGGGCATCATAACACACGGATAATTTAGTACCTAGTAGGTATTTGACCTTTTTGCATCTGTATAAAGTCGAAGGACGAAGAGAATTGAATGACCTCGCGTTTCCTGTGTCCATTGAGGCATACAATATGAGATGGAAGGGCCAACTAATAAGTTTTAAAACTCGTAAAAAATAACTAACTCTTTTTGATAGCAACTTCGGGCAGTTTTGACTGCCTACTGCCTTCAATTTCAATTTATTGCAAAGTCACAAGTTAAAAGGTGTTACATAAATAAAGAAAAGTACAAGTGACGTCCTGCAAGGGCACAGCAAATGAGAGAGGCTCAACTAGTAGCCATCATTACTTTAAAATAGAGATATAAATTTTTTGTAGTATGAGTGATCCTACCTAAATTATGTCATTCATCATTATTATGAACCAAAAGGCGTCCGATGCTGGACGAAGGCCTCCTCTAAAGTTACCAGGATTAAGATCCATGGGCTGTTTACTCAATTTTTTATTCGCCATTGTCGCCTGTTAAAAAGTCTTCAACATCCTTGAAATTTTCCTTGATAAATTGCCGTATTTACACATTTATAAACCTTCAGATGAGGTGAGGGGGCGGTGAGCGGTACATCTGCAGGAGCGGTACAAGCGAGGTTGTGATCTAGTTTTGAATGGGCTCGCGGAGGCCCGCGTGTGACGTCACGGGGGCGGAGCGATGACGTCAGACCTAAACTGGGTCGAGCGGACGGTGACCCCGGCCCGCTGCAGTCGTAGCAAACGGTTGTATCCTTGGGTCCCTGCCAAACTTACATATCGCAAGTTTTTTAAAAAGAAGTTAAATTATTGAATCTTGCTTTTCAGTTTGGCTTAACCGCTTATAATGTTATACAAGTAAATATTTCTACTTTACGCGCGTTGTAAAGTCAAGAGTAGGTCGAGCTTGACAATGCAGCATGAAAGCTACTGCAATGCAACTATTTATCGGTACAAAGTCTAATGTGAAAAGTTTGATATGCTCTTCACCGTCCAATGTAAAAAGCTTGATATGTTCTTCACTTTACCCGCCTTTCATTTCTATTCTATGACTAGGGAAACTGGAAACACTTGATCCTCGCGGGACACGTGGTACACGAGTATTGTGCAATATTTAGGAAGTTTTTTAAAGTTTTAGTTAGCAACACTGATTGTCTGTGGTCAGTAGTAACTTTTATTAAAACTTCTGGTGTTTTTTACATTGTAAACTTGATGGCGGATAAATCGGTGTTTACGTCGAGCTGAACTTCTTATTCGTAAATTTTCTCGTGTTTTTTATAGTAACAAATAATTGCTAATTCCATCTTGCAGATTACTTATTTAACTATGGATTACTAACGAAGTGGCTATTCTGGTTAAGACAAGTTTTATTTCACATTTTATAACCTGAACCCGAATGGGGAGACATACATACATACATAACATCACGCCTCTAAGGGAGATTTGACCCTGATCAAGTCTCCCTTACACGGATTAAATGTTTTAAAAAAGTTGATAATTTAGTTTTAGTGATTGTTATTTGTTTGTAAAATTAATTAAAATACCGATTAAAAATGAAAAACATACGTTATGTCCAAAAATTACAAAATACTTTTTTAATTATATATTTGTTTTAGGTTTGTTTTAGTAAGAGAAAAGTATATGCCATCAAAAACATGACTTGTAAAAAAAACAAGTCTCGCAACTCAGTTCTTCTACCGTAAAAATTTATGAGATCCATGTATTACCAAGTCGGTTAATTTATTTAGTCCCTACTTAAGGGTCCTTCTTTCTTACGTTATTACGTGCGATTGCCAAGTCAATCTATTTATTTAAAACAAAAGATTTTAATGTTGATATGGTCACTATACTCGTAAGATGTTGTTAGGCTAGCTCCCAAGGGGGTGAAATAAGGGAAGATTATTGTAGGGTAAGTCTCCCGTTTTTAAAGTAAGATATATGAAAATTCGGATACTCATTAAAACTTTCATCCTTCATTTCACCCCTTTGGGAGAAGAAAAACACAAAAATGCTGAAACACGTTTTTCTTTTTTTCTTTACATTAGCTTTGATCCATTTCATGTCAAAACTGTAGCATTTTCATACAAGATTTCATTCCTTATTTCACCAACTTGAGAGATGAATTTTGGAAAATCCCTTTTATATGATTCTTACAGGCAAGAAACCTTTGTACAAAATTTCATATCTATTAGCTATAGCGGTTACGGCTCGGCGGTAATGAATCAGTCAAGACATATTATTTTATGTAGCTCAGTTTATCTTAATTGCCCATTTTTGCCTCTCAAGATCTTCTAAAGTATTGATTCTAGCGAAAAAACTTTAGGACATTTTTATATAGAATTTTATTTAAATTAATTTCACGCTATGCTATTGGGTGCTCGAGATAAAAAGGGACCTTTACATCCCGCCACCCCCTTTCCTGTACACCTACCGTCCAGTACTTTAGTATGTTGTTAAGGCCGGTTATTTCTACATATGGGCCAAAAATTGCCCCCCCAAGAATTATTGACGAGCTAAAATCAGTACTTACTTATGCACTGCAGTCAGTGTAGGTCACATAACATGCCAAAAAAAGGATGATGTTGATTAAATGTAGATAAATGACAAATTTTGGTTTGGTCAACAAGGTTTGGTTGACAAGGTTTGGTTTGGTCATGTAGAGAGGATGAATGAACGAAGACTGACGAAAGAGATCTACCAGGCGAGAGTGAATGGAAACGTTGGAAGGGGAAGGCCTAGGCGAACGTACCAGGACCAGATTCAGGACGTTCTGAATAAAGGCCAGGTAAAAAGTACCCTAAACCGACGAGCATGTATGAAAGGATTGATGAAAGTACAGGAAGCAAGGGAAGTATGTCAAGATCGTAGCAGGTGGAGGACTGTGGTCTCTGCCTACCCCGACGGGAAAGAGGCGTGATGTTATGTATGTATGTAGATGACAAATTCTCCATATCGAGTCACGTATGTACAGTCAAGAGCAGGTCAAGCTGACTATTGCAGTGCGACTAACGTTATAAAAGAACGGTCCTATGTCCAATGTGTCAAGCTTGACTGGTTCTTTACTATACGTACACAATACCATGATAACTTGTGGCAATATTCGTAAAAAATAATTTTTATTTGTCCATTTCTTACAAAATACAAACAATATGAACGCCGCTGGATGCAAGCTGAGAAGGATCGGTCGTCGTTGAGATCTTTAGGGGAGACCTATTTTCAGGAGTAGACGTCTTTCGGATGAAATAATGATGATGAATGAAGTATGAAGTGGTGTGACTAAAGTAAGCTAAATTTTTCAGAATACAATTGTTATTTCCAAAGAATGCGACTTACATACAATACATATTTTGAAGTTACACCTTGCAGTTCATAGGCCTACCCCATCCCTATGTGTTCATTGAACGTGAGAACTAGGTCACCGCTGATGCTGCAGCCCGGGCCGGTCGATAGCTGGCGTCAATGGGAACCAAACCTGTCCTCCAAGTGCTGCTATAAATAGCGAAGGTAAAGAAGGTAACACGAGCAGCCGCTGCTGCCGGCTATGTATCCCTGGTACTTTATAACAATGACCCTCAGCCTTGTAGATTATAGAGAATACCCCAAAATTGCAAAGTAAGTTCGCAAGTTTTTGCTTTTTATGTATTTGGATTAATTAGGAAAGTAATTTAAAATCTACCACTGAAACATCCATAAAGTATTGAGTGTGTGTCGGTATCACTGATCTCGATGTTCTCCTTAAGATAGATAGTACGGAACCCTCCTCGTAGTCTCGTAGTAGCAGACGGTAGCATGGTGACTGTGCGGCTTCGGGGTAGAAGCATGAAATTTTTGCCATGGATAGAGTATCTCACTATGATCATTTTATGATGTGGAGGGAAGTCAGATTCTTCCGTTGAGAGCGGGGGGAGGCGGGCAAAGAGGGTGAATCTTTTTTAGAAAAAAGAAAAGAAAGTGTTATTGATCCGTTGCTACTAGGGCTTGGGTGGTATAATTTTGATATACAGCGAACGCAAGGAATTCATATTCAATGATAAAAATACGTAGTCCCAATCAAAAACTTAAAAAAAAACTGCCAATAAGTTTAAAGTGCCTCTTTTCTTTCTTAAAGTATATATCTTAGCAACCACTCATGCTATCGACTTGGAATTTGAAACAGCTTTAGAATATGGTTGCATAATTTAATTACTCATGAAAGAATAAAAAAATAAATGATTATTATGTAAAGGGGGCCCAAATAGTGAGGGGCAAATTTTCAAATTGTCGTCGTCGTTACTAGGTCTAGTGGGAAATCATATGAAAGAGCTTTACTTGTACATTCTAAAATATATTTTAGTATTTTTTACGACTCTTAGTTTTCAACTTATGATAAAATATTACAGCAACAATAAAACGATCTTTCTAAGTTCTAAGACTTGATATTTGGAATAGTTGTAGAATATGATTGTCCAACTAGATTGCAAATGAAAGAATTATAAAAATATTATTATTATTATAAAGGGGGCCCAAACGTGGGTCAAAATTTTTAATTGTCGTCACTAGATCGATTGGAGTATCATTTGAAAGGGGTTTACTTGTACATTTTGTAATTTCTTTTTTACAACTCTTAAATTTAAAGTTATGATGAAAAACGTCTAAATAAAAATACAATTCCTGCCTCCGTTATCTACGAAGTTTGCGAAAGGAATAATCTGAATTAATCATAGTTGACAGAGGTTTATGTAATTATTTCAGCAAAAATAAAATAATCCTCTAAGTAGCACAGTTTTTTAGAAATTTGCAAAAATCCTTTATAAACAAATTTTGTTTTGCGGTCCTAAATATGGACTTTATTGCTTCTAAAAATACTAAAGGTATATCGAAACTTGCGGCGCGCGAGTCCGACTTGCACTCGACCAGGAGACGCATTTTTGAAGCGTTCGAAGTGAATCTTTAGTTCGCATACGAAAACAAATCGTGTACGAATTTAATTTCTAATGCAATCGATTTTACGCATTTTTGAATCATTCGAAAACAGTGTTGCCATTAAATTCAAATCTTTCAACAATTTTCTTTTCACGCAGAAAAAATTAAAACCGGAAAGCAATTACTCATTGATTTTAAAAACCGGTAATGAATTGCGAGGGAATGGAACGCAAATTAAAAAGTTGATATGTCAGTTTGATGTCATTTGTGAAGGAAACGTCAATGTCGTTCTCATCACAGATTATACATACTTTCGAGTGATAGAATTGCAAAACGAGTGGGTCGGACCACTCGTTGTAGAATTCACAGGTATGAATATTCAAAAATTAGAATTTTACGGATTCGTATACGAATCTTGCCAATTCGAATGCGAGTTGAAGTTCGAACGCTTCAAAAATGCGTCTCCAGCTTTTTTTTTCATTTATGTACATAATAAGGTGACAAATACACTATAAAAACAGAACGATGCAACTTACCACAAGTGGTGTTGTCAGAGCTTATAACTAGTATTAAAATTAAGTAGGTACCTACTTTTACGTAATAAAAAAAAATTACAGAATTCATTATTTACATTTTAAATTATCAAAACTCATATCAAAATTTATATAAATATATCTATTAACTCCAGTCAAAAGAAAATGAATGTAGCTGAATTTTAGAATAGTTTTGACCTCTATATTGCAGAGGTCAGATGTTTGTCGCGCAAAAACTAGTGCCCTTATCACATATCCTAAAAGCGACAGATTACATCAAACTCAAGGTTTGTAAGAGAGCGATGAAACACAGTATTCTTGGAATAAAAGAAACAGACCAAGTCAAAAACAACACCAAGAAAGAAGACCGCTAAACTTAAGTGAAATTGGGAAGTCCATATCTGTCGAATCTGCCCTAAATTATAGGCAAAAAAAAAATAACCAGACGCCAAGGTAGACCAAGAAAGCAATAGTGTGATGACCTTGATGCCTTTTAAAAAAATTGGGAAGAGGTTATAAAAGATCATGACCAATGGAAAGCCGCGATGAAGGCCTTTTCTCAGCAGAGGGATCTAGTAGGCTCAGAAAAATAAATTGTACAGCAGCACTGCACTTACTTTCTCGCGATATACGAGAGTCATCATTCAACAGTGTCCCCGCCGGGAGTCGAACTCAGAACCTCCGGATCAAGAGCCGAATGCTCTAACTACTATATTATAAAGGCTGCGGATAGTAATGAGTAAATAAGTTCCAACTGCAAACTTAAGTTTGTAGTTCCATACAAATAATATGAAAATACAAACTTACCTATACCAACTAGATGTATGTAAAAATGATTTAATGACATATAATCAGGTACAAAACCAATTTAGAATCCAAATTGTAGAACATCAAAATCATATTTTGATGTTCTACATTGAGCATCTCAACGAAACCGTTTTTGAGTAAACCACATTTTTAAATTTTAGTAGTAAGGGATTACTCCTTATACTCCAGTTTTTAAAACACCACGGTTTTGCAAAACATTAAATGTTAATAGCTACTTTTTTGTGTATATCGTATTTAAATATGATGTTAAGACGCAATATTTACGAATCCACCTAAAATTTAAAGCGGAATATTTTTTTCGAATAACAGCTAAGGCAAAAATAGTAATAGACAATTATACACTTTATATCATAGATAAACGTATACTTTACATGTAGGCATCAAAATCCACCATAAATATATTTAAAAATATCAATTTATTTCAAAATATAAAATCTCCACGTATTTTTACATATAAGGTCCAATAAAGTCGAGGTAAAATAATAGAAATAAACTGAGCTAAACTCAACCTTTTTAAATGTAAGTGATTCTTATATATATTCACAAAAATGCCATACTAAATAAAAAAAAAGTTTTTTGTTATCGCTGGTTTACAATGATTTTGTAAACATTTATGTTGGATTTGCCAAAAATGTGATTATATAGCACTATTTAAATTATTAGAAAGCAAAACGGATCTATTACTATTTTTGGTTGCGAAGATAAGCTTTATTTAAATTTCGTGCTATAAAAGTTATAACAATACAAAAAAGCTAATATTTTTAGGTGGATTCATGTATAATATGAAATTCTGAATATATAGCAAGCCGTAAATAAAAAAAATAATCTATTAACATTTTTTTCCGAAATTCCATATTTTTTAAATGTTTGGACGGCAAAATAAATAAATAAATGAAGTAAATTTAGGTGGATTCCATTAAAAAGCTTTACACAGAAATATAATCTATCGATCTGAAAAAGAATCACGGCTATTATCAATTATTTCCGTTTCGCCATACAATCTCTCGTAATTTTACTGGAGTATTAAATGGATTTCTAGGGACCAATTGATACTGCCTCAAATACCTTAAATGGAGATGCTTGGTCATGCAAAATTTCATCAAGATTTTATGAGCCGTTTTTGCAAAAGTTAAAATTATTCATTTTCGTTGTATGACAGCTACCCTCAAAATGAGAGCCAGCAGGAAACCACTAAAACCCTTCAATGGATTTGCATAAAACTCTTAAATTCCAAATATGGTGTCAATCGGACCATTCGTTTAGCCGCTAGGCCAAAGCGTGACGGACAGACCGACCGACGGACGGACATTTTTGGGAGACTTGTTTTTTATGATGTATGTATAAGTGTTATAGAACACATTTTTGAGAAAATTTGAAAAACTTTTTTTTTCACGAATATTATACCTTTCTCGCTCCGCTCGAAAGTAAATAACTGGTACAGCAGCACTGCACTTACTTTCTCGCAATACTCAAGGAAAAACTATCAACCGCAAACTTAAATTTGTAATGCCATACACATAGTATGGAAATACAAACTTTTATTTACGTTTTTCCAAAAAAATGTTCGAATGAAATATACAGATCAATTCAGAATTCAAATTGTCAAACATTAAAACAAACAAACATCAAACGACTTCGAGTAAATCACATGTTTAACTTTTGGTAGTACTGGAACACCCTTTATATGAATTTTCAAAGATCAATAGATACTGCCGTAGGATACTTCCTTATGGATTATTGTTCAGTTTAGTCTACTGAGCAAGCCCTTTCAGTTTTTGGTACACCCTGTGTACTAAATTTTATTCCAAAATTGATAAAGAATATCCAGTCAGGAAGACAACCAATCCAGGAGTAATATTATAGAAAATTTTAATAAACTCAATGGAACCAATTTTGGTTAAATCACATATTTACGATTTGGTGGTACAGGAACACCCCTTATATGAAATTACACAGATCATTTGATACTGGCGCAAGATATCTTACATGGAGATGCTTGGTCATGCAAAGTTTCATCAAGATTCTATAAGCCGTTCTTGAGAAAATTACAATTTATCATTTTCGTTGTATGACAGCTACCCTCAAAATGAGAGCCAGCCAGAAACCACTTAGAACCCTTCGATGGATTTGCATAAAACTACTAAATTCCAAATATGGTGTCAATCGGACCATTCGTTTAGCCGCTAGGCCAAAGCGTGACGGACAGACCGACCGACGGACCGACCGACGGACCGACCGACGGACCGACCGACCGACCGACCGACGGACGGACATTTTTGGGAGACTTGTTTTTTATTATGTATAAGTGATATAGAACACATTTTTGAGAAAATTAGAAAAACTTTTTTTTTTCACGAATACAATACCTTTCTCGCTCCGCTCGAAAGTAAAAAATCATTACCTATCACGTTCTAATTTCAAAAACCTTTACTACGCTAGCGGCCAAAAATGACTTTTTTCAAACATGCTTGGAAATTCGATCATTATTTTGACAACCTTCTTAGCGATAAATCGAAATAGCTTTACTAGTTAAATAAGGGCGAGCGCCAGCCGGAAAAACTGATTTTTATACATTCTTTTGAATTAGCCATTAATCAATAAATTTTCTAAATTGGTGTTTGTCCAAGCGGTGCGCAGTAGTTAGTTTTTTTTTAACATCAACAATTAGTTTTTTTTTTTTATTTTACAATCTTGCAAATAGTACTTTTTCAACACATTTGCTCATAAAACAGCTCTATTTGCACTGTATTTAGGTCCATAATCCATCTTATTAAAAACGCGTGCTTTTCTCATTATATATTACAGCACTAGTTATATTTCTCGTGGTAATTATGAATAAATAAATAATAATAATAATATTTCTTTTTTTTTTATAGTAACAAAGAGCAAGGAGTTCTAATGTCTAAAATATTTATGACATTTTCGTAAATATATACCTAATGTTGATGAAAATATAATATATAAACAGTTTGTTGCATCAGATTAGTTAAATTTGACAACAAATTAACATTAATTGATTTTGTAAAAAATAAATTTAATGACTACGCTGTTTGGGAGCATTGCCACTGCTTCGTCACAGCTCCTCATTTGAAAAAAGAAATGCGCGCGCAACAAGAATTCCGCGCGCCATTTTTCAGAAGTATTTTCATTGGCTTTGATTTTTGTGACTAACTAACAATGTCGTTCGTTGGTTTCAAGCAATGGAGAAGAACTTAATTTAACCCCACAGGAACACATAAAGGCACAAAATGCAAGTGAGAGTCTCCTTCCAGCAAAATCAAAGGAAAAAAAATAGGTACATTCTTGCCTACGAAAAGTTCATTGAATGGAAGAACCGCAAAAATGCCAATTCGTTTCAGAGAATGTCGTTTTGGCTTTTTTCAATGAGCTGGCGATTAGGTATAAACCTAGCTCTTTGTGGTGTATTTATTCCATGTTGAAAAGTATTGTGAGAACGAAAAATGGAGGCTCAGGAATTGCAGCCCGAACCGCAAAAAGGTAAGTGAATTTGATTCGTTTTTATTCGAAAATGTGTTGAAAAACGTCGTAAAGAGCTTGTGCGCTTTGGTGATTACACCCTCGGCTCCATTAGGCTACAATTTCTGAGCCTCGGCCGTAGTATCCAAAATAGCGCACGTGCATCTTAATGTACAGTCTGCTCCCGATAAAACTCACCCCCCTAGCGCGCTCCCCTACCGCGCTCTTTCGAGAAATTGAGGAACTGTTTAAACAGCCTACACAACCAGGCCACTGTCCGAAATAGTGTCATCTATTTTTAAATAATAGAACTACGTAATAAGACCCTCATAACCTAAAATGCGTATGCATATTTCATGCACCTTCTCTATATCCTGCCTGGCGTAGTGGTTTTAGCCGTTGCATGACAAACATTGAGCCATTTCATTTAAAACTAGACACTAAAGAATCATCGTTTTTTATCTCAAAAGAACCAACATGTAAGTATTACAATCTACATTTTTCGAGATTTTTGAAATGATTCTTAAAAAAATATCCTTAAATAAAAATTCAAAACAAAAGAAAACAATCCAAAATATAAAAACATTAAGACTTGCAAGATCAAAGGTTCCTCCTAGGTTGGTTGACATGTTTACTCCACTAGATTTTTATCCATCTTTATCCGAAATGAATTTTATTTCTTTAGTAAAGTGTATTTGTTCTCCCAATCAAAATTTTAAAGTCTTGCTTCACGATGAGCTGTTGCTGAGCAGAGGTTTTCGATTCAGATATGTATAGGTTATATTACATCCTCGGTGTAAACTTTGACAATATCATGATTATGATGTTCCTTTGCTGTTGCTTCATTAACATCGCCAGTTTTTCATATTGTTGAACCCACAAACGCACCGTTTTTTCTAATAAAAGGAGAAAACATATACATTATGAGAACACCACAACACTTCACTCTTGTTTTATTATTTTGCACAAATTTTCTACTTACTGCGATATTAAGCTTTCCAGAAATACTTTTAATACT
Organism: Athrips mouffetella; assembly: GCA_947532105.1. Lineage (NCBI taxonomy): Eukaryota > Metazoa > Arthropoda > Insecta > Lepidoptera > Gelechiidae > Athrips > Athrips mouffetella. The sequence goes on from OX383971.1 coordinate 14,379,537, forward strand.
TTTATTCCCATAGTGTTATAATTTTGCACTTTAAAATTAGTTTAATGACACATGGTAAATAATTGAAGAAATCGTGTGACTAAGAGCATCTCAAAGCGAATTTTGATTTGTATCCTGATGCAAACTACCTTCATTGTTATAGGTATGTTCGCGTCACTTGCTCTGCTATCATAGCTGATCAAAACATATGATGACAACTTTCATCAAACTCTCAGCAAGCTTAATAGCGCATTGGTTAAATGTGTTGCCTTAATCATAACGAATCGGGTTCGATACCCAACAACCTCATAAAATTGTTTTTGTTATAAAAACATAATTATAGTTTAATGGAATCTAAGAAAACACAAAATAAGTAAAATGAATACGATCTGACCGAGTAACGAGCCCAGATCAGGTTTGAGCGCATAGTTTTCAACTTACTCAATAGATGACGCTTTCCAGAACGTTAATTACCATTTTACTTACTGGGGGGTCAGGTAATGCAAACTTTGACTGTACTATTACATTTGCTATAAAGACAAGCTGTTACAGGCGACTTCATCCGCTTCGATCTGTTGAAAAAGATGAAGGGAATCCATTTTCTCAAGGATATCCTCGGATTTCCTCGGTAAAAGTTAATTTTATGTTTTTCACCTGCAACAACGCTGCAAAATTTCAGCATTTTCTGTTCATCGGTTAGGGCGTGAAAAAGTAACAAACGTTCAAATATCCATACTTACAAATATAATAGTAGTTTATGCAACTGTCATATAAAACAGGTTATTAAAACACGAGTTTGGGGGTTATCACACGAGGCGTAGCCGAGTGTGATAATAGCATCAAACGAGTGTTTTAATACCTTTTATATGCAGTTGCGTATATTACTTTATCTTCACTCATACAATAGGTAGGTACTTACTTATAAAAATTAAACAAAAGTAAGTAAACAACAAAGGCAACTTATATTATGTATATTACAGTTCTGATATAAGTCTAAAGAAGCCGCCTTAATATATCCGCTAGGTCTTCTTTGAAATATACAAGCAGAACATTTTCAGACATGGTTTTCTTTTCGATTTTTATTATTTCTAATTTATTGTAGGTTACTCGTTTGATGCTATTATCACACTCGGCTACGCCTCGTGTGATAACCCCCAAACTCGTGTTTTAATGCAGTTGCGTATACTACTTTATCTTCACTCATACAATAGGTAGGTACTTACTTATAAAAATTAAACAAAAGTAAGTAAACAACAAAGGCAACTTATATTATGTATATTACAGTTCTGATATAAGTCTAAAGAAGCCGCCTTAATATATCCGCTTGGTCTTCTTTGAAATATACAAGCAGAACATTTTCAGACATGGTTTTCTTTTCGATTTTTATTATTTCTAATTTATTGTAGGTTATGTCGTAAAATGTCCTAGACTAATATGAGAGAAGATCATAAGTTATTGAGTATCTTCTGGTGTGACTGCAGTATCCTGACTGCACCACTTTATCTACTTTTTCAATAAACTTTTACATTACTTTCACGGGCACAAAATACTTGAAAAAGGTAAATGTTTGAAAATCGCGGCAAATCTATTTCCAAGTCCTTTCTAATTTCAAGCTGCACGCCTGCGCGCGCATATTTTCAGCTACAGGTGAAATAATTGTAACTATAGTAACTGTTACTCTAACTGCTCCAAAATAATAGATTGTTTACATGGTACAAGGGATCCAACTCTATTACAGCAACCAAACTGCAAAAGTGCACTTTATAAGAAAAATTGTCACATGATGTGCATAGATATGTTTAATCATATTCCAAGACAAATAAAAGAATTACCAATAAATAAATTTAAATTTGAGCTCCACAAATGGTTATGTGATCAATGTTTTTATAATCTTAAAGAATATTTTGACAAGATTAACTGATTTGTATTTGACATTTTTATGACCGTTGTGACATTATTTTGACATTATTATGATGAATTTTTGATTGATTTCAGAATATCTTAATATTATTTTGTGTTTTAAATGTATTCGATTTTGATAATTATTAAATTTAATTTCAAAGTAGGAACAAACAATAATATTTGCATGCTAATTTGTTAGTGGAACATGTGATACTATGTTTAAAACCTACCAACTCTGTTTACCATGTATCTTTGCAAATAAACTTATCTTATCTTATCTTACACTTTGTAATATGCTACTGATATTTGACAGCTACTAAGAAAAACTGATACATTACTAACCAATGATCTTACATTTGTTTGTTTGTTTGTTTGATAAATTCTTTATTATATTCAATAAAATACATACCGTTTAAATCCAGTGTTACAAATCCTAGAATTAAACAACAAGGTACACTTTTAGTTTGACAGGTTAGCACACCTCTTACAAACTTATGTCATCTAAATTGGGTTATTTAATACACTTAATTAACAAAATTTGAGAACACTAATATCAAAATATGCAAATCTTAGCCACAATTTACATTTAATATCGATATAATACATTATTTAGGCACGTAATTAAAATAACGCGAGGGTAGTTCGTAATCGCGAGCAGCGCCCAGCGAAGCGATAACAGAGTCGACTGTCAGTCGTTTAGGATGTAGTGATGGGGTAATCGATACCTGTTATATTTATTTTTATACGGTAAGTCTTTTAAGCGGCTTTTACCAATCGCAGAAACCAGATTATTTTTATGTTCTGAATTTGAAAAGTAGAATTTTTTCGACTGCTGTAAAATAAATGTTTTTAATAAGGGTAATTTTATTCTTTCATGTAAGGCAGTAAGATTCGTCCTAAAAGGGGTATTATACGCGGATTTCAAGGCTTTATTCTGGACCACTTGTAACTTAGTATAATTTGAGTCACATGTACTGCTCCACGCGGGGCAGGCGTAGGTAATACAGGGTCTCACTAGACTTATGTAAATCTTGAGTTTAGTCTTTTGACTCAACTTGGCACGGCGATTAATGAGAGGATGTAAAGCACTTAAGGCTTTGAAACCTTTAGTGCGTATATTAATTACATGCTGAGTCCAATTTAGTTTGGAATCAAGAGTAACGCCTAAATATTTCACGTGCTTGCTCCATGGAATACGATATCCAGCGATACGAATTTGTCTTTTTGGCAATTCACGTTTGCGGGTGAAAAGGATGGCTTCTGTCTTACTCTCATTGAGTTTTAACTTCCATCGATTAAAATATGACTGAAGAGCCTCAATAGATAGTTGCAGCCTGCCAATTATAAGATCAATGTCACTAGACGATGTATATGAGGCTGTGTCATCGGCATAGCACGCAAGTCCTGTTCGGGGCTGTATAGGGACGTCATTGATAAAAATTAAAAAGAGCAAAGGCCCGAGAACAGAACCCTGTGGTACACCGGCAGGGATGACCCTGCGAGACGAGTGAGAGTCTTACATTTACCATAATTGAGGACTCCTAACAATTTGTACAGAGGCAAAATGAGTAGAGCAAGACATCATTGTCGATGTACTTCGTCCCTTTCTAATTGTTGCCATACTAATGAAGTTTGCACAATTTCCGTGCAAAAAGTTAAGTTTTATATCCACAAATTTTTATTTATACGTATTTTTAAATACTTGTAGGCACATTAGTAGCAGCACCTTCTGAACGACACCGAGTGAGGCCTCCTTGCTTCAGGAATAGAATGGCAGCTGAGTATTTAGTTAGCTGTCGATCTGATGAAGCGTCAAGATAAAAGGGCGACACAACACAACACGTCATCTGGTTGAATTGTGAGCGTGCTTTTAGCTCTGACTATTTGTCTAAATTCCTGAAGATATGATTAGTAAAGTTACAGCACAAGACGTACAATTATAGCGTTAACTGTAATAACTATCCAGGGTCAAACTGAGCCAGAAGGGTCCGGGTGCCTCACCACAAACCCGGAGCCCGTAACATGACGTGACAATAATTAAATAAATGATTATACCTGAACCCAATATATTTGTGATTATGATATTATGGCCTCCTGCGCCGATATACTTATTAAAATAATTTTCCACGTGCAAAGTATAAACTTCTCTCTCAGTTTTTATTAAATATTTATAAATGCAGAAAAACATTTTCTTTTGATTTATCTGGATTAAAAACTCTTTGGTAAAATGATTTTTAACAAAGATTTTGCATGACATTTTGTTGATGTTGTCATGGCAACATAAACAAAATGTCATGCAAAATCTATTAGAAAGGGACAGCTTCATCTCTTCTTACGTCCTACTCTGCTCGCATAATTTTTGGAAAAGCGCAATCTGGTTAAAAGCGCCGCTCGCGAAGTATTAAATCTATGTTACTAACGGGCTCTCTAAGGTGTTGGCCAGACAGCAGAGGTGCGCCGCACGGCACGCCTTCAGCGCACCTCTTCTGTCTGGCTTGCACCGCGTCGTTCTCCTACATTTTGTATGCATGTGATTTGAATAGGCGACGAGACGGCATGCCTAAGGCGCACTGTCGGTGCACCACCGGCGCACCGCCGGCGTGACCGCCGGCACGCCGCCGCACAGCACAGTCCGCTGCGAGTGACGCGCCGGTTCGGACGTAGCATACAAAGTGTATGTACTACGGGGGCGCTCGAAGCGCGCCTCGGGCGCACCCGAAGCGCGCCATGGGCGCAAACTATGTGCGCTCGTAGCGTGCCACAGACACACCCGATGCGCGCCGCGCCCGTTCTGTCTGGCTTGCGCCTAAAAGACCTTCTATTCCAAAGAAATTTGACCTCATATAGAAGTAATATATAAGAAATAATTCGTCACAAGTAGGGATGTGGGCATGCTTTCATCTATCGATAGTCGATAAGTTACACAAGGACAAATCGATGTCGAAACTTTGACCAAAAAGTTGAAGTACTAAACTTTAATAAAAGGCAAATCTGTTAAAAGCAGTGATTAAATTCATTAAAAAAAAAATACTTTTTGCATTTTTTACTAAAGGTGATTTCTTACGTAGGTGTTTTATTTTTATTTTATTTTATTTTATTTATTTAACTAAGATCTACAGCATTAATACTTAAAATACAAACCAATACAATAAACAGTACATTAGCCAATTACAGATCTTCACTACGTAAACAAAAAATATTATCAAGTTAATTTAGGGCAGGTAGGAAAAAATTTCGAAATAAAAATTAAGACAATTACAAAGTTAAACAAAATTGATAAGGTTTGTCGCTCACAAATCACATTAGCAATGTAGATACGGAAGATACGGTGTGTGTGTGAAGTAGTGTGTATTTGTGTTGAGTAGTGTCAGTGTAGTTGTATCTTAAAATGGGTTTACATGCCGCAAAGTAGTAAGATAAATTATTTATCTTTATTTTGCAAGGTACTTGCAATTTGCTTAATAAATTGAAGTTTAGTTTGGAAGAAAGGATCTGTTTCTGAGAACATTTTGTTATAAATTCGAGATAGACGTATTTTTACAGAGTTCGCTGCATAATTAGTTCGGGTTTGAGGTGTATAAAAAAGCTGCGTATGCCTGGTGCGTTTTTCCGGCACGCGCAACTGTAAAATGTCATTGACAAGCTGTGAGCAATCAAGAGTACCAGAGCATATGTCATGGAACAGTGCCATATCACGTACTAACCTTCGATTTCTCAGTGACATCAAACCATGTTTCAGAACCATGTTTTAATATTAAAGATACCAAATTTATTACTTACTTACTTACTTACTAAAAGTAATGGACGGTAGCGGTGGAGGCAAGAGGGTAGGAGGTGTAAAGGTTCTTTTTTTTATTTTCATGAATATCTCTAGCTTACATACAAATTATGTAGGATTTTAAAACAAACTTTTATCCCTCAATTCAATCCCTTTGGGATGGTTTTGCAAAAATGCTGAAATACGGGTTTGTGTTTTTCTTCTAAGTAGCTCAAATCAATTTTCAAGCGAAATTTCGTGTATCTTATCTTGCCTTATAACGTGGAGCTGAGTTCCTTATTGGACCTTAGAGCACAAGAAGCCTGTAGTCTTCTGATTTCGGATAAGCTTGACCCAGAATCTTCATACGCTTGTGAGCCAAAGCGTTGCATGAGCACAAGAATTGCTTGTCAGTATTGTTTGTACCGAAAAACTTTAAAACATTTTTTGTAGAGAATTTTATGTAGATTAATTTAGTATTTTTATTAATTTTCTTACAATTTGTTGATTCAGGATGATTCATGCTGATTGAGACATTTCAATTTGGCGAAGACACACAAAGTTATATTTGTTTGACAGTGTCCCCATCGGGAATCGAACCCAGAATGAAAACAAAACGCGTTGAATGTTGTAATATAATAAATGGTACAGCAGCACTGCACTTACTTTCTCGCGATATGCAAGTAGAACTGTCAACCGCAAACTTAAATTTGTAATACCATACCTACACATAGTATGGAATTACAAACGTTTATTAAGGTTTTTCTGAAAAATGTTCTACCACATGAATTCGGAACTCGAATTGTAAAATATTAAAACAAACCAACCGTAAACGATTTCGAACAAATCACATGTTCAAAGTTCAAATGAATTTTAACAGATTTTTAAATTTCAAAACTCTGTTTCTTATGAATAGTTGTTCAGTTTTGTCGACTGTAAAGCTCTTTCAGTTTTTGGTACATCCATGTACTAAATTTTCACAAAATCCAATTAAATTGAATATCCATTCAGGTAGATAACCAAAACAAAATTAAAATTATAGAAAATAATACAAACTTAATGGAGTCAATTAGGGTCAATGTAGGTACCACTAGTTGACCATTTAAGCGGTTTTATAACAAAATTCATAAAAAAACTAAATTATTAGTTCTACTTTCAGAGTCACTTCTAAAAGTTCGACTATGAATTAGTTAGGCTTGTGATATAATAAGTGTTAAGGACTTTACAAAATATGCTCTTAAAGTTTTTTTTTTTTTTTTTTCAAATGTTACATTGCATGACCACTTCGAATAAACATACTAAAGTACTAGCTAGACAAACCCATAACTTTATTGTAAGACGCCAACATAGTTAAATTCTATATAAAATCGCGGTATTTTTTAATTTTCTTACGTTCAGTTCAAATTTAAGTTTTGGTCAGCTATTGGTGCTTGGTCATCTAGTGGTGCACTGATCCTATAAGTAAATCACAAGTTTACGTTTTGGTAGTACAGGAACACCCCTTATATGGAATCACACAGACAAACTGATGATGGCGCAAGATACCTTGCATAGAGATGCTTAGGGTGGATTCGACGAAGCTCGAACTTGTACGCGAGTAACTATACGAGGAATAATCTATTCCGTGATTTTATTCTCGTGTAAATCACTAGACGTTTTTCCATGTTATCTAAAGGTTAACTACTCTTGGAATTACTGTTCGCGAATAGTGGAATGAATTAAGAGTGAATGATGAATGAATGTATTACCCGGCAAGTATTAAATTGTTCCACAACAGAACACTGTGGAAGCTTTTGTAGTGTCAACTTGCTTTTGTTGTATTACATCTGTCAGTCAATGTCAAGTTGTCTGTAAATTTATCGTTTTTGGTTATGTTATGTTACTGACGCATTGACGCTGACGAAGTGATAAGTTGATTATTGTTTGTAATAAAATAGTAAAATGAGCGACGATAAACGCAAACGTAGTCCCAATTGGCTGCCGTCAGAAAAAGAACTTCTGTTGGGCCTGGTGGAGCTCCACTACAGTGTGATAGAGAATAAAAAAAACCGGCCAAGTGCGAGTCGGACTCGCGCAATGAGGGTTCCGTACCACCACATAAACATAATTGTATTAGTTGAAATTTCAGTAAGTTAATGTGCTAGATTTTTTGAGTCCGACACGCGCTTGACCAAATTTTATTATTTGTTATTATTTTATAGCCTATGCCCTATAAACATACAAATTTTCAAGTTTGTAAGTGTTCCCGTTTTTAAATAGAACTAAAACAAAAATCGCCTCAACAACCATCCAACTTGACCCCTCTCTTATATGAATGTTCTTGAAACGGGAGCTCACCACAATTGGTTACCATTAGTTGTGAGAAAAGTTGTAATATTTTATGATTTCAGACTTTTCCCATTATTTGTACTGTGAGACCTAGCTTCTTGCCAAATTTCATAATTTTAGGTCAACGGGAAGTACCCTGTAGGTTTTTCATTTTTGAATAAATGTATGGAGATGAGGACATAAAATGCCATATCTTTTGATTACGTCGTTGTAAAAAATTGAAATTTTCAGATCTTGTGTGGTTCATGGATCCTAATATATGGTATTAATTTCAACTTGATACCTTTACCCGTTCGTGAGATAAAGGGTCTTGACAGACAGACAGACAGACAGACAGACAGACAGACAGACGGACAACAAAGTGATCCTATAAGGGTTCCGTTTTTTTCTTTTGAGGTACGGAACCCTAAAAACGGATGGAGTGACTGTTAAAGCAAAATTGGCTGAATGGCAATTAATTGCCGATCAGTATAATAGCCGTACAACCCTCTGTTCTCGCACAGGAGAAAACTTAAAAGCTCAGTGGGAAAGCATGAAGAAGGTGGCTAGAAAAGATGCGGCAAGTACTAGGAAGCATATTATCCAAACAGGTCAGTGTCATTTGTTAGTATTTATTGGTATATTGTGGTACTGGCTATGTGCTTGCATGGTAACTTTTATTGTGTATGTAACTCTCTTTTGTGAAACTTTTATGCTTCTAGCCCATTGTGGTTTGGGCTGGCTGTGCAGTAACTGTAAAGTACCTAAATAAGAGTCTATTTTTAGTAAACAATGTTTTCTATGACTTCTGTTTTAGGTGGTGGATCACCGCTTCTTCCTAAAAAAGAGGATCATTTACTTCAGCGGGTCATAAGCCTAATATCCACCAGTGCTGTTGGATTATTTAATCCATATGACAATGACTCCGTTGTTCCTGCAGTGCAAAATCAAAGAGCAGTCCCTTCTGTACAAACTGAAGATGATCCGGATACTAAATTAATACTTGATGGTTAGTTTCACATGTTTTCTAAAGTTCTACAAATATAATTCATATGGTTATCAATATTAAGCTCTCATTACCTACACTAACAGATGCTGTGGTTTAGTGATTACAGCATTTGTCTTGAACCTCTCAATCCGGAGCTTCTCGATTCCTACTGACAAACAAAATTCACTTTGTGCAACTTTCCCAGTTTGGTTAGAATATTGCAGGCAGAATCATCTGACTTTTCGAAAAGTGAAATGATTCTGTGCTTTAGAAACCTATTACTGGTTTAGCGGGGTCTTACATATATTTTTAAGAAAGTAATCTATGTAATTAACCTAATAAATAAATAATAATATGTTAAGCCATTGGCCAAGGAAGATTGGATCTGCCGATATAGTCATTAATGAGCCATCTTAGAGGTCTATGGCAGCTTAACAACTCTGACATCAGGGTTTGTGAGGTCAGTCACCAACCTAACAACTCAAACAATAATATGATGATAATGACCTACACTTGTTTTGTGTTTTTTATAAGAATAATGTCACTCACTATTACTTTTATTTGCAGACCCTCTAGCGCTCCCAGTAACAGTTATTGAAGTGAGCCCAGTGAGTGACATGAATGAGTTGTGTGATAAACAAAACTCTGGGACACAGGTAATTATTATTAGTCCCAACTAAAAAAGACTTTTTAATCAAAACAAACCAAGTAAACACAGTTAAATTGATCATAATGAGTTATTGCCTAAAAGCATGGTATGAAAATTAATTATACGAGTACCTACTTAATATAAAAAGACTGTGTGTTGCCGGCAAAGAATAGTACCAACCCTTTTCTACCCGTGGGTGTCGTAAGAGGCGACTAAGTTATGAACCGGAGAATGGGCAGCAGCATCTTTCTGTGTATTGTACCATCTGACACACTGCTGTCACCAACAACAGCAGTGGCAAGCTGCAACGCTTACAAGCGTGGTGGCTATAGTAAATCACCTCCTAAATACCACCCGTTTTTGCTGTCCTAATAAAAAACACACAAATTTAATATTTCATTTCAGGATTGGGGTGATTACACACCGCAATTATTGAGAACTCCCGTATCAATAGCACTGAAAAGCACTGAAAGGACACCACCAGGGGTATCTCGGAGAAGACCAATCCATTTCAAAACGCCTTCTTCTTTAGAGCAGCTGCACAAGCAGAAGATAGAGGCAATAGAATTACAAAAAAACCGGTCAAGTGCGAGTCGGACTCGCGCGCCGAGGGTTCCGATATACCTATAGTATTTTTGGAAGCAATAAAGTCCATTTTCAGGACCGCAAAACTAAATTTGTTTGTAAAGGTTTTTTGCAGATTTCTGAAAAACTGTGCAACTTAGAAAGATCGTTTTATTTTTGCTGTAAAGTTTACATAAACCTCTGTCAACTGTAATTAATTCAGATTTTCCCTTACTCAAACTTCGGAGATAAGGGGGGGGGAATGGTATTTTTTTTGACATTTTTCATCATAACTTGAAAACTAAGAAACTTAAAAAAATACAAAAATATATTTTAAAATGTACAAGTAAAGCCCTTTCATATGATACCCCACTCGACCTAGTAGCGACAATTTGAAATTTGGCCCCCCCTATTTTGGCCCCCTTTACATTAATAATCATACTTTTTTCAAAAAATTTTCATGTGCAATTAAGTTGGGCAACTATATTCTAAAACTATTCCAAATTTCAGCTCGATAGCGTAAGTGGTTGCTGAGATATAGAGGTGTGACAGACAGACGGACAGACAGACAGACAGAGCGGCACCATAAGGGTTCCTTTTTTTTACCATTTTGGTATCGGAACCCTAAAAAGCTTGCTATGGAAGAAAGTGAGAGATCCAAGTCACTACATGATCTTGACATGGAAATAAAAAAAGAATTACTGAAACAAGAAAAAATTAAAACAAGTTTGTTATTGTGCAGGCAAAATATTATTTATAAAAAAGCAAGACATCACAAATAAATAACGCTACCTATATAAAACTTTTTGATTTATAAATTTCCTGCATATGGGTCGCTTCGTCGGTATTTTTATGAAAGGCTCAATTGATAACATTCAATAACTTTCCCATAGAAATTTTTAACCAGTTTACCTTTTCAAAAACATCTTTCTGTGGAAAATTTGTTTAGTTACGTTGACTCAGCATGTCCTCAATTATGGGAAATTAAAAGAAACCACCTGGAATGTAGGTATATAAGTATATGTACCGTTTATAATTTGTTTTACCATTTTTTTTAGTTTTGTTTTTCTCTGTCCTATATTACCTGCTTACTTAAGTAAAAATTTTACTTATCTATAACTTTAATTGACAGGCCTGTTGGTGTGGTTGGTAGTGACTCTGACTTTTGCGCTTTAGGTTGCAGGTATGATTTCCGTTAAGGGCAAACATTTATGTTATGAGTGTGGGTGTTTACTCTGTGTCTGGGTGTTATTTATGTGTGCGAATCACTCTGATTCCTATAGTACAGGTCAAGTCTAGTTTGGGATCAGATGAACATATGTAAAATGACCTTTAGTAAATAAAACGTAAGCAATTTATTTCACAAACATAAATTTAATTTTAAATCAAACTTTGATAGTAGTTAGCTATAAGAGCTTCACGGGCCCCATGCCTACTACCAAGTGATTGCTCTCCTACAGAATTATGAGACATTTGGCCTTCACTCAATATTTGCTCCCATGGAGCTGGCAAATGGAGTTCTGGGTCGTCTGGCGCCGAAGTTTCTCCTTCACGGCGTAAAATGTTATGTAGGACAGCGGTGGCCACTATAATTGTGAGCGCCTTTTCCAACTTAACACGCATTCCAAGTGCTAACACAGGAAACCGTCTCTTCCATACCCCGTAGCACCTTTCGACAGGGTTTCTCGTCCTTATTTGGGATTCATTGTACAGTTGCTCTGCCTCTGTTCTGGGGTTTACTAATGGGGGCATCATATAGGAAGTCGAGGCATATCCACCATCGACTACCAGAACCGCATCATTATATGAACCTTCTTCAAATTTTGCTTTGTTAAATATCGTGCTATCATGACATGACCCTGGCCATCTTGCTACAATGTCTGTAATTTCCAGATTAGAATTGCAAATAGTTTGCACATTCACAGAGAAGTATCCCTTTCTGTTTCTGTACAACTCTGCTTGTTCCCCTCCTACTTGACATCGAAGAGGGACAAAAGACAACCGTATGTGGGTGCAATCCATGGCTCCAATCACTCGTGGAAACCGAGCTATGTGATAAAAGTCATCTTGCGTTTTCCTTATCTCATTTTCAGTAGCTGGAAATTTTATGTAGTCACTGTGCAGTGAAGCTATAGCGGCACTGACTTTATGTATTATTTTGTTGGCAGTTGGTGCACTCCAACCACAATTGTCGCCAATACCCATTTGGGTTGAATTTGTAGCATAAAATCTGAGGGTTCCCAGCAACTGATTTATCGGTGAAATTGAAACGTTTCTAAAAAAAGGAAAAAGTTGTTAGGTAAAATTTAACATCATCAATGAACTACCAATAGATCTGTCTGATGCACACTTACCGGTCGGATATATATTCCAAGTTATGCTCAATTTTTGTCAGCAGAGACAAAGTTATTGCTTTGCTCAAACGAAACCTCATCGCAAAGTCATGATCATCGAAGCATCCAAACAAATCTATTCTTTCTCTTATCCACCTTGGACGACGAGAGATAATTTCCTCGTCACTATCACTATCATCATCAATTAAACTTCGAAAACGTTGCATATCGGTTTTTACAATATTAATTAGAAAGTACGTGTGTTGTTGAACTGAAAGACAGGATAATACAGCCGCAGGCTCGTTCTAAAGACGACGGAGGCGGACCGCACCGGCCTGACCGTGCCATATGGTCACCATACCACGCAAAACATTCTTGGAATAGGTCCATTATTCGACGCATAATGGTGGTATAGCGACTATTCCCGAATAGGTTCGTTAATCTTAGAATTGCTGTTGGTAGAACGCAAAATCAAGTTGTTCTGGAATAACGAGCTATTTACTCTAGAATAAAACCTTATTCTCGCTTGGTCGAATCTACCCTAAGTCAAGCAAAGTTTCATAAAAATAATTTGAACTATTTAAAAAAAAAAACAATTCTTCATTTTTGTTGAATGACAGCTACCCTCAAAGTGAGAGCCAGCAAAAAACCATTCGGAAATAAAAGTCTTAAATTAAAAATATGGTGTTAATAGGACCATTCGTTTAGCCGCTAGGCCAAAGCGTGACGGACAGACCGACCAACCGACAGACGGACATTTTTTAGGGGACTTGCTTAAGTGATATAGAACACATTTTTGAGAAAGTTTGTGCAACTTTTTTCACTCAGCTCGAAGGTAAAAATACTACTATCGATAAAAAATACATCACTCATAAACTCCAACATGATCCCACAAAAAACGATAAATTACAGTAAAATACGTAACAATTTCCATATTATCTGACTGTAGAAATGATAAGTTGACATTTTTTTATGCAATATTTGTGATAATAATCCACAAACATGAAAAATACTGAATAAAACTTACAGATGAAAAGACAAAATTTCTTTGCAATTTTCGTTTTGTTGTTTTAAAGATGTACAGCCATCAACTACACACGTTATTATTAAAAAGAACAATCACTAATATGGAGAGCAACTTAAGAATAAATTCACGATATTTTCATGTTATTCACTACATGTTTTTTATAATTTACACATTGTTTACAACATATAATTTAGGAAATATTTTCAACCGTTAAAATCCCAACAAGTTACAATAATCCTATAAACTTTGTAAATGCAATGAACGCGTCGTTCATCTAATTTGGTAGGATGTGATCACTGACCACTTGACATGGCATGAGACATGCTAGCAGTTGTCATCCCATACTGAAAAAAAATAGCATGGTTTCTTCTCCGAGCGAAGCAAGGAGGTTTTTGTTCTGAGTTCTATTCAGTCTTCTTAAAAAAAGTTTAGATTCAAGGAGAATTGTATCCAAGTGTTATGTAATGATTAAAAAATTAAATTACGTAACACCTTTGAAAAATTTTCATACAAATCGTTACGTAATGGTAACTTTTGATTTTTTTATAGATACTCTGCGTAATATACAACCTTACGTATCAACTTTTTGAATCATATTTCAAAGTTTACGACATGAGTGTAGATAAAAACTTTTACTTTTATAATTTAAAAATGATATATGTATATTAGCGATAGTTTAATCAACATTAATATACATTCGCACTTAAAAAAATACAACGTTCTTACCGGAAGTTAAGAAAAAACAGGAGTTTAGCAAGGCGACGCCACGCTCGCACAGTGTATTACCACAGAATTAATAATAGTATGTATTACGTAGATTACCATTTGTTTTTCTTTTGTTTTTTGTTTGCCGGATTAAAAATAATGCTTCAAAGTATACTTATTAATTGCACCAACAGTTACGGATGAGTTTACTAAAAGTTATTTTAAAATGTGTTTTTTGAACCAAATAAAACAAAATGAAGAATTTTCCTAACTACTTTTAATTACTTTCAAACTTTTATACAAAACGTGTACAAAATAATAGTTTTTGTTTTGGAAGCGCAAACATATGATAGTTAAGACCCCGCTTCTCGGCCGTTTACCCCTTGTTTAATAATTGGAGTATCCTATGGTCTTAATCATACAACGATAAGTTGTATCTTCAGGGAATTAAACATTTTGCTTCTAGCAATAATATGTCCATATTTAGTTGAACTTGCGATGAACCCTGAGTGAGTTAACCTACATTATGTTTGCATATTACATACATAATGGGAAGTAAGTACCGCTAAGGGCAAACATTTGTGTGATGACCGAACCACGACCGAACAAAGGTGTTTTGTTCTGTATCTGTGTTATACATATATTAATCAATTCACCTATGTATATGAAATCTCTGGTACCCGATCAAGTGACTTTGGGTTATTTATTTATTTTATGTATGTAATATTATGGTCCACACATAAAACTCAGATGACACGCGTTATCAACAAAATTTCTAAAAGAAATTGTTTCAAAAAACAAAGCCCCGAATACCCGTTTTTATAGTTGTAGATAATTTTACAATAATTAAAAAAAACGAACGATAAGATTATTAAATTGTTCATTTTTACGTAAACAAATCCCACTTTCGCTTTTTGTGATTTCTAAAATTATTTCAACAGACTGGTAAACAGTTCTGTGGGTAAACAACTTCTTCTGCACTTTTTAACCGACTTAAAAAAAACCGGTCAAGTGCGAGTCGGACTCGCGCGCCGAGGGTTCCGATATACCTATAGTATTTTTGGAAGCAATAAAGTCCATTTTCAGGACCGCAAAACTAAATTTGTTTGTAAAGGTTTTTTGCAGATTTCTGAAAAACTGTGCAACTTAGAAAGATCGTTTTATTTTTGCTGTAAAGTTTATATAAACTTCTGTCAACTGTAATTAATTCAGATTTTTCCTTACTCAAACTTCGGAGATAAGGGGGGGGAATGGTATTTTTCTTGACATTTTTCATCATAACTTTAAAACTAAGAAATTTAAAAAAATACAAAAATATATTTTAAAATGTACAAGTAAAGCCCTTTCATATGATACCCCACTCGACCTAGTAGCGACAATTTGAAATTTGGCCCCCCCTATTTTGGCCCCCTTTATATTAATAATCATACTTTTTTCAAATTTTTTTCTTGTGCAATTAAGTTGGGCAACTATATTCTAAAACTATTCCAAATTTCAGGTTGATAGCATAAGTGGTTGCTGAGATATAGAGGTGTGACAGACAGACGGACAGACAGACAGACAGACAGACAGAGCGGCACCATAAGGGTTCCTTTTTTTTACCATTTTGGTATCGGAACCCTAAAAAGGTTCTATGTTCCACTGTATACAGCGTGAATTTGTAGTGGTTTCGCACCCGAAGCCCAGTGATTCTACTCATGATAACAAGCAACTTTCCCGAAGAAAAAAAATTTTTACTCGAAAAAATTTTTTCGCCTCTCCATAGTAAAGTGGTCACGTGATCGACTCATTTTGTATGGGGAGGCGAAAAATTTTTTTCGAGTAAAAAATTTTTTTCTTCGGGAAAGTTACTTGTTTTTATGAGCAGAATCACTGGGCTTCGGGTGCGAAACCACTACAAATTCACGCTGTATATTTTTTTATTTTACTTTTTTTATGTATGTTCACCAATTACTTCGTCAGTTGTGAACCGATTTGCAAAATTTTTTTTATTCGAAGGGCTTTACTTCTGAGGTAGTCCCATTGTCACCAAGTCAGGGTCTGATGATAGGATCCTAGGGAAATCGAGGGAAACCCTCAAATTTTATAGGCACGTATTACGTGTTTCATATATTTTTAAAGCTATACAAGTATTAGCGTCTGGTATTCGTCATCTCATTGCGTCTGGTATTCATCATCTCATGTTGATGATCTAATGATGGAAGGTACAACTCCAATTGAACATCTTGGTGA
This sequence comes from Athrips mouffetella, assembly GCA_947532105.1. NCBI lineage: Eukaryota > Metazoa > Arthropoda > Insecta > Lepidoptera > Gelechiidae > Athrips > Athrips mouffetella. The sequence goes on from OX383971.1 coordinate 14,395,980, forward strand.
TGCCATGGAACGCATGGCAGCGTGCAAGTAGAGTGTAACATGAAGTCAACCAAACCAGCGCTACGCTAAAATTGTTTACTAATACATATTCAGTGGCTACGTTACAAACGCCTAAACCCAGAGACCCGCTCAAGGTCAAAATGTTTCCACCGACGTGCGTACTTATCTATAAGTTGGTTACTCATTACTGACCATCAATTTTAGAGATTTATCCGTGAAATGCTCAAACCTTTTTAGTGACATCATGATTGTAAATAGCAATATGATAATACCACGTCTTTAGTGCTTCAGAAGGCCTTTTAAGTCGTTTGTCCTAGCCACTCTTAAGGAGTGATCATAGGTTATGGTCTTACAATAAGATCAGTCAGGGTTACCAACCACATTTTTGTGCCAGTACCTTACGGTGTTTGCTTAACACTAAAACTTGTAAAATAAAAATAGTTTTCACAAAAACTACACACCTCCTTCAAAGTTTTACAAGGTTTCTATTAGCACTAAAATGTATAAAATAACCATAGCAGATAATAATCAGTAACTTAGTGAAGTAATAGAAAATAACCAAGCCTGCTATTTATTTCAATTATAAATTTATAGGTACATTGCAACAGTTCATTTTGGAGTCGGTGCCAGCCAAGTCGCACAATAAATTGAAGTATATTATGCTACTAGCCAACTATCGTATAAGTGCACAAACAAACTCATGCTTCATAAGCTGTAGGTATACCGTTACCAACTTACGACAAGTTTACATTTTTCATCTCGTGCCTACTTTTCATCAAATCTTAACCATTGACAATTTAACATGGGATCCCCTCGAAGGTAAAATTAAATAAAAAAGCAGTTAAACGTCTTCTGTAATAAAATACACCAGATTAGATACTGTTACCAGAGCAATGCAACTTCTTGGCTGGCACCGACTCCAAAATGAACTGTTGTAATGAATGTACCTATAAATTTATAATTGAAATAAATAGCAGGCTTGGTTATTTTCTATTACTTCACTAAGTTACTGATTATTATCTGCTATGGTTATTTTATACATTTTAGTGCTAATAGAAACCTTGCAAAACTTTGAAGGAGGTGTGTAGTTTTTGTAAAAACTATTTTTATTTGCGGTACCTGTTTAATTTTACAAATAGATTTCGTAAAGGAAAGTCTCGCTGTGTAAGCAAACCTATTCAGTTTTGGAAGTAGCAACTCTTAAGTCTATTTATAAGTACTTACTTATTTGCTAAAAGCTTCAAACTTTGATAGAAGAATATTTATTCTTTGTTTCTTGTTGTTTTCTATAAATAATCTACGCGCGCGTGCATTCACCGGTGTTTACCGTCTACTGTTAACAATAGGAGGTGACGGTGACGTGATACAAAATACATCAGGATGCAGCCTCTGCACTTAGCTTAGGCGCGTGTATTGACAGACATTCGATACTGGCATCCTGATTCTGATAAATCATTTAAGCAAACATTAAATTACTTTCCAATCTCATGGTCCACCATCTGGCGACACTCTACTTACACACTCTAGGTTAAGCCGCAATCACACCATTATTATTCAAAGACTTATTCGGCATACCGTAAAGTACCATAAAGTCGTAGAACAAAAGTTGTTCAGTTTCATGTCTAGAGCCACCACCCGAGAGGTTTTGCGTTATTTAATTAACACGTTGTATAAATCTGAAAAAACCTTTTCAAATTACATTGGTTACATAATATGTGGCCAATAATATATGAAATTTAAAATGATCACTTGATATTTGTAAACCACAATCTTTGTTCACAAATTTTAAAAAGTCAAGATAAAGTTCATATGTCTTCGGTAGAGTCGATGAATTTTATTGCAAATTCGACAGTTGAGAATAAGCCTTCAGTTTGCACGAGCGGCCAGAACCCTTTACACGTGTTGAGGTGAACGCCATTGTGTTCAGGCAACCCATCAAATTCACACTACATCGCTATTGACAGAATGCAAGATCATATGTCTCTTAACACGAGCACATCCAAGGTTTACCGCCGCCAGTTCTTTGAGATAAAATTTAAAAAGTCGGCAATACATTAATTATAGACGGCTTAATATCGACTTTAACTTCAACTAGCCCTTTGGTGTTGTTGGTAGTGACCTGCCTGCTACGCAGTGGGTCGCGGGTTCGAACTCCGGGGCAAAAATTTGTTTGATGAACACAAATTTTGTTCTGTTTATGGGTGTTTTTTATATATTTATGAATGAACTAGCTGTTGCCCGCGGCTTCGCTCGCGTGGATTTCGTATTTATGTAGTTACCGGTTTTCCGAAGCAAGGAGATATTTTCCCGTCATTTCGGGGTAATTTTAAACTAAGGAAAAACAGGACTAACCCTGCGCAAATCAATGAGTACAATTCAAGATCCAGCTGAATTTTATATAATGTACAGACGTTACTCATAAATTACTCAGAACAGAGGAACTTAGCAGCAGTATTATGCCTTAAAGTTTTCACTTAACCTAACAAATGTAGAGAGAGATGAGAGACACCTTTATGTTATATTTTAAAACAGAGCCAATTCGCAGAATTGAGAAAAACGAAAACCCTCTCCCTCTCTCTTCCTCCCCTTCCTCTCCCCTTCCCTCTGTCTCTCCCCCTCCCCCTCCTCCCTCTCCCCCTACCCCTCCCTCTCCCCCTGCCCCTCCCTCTCCCCCTCCCTCTCCCTCTCCACCTCCCTCTCCACCTCCCTCTCTCCTCCCTCCCCCTCCCCCTTCCCCTCATTCTCCCCTGCCCCCCTCCCTCTCTCCCCTCCTCTCCCCCTTCCCCTCATTCTCCCCTGCCCCCCTCCCTCTCTCCCCTCCTCTCCCCCTTCCCCTCATTCTCCCCTGCCCCCCTCCCTCTCTCCCCTCCTTTCCCCCTTTCCCTCCCTCTCCCCCTTCCCCTCCTTCTCCCCCTCCCTCTCCCTCTACCTGTACCTGTACCTCTCTACCTCTATACATCTCTACCTCTCTACCTCTCGACCTCTCTACCTCTCTACCTCTCTACCTCTCTACCTCTCTACCTCTCTACCTCTCTACCTCTCTACCTCTCTACCTCTCTACCTCTCTACCTCTCTACCTCTACCTCTACCTATACCTATACCTATACCTATACCTATACCTATACCTATACCTATACCTATACCTATACCTATACCTATACCTATACCTATACCTATACCTATACCTATACCTATACCTATACCTATACCTATACCTATACCTATACCTCTACCTATACCTATACCTATACCTATACCTATACCTATACCTATACCTATACCTATACCTATACCTATACCTATACCTATACCTATACCTATACCTATACCTATACCTATACCTATACCTATACCTATACCTATACCTATACCTATACCTATACCTATACCTATACCTATACCTATACCTATACCTATACCTATACCTATACCTATACCTATACCTATACCTATACCTATACCTATACCTATACCTATACCTATACCTATACCTATACCTATACCTATACCTATACCTATACCTATACTTATACCTATACCTATACCTATACCTATACCTATACCTATACCTATACCTATACCTATACCTGTACCTATACCTGTACCTATACCTGTACCTGTATCTCTACCTCTACCTCTTCCCCTACCCCTACCTCTACCTCTCCCTATCCCTGCCCCTATCCCTACCCCTTACGCCAATTTAACTACTATCCCTAACATAGAAACGACACCCATATTGATTTTTAGACATTTCAACCCTATCGCACCTCAACCCCATCCCCAGGGGATGATGATATTTCACGTCCACCACGTTGGATTTTATAAATAAATAAAATTCATTTATTTCAGATAGAAATATCCATAGTACAGTACAAAAATAGCTTAAATTAATTTAATTTGTAAAACAACAGTTTTCCCCAGTGGGAGAAAAGGTCACTCTGATTACATCTACAACTAAGCACCTTTATTAATCTGTTCTGAGATCCAAAGACAACGCTCCTAAACTTGGCAACACGATGGCGGATCAGTGCATCCAGACCCGGCAGGCGAGCTTCCGTAAACATCTGTGAGGCGCTGCAATATCGCGGCAGGCGGAAGAGAACCCTGAGCGAGTCGTTATATTGCACTTTCAGCCGCCGATATTCTTCGACAGTGTAGCGCGCCCACAGTTGTGGGGTGTATAGCGGTTGACAGTATGCTGCAAATAATGCCAGCTTGGCTTCGCGAGAACATTTGAAGAATCTTCGCGCGATCATATTTGCGCGTACTGAAAGTGCTCGTCGCTCACAGTCCATATCACTACCATCCCGCAGATCGCAGCAAATCATGTGCCCTAAATATTTAAATGAATCTACCCACTGCAGCTCGGCTCCTGCCAATCGTATCGGCAGCACAAACGCCTTCTTTTTCCCGTAGTGAAAAGCCATACAGACCGATTTATTGGCATTATAAAGGAGATTGTGCGCCACGGCATATTTTTCACATATCTCAAGCAACTGACGCAATGCAGCAAGAGAGGGGCTCAGCAGCACCATGTCATCGGCATAACTTAGGTTATTTAGACATTCTCCACCAACATGACAGCCGAGACGGGTGCTGCTGAGCTCCTCTATTAGCTGGTCAACATACAAGTTAAAAAGTAGGGGGGAGGTTAAGCCCCCTTGCCTCACCCCACAGGGTAAGTAAAATTCTGAAGAATAGGAGTTTTGCCACTTCACTATGTTAACCTGATCTGTGTACCAAGCCATAAGCAAAGCAATGCAAGCCGAGGGCACCCCCTTATCTTTTAATTTATTCCACAACAAATCATATTTTACGCGATCAAAAGCCCGGCTTAGATCAAGAAAACATGCGAAAATATTCGTTTTTATTTTCAAATAATATTCAACAGTTTGTTTAAGCGTGAATATCGCACCATCTGTTGATCCGCCTTTTTGAAAGCCGAACTGCGCTTCATTTATTTCTACATAACCTGAAAGAAAATCCAGCAGTATTGAGTCATAGAGCTTCGCACAAGTCGTGGCGAGTGAAATCGGTCTATAGTTTGAGCTGTCAGAGAGACTACTGGTCTTATTTTTGACAATTGGTGTTATAACCGTCTTAAGCATTTCTTTAGGTAGATGCGAATGTCTCAGACAAGCGCAATACAGAAAGGATTACAACCACCCATGGACCACCAAATCGCAAGTGCTCCACACTTATACCATCATGTCCTACAGCTTTACCCAGCTTCATACGCTTTAGTGCGTCAAATATCATTTGCTCAGATACATGTAACGAATTACCGTCTGACTCTATACCTATACTGTTGGACTTACGACCAGAATTCGAATCGCCTACGAATTTATTCTTAAATAAGTTAGCGATTTCTGCATAGTCAGAAAGACCTTCAACAACACTCGCCACCTTAGTTTTATTATTCATGACTTTAGAAGAGCATTTCCAGAATTCTCGAAAATTTTTACTACCACACGCATTCGACATTTTATCCAGAAGTATTTGGTTCTTATTATTCTGGCAGTACTTGAGCCTACTTTTAAAAATTTTTCTACTATCCGTCATATTCAGAAATAGGGCGCCAGAAGTCTTGTAAAATTGTTGTAGTTTTCGTAATCTGCGACCTGATAAAACATACAAACGATACCCATATTGGTTTTTAGACTTTTTCACCCCATTTTCCTCTTTTAGGGTTCGAATTTGGGGTGGAATTTCAATAACAGTGATGTATTTTCCACAAAATTACAACCCTCATGCCTAAACAATAGTTTTAGTGGATTTTACTTTGAAAATGAAGGATTTTCAACTTCATCCCCCTTTTCACCCCTTATGGTGTAGAATTTTCAAAAACCCTGAGACATGTGAAAATTAATTTTTAGTCGTCAGCCTAAATACAAACTTCAAAACAAACGGACTTTCATACAAACTTTCATCCCCTATTTTACCCCCTTAGGGGTGGAATTTTGTAAAACCCTTTCTTAGTACACCCCTAGGCCTAATAAGGAACCTACGTGCCAAATTTGGAATCTCTAGACCCAGCGGTTTCGGCTGTGCGTTGATATGTCAGTCAGTCACCTTCTTCTTTTATATATATAGACTAGCTGTTGCCCGCGGCTTCGCTCGCGTGGTTTTCGTATTTACGTTGTTAACGGTTTTCCGAAGCAATGAGATATTTCCCCGTCATTTCGGGGTAATTTTAAACTAAGGAAAAACGGTACTAACCCTGCGCAAATCAATGAGTACAATTCAAGATCCAGCTGAAGTTACTCATAAATTACTCAGAACAGATGAACTTAGCAGCAGTATTATGCCTTAAAGTTGTCTCTTAACCTAACAAATGTAGAAAGAGAGATGAGACACACCTTTATGTAATCTTTCAAAACAGAGCCAATTCGCAGAAGTAATTGAGAAAAACTAAAACCCTCTCCCTCTCTCCCCCCTTCCTCCCCCTCCCCCTCCCTCTCCCTCTCCCCCTCCCCTCCCTCCCCTTCACCCTCCCCCTTCCCCTCCTTCACCCCCTCCTTCACCCCCTCCCTCTTCCCCTCCCTCTCCTTCTACCTGTACCTCTACCTCTCTACCTCTACCTCTCTACCTATCTACCTATCTACTTCTCTACCTCTACCTCTACCCTATCCCTGCTCCTATCCCTACCCCTAACTTTCCAATCTCATGGTCCACCATCTGGCGACACTCTACTTACACACTCTAGGTTAAGCCGCAATCACACCATTATTATTCAAAGACTTATTCGGCATACCGTAAAGTACCATAAAGTCGTAGAACAAAAGTTGTTCAGTTTCATGTCTAGAGCCACCACCCGAGAGGTTTTGCGTTATTTAATTAACACGTTGTATAAATCTGAAAAAACCTTTTCAAATTACATTGGTTACATAATATGTGGCCAATAATATATGAAATTTAAAATGATCACTTGATATTTGTAAACCACAATCTTTGTTCACAAATTTTAAAAAGTCAAGATAAAGTTAGTAGAGTCGATGAATTTTATTGCAAATTCGACAGTTGAGAATAAGCCTTCAGTTTGCACGAGCGGCCAGAACCCTTTACACGTGTTGAGGTGAACGCCATTGTGTTCAGGCAACCCATCAAATTCACACTACATCGCTATTGACAGAATGCAAGATCATATGTCTCTTAACACGAGCACATCCAAGGTTTACCGCCGCCAGTTCTTTGAGATAAAATTTAAAAAGTCGGCAATACATTAATTATAGACGGCTTAATATCGACTTTAACTTCAACTAGCCCTTTGGTGTTGTTGGTAGTGACCTGCCTGCTACGCAGTGGGTCGCGGGTTCGAACTCCGGGGCAAAAATTTGTTTGATGAACACAAATTTTGTTCTGTTTATGGGTGTTTTTTATATATTTATGAATGAACTAGCTGTTGCCCGCGGCTTCGCTCGCGTGGATTTCGTATTTATGTAGTTACCGGTTTTCCGAAGCAAGGAGATATTTTCCCGTCATTTCGGGGTAATTTTAAACTAAGGAAAAACAGGACTAACCCTGCGCAAATCAATGAGTACAATTCAAGATCCAGCTGAATTTTATATAATGTACAGACGTTACTCATAAATTACTCAGAACAGAGGAACTTAGCAGCAGTATTATGCCTTAAAGTTTTCACTTAACCTAACAAATGTAGAGAGAGATGAGAGACACCTTTATGTTATATTTTAAAACAGAGCCAATTCGCAGAATTGAGAAAAACGAAAACCCTCTCCCTCTCTCTTCCTCCCCTTCCTCTCCCCTTCCCTCTGTCTCTCCCCCTCCCCCTCCTCCCTCTCCCCCTACCCCTCCCTCTCCCCCTGCCCCTCCCTCTCCCCCTCCCTCTCCCTCTCCACCTCCCTCTCTCCTCCCTCCCCCTCCCCCTTCCCGTCATTCTCCCCTGCCCCCCTCCCTCTCTCCCCTCCTCTCCCCCTTCCCCTCATTCTCCCCTGCCCCCCTCCCTCTCTCCCCTCCTCTCCCCCTTCCCCTCATTCTCCCCTGCCCCCCTCCCTCTCTCCCCTCCTTTCCCCCTTTCCCTCCCTTCCCCTCCTTCTCCCCCTCCCTCTCCCTCTACCTGTACCTGTACCTCTCTACCTCTATACATCTCTACCTCTCTACCTCTCGACCTCTCTACCTCTCTACCTCTCTACCTCTCTACCTCTCTACCTCTCTACCTCTCTACCTCTCTACCTCTCTACCTCTCTACCTCTCTACCTCTCTACCTCTCTACCTCTCTACCTCTCTACCTCTCTACCTCTCTACCTCTCTACCTCTCTACCTCTCTACCTCTCTACCTCTCTACCTCTCTACCTCTCTACCTCTCTACCTCTCTACCTCTCTACCTCCCTACCTCCCTACCTCCCTACCTCCCTACCTCTCTACCTCTCTACCTCTCTACCTCTCTACCTCTCTACCTCTCTACCTCTCTACCTCTCTACCTCTCTACCTCTCTACCTCTCTACCTCTCTACCTCTCTACCTCTCTACCTCTCTACCTCTCTATCTCTCTACCTCTACCTCTACCTCTACCTATACCTAAACCTATACCTATACCTATACCTATACCTATACCTATACCTATACCTATACCTATACCTATACCTATACCTATACCTATACCTATACCTATACCTATACCTATACCTATACCTATACCTATACCTATACCTATACCTATACCTATACCTATACCTATACCTATACCTATACCTATACCTATACCTATACCTATACCTATACCTATACCTATACCTATACCTATACCTATACCTATACCTATACCTATACCTATACCTATACCTATACCTATACCTATACCTATACCTATACCTATACCTATACCTATACCTATACCTATACCTATACCTATACCTATACCTATACCTATACCTATACCTATACCTATACCTATACCTATACCTATACCTATACCTATACCTATACCTATACCTATACCTATACCTATACCTATACCTATACCTATACCTATACCTATACCTATACCTATACCTATACCTATACCTATACCTATACCTATACCTATACCTATACCTATACCTATACCTATACCTATACCTATACCTATACCTATACCTATACCTATACCTATACCTATACCTATACCTATACCTATACCTATACCTATACCTATACCTATACCTATACCTATACCTATACCTATACCTATACCTATACCTATACCTATACCTATACCTATACCTATACCTATACCTATACCTATACCTATACCTATACCTATACCTATACCTATACCTATACCTATACCTATACCTATACCTATACCTATACCTATACCTATACCTATACCTATACCTATACCTATACCTGTACCTATACCTGTACCTGTACCTCTACCTCTACCTCTACCTCTACCTCTACCTCTTCCCCTACCCCTACCTCTACCTCTCCCTATCCCTGCCCCTATCCCTACCCCTTACGCCAATTTAACTACTATCCCTAACATAGAAACGACACCCATATTGATTTTTAGACATTTCAACCCTATCGCACCTCAACCCCATCCCCAGGGGATGATGATATTTCACGTCCACCACGTTGGATTTTATAAATAAATAAATAAATAAAATTCATTTATTTCAGATAGAAATATCCATAGTACAGTACAAAAATAGCTTAAATTAATTTAATTTGTAAAACAACAGTTTTCCCCAGTGGGAGAAAAGGTCACTCTGATTACATCTACAACTAAGCACCTTTATTAATCTGTTCTGAGATCCAAAGACAACGCTCCTAAACTTGGCAACACGATGGCGGATCAGTGCATCCAGACCCGGCAGGCGAGCTTCCGTAAACATCTGTGAGGCGCTGCAATATCGCGGCAGGCGGAAGAGAACCCTGAGCGAGTCGTTATATTGCACTTTCAGCCGCCGATATTCTTCGACAGTGTAGCGCGCCCACAGTTGTGGAGTGTATAGCGGTTGACAGTATGCTGCAAATAATGCCAGCTTGGCTTCGCGAGAACATTTGAAGAATCTTCGCGCGATCATATTTGCGCGTACTGAAAGTGCTCGTCGCTCACAGTCCATATCACTACCATCCCGCAGATCGCAGCAAATCATGTGCCCTAAATATTTAAATGAATCTACCCACTGCAGCTCGGCTCCTGCCAATCGTATCGGCAGCACAAACGCCTTCTTTTTCCCGTAGTGGCCATACAGACCGATTTATTGGCATTATAAAGGAGATTGTGCGCCACGGCATATTTTTCACATATCTCAAGCAACTGACGCAATGCAGCAAGAGAGGGGCTCAGCAGCACCATGTCATCGGCATAACTTAGGTTATTTAGACATTCTCCACCAACATGACAGCCGAGACGGGTGCTGCTGAGCTCCTCTATTAGCTGGTCAACATACAAGTTAAAAAGTAGGGGGGAGGTTAAGCCCCCTTGCCTCACCCCACAGGGTAAGTAAAATTCTGAAGAATAGGAGTTTTGCCACTTCACTATGTTAACCTGATCTGTGTACCAAGCCATAAGCAAAGCAATGCAAGCCGAGGGCACCCCCTTATCTTTTAATTTATTCCACAACAAATCATATTTTACGCGATCAAAAGCCCGGCTTAGATCAAGAAAACATGCGAAAATATTCGTTTTTATTTTCAAATAATATTCAACAGTTTGTTTAAGCGTGAATATCGCACCATCTGTTGATCCGCCTTTTTGAAAGCCGAACTGCGCTTCATTTATTTCTACATAACCTGAAAGAAAATCCAGCAGTATTGAGTCATAAAGCTTCGCACAAGTCGTGGCGAGTGAAATCGGTCTATAGTTTGAGCTGTCAGAGAGACTACTGGTCTTATTTTTGACAATTGGTGTTATAACCGTCTTAAGCATTTCTTTAGGTAGATGCGAATGTCTCAGACAAGCGCAATACAGAAAGGAATACAACCACCCATGGACCACCAAATCGCAAGTGCTCCACACTTATACCATCATGTCCTACAGCTTTACCCAGCTTCATACGCTTTAGTGCGTCAAATATCATTTGCTCAGATACATGTAACGAATTACCGTCTGACTCTATACCTATACTGTTGGACTTACAACCAGAATTCGAATCGCCTACGAATTTATTCTTAAATAAGTTAGCGATTTCTGCATAGTCAGAAAGACCTTCAACAACACTCGCCACCTTAGTTTTATTATTCATGACTTTAGAAGAGCATTTCCAGAATTCTCGAAAATTTTTACTACCACACGCATTCGACATTTTATCCAGAAGTATTTGGTTCTTATTATTCTGGCAGTACTTGAGCCTACTTTTAAAAATTTTTCTACTATCCGTCATATTCAGAAATAGGGCGCCAGAAGTCTTGTAAAATTGTTGTAGTTTTCGTAATCTGCGACCTGATAAAACATACAAACGATACCCATATTGGTTTTTAGACTTTTTCACCCCATTTTCCTCTTTTAGGGTTCGAATTTGGGGTGGAATTTCAATAACAGTGATGTATTTTCCACAAAATTACAACCCTCATGCCTAAACAATAGTTTTAGTGGATTTTACTTTGAAAATGAAGGATTTTCAACTTCATCCCCCTTTTCACCCCTTATGGTGTAGAATTTTCAAAAACCCTGAGACATGTGAAAATTAATTTTTAGTCGTCAGCCTAAATACAAACTTCAAAACAAACGGACTTTCATACAAACTTTCATCCCCTATTTTACCCCCTTAGGGGTGGAATTTTGTACAACCCTTTCTTAGTACACCCCTAGGCCTAATAAGGAACCTACGTGCCAAATTTGGAATCTCTAGACCCAGCGGTTTCGGCTGTGCGTTGATATGTCAGTCAGTCACCTTCTTCTTTTATATATATAGACTAGCTGTTGCCCGCGGCTTCGCTCGCGTTGTTTTCGTATTTACGTGGTTAACGGTTTTCCGAAGCAATGAGATATTTCCCCGTCATTTCGGGGTAATTTTAAACTAAGGAAAAACGGTACTAACCCTGCGCAAATCAATGAGTACAATTCAAGATCCAGCTGAAGTTACTCATAAATTACTCAGAACAGATGAACTTAGCAGCAGTATTATGCCTTAAAGTTGTCTCTTAACCTAACAAATGTAGAAAGAGAGATGAGACACACCTTTATGTAATCTTTCAAAACAGAGCCAATTCGCAGAAGTAATTGAGAAAAACTAAAACCCTCTCCCTCTCTCCCCCCTTCCTCCCCCTCCCCCTCCCTCTCCCTCTCCCCCTCCCCTCCCTCCCCTTCACCCTCCCCCTTCCCCTCCTTCACCCCCTCCTTCACCCCCTCCCTCTTCCCCTCCCTCTCCTTCTACCTGTACCTCTACCTCTCTACCTCTACCTCTCTACCTATCTACCTATCTACTTCTCTACCTCTACCTCTACCCTATCCCTGCTCCTATCCCTACCCCTAACGCCAATTTTACCGCTATCATTAACATAAAAATGACACCCATATTGATTTTTAGACATTTCAAACCTATCGCACCCCAACCCCAACCCCAGGGGATGATGGTATTTCACGTCCATCTTGTTGGATTTCAAAATTGTTGTAGTTTTCGTAATCAGCGACCCGATAAACCATACAAACGACACCCATATTGATTTTTAGACATCGCACCTCAACCCCATCCCTAGGGGATGATGGTATTTCACGTCCACCACGTAGGATTTAAAAAAAATTGTAGTTTTTGTAATCAGCGACCCGATAAACCATACAAACGACACCCATATTGAGTTTTAGACATTCCAACCCTATCGCACCTCAACCCCATCCCCAGGGGATGATGATATTTCACGTCCACCACGTTGGATTTCAAAGTTGTTGTAGCTTTCGTAATCAGCGACCCGATAAACTATACAAACGACACCCATATTTATTTTTAGACATTTCAAACCTATCGCTTCCCAACTCCATCCCCAGGGGAATGATGGTATTTCACGTCCACCACGTTGGATTTCAAAATTGTTGTAGTTTTCGCAATCAGCGACCCGAAATACCATACAAACGATACCCATATTTGTTTTTAGACTTTTTCACCCCGTTTTCCCCTTTCAGGGGTTGAATTCTGAAAAAAACCTTTAACATGTGTTTACTCATCTATTAATAGTAGTACTCCTGGGAAGTTTAGAACATAATAGTTTAACTAATCTTGTTTCCCCATACAAAATTTCAACCCCTTTTTCACCGCCTTAGGGGTTGAATTTTCAAACACCCTAGGACACGTAATTGTTTATTTCTAATCGTTAACCTAAAAACAAAGTTTCAAGCTTCTATCTCTAAAAATGACGGACTTCCATACAAACTTTTAACTCCTTTTTCACCCCTTTAGGGGGCGAATTTTCAAAAATCCTTTCTTACCGGATGCCTACTCGTACGTCACTAAAACTATCTGTGTGCCAAATTTCAGCGAAATCCGTTTAGTAGTTTCGGCTGTGCGTTTATAGATCAGTCAGTCAGGTTTGCTTTTTATTTATTTATAATTATAATAATAATATATATACATATATATTATATAAGAAGATATCAGTCTCTGATACCCAAAGTACCTAGTTTTCCTAGTTTGGGACCAGATGACCTTGTGTGAAATGTCCCCCAACATTTTAAAGAAGCTTTCAGCAACTGCCGGAATGGTAGCTTTCAGCTTAATGTGGCGTTAAAATGAAAAATACTAAGCACCAAAATGGAAAAACTGTTTTTCTGCTCGTTAAAATATTGTTTTCTTTTTACTCCTATTTCCTTATGGTTTGTAGTTTTTTGAGTAACATACAAAAATAACCCAGTATAAATGCTTAAAATAGACACGTAACTTATTCAAGTAAATTCATCTGGAAGTAAATAACTTGTAGAAAATTCTTGCTTGATATGAATCTTTCATAGATCAAAAGTCCTACGTCGTAACAATCTTCCCTTGGGTATAATGTGCTATTTTTGTACTACGTTGGTAAACTGGTACACACAAATTCCTTTATCTACTCCAGTACCGGAATATTCCGAATTCGAAACCAATGACAGATTCGAAATTGAGGTCATTCTCCGCTATCATTTTCATTTCCACACTGTTCCATACCACGAGCAGTACGGAAATGGAGTATGGATTTTCATTCCGCAACTGTTATAATACATAATTTTCAATCTGCATAGGCTAAGGCAATACAACCACAGTACTACATACAGCCTATTTTAAAGTAATTTTGTAAAAATACTTTTTACTGGGGTGACGACTGCCTACCTATATTTAAAAGAAAACGGAGAGTACCAGGCGTGACTAGGAGTACATAAATCGACAAGAAGCTGACAGTTGGCTCGCTTCTATATAAAGTGACATTGGCAACAAAAGAAGTGATTTAAACAAAATGGAAAGTATGTACCAGGAGAACATGATTCGACAAGAGGCTGTCAGTAACCATATACATGAAATTCATGTTAAAGCAACGCCATCCACAAGCTCTGGATCTGGAATAACTTCGGGAATAACTTTAATTAACTGTACTAACTGTCCTCTTAGTTCAATAAATTGATCACTACTCTTTAAAAAAAAAAATATTTCGTCGGTCGTAGATAAAGTTTTGTATGCAACTATACGTAATTAGTCATTTTAACACTCGATCTATACTATTTTGATACTCGGCTGCGCCTCGTATCAAAAACCAGATCTCGTGTTAAAATTACTCTCATTACGCAACAGTTGCATAAATAACTATTTCGTAATCTCCCGATGGATAAATAACTCTCCACTTATGTAAAGCAAAATAGAAAAATATTGTTTTTTTATATTTTATTTACGGAATCTCACGTGGTTCACACGGGTGAACCACGGGCAATACTAGATAATTTCACTGGCTCTTTTTATGCATATGAGGCATTCTATCATTACATCGCACTTTTACTGCCTTATAATATAACGGTCAATAATCGGTTTTATGTTACAAGTAAGCAAAGTAGCAATGGCACATTTTGACACTAATAAGACAGCAAAGCGCGTTGCTCACTTTGAGAACTAAGAAATAAAATTCTACAATAAAATTTTTCGTTTATTCCAATGCTCACCAAACCTTTTGCAGCCACGACACTAAAACCAGAGTATATTTTGAAGGAAAGAATAACATTGTTTTACAAACTTGTTTTATCAGACAGCTTAAAGCAGATTGCTTTTGACATAGCTGCAAAATATGTTGGTAAGTGCTGAAATAAATGAAAAAAAAACCGGTCAAGTGCGAGTCGGACTCGCGCGCCGAGGGTTCCGATATACCTATAGTATTTTTGGAAGCAATAAAGTCCATTTTCAGGACCGCAAAACTAAATTTGTTTGTAAAGGTTTTTTGCAGATTTCTGAAAAACTCTGTCAACTGTAATTAATCCAGATTTTCCCTTACTCAAACTTCGGAGATAAGGGGGGGGGAATGGTATTTTTTTTGACATTTTTCATCATAACTTGAAAACTAAGGAACCTAAAAAAATACAAAAATATATTTTAAAATGTACAAGTAAAGCCCTTTCATATGATACTCCACTCGACCTAGTAGCGACAATTTGAAATTTGGCCCCCCCTATTTTGGCCCCCTTTACATTAATAATCATACTTTTTTCAAAAAATTTTCATGTGCAATTAAGTTGGGCAACTATATTCTAAAACTATTCCAAATTTCAGCTCGATAGCGTAAGTGGTTGCTGAGATATAGAGGTGTGACAGACAGACGGACAGACAGACAGAGCGGCACCATAAGGGTTCCTTTTTTTTACCATTTTGGTATCGGAACCCTAAAAATGGATAATAATAATTAATATCGATGCCGTCTTATCATTAATAGTCTTGTAGATTGATGAATACATAGATACCTACTCACGAGTCATAAGTCAAGGACCTCCGTTAGTTGCAAGTAGAGCAAACTATCATTATAATGGGTAACATTCCGCTCAAACTTAATTTAGAACCCTCACGAAACATTCTTGAGAACAAATCTTGAACAAATATTTGGCCCATGTACCTACATATATACAAGGGTTTATTTATTTATTTATTATTATTAATATTATTTATTAATTTATTTATTATTTATTGTTCACATCTTAGTACGGAGAACCTTAGTGTAGAAACACGCCTGCGAAAATTCCGAAGCGGAAAGTTACGCTCGCAATGCTTTTTCCGGCGGAATTTCCGTTGATGTGTCGTTGTACTTAGTGTTGCAAAACTAGGTGCGGGTAAACTTTCTAGTTACACTGACAAAGCGGTAATGGTTAATTGCTCATCGAGAGGAGAAAGAGACCGATTTCCGACAAAGGTGTAGTTAGGCCGGTATTTCACTGGTACACCATGGTGGCGCGACTGGTGGCTCGACTGCGCTTGCATCACTGTGCTAGCAGTATATATGATGCATCACTGTGCTAGCAGTATATAGATCTCCATCGTTTAGGAAACCTGAAACCTTTATAAAATCACTCCATGATGTAGTTATAGATCTAGATAAACAACCTAGCTTTGTGCTGACGGGTGACATTAATATATGTCGTAGAGCGACTCTCATTTTGAATTTCCCGCGGTGATTTCAAAGACAAACGTTCGTGCCAGCAGCACCCATGCAGTGGCCCAAGCACGGCGAAGCTACGTCAAACGTCAAATTAGTACTGAATTTCCGTACCAGTGTGGATTGTCGATGTTGGACGATGATGTTGGCAATGCTGGCTTTATTTAGATCGTGAGGTTGGTACTACTACAACGAATAGCGCGTAAAGGGGCGTGGTTTGTGTCAGTTTAGCCAACACGTAGCAAAGTGAAGACGAGGCCGCCATTTTCAACAGCTCATTCTTGTTCGAGATTTTACCACGTCAAGTTCTAAGTCATAGTTGGCCGCGAGATGAAGCCTGCAGCCGCTGGCGGATGAGCCGTGGCAATTCTGCGATGACAGGAGCGACCCTTTAACGACAGCTAAGTGTTTATGATCTTTTCTGCCCTAAACTGTGATATTTTAGGTTATGATACGCGAATACCTTTTGTGATAGTAAAACACGGTGCACTGTGAGTTTGCTGTAGTTGAACATGTGGATAGAATCTTAGAATAAGCCTCCAACGTTTGGGGTTGAGAGGATTGTGCCACTTAGTTAATTTTACATTAAAACAACAGGTGGCACAAGCAGTCCTGCACACCGCTGTGTTTACCGACGACGTGATTGAGGAGAATACCGTATGAGAGGTCAATGGCAAGTCAGGATGAATGATCGTTATGCAAGTAAGTTACACTCGATTGAATTAGGCGATTGTCAAAGATGTTATCGATGTCTGCTACAAATAGTTCGGCCAATATCGTGTTCTCTGCTATTCCTGATGTCTATCCCTTGCCCACATAGTGCCATCCCTCTTCCGCCCCAGTTCGTGTCTTCGACATCAGAAGTGGGATGTAATCCAACACCCACGAATTCTGATGATACGAGTAGTGTAGTGTGACCTTTACGGTTTTGTTGGAATAGTAGTGAAGTGTAACAGGTTTTTTTAGAATAGTGGTAAAGCGTTTATGATATTTTTTTTGGATGGTGTAGGTAGGTAACCTACAGTCATGCATAGTAGTCTGAAAAAAAAAAACGTTCAAAGTTGACGGTAGAAAAATAATTTGTTTGTTTACAGTTGACTCGGTACAGTTCAGACTCGCGTTAGTGTACCTACAATAGTTTAAACGTTTTGCTCGACGACCGACAACGTTTACCTACATGAGACGTGACGTTTAGTTGTTCAAAATAGTTTTGATATTGCGGTCAACTGTTACGATAAGTAAAGTGTAGTGCTGAAACGAAAAATAGTGTTTTTGATGTGGTTTCTTGTTTACTTAACACGATATTTGACACATTGCGCTCACGTCACGTAAGTACAAACTATAGGAAGTTACTCGTAAATATTGATCGTGCCATGACGTTCACAATATTCTTAGGTCTTGGAATAATGATTTTAGTTGTTACGCAGTGTTTAAAACGTTCGTTGTAGCGTAAAGATTGCGTTCATAACATAACCTTCGTAAGGTAGTTTCGAGATAAAGTTCAAAATGTTTTACAATAACGTGATAAAAGAAAAACACAAGTGCTTTAGTGATTCTGGTCAAGTGATTACTAAATTATAATGATTGTTTTTAAAAGAGAAACGGTAACTTTCAAGTGCTTGTAGTAGTTTTGTGGTCTCAAGTGAGAAC
This sequence comes from Athrips mouffetella, assembly GCA_947532105.1. Taxonomy (NCBI): domain Eukaryota; kingdom Metazoa; phylum Arthropoda; class Insecta; order Lepidoptera; family Gelechiidae; genus Athrips; species Athrips mouffetella. Next base: position 14,414,165 of record OX383971.1, read on the forward strand.
GTAAGTAAATTTCGGGATTGTTTTGGAATACTATTTTGACATACCTAGTAGGATGACCGTAACCAGACTGATTCAATAGCCCATTGAAATTTTATAACGTTCTTGATACTGTAACATGTTGAACAAACCCACTATTGTTATAATTTTAATAACGATTTGAGATCTAGAGAACTTGAGATTGATTTTGTGTTTTACAAAGCTCAAAAGTAACCGGATGGAGGTTACTGGTTTTCGTAACCGGATAGAGGTTGCGTGATGTGTGTGACCGGATGGAGGTTACATGTTGAGGTGACCGGATAGAGGTTGCCTGTTGTGTTCGTAACCGGATGGAGGTTGCGTGTGAAGGACCGGATAGAGGTCGATTGTTGTGATGACCGGATGGAGGTCAGAGTTGATGTTGAGGTGACCGGATAGAGGTTGCCAGTTGTGTTCGTGACCGGATGGAGGTCACGTGTGAAAGACCGGATAGAGGTCGAGTGTTGTGATGACCGGATAGAGGTCAGAGTTGAGCATTGTAAAATTTTACCTAGTTATTGTTGTTTGAATGAGTATGGTTTTGTTCAACATTACAGCCGCTGTTTCTTAATTGATAATATTTGCTACTGAAATTGATGTAACGTTTAAATGATTTAAAGTTGTGATTGTTTTTGAAAGTAAATGTGAAAGTTTTAGATGAAAATTTTGGCCAAGATGTGATAAACCTGAATCGCATAACAACAGTGAGTTTATAGACAGAGTAGCTCTGGTGCGAGTTAGACAGCGACGTGTTCTACCTTTACCGATAACTGGACTAGAAGATTTGGTACCATACTGAGATGTAAAACGTTGTTTTGATTTAACTACTATGTTGATTTGAATACTGATAGTGAAGTCCGTACATCGACAGTCGATCAATAATTAAAGTTAAAGTTTTGTTTCATACAGTTGTAACCTGATTTATTTTGAAGTTCTGTGAGCAAATTATTTTAAAGGTACTAGCCTGATGGAAGCGATGTACCCGCCATTTAAGGTACTAGCCTGATGGAAGCGACGTACCCGCCGGATAGAGGCGTTCGTTTTATTTGTGTACTAGCCGGAAGGAGGCGATGTACTTGCCGGAGAGAGGCAATGATTTAACGAGTGTATGGTGAATTATTTTGATTACAGAACTTGATATCAATTGCTTTAGTCTGAAAATGGTTTTCACCTAATTTAGAAATTATTGATCGATGGTTTAATTAACTTTGACGTTTGCATAACGACGTGATACTGACTTATTAGAGAGTTAGAGTGACTTTTTTATTTGGTATCAGAAAGATGCGATAATTTTACGTGATTTTACTACCTACTAGTTAAAATTAGTTTTGATTTAGCTCTTTTAGATTTGACCCGTAGACTACAGTCATAGAGTTTGGAAGTTCGTTGATGTTTGAACATTTTTGGTCAGGAGCGGATGAGTGATTTTAATGAAAGATTCTTGCAGTTAGTTTTGATTCGTTTTGGTCAGGTTTGGCCGAGTGGTTTAGAAGATTGATTCTTGCAGTTACTTGAACTCGCACGAGGACGTGCGACCCGTCAGGACGGCCGTGTCGTAGAGCGACTCTCATTTTGAATTTCCCGCGGTGATTTCAAAGACAAACGTTCGTGCCAGCAGCACCCATGCAGTGGCCCAAGCACGGCGAAGCTACGTCAAACGTCAAATTAGTACTGAATTTCCGTACCAGTGTGGATTGTCGATGTTGGACGATGATGTTGGCAATGCTGGCTTTATTTAGATCGTGAGGTTGGTACTACTACAACGAATAGCGCGTAAAGGGGCGTGGTTTGTGTCAGTTTAGCCAACACGTAGCAAAGTGAAGACGAGGCCGCCATTTTCAACAGCTCATTCTTGTTCGAGATTTTACCACGTCAAGTTCTAAGTCATAGTTGGCCGCGAGATGAAGCCTGCAGCCGCTGGCGGATGAGCCGTGGCAATTCTGCGATGACAGGAGCGACCCTTTAACGACAGCTAAGTGTTTATGATCTTTTCTGCCCTAAACTGTGATATTTTAGGTTATGATACGCGAATACCTTTTGTGATAGTAAAACACGGTGCACTGTGAGTTTGCTGTAGTTGAACATGTGGATAGAATCTTAGAATAAGCCTCCAACGTTTGGGGTTGAGAGGATTGTGCCACTTAGTTAATTTTACATTAAAACAACAGGTGGCACAAGCAGTCCTGCACACCGCTGTGTTTACCGACGACGTGATTGAGGAGAATACCGTATGAGAGGTCAATGGCAAGTCAGGATGAATGATCGTTATGCAAGTAAGTTACACTCGATTGAATTAGGCGATTGTCAAAGATGTTATCGATGTCTGCTACAAATAGTTCGGCCAATATCGTGTTCTCTGCTATTCCTGATGTCTATCCCTTGCCCACATAGTGCCATCCCTCTTCCGCCCCAGTTCGTGTCTTCGACATATAGATATTGCGGACACAGTAGTTCACTGTACAGACACCGAGGAGTATCTGTGTTCGATGGCTGAAATGGGTCTACTATCAGCTGTTAACAAACCTACACGTAAAAACAGTCTCCTTGATCACGTATTTTTAAAAGGGAAAGTCAATGCCGAAACTGTAATTATTGCCACATCGGTGACTCATCATAGAACTGTCATTACAGGGATTTCACTGGAACCACCAAAACTAACCAAATCAAAAATTTACCGAATTAAATACAACCACCAAAATATCACCACGGAACTGAATAATGTAGATTGGAAACGATTACAAAACATATGCAATATTGAAGAAAAAAAAACAAATACTTTCCTTAAAATCATTCTCGATATCATGGCATGTAACTCTAAAATAAATAAAAACCGGCCAAGTGCGAGTCGGACTCGCGCACTGAGGGTTCCGTACCACCACATAAACATAATTGTATTAGTTGAAATTTCAGTAAGTTAATGTGCTAGATTTTTTGAGTCCGACACGCGCTTGACCAAATTTTATTATTTGTTGTTATTTTATAGCTTATGCACTATAAACACACCAATTTTCAAGTTTGTAAGTGTTCCCGTTTTTAAATGGAACTAAAACAAAAATCGCCTCATCGACCATCCAACTTGACCCCTCTCTTATATGAATGGTCTTGAAACGGGAGCTCACCACAATTGGTTACCATTACTAGTGAGAAAAGTTGTAATATTTAATGATTTCAGACTTTTCTCATTATTTGTACTGTGAGACCTAGCTTCTTGCCAAATTTCATAATTTTAGGTCAACGGGAAGTACCCTGTAGGTTTTGCATTTTTGAATAAATGTATGGAGATGAGGACATAAAATGCCATATCTTTTGATTGCGTCGTTGTAAAAAATTTAAATTTTCAGATCTTGTGTGGTTCATGGATCCTAATATATGATATTAATTTCAACCTGATACCTTTACCCGTTCGTGAGATAAAGGGTCTTGACAGACAGACAGACGGACAACAAAGTGATCCTATAAGGGTTCCGTTTTTTTCTTTTGAGGTACGGAACCCTAAAAAACGACGAAAAATTGTAATTATTAAGCCTTGGGTGAATCACGGTTTGATAAAATGTTCTCAAGTTCGAGATTATCTACACGAAAACGCTAGAAATGTACCAATTGATAACATTAATAAAATAATATACACGAGATATCGAAATTTCTACATTACTATACTAAGAAAAAATTAAAATCAATATGACAGCGATCTTCTAAAATTACATCAAAAAGATAACAAAAAACTTTGGCAAACCATCAACAAACTAACAAACCGTAATAATAAATCAAATAAGGCAAACAAAATAACTGATACGAAAAATACACCACAAGATTCAGTTAATGCATGCAATGAGTACTTTGTTACAGTTGGGAGAACTTTAGCGAACAAGATCTTAGATAAACTTAATACCTCACAAGAATTTTTAGCAAGCAAAATAAACACTTGTGATTCACCTGTAGACTCCTTTTATTTGGCGCCGACGGAGTGCTTGGAAGTAAAAACTGTGATAAATAGTCTAAAAATAGACAGTGCTCCCGGAATAGACGGAATCAGTAACCAACTGATAAAAAAAGCCAAAGATAGTATAACGGCTCCACTGGTTACCATCATCAACCAAAGTTTTAGGTCAGGAGTAGTCCCCGAGGCTTTTAAAGTAGCAACTGTTACTCCAATCCATAAAGGCGGGGATTATTCTGACTACAACAACTACAGGCCTATATCCTTACTTCCTCCTTTTTCGAAAATACAAGAAAAAATTACAAACAAAAGGTTAATGGACTATCTAGAGAGTAAACGTATGCTTTCAGACTCTCAGTTTGGGTTTAGGAGATGTAAGTCAATGGAGGATGCAGTTAGGTCCCTAATCGAAAAAAAATCATCTTACCTGGATGACGTATCGCCATGTATCGGAGTGTTCCTTGATCTTGCAAAGGCCTTCGATACAGTGGCAATACCGATACTTCTCAAGAAACTTGAAAGAATTGGTGTCCGTGGCATTGCTCTCAACTGGTTCGAGAGTTATCTAACAGGCAGATCCCAACAATTTAAAGTCAGTAACTGGACAAGTAGTGCGAAGAAAATTAGTTTTGGGGTACCTCAGGGAAGCATACTTGGCCCGACTTTATTCCTTGTATACCTAAACGATCTCCTACTCCTTGAACTGGAAAACGCAGTTTGCTATGCCGACGATACCGCTATCATTTTTCGTGGCAACACGTGGGATGAATGCTTTGCATATGCCGAAAAGTGCATGGCAAAGATAAACAAATGGCTGGTAGAAAACTTACTAACTCTTAACACCCTGAGGACGAAATATTTGTGCTTCCACAAAACAGCAGCGTCTGCTCCTAAGATTCATCAGAAAGTGATAATTCATACCTGTAACACTAACCCGCTTAGCTTGCCAAATACCTGCTCCTGTGAAGTGATATCACGTTCAAGCACAATCAAATACCTGGGCGTCTTGCTTGATCAGAGACTGACTTTCCAAAATCATATACAGACTACGGCAGCAAGGGTTAGAAAATTGATATACATTTTCAAACAACTCAGACATGTAGCGAGCTCAGAACTGTTAAATTCGATTTATACGTCCCTTTGTGAGCCAATTATTACATATTGTCTGGAAATATGGGGTGCAGCAGCAAAAACTCACTTAATAAGCTTAGAGCGAGCTCAGAGAGCGCTTCTGAAAGTGATGCTAAATAAACCGTACATATAACCGTAAACCGTACCATACTCTATAGTGAAGCGAAAGTCTTAAGTGTAAGACGCATTTACATACTCAAGGCAGTTTTGTCTACACATAAGGAAATGTTAAATTCGGACGATAGTGATACATTAATCAGCAAGAGAGTTTTTAAGGTACGTCTAAAGAGTGCAAAAACCAACTTTGCAACTCGATTTCCGCCATTTATGTTCCCCTTCATTTACAATAAAATGTTAAAAGTTCTCGACATGAGACATATGTCAGTAACTGAAGTAAAAATTAAAGTCAAACAACAACTATTAAGTATGTCCTATGAACTGACGGAAAATATGCTGATTCCCTTAAAATAATGACGCTTGCATACAAACACACACACATACACACACACATACACACACAAACACATACACAAACATCACACACACACACTGTTTTCGTTTTTATATTTTCTTTTTATTTTATAATTGTTTTTAGGGTTCCGTACCTCAAAAGAAAAAAACGGAACCCTTATAGGATCACTTTGTTGTCCGTCTGTCTGTCTGTCTATCTGTCTGTCTGTCTGTCTGTCAAGACCCTTTATCTCACGAACGGGTAAAGGTATCAGGTTGAAATTAATATCATATATTAGGATCCATGAACCACACAAGATCTGAAAATTTAAATTTTTTACAACGACGCAATCAAAAGATATGGCATTTTATGTCCTCATCTCCATACATTTATTCAAAAATGCAAAACCTACAGGGTACTTCCCGTTGACCTAAAATTATGAAATTTGGCAAGAAGCTAGGTCTCACAGTACAAATAATGGGAAATCATTAAATATTACAACTTTTCTCACAACTAATAGTAACCAATTGTGGTGAGCTCCCGTTTCAAGAACATTCATATAAGAGAGGGGTCAAGTTGGATGGTCGCTGAGGCGATTTTTGTTTTAGTTCTATTTAAAAACGGGAACATTTACAAACTTGAAAATTGGTATGTTTATAGTGCATAAGCTATAAAATAACAACAAATAATAAAATTTAGCTAAGCGCGTGTCGGACTCAAAAAATCTAGCACATTAACTTACTGAAATTTCAACTAATACAATTATGTTTATGTGGTGGTACGGAACCCTCAGTGCGCGAGTCCGACTCGCACTTGGCTGGTTTTTCCAATTAGGTACTATGTAACTTACATCAATAAATTAATTGTTTCTTTTCAAGATGTGTCCAAATTTAAAATGCTTTTGTTATGATAACCGCAAAACAGGCTTTGCCTAGTGTGGGTATCATAGTTTTAACAATTTTTGTAATTTTGGACTTTTAAATAAATAATTTTGTATTTTTGGTTTTTTTTTGACTGGTTGCGCTACTGGTGTCCGTAACTAGACACCAGAGTCGCTACACCCTGCGGCGATTCGCTACACACTAGTGGCGCAGAGTCGCTACACACTAGTGGCGCAACCAGTCGCGCTACCAGTCGCGCTACCAGAGTCCCAGTGAAATACCGGCCTTAGAGGTGATAATACGGGTGAACGCGTCAAACAAGGAATTTAACCCTTCAGTGACGATTGCCGTTGGCATTCACTACCCTCTGACCCTTAGCATAGAAAAACATAACCTGAAGTGACTGCGCGCCAATTTACAATGCCACTGAGACCTTTACGCTCGTTTGAAGCCAAGGGTCTAGTTACGGACACCAGTAGCGCAACCAGTCGAGCCACCAGTCGCGCCACCATGGTGTCCCAGTGAAATACCGGCCTAAAGGGCTGACGCGCCCGAGGTGGGAATCGTTTTTAGGGTTCCGATACCAAAATGGTAAAAAAAAGGAACCCTTATGGTGCCGCTCTGTCTGTCTGTCTGTCCGTCTGTCTGTCACACCTCTATATCTCAGCAACCACTTATGCTATCAACCTGAAATTTGGAATAGTTTTAGAATATAGTTGCCCAACTTAATTGCACAAGAAAAAATTTTGAAAAAAGTATGATTATTAATATAAAGGGGGCCAAAATAGGGGGGGCCAAATTTCAAATTGTCGCTACTAGGTCGAGTGGGGTATAATATGAAAGGGCTTTACTTGTACATTTTAAAATATATTTTTGTATTTTTTTAAATTTCTTAGTTTTAAAGTTATGATGAAAAATGTCAAGAAAAATACCATTCCCCCCCCCCCCCTTATCTCCGAAGTTTGAGTAAGGAAAAATCTGAATTAATTACAGTTGACAGAAGTTTATATAAACTTTACAGCAAAAATAAAACGATCTTTCTAAGTTGCACAGTTTTTCAGAAATCTGCAAAAAACCTTTACAAACAAATTTAGTTTTGCGGTCCTGAAAATGGACTTTATTGCTTCCAAAAATACTATAGGTATATCGGAACCCTCGGCGCGCGAGTCCGACTCGCACTTGACCGGTTTTTTGAGTGATACATAGTAAAATAAAATGCACCTAAGAAGAAAAAACAATTTATGCTAAACATAAATTAAAGATTCAGAAATTCATTCTCTTCTATTTAAAATTGACCAAAATTGTTTTTATTTTTTTTTCAGAATGACCTGATCGTCTGCCGAGTTCGAGAACTTGAATATATCATTGCTTTTACATTACAAACAACATATCGAAAAAACTCATATATCTGATTTGACGCAGCGTTCAAAAATCAATTTAAATCCCAGATTAGTAAGTATAGTACAGAAATAATTTAAATGAATTAATTCTATTTTATTAAAATGGCGTTCACACATCATGTTTCTAAAACAATTTCGCCAATGTCAAAGTTTTTCACGCTTTTAACTGATATTTGCATTGTTTAATAGTTCTAGGTTTCACAACTTTCTTTCTAGCACTAAAAGTCTCTGAGGTAAACAACGGACAAACCATACAGACAGACAGACAGACGACATACAGACAGATAGACCGACGACAGACAGACAGATTTATGAAGAAACTATAAGGGTTTCTTGTTGACTATGGAACCCTAAAAAGGACTTGGGTACTTTCCGAGAAGGTGAAGTACAAACTTATATCTCTTAGGAGGTAACTTATGAAAGATTTAATTTTTTAATTTCGAACTGGCTATAAATAGAAAGCTACAAGAGGTGAAAAAAACCGATCATGTGCGAGTCAGACTCGCGCGCCGAGGGTTCCGATATACTTTTTGTATTTTTGGAAGCAATAAAGTCCATTTTTAGGACCGTAAAACTAAATTTGTTTGTAAAGGGTATTTGAAGATTTCTAAAAAATTGTGCAACTTAGAAAGATCGTTTTATTTTTGCTGTAATGTTTATATAACTTTCCGTCAACTGTAATTAATTCAGATTTTTCCTTTCACAAACACCGGACATAAGGGGGAGGGGGGGGAATGGTATTTTTTTGACATTTTTCATCACAACTTGAAAACTAAGAGTCGTAAAAAAATACAAAAAAATATTTTAGCATTTACAAGTAAAGCCCTTTATAGATAATGAGTGGTTGCTGAGAATAGAGGTGTGACAGACAGACGGACAGACAGACAGACAAAGTCGCACCATAAGGGTTCCTTTTTTTACCATTTTGGTATCGGAACCCTAAAAATTAACAATCACAAGATGCAAGTGCGGTATTTTGCTGATTACACTCGAGGCTCGAATAATCGTACTGGAGACGAGAGACTAATGAGCAAAGCGCATGTGCTGCTTACAACGATTTCAAAAAAATTGCGAATAACAACCTACGATAAAAACAAATATTTGCTTACTTTTTTTTCCGAAGGAAAATTCGTAGACTAGTTCCGTAAATATTTGTCTTTAAATTTCTACGTACACTCTATATTCCAGACTTGTGTTTGCGTCATATTAATGTAATATTTTTGCGGCCAGCTTTGCCCCGAACGCAACTAGATGGAGCCACTGCTGCAAATATAAGGTTTTATTTTTTAATGCAATAAGTACCAACTATATATGTGCAAAAAGTTGATTCGCGTAAATTTCATCGTGCAACTTCAACGCCTAACAACAATTTCGATAAGAAAAATATCTCCATATGTCCACTAAAGTTTACATGAGTACGATCACTCACACATGGACACAAAGCACAACCGTACAGTTTTGACCGCACGCCCACAATCGTATTATTGAACCAAAAATTGCTAACAAAAATAGTACTTTTAGTACATTAACTGTATTTTTGTATTAATTGGCGAAAAAATTAACTAAAAATAGCAGTATTCGTTCGTTTTTCAACAGAATTTTATGTCCCGCGTAAGAATGCAAGTCATTTGAATTTTTGTATGGAAAACGGATCGCCTTAATAGGTTGATTTGTATAAATACGAGTATTAAGAAAAAAGGACGGGTTGCACTTCGGGAGTGCCGGCAGAAGTGAAAACTTAAACATCAACGTTGTGCATTTTTGAATATTTTGGAATGGTTAGGGAATAATGTCGCACGAATTGTTTTATTTATCAGCACAAAAGTACATACAATATTCATTTATTGCGCTATCGTAGACAAACATGACAATTTATATTACATATACTATCTCAATTTTGGAACTTCTTGTATATTTGTTTTTGTAGGAAATAAAGATTTTTTTTTCTACTGAACAAGTCCAAAAACATCTTCATTCTATTAGTGGCAGTCAGAACTGTACGGCTGAAAGTCTAAAAGCTCGCGGTAACTATTCGTCTTTCAAGCTTAGCGTACCATCCAAGCTCTCCGACAAAGTTCTCGATGCAAATAATTGGCCAAGTGACAGCTGCATTAAGTTTTGGAACCAGCCCTTTTGTTCAGCGAGAGGACCCACCAGCAACAGTAAAAAACCTGATTAGACAGCCCAAAGTGAAAACATCTGAGGTATCTTTGATCTATCAAAATGTACGTGGTTTAAAGACCAAGCTTCGCAAATGGAACGCGTCCGTTTATCTCTTGCATCAAGACATCATCGCAGTAACGGAATCCTTTCTGGATAGTTCTGTCGAGGACGCTGAGCTAGCTTGCACTGGATGGAGCATTCTACGAAGAGATAGAGCTACTTGGGGTGGTGGAGTCCTGCTTGCTGTCCGTCCAGGGATCATTCTTCAGCGTAGGCACGAACTTGAAACCGATTCCTGTGAAGATTTGTGGGCATCATTTCAATTGAATGAGACTGTGGTTTACGTGTGTGTAGTTAATATAAATCCTACAGCATCGAATGGTGTTTATCTTAATTGGTTCTGTAAGGTCAAGAGTTTTATACATGAACCGAAAGGAACAATTATAGTTACTGGGGATCTTAATTTATACAGTGCCTCTGCCAATGTTTGCAATTAATATTGTTATTTTTTGTCCTATTGTAACTTTTGTGAAAGGAACCAAGTTTTTAATGCTCACGGTGGCAAACTTGATGTTGTTTTAACGCAGGAGTGTGTTGATGGCGTCTCTGTATCTCGGGCTGAAGAGGGCGGAATCGTTCCTATAGATAAACACCATTTAGACGTAGTAGTTTCCATCAGAGCAAAACGTCAGCACGGCGGGGTTATCCCACCTAGTAATATTGAACCAACTGAGAAGGACTGGAACTTCTCAAAGGCAAACTTCCCTGGCATGTACCAAGCAATTTATAATGTTGATTGGTCGCCAGTCTTTAATTCAACTAGCGTGAATGAGGCAACAAAACATTTTTATAAAATTATGTATGACATATTTGAACTATTTGTGCCTAATAAAAAAGGCAATTTAATAAGACGAATAAACGTTATCCTATATGGTTCACTCCAAACATCATTAATGACATTAAATGCAAATTGACACTCCATCATGCATGGAAAACCACAAATTGCCCAATTACTTACTCGCAATTTAGCAGCCTACGGGAAGAGTTGAAAATACGAATCCCAGCAGCTTATAACTCCTACATGAACCAGCTGGAACGCAACCTAAAAGCAAACCCGCGTGCTTTCTGGCAGCATATGGCAGGTCTTCGATCCTGTGGAGGGTTCGAACCGACAGTCCAATACAAAGGAGGGGAATGCACGGGAGCAGAAGCCGCTACTGCCTTTGTTGACTGTTTCTCCAAGGTATATCTCTCTACGGCCCCTTGTCTTGATCCTTCTGCTTCTATGTTAGTGTATCTGACTTTACGGTTAAAGACATCTAACGCTGCATTCTTAATTTAAAATCCACCTGCTCTCCTGGTCCAGATAATCTTCCTGCCTACATCATAAAATACTGTAGGAAAATTTTGTCTAAGCCTTTAACCTTCATCTGTAACTTGATTCTCAAAACAAGTATCTATCCCGAGCAATGGAAGCACTCCAGAGTTACTCCTATCCCCAAGAGTGGTAGAAATTCAGCTGTAGAAGATCACCGTCCTATTGCGGTGCTCTCCTCACCAGCCAAAATATTTGAGAAGCTCTTGCATAATGCTATATACACCCAAGTCAACATATGCGAGGAGCAGCATGGCTTTAGACCAGGTAGATCAGTTGACACCAATCTACTTGTACTGGTTATATCAAGCAGCATGGATGATGGATTCCAGGTTGACGTATTATACTTCGACTTTCGAAAAGCGTTCGACAGAGTCGATAACGACATTCTTTTGGGTAAATTAAAAGCCTTTGGTTTTGACCGCAAGCTTATTTGCTTGTTTGCAGACTATCTCCGAGATAGGATGCAGTATGTTAAGTATGGTTGTTATGCGTCACAGCCATATTACACCAGATCTGGGGTGAACCAAGGGTCTATCCTTGGGCCTCTGCTCTTTCTGATTATGGTTAATGACCTAGTCAAAGTACAAAAATTTTCAAAAAGTCTACTTTATGCAGATGATTTAAAAATATTCATGAAAGTGACAACTGCTAAAGACTGTGAGCGTCTTCAGCACGATATAAATGCAATCCTCAAACGGTGCTATGAAAACAATATGGAGCTCAATGCAACCAAATGTTATGCCATGAGTTTTGGACGTAGGAAGCAACAGATAACCTATCAGTACAAAATGGATGACAAAATTATTCCTAGAACTGCAGTTATGAAAGATCTTGGAGTAACATTTGATCAAAAACTTACCTTCAACCAGCATATATCGGCTCTTGCCAAGGAATCTTTCAGGCGCCTCGGTTTTGTTGTGCGTAATATGCGGGATCTCCAAGATCCTACTGTTATGAAACTTCTATTTTACAGCCTGGTGAGAAGTAAAATGGAGAGCAGTTCTTGCGTTTGGAACCCTCAAGAGGCCTTATACACATTAGTGCTTGAAAAAGTCCAAAAATCTTTCATGAGGTACTTGTACAAACGAACTAATGGTTATTACCCCTTTTTATATCCGTCAAAGTTTCTACTCGGTGCGTTAGCGATGAACTCCTTGGAAACTAGGCGCAGAAAAGCAGAACTTTTGACTGCATTGAAGATTATTCGCGGGCTTATTGATAGTAACGAGCTCCATAATCTGCTGTGTAGGCTTTTTGTTCTATAAACACTGTTCTTAAATAAACAAATAATAAATGATGTGTGTGACATGCACTCTCAAAAATAAAAAAAACCGGTCAAGTGCGAGTCGGAGTCGCGCGCCGAGGGTTCCGATATACCTATAGTATTTTTGGAAGCAATAAAGTCCATTTTCAGGACCGCAAAACTAAATTTGTTTGTAAAGGTTTTTTGCAGATTTCTGAAAAACTGTGCAACTTAGAAAGATCGTTTTATTTTTGCTGTAAAGTTTATATAAACTTCTGTCAACTGTAATTAATTCAGATTTTTCCTTACTCAAACTTCGGAGATAAGGGGGGGGGGGAATGGTATTTTTCTTGACATTTTTCATCATAACTTTAAAACTAAGAAATTTAAAAAAATACAAAAATATATTTTAAAATGTACAAGTAAAGCCCTTTCATATGATACCCCACTCGACCTAGTAGCGACAATTTGAAATTTGGCCCCCCCTATTTTGGCCCCCTTTATATTAATAATCATACTTTTTTCAAAATTTTTTCTTGTGCAATTAAGTTGGGCAACTATATTCTAAAACTATTCCAAATTTCAGGTTGATAGCATAAGTGGTTGCTGAGATATAGAGGTGTGACAGACAGACGGACAGACAGACAGACAGACAGACAGAGCGGCACCATAAGGGTTCCTTTTTTTTACCATTTTGGTATCGGAACCCTAAAAAGTACTGAATACGTTCGAGTTCCATGGTTATTTAAAAATAATATGTTTATTTAAGTCTTTATTATTTTTATTCATAATTAGTTATGCAAACAAAACCGAGATTGCGTTACGTATAACACCTACTTAAACACACCAAAGCTCTTCCATAAACATTATAATTTGTTAACATTATGTAAATGTTATCTAATTCCTAACATGATCTTGATGCGCAGTTTTTAAGGTTGTTGACCCAGCTATGTCACAGGAGGCAAAGAGTGTAATGGGAAATCCAACCGGCAATATATTTGTCATCGGTAGTTCACGCATGTATACGATCAAGTAGGGCAATAATATATCAAACTAACTAATACCAACTCCGTTCAGTACGCTTGAGTAAAAAGGATTTTGTTACCTTGATTTAAGCCTAAAAAATTATGTGGTCCGTGAAATGAACTACGCAAATGAACTGTTTTAAAAATGCCACTGATGAATTGATAACACTGCATTGAGGAATTGATGCTGTGGGCACAAGTATCTAAGAGTTCAAGACAGACTAACTTTTTGAAACAATTATGAAAAATCGGAGAAGTGCGAGTCGGACTCGTGCGCCGAGGGTTCCGATATACCTATAGTATTTTTGGACCGCAAAACTAAATTTATTTGTAAAGGTTTTTCGCAGATTTCTAAAAAACTGTACAACTTAGAAAGATCGTTTTACTTTTGCTGTAATATTTACATAAACTTTTATCGACTGTGATTAATTCAGATTTTTCCTTTCTCAAACTTCGGAGATAAGGGGGCGCGGTGGTATTTTTTTTTTGAAATTTTTTATCATAACTTGAAAACTAAGAGTTGTAAAAAAATACAAAAATATATTTTAGAATGTACAAATAAAGCCCTTTCATATGATACCCCACCCGACCTAGTAACGACTATTTGAAATTTGGCCTCCCCTATTTTGGCCCCCTTTACATTAATAATCATAACTTTTTTTAAATTATTTTATGTGCAATTAAGTTAGGCAACCATATTCTTAAACTGTTCTAAATTTGAAGTCGATAGCATGAGTGGTCGCTGAGATATACAGGTGTGACAGACAGACAGACAGACAAAGGCGCCACAAGGGTTCCTTTTTTTTACCATTTTGGTATCGGAACCCTAAAAACACAAAAAAGTTAAGTGAGCAAGGAGTCTGTGACAGTCCGTGAGCTGCTGGTAAAAAATAGTACCAACCCATCTCTACCCTAGGGTGACGTAAGAGGCGACTAAGGGATTATGAACCGAAGGATGGGCAGCAGCATCTTTCTGTATAACGTACTACGAGTAACTTTAGTACTACGGTCACCACAAACATCAGTCGTCGTAAAAGCGTGGTGACTATATATGGTAAATCCCCTCGTGAGTACCACACGTTTTTGCTGGAGTTCTGAAGATAGCTCCCTGTCCTGGGATGTTAGGGTGATAATAATAAGTTGGTTTATTTCGTTTTGTTGTCATTTATATCACAGCAAGTAGTCAGTGACATGTTTTCATGAGTTGCTGTAACGTTGGTTAAATACTAATTCAAAGTGCACGAGTCTCTCACAAGCCGGTTTGATATGAGGTCTAGTTGGGACTTAGGTTCCAAAATGCAGGTAGAAAAATCTCATAAAATAACAAGTAATTTTTTTATGTCACAAGTGAGCAAACGAGCAAGTGGGCCACCTGATGGTAAGTGGTCACTACCGCCTATGGCACCCACTATCCTAATTCTATCACTATCTAATAAGACAACAAAGTGCGTTGCTTACCGGGGTTTTACTTCCCCAGACGGACTTTGCACAAAAGCCCTACCACCTTCCATAAGGCCTGGACGGCAATACCCATTAAAGGCAAAGGCGGCAGCCGGCATCTATTAATTAACTTTTGCTTGTCTTGTTTAAGATGTTCGTCACCCCGATACATCTTTCTTTATGACTTTGTTGGTAGCCAAAAAAATTTTTTATTTTAATTTAATACAAATTGAAAATCATTGGGGCTAGGGCAATCTATTAATCACTAGCGTTACCGGACTACATGATTACGAGGCTTGCTACGAAGCTGCTACGGAGTTACTATGGCGTAGTTACGAGTCCAGCAGCGGGGCTTTTCTCGCGCCTTTCGACATCTCCCATAGAAGTTGGTGAGTCAGGGGCTCGGGTCAGGAGCAAGAGTTAAGATATAACTGCCTACAAGATATTAAAAATAAAAGTAACTAGCTTTTACCCGCGACTTCGTCCGCATATTAAATATAATGTATACCAGTGTTTAAGTCAAACTATTAGCTATAAAAAAAAAAGTTTAATTAAAATCGGTTCTGTAGTTTTTGCGTGATGCTCGAACAAGTAAATAAACAAACAGGCAAAAACTCCAAAAATCTGTAATTGTTATTCAGGAGTATCAAAATAGCGTAACATAATATATTTTTATAAATATCTCCAATGTCTAGACAAAATCTATATTAAAAGAGACAAATAGTCATAATAAAAAGATTGTTGGGATAATTATCGACATTACAACCAACAAAAATAATAATTAATTACTTGTAAACTTGGGGTCACATTCCACGTACGCCGCACGATACCCGCATCATGCATCCTGCATAAAAAGAAACAAAACTGTGTCCACGTACGCCGCACTTCATCACGTAGGAGTAGCCTAGAGACATTAAACAATCACTGTAGCGATAATAGTCATTATCATCATAACATCCCATGAAACGTCATGTACAGAACAGAGAACTCCCTCTAAAACTCCAGCTTTTGTGGAGGGGAAGAACCATAGTCACCGAATTTCGATATTAGTCACTTGCTTGCAACTGCATCCTGCCGTTGACTTTTATTTTAGGACTGTTTACTGGAAGAAGAAAGGTTTTCCGCGAATTTTACACGTGACGTTTAGTCCATAGACTCTGAGGGCACCGCAAATTATCCTACGTCATCGAATAGGTACAAGAAATTTGCAGTAGCAAGAATAGTGGCCTAGTAGGTCCACATTTGCCATTATTCCTAAATCGAATAATGATTGATTGTTTATAAAAGAGCTACCTAACGACACCCCACATGATGGGGTAGACAAGAAAAAGAAATCACCCCCATTTTATTTGTAGGTGAGGTACCATAATTAGTTTTTTGTTTTCAAAATTTTAATTTACCTATTTGTCGGCGTGGATGAAATGTAATGTGGTCTCTGAGCTAAGCCGCGGAGAGACAGACGGACATGATGAAACTGTAAGGGTTCCTTGTCGACTATGGAACCGTTCGACCACATTTGTGGCCCGACTAGCGAAACTGTCAAAAGGATGTAAGGTTGTACTCACGGCAGCAAGCACGTAGAAACGGAAGAGTACTAAGAAAGAATTTTTGAAAATTCGAAACGTATGAAAATTAATGATTGGCCACCTGATACGACACGATTCGTTTATTAAGAACATCATAGAAACTAAAATTGAGGGAAAGAGAGGAAGGGGCCGGCCATAGACATAAAGCTGCCGTTATTCATAATCTAAGGGGCCGGCCGAGGAGAACCTTTATGGAACAAATAAAAGAGAAAGTACATGTCAAGTCGTGTCAGGATGTGAAGGAACTGGCGGAAACAAGGATACATTGGCGATTACTCCACCGACAAGAGCACTGCTCTTAAGTTTAAAAGAGAAGATGAAAATTTGTAAGAAAATTCAGGCACATAGACCAGGGCACGCGGCTAGTGTAACTTTTTAATTTAATGACCTCAGGAAATGTCGTGACTCTGTCCCTAGTCGGGTCACGTCCTGGTATCAGGATCTACCTAAAAAGGATGAGGTCGATCGGACATAGTCAAGGCTACATACAGGATCATCGCTCTTTACCGTGTTGCCATTTTTAAAATGAATGAACCACTGAAGACTTAATTTGTTTAAGATCCTTAAAAATACAAGTCATTAATTTGATATTTTATAAAACACTGTTCTAGCTTTTTCTTCTTCTATGCCTCACACCTATCATAATATGTTTACTAAACTTCTGTTTTTATTCGGGGGCTAGGACCTTACCAAAATGACTGATTACCATAACATAAGCCCAAGATTTGGTTTCAAAGCGTAACTTAATTATCTTCTACGTCACACAGTAGTGAAAAGGGCCCCGTAATGCGTTATAAGTATATGTATTATATAAACCGAGTTCATTGACTTAGAATGTTCAGAAATAGGTAGGAAGAAAATGTTCCAGCGATTAATTGTTTTTAAGTGATTTTGGTTTTGCTTCCTGTTTGATGCTACTAAAAAGTAAACTAGAATGATGACGCAAGAAATATCCGTCTGCGTCCACGCTAGAGGCTACACTTGAGCAGTTTTTTACGGAAATCGTTGAATATATTCCTTCAAAATATTAAGCATCTTTCCAAGAAGATGGCTGTCTCTAAAACTAAATATATTTATGTAATTAGACACCATTTTCACACTAGTTCCACTATTTATTTAGTAAAATTTATACAGAATGCGACCGGTTTCGAGTTAACATCGTCAGGCACTGCTTACAAAATATTTTGCAATAATAAACTACCTACTGTGTGGGTAGAAAATATAAATGTTTGCTTTGATGTCACAGTATAGAAAACATATCCTATTCCAGTATGTCAACATAAAATATGAACAATTAAAAAATACTTTGCAATATAATTGATGTCAACTTAAAATATAATATGCCATGTCAAAATAAATATCAAATATACCACAGTATATTTAACCTAAAGATAATTTAAAATGATTGAAAGTAATTTAATAATGGTGAGGTTGATAAGCAAGTTTGGTCATTTAAGATGTTATTATCTTTGTTGTGCCTATTTACTTTTTTTTTTACGGAAGAAAAATACAAACACCTCAACATTCGCTGAACACCTCAACGATACCGGTCATCCTTTAAAAAAAAAGAGAATGTTAAATACCTACATATAGCAAGAAAAGGACAGAAACTCAATGCGTTAGAAGCTATAGAAGTAAATAGGCACAACAAAGATAATAACATCTTAAATGACCAAACTTGCTTATCAACCTCACCATTATTAAATTACTTTCAATCATTTTAAATTATCTTTACATCTTGAACTCATTGGCTTAAATCTCATAGTAGTTTGCATTTACCGAATCCCAGAGAAAAAAAGGTCTTTTGTTGGCTTGTTCATGCATAAGCTAGATAATTTATTACAATATGTTACGGTCAAATACAAACGGAAAAAAATCGTGATCTGTGGCGATTGGAATGTAGACTTCTTGATAGAAAGTGAGGCTACTAAAAACCTAATAAGTATATTGCACAATCATGGGTTTCAACATCATATCAATTCTCCTACAAGAAAAAACGCTTGTCTTGATCAAATAGCTAGCAATATCAAGCAAGTACAATCGGAAACATTTCACCTAGGTCTCTCAGATCATGAGATGGCTCAGAGTATAAGTTTAAAATTAAAAAAACGTAAGGGATACTCTTCCTGGTTCGAACATAAACGCGATTATGGTACAGAAAACGTTAAAAAGTTTTGTGAATGTATGTCTGCACTAACCTTCACTGAAGTGATTGACTCAGACAATGCTGAAATCGCTTTTAGTTACTTCTTTGATACCCTACTAATGTTCTACAATCTGTGTTTTCCAGTCATTAAAGTTAAAATATCCAATCGTCCTAGGAAACTAAAATGGCTTACAAAAGGATTAAAGCGATCCATCAAAATTAAACGAGCATTATCTTTAAAATATAAACAATGTCCAACAAATAAAAAAGAGAATAAAAATAAATTTAAAAAATATACTACATTACTAAAACAATGTATAATAAAATCACAGTTAATTAATAATAACAAATATATAAACAAACATAAAAATAAAGGAAAAGCTACTTGGAATGTGATATCTTCATCAGTAAAATCTGACATGTGTACCGGTGACATTGATGAAATTAAAATAAATAATGAAAAATATAACAATCCAATTGACATCTGTAATGCTTTTAACAATTATTTCATTCATTTGACAAATAAAAATTCTAATAACACTAACATTATAATTAATAATAATATAAATAGAAATCCACACACCATTTATTTAGCTCCAGTTGATGAAACAGAAATATATAAAATTATCATGTCTCTCAATAACAGTAAGACAAGCGGGTATGATGAAATAGTAACCAGTGTTCTTAAAAAATGTGCTATTGACATATGCTATCCTATTGCCCACATCATCAACATATCCTTTATGGAAGGTATATTTCCAAAGGATCTAAAAATTTCAATAGTGAAACCGATTTTCAAAAAGGAGGACAAATCAGATCCCTCTAATTACCGACCTATCACCATCGTTCCTATTCTGTAAAAAATTTTCGAAAAGGCTTTCCTTGTTAGACTAAATAGTTTTCTAACTAAACATAACATATTGACTAAAGAACAGTTTGGTTTTCGTAAAGGCAGCTCCACTGAGCTTGCTTGTTTTAGCATGTTAAAATTTATAACTGAAAGCATCAATAATGATATGTCTATAATGTCAATATTTTTAGATATGAGTAAAGCTTTCGATTTCGTTAACCATACAATGCTATTAGATAAATTGGAAAGATACGGTATTAGGGGAAATGCTTTAAATTGGATAAAAAGCTATCTAAACGGCAGAAAACAATGTACTGAGATAACAAAAACCTCCCAGTGCCAAAACATTCTAATAAAAGAAAAGTTTAGATCTGCATGGCAAATAATCTACACTGGTGTACCCCAAGGGAGTATTCTTGGCCCACTGCTGTTTTTATTATACATTAATGACTTACCACAAGCTATCTCTCATAAATGTGTCTTATATGCAGATGACACAACTATTTTAATTAAATGTAAAGATAAATATCTATTTGAACAGACGATAAATATAGCTTTAAATGATGTAATTAGATGGATGGAGCTAAATTATTTGACGGTGAACATTAATAAATCAAAAGTGATGCAATTTTATTCATATAATTGTAATCCGATTCCACTGCAAATAAACTATAATGATGTGAAAATAGAAGAAGTAGATACATTTAAATTTTTGGGAGTAAATATAGACAGCCACCTAAATTGGAAAAAGCATATAGATATAATTTGCCAACGACTAGATCGTTTCGCATTTGCTTTAAAAAAATTCAGACAAACTGCTTCAACTGAGACAGCTCTGACAGCATACCATGGATATGTTTCATCAGTGCTTACTTACGGATTATTAATATGGGGTAATTCTGTTGATATCATAAGGGCCTTCAGAGTTCAAAAACGATGTGTTCGAGCTATAGATAATGCATATATTACAGACAGCTGCGTACCTATTTTTAAGAAATATAATATTTTGCCATTACCCTGCTTATATATAAAAACTCTGTGCTTATTTGAAAGATCACATCCTGAATTTTTTGACAAACACTGCAATCACCGATCTCAGTATAAATATATGTTATATAAACCTCCTTGCAAGAAATATATATATGAAAATAATGTGTATAACATGTGCATCATCATTTATAACGCATTACCTAATAATTTGAAATGTTTAGACGAAAAAAGTTTTAAATGTAAACTAAATGTATGGCTTTTAGATAATTGTTTTTACTCCATTAAAGAATTCTTAGGTTATAAAAATTGACATGATGTAATTTAGAATCTAGACTAGGTATGTAAGTTATTTGTAAAATTTGCACACCTGCATGCAGGTTGAGATCAATGGACTCCTAAAATTATTAAAACATCTACTTGACATGAACTCTGGCAAATAAACTATTTTGATTTGATTTGATTTGATTTGATTCAGTTTATGGTTTATCTTTGTGCACCGTCCCCGCATTACAATTATATTGTTTCCTGCACCCAAAGGTTGCCTGGAAGAAATTGCTTTTTAGCAATAAGGCCGCCTAATGTGCTCCGTATTTCATGTTTGTATATTTTGTATTTCTGTGTGCAATAAAGAGTATTGTATAAATTTTTATTTTATTTATTTTTTGTATTTTATGTATTTATGTTTATGTATGTATTATTTTTTCATTAACTTTTTATATCTACAAGCGAAGTCTAGCGCCTGACCACTATTGATATTTCTATTATTTTCTGTAATTTTAATTTTGGATTGTTTATCTGACTGGATATATTCTATCAGATATTTTGTACAAAAACGTAGTATACAGTAATCGATATCTAAATCGTTTCCGGTTATTTTGTTTTGATGTTAAACAATTGCAATTCTGAATTGATCTGGTATAATTTAATTAGATATTTTTTTGGAAAAACCTAAATAAAAGTTTGTATTTCCTGGAAATACAATAAATAAAAGGAAATAATTTCCGTACTATGTTCATGGCATTACAAATTCCAATTAGCAGCTTTTACTTGCGAGTCGCGAGAAAGTAAGAGCAGTGTTGATGTACCATTTATTTATCTTTTCAGTTCATATTTTTCTACACAGTCGGGTATTTTGTTTTTGAATATTTTTTTCTATGAAACGATATTCACGATTTTCACACTTCTAACACAGAGGATCCTGTCATTGAATTCTCCAAGTAGTGTAGATTTTGATCGATTCCTCAACTTGGAAAGCACTAATTTAACGTATAAGCTTAATTTTTAACACGCGCGGGCGCCGACATAGGCCACCGACTCGTGGCGGCGGGCTGTGTCGGCATGTCGGCGACTTTGGTGTGTATTGCCCTTGACAAAGATAAAGATAGTTTATTCGTTGGAAACAGGTTAAAAAAAGGTCACATTTTTTTATCAAGCACAGCCATTTCCTATCACAATACATGATATACAAATAATTTAATTTATTAATATTAAACAGAAAAGAAATTAAATAAATTACAGTTCACATTAAATTATTACAATAATATTTATCATAAGAAAATTAAAATAATTCTGATTGAAAATTTATTATATGTCCATCATTATACGATTAAAGTCTTATATAACTAGATTTCCAAAAAAATCTGTCAGTTATATATATACACCTAGCAATTAAATATTCTTTAAGTTTAATTTTAAAAGAACGGTCATTCAGTTCTCTGATATGTTTAGGTACCATACATAAAAAGCTTTTTGACATGAGTGCCGTTTTCGCTGGTGGCACGTAGACTTCGTCGTTATCTCGTCTATTTCTGTTTAAAATAACTGCACGCCTTTCAAATAATTAGGGATTATTTTTTACAAAATTTGCCGATTCTAGAACATATATAGCTGGAAATGTCAATACCTTATATCTAATAAAGTAAGGCCTACAACTATCTGTTAAATGTAGAATGTATCTAAAAAAAAATTAAAATTAAACTGTTTATTGCATGTACAAATTATAAATTAGGTACTTATTAATTGAGACAGTAAAATCTGGTAAAATCTTAAAAATTAAATATTGTGGTAGCCTCAATCAGTTGCCCGCCTTACGACAGACTGTGGCTAGAGAGTGTGGATTTGCATCCACCCCCTACAAGAAGATATATAGGGTGATTTTTAATTAGTTCTTGATAGAAAAAGGTATGAATGTACTCATGATACTGAACAACTTTCCCCAAGGAACATAGGTCGAAATACGAAAATCAAGTTTTGACCTCCCATAGAAATTGCATCAGCTGATAGCGCATTTTGTATGGGAGGTCAAATTTGGTTTTTCGTATTTCGACCTATGTTCCGTGGGAAAAGTTGTTCAGTATCATGAGTACATGCATATCTTTTGCTATCAAGAACTAATTAAAAGTCACTATCTGTATAGGTATTCTCTTTATATCTGTATAGGTATTCTCTTTGGGTTCAATGACCGTTTACATCAGCCGGATTTCGGTGGACAGGTCTCTCATTCATCACTGCTGGACATAAGAAGTGAAGGCATCCGGTGATAGGACTGTCGACCAGGATCGCAACAAATAAGTGAGACAAAGTGATTTGGGTACGCGCTCTGTAAACTGAACAGCTGTCATGTAGTGAACAGATACGAGCTGGAATGGAACCCTAAATATCCTCCTTGCTACAGAGTGATAAAATATCACTCTCAAATTGAAAATTATGGTCTTTGTTTTTCGAAAGTAAACAATGAAATTCGTAAAATGTTTGTGTGTGCGATTCTGAAGAACCAACCAGACAAATTCAGTAATCTATGTATTTCTGAATTTGTGAAACCGTAGTAAATTTTCATCTATTTTCCATTTTCCGGATACCTTATGTGGACTAAGGCCCATGTATTTTTTTTTCCAGTTCAAAACTATTCCATCTAGAGTCTTTCATGAAGGACGGGTCGATGTTGAAATTGAACAAAACAAGCTGTGTGTGAAATATGAACGCAATTATTGTTTTATTTGAAAGGATATACAATTTTGTGTGAAATTTTCAATGACTCTGCTGCAAAAATCTGTTACGGGTTACGTTGACGTTAAGGCCATTGGTTGATTGCAGCTTTTTGGCATAAACCTGCAACTTCAGAAAACCCCACAAAAAAGTATAGCGTTTCAAATCGCACGCCCTTAAAGGCCAATTCACTTCACCACTGCGAGAGATAACGTACCAGCAAATCTTTCTTGCAAAACGTTTACCATAAAACCATCGTCGACCGCAGTCCTTCTGGAATCACATGTCGTCCACATTCTTATGAAAATGATTACCATCGATCTGTAACGCTTGCTGTCAACGTAGACGGCCTCACGGACGTCGTTTTTGAAAAAATCAAGCACAACCATAAATTCGCACCAAATAGTGATCTTCTGTGGATGGATTGCCACCTAGTTGAATCTGTTTAGGTTAACATAGTCCCTTACATGTAAATTTTGCTTAGCCATGTATTGCCTTACGCGGCAGTCTTATTGAAAATTTGACTGCTTGGATTTGTGCCACCTTTAGAATCCTTGACGTGATTTTCAAAGATGTCATAATTCACACAAAATGGCAGATATAAGCCTTTCAAATAAAAAAATAATTATTTTAATACCTCATCCCCAGCATGTTTTATTCCACTTCAAAATCGACCCGTCCTTATTGGAACACCCTTTACTTAGCTTACGTGCATACTTCCAATTTAGACAGTGTGGTGGTTTACACTTTAACTCCAAAACTTTATGGCATTCGGCATCGAACTTTGAACTTTCCGTTTGTCGGCACTTTATTGAGAAAGTTATTTACAACTATGTCGATTATACTCTGTATCTTTGCTAATTTATCGTTGAAAACTTCGCTCCTTCGGGACCGGTATAGCCGGTTGTTGATCCTATGCTTTGAATAAACAACGTATTAAGTAAATACTATTTTTTTAAATTATCCTAGCGTTATTTTTTGCTTTTTAATTTTAATAAGTATGTTGACTATTTACTTTATGCTGTAAAGTTAATAAGGGTGTATAGCGCCTGATATAATTGATATTTAATTTGATTTGAAGTTAATATTCAAGTTCAGGACACCAATCGCCTTATTTTTTAACGTCAACAATTCGTTTTCTGAACGTCTCCGTTGCAATAGCAACTCAATTTTAGTTTCCATAAAATTGTATCATTTCGTAAGCTGTAATTATTTATTTCACTTAAAAAAATTATCAGTGTTTCTCTATTATATTATACATATAAACCTTTATCTTGAATCACTCTATGTATTAAAAAAAACCGCATCAAAATCCGTTGCGTAGTTTTGAAGATCTAAGCATACATAAGGACAGACAGCGGGAAGCGACTTTGTTTTATAATATGTAGTGATAGTGATGCGGACAAAGTCCCTGGTATATTTTAGATATTTTCTTCATAAATTAAAAACTGTGTTGCAAACTATACAAATACCTATCTTGTAATGTAGTACAAGTAAAGTCTTTTATATGCTTTACCCCACTTAGGCCCGATTGCACTAAACTTCTCTTAGGCTTGTCCTTGTCAAGAAATACATAACTTGTGCCCAAGTTAAAAAACAGCCTAGCTGCAATTTGATTTGCACTAACCGTCTTTACTTAGCTGTGACCTAATTTAGCCGGTATGTAATTAAGTGAATGACTGAGTGAGTTTAAAAGCTCGTAACGACAATTTAAAATTTTGCCTCCCCCACAATATTTTAATAATACTTTTTTTATCTTTTGTGTGAAATGCAATTGGGTAAGCATAATTTAAAACTATTCCAAGTTTCAAGTCGATAGCATCAGGCATTGCTAACACTAATTTTAACTTCTTTTACTAACACTATGGATTTATATCCGAAATAAATTTTTGAATTTGAATTGCCCGTGATACACCCGCGGTTAGCGTAATATTATATATTCTTTGCCCGCGTGGTTCACCTGAGTGTACCACGGGAGATATTTTTCTCCCGTGGTAAGTGGTTACTGAGATAAACATGTGGTTCCGTTTTTATCATTTTGGTTGGGAACCCTAAAAATGATTTTTAGGGTTCTGTACCTCAAAATAAAAAAACGGAACCCTTATAGGATCACTTTGATGTCCGTGAGTCTGTCTGTCTGTCTGTCAAGGCTCTTTTTCTCAAGAAATGGTAGAAGTATCAGGTTGAAATTGATAACGAATATTAAAGTCCATAAACCACACAAGATCTGAAAATTTTAATCTTTTATCCATGGATCTTCTACTATAAGTACGCCATAGCGGACTCGTAGCGCGTAGAACCTACACATACGCAAAGCAAGGAATCATTATCTGTCAGTAAAAAAAAGAAGTAGCCTTTAGTAGCCTACAATGTATGAAAAGAACCCTATGCATCAACTCTCAGAGCGAGGCTACCGACCCAGTCCGTGGCTTATAATTTTCAAGCTTTTCAAACTCAAACTCGAATTCAAACCCATCCCCTGGACAAACTTGGGGTTGTTGTGGGTTCAAAGCAAGTTCAAAGCTTGTTTAGTACACAATATGTCAACACATCTCAACGCCAGAAGCTATTGCCGAAACAGCGGTATCGATCAATAATGATTACTCGAGTAAACTTGCATGAACTATTACGACTTTGTATACGTTACATACATACATACATAACATCACGCCTTGTTCCCGTCGGGGTAGGCAGAGACCACAGTTCTCCACCTGCTACGATCTTGACATACTTCCCTTGCTTCCTGAACCTTCATCAATCCTTTCATACATGCTCGTCGGTTTAGGGTACTTTTAACCTGGCCTTTATTCAGAACGTCTTGAATTTGGTCCTGGTACGTTCGCCGAGGCCTTCCCCTTCCAACGTTTCCATTCACTCTCGCCTTGTGGATCTCTTTCGTCAATCTTCCTTTATTCATCCTCTCCACATGACCAAACCATCTTAGCATCCCTTTCTCAATTTTAGTCACTACGTCTTCTTTTACGCCACAACGTTCTCTTATCACACTATTTCTAATCCTGTCACTCAATTTCACACCAATCATACTCCTCAATGCTCTCATTTCTACTGCATTAATTAATATGTTATTAACCAAAATTCACCTACTTATTGCAAGCCACTCCCTGAGAGTTTAAGTAGTTATGTAAACGCTAGTATCCACATTAGTTACATAACATTATCCAAGTAATTTGAAGGTTGATCTTTTAGGGTTCTGTACCCAATGGTTGCCAAGAGGACCTTATGACAATTTTTTTTTTTTATAGAAGAGGGAGGCAGACGAGCAGGCGGGTCACCTGTTTGTCCACAGCATTTGTTTTATTACCCTGGTTATTTTAAGAGGTGGTTCTTTTTTTATACTTTTCCCAATGAACATAGGACAAATATTTTTTACCAAAAAACCTTTTCTTTTCTTTGACCTGCTCTTGACTGTACCCCATAGATTTCGCTCAACGGAACCTTTGGTGAGCGATTCTTGCTCGCACTCGAGTTGTTTTTTATTTGGTTTACTGCATATGTTATGGAAATTGTAAATAAAATATGTTATTTAAAAATATATCACATTTTTTACTCTCAGTACGTAGCTTAAACAATATACAATACGATGTAACCCACACTTGCTAACTATGTGTACTGTTACAAACAAGTTATCTAACTATTTTATGTTAGGCATAATACAAGTATAGCATAAACAAGCGGACCCTATGTTCGGACCCTATGTTGAGAAAGAACATTTATATTTAATAGGAAGCAGATATGCTAATGCAAAAGTTTTGTTTCGTAGCAATTATCCAAGTAGGTATTGAACTAATTTGTAACAAAAATTGGTAATGGTTATTTTCCTACATTGAAAATCATTTTATTACGACTAAAATCTTTCAATCGAGGAGTACCGTTCAAACGATTTGACTTATTTATTTTGCCGTTCCCCTGGGTTCGAACAAGTAGCACTGATGGTAAGCGCTACCAAGAATCCCTGTGAAGACAGGCTCGTAGTTGTAAATCAAGTACGCGTTCTCTTCAGCGGCTGAAGCGAAGGAGTGGTAGTTCTTCCGACATTCAGTCACAAAGAAGTCCATGAAGTATCTGTTCGCTTTCACCGCGTTCATCGAGTGCGGGAAGTGTTTGTTTCGCTTCCATTCGAAGGAACTCTTCTCAGGGTGAAATTGGACACCGTAGAATGGATACCTGCAAAAAAATATAAAAATTTTATATTTTTATTTTTATGCAATGCAGCAACATTAAGTGTGCCTGCCTTTTATTGAAACTCAAGCGGAGCGAGTGGTTTAATTGAAGAATCCTGAACGTAGCGAGGGTGTCAAGTCACGAGTGGCGAAATAATTTTGCTGCCGAGCGAAACACATTTTTTACAAAGTAGAAAATCGCAAAATTTTACAACCACAGTCAGGATTCAGAACCTGCGTCTTCTCCGTCAGCACCGGAGACGCTTTACCAACGCTTGTGAAATTTGCAATCTCTATACGCGTTTACAACGTTGCGTTTTTGCTGCCACCTAGTACGCATTCGCTGTACTAGCTCAACTAGTCCATCGTAAGTCGAAAATTGGTAACACTTGTGGGTTGTGAAAGTACAACCTCTTTGTCGTTTGAGAGTTTCGCGGTTTAGTTTCACTAGTATGAAAACAGTATGACGGGTCGGGAGCTCATCGAAAATCCATATCGTAGTAAGATCTCGTCATACTGTTTTCATCTCGGACCAAGATAATACCAGGGCACCCTTTTGCTTATTTCTGCCGTAAAACAATAGAACTTGCACTGCTGTGTTTCATTTTTAACGATAAAGGAGCCAGTAAAATTACCGAATTAGTCGAAAAAAGTACGCCAAAAGTAAGGTAGTAGACCACTTACCATCAGGTAGTCCATCTGCTCGTTATTTCAATTGAGACTAAAAAAAAATCTACTTGAAAGGACATTAAGTGGAATACGTTGGTGACGATAGACTCTCCTCATTTCGCCACCTAATCGCCGTGAGTCTTTTGTGTTGTCAAGTGAGGTGTTTCTATAGACTTTTTTGTAAATTTTTAATTTGTTCGTTGGATTACTATACACAAGTTTCTCGATATTAATGGTCTAGTTTTTAGGATTCCGAAAAAGGAACTTTTATAGGTACACACGGCCGCTCGTCGGTGGAAACACTTTGACCTTGAGCGGGTCTCTGGTTTCGGGTGTTTGTAGCGTAGCGCTGGTTCAGATTATACTGGTTTTGTTTCTACGTGCTAGCTGCCGTGCATACTATCATGTGGCTTAGCTCAGAGACCTTAAATACGTACCAGAAAAATATAATTTTGTATGAGTATACGTATAAGTCACGCCGACAGTAAATAAAAAAAATAAAAAAAATCAAATTGTTTTAATTCTCATTTTCCCCATAGTTTGGAGTGTCGCTAAACAGGTCTTCAAAATATATTGAGAGTATTCTATGAACGTTTTTTTGATATAAGCATCCTTTGCGAAATAATTAACTTGAAAGCACAATTTTTTGTTGGAGTCGAGTGTCCCCCCTACCAGCTAAACGGTTGTTATTAGAAATAAGAAAAACATTGGAGTAGTAGTTAAAATTATGAAATTAAAAGGAAAACTATCACAGCTAAGAAGGCTTCACGCAGTTTAATGCAATCAGGCGCTACGACCTACTTAATTTAAACCTGCTTTGCGATAAAAAAATCGTAAATAAACAACGGAACGCTTAGTATACTGCGCGTAGCCCAACCCGCACTTGGCGGATTTTTTTTACGGTTCCATTTTTTGAGCAGGAATCTGGCATCAATGTCTGATCGAAGTTAGTGACCATCTTTGATGAAATAAACTGTCAATAAATAATACCATAATAATACTCTTATCAAAGCGACCACTCCTGCGTGGCCGAGTGATAGGTAGTTGCTATTTTTTTACGATCACGAAAGTTAAGCATCGTTGGCCTTGGTCAGAACCCGGATGGCTGGCCATTAGTGGCACAACAAATAGAGCGTTTTTGTGCTTCGGAAGGCACATTAAGCCGTTGTTCCCGGCTACTTTCACTGATAATAGTCGTTAAAGCCGTATAGCGACGACCGACAAAGAAAGAGTCACTATCGTAAGACTCGACGTGGACGGAACTCGACATGACGGAAATAATTCAATGATATTTGGTGGGTTGAAAGCTCTCACAGTCAGGTTGACCACTAAATGAATAATTTATTCGCATATAATGGGGTACATGTAAAGTTGGAACAGGATACAATAAAATTTCAACCACATTAAGCTGTTACATAACAGCATGCAAATATGTCTTAAACATTATGAAATATTTATTATTATAATATTAAATTTAATAAGTCAAAAAAATGACATTATAGAAACAAACCATGGACAATGAGATCATCAATTTCTAAGATTAAATCTATTCAAGTTAAATATAATAAAAATTATTTGTCAGCAAAAAGTTCTTGAACGCTATAATAATTCTTGATCTGTAGCCATATTGGTATAATTATTTTTTAAATCTGGGCTGGGGAAGTGTTTTAATAGAACTAGGTATCTTATTGAAGATTTTTATGCACATATAAAAACAGTTTCGTAAGTAACAAGTAGTTTTGGGACCACACCAGGCACAAGTCTATTTGGATAACGAAGTTGCCTATAGCTTATATCACCTGCAGCTACAAATAAATTAGGATTCTCCTTGACAAAAGTAGCTACTTCTAGAATATAGGGTGACTTTTAATTAGTTCTTGATAGCAAAAGATATGCATGTACTCATGATACTGAACAACATTTCCCAAGGAACATATGTCGAAATACGAAAAACCAAATTTGACCTCTCATACAAAATGCGCTATCAGCTGATGCAGTTTCTATGGGAGGTCAAAACTTGATTTTCGTATTTCGATCTATGTTCCTTGGGGAAAGTTGTTCAGTATCATGAGTACATTCATACCTTTTTCTATCAAGAACTAATTAAAAGTCACCCTACATACTTTTTAAAAAGGGGTCGACATGAATCAATAGGGCCTGCACCACATATAGAGCGGATACATCTTTTTTGGGCCACGAATACTTTATTTATATCTGAGCAATTACCCCATAAAAGTAATCCGTATCGTATTACGCTTTGTACATATCCATAGTATGCAGTTATAGCAGTAGATCGAGAAGCTACCTTGGTTAAAATAATGGATAGCTTTTTAGCTATTATTTATTATTTATTTTGTTACATACGTGTTTTACATGTTCTTTTCATTTAAGTTAATTATCAAATTTTATACTAATTACAGGTTTTATAGCTTGGCCATCGTATTAATATTCAAATTGTTATTTATATCATTATAATTTATGTAATTGGTTTTATCTATGTTAACTTTTAAATTATTTTTGTTTAGCCAATTAATTATTTCATATATTACATTATTTATTGTGGACTCATGTTCAACTATATTTGTTTTACATTTAGTAGAGTTTATTACTGATACATCGTCAGCAAATAGGACTATTTTATGTTTATTTATTTCAGGCAGATCATTTATGTATATTAAGAAGAGAAGGGGACCTAATATACTTCCCTGTGGTACTCCGCAATTATTACTAACAAAAGGTGATCTGTACTTTTTTATTACACACTCTGTATCTATCTTACTTATCTCTACAGATTGTTTTCTGTTTGATAAATAGCTTTCAAGCCAAGATAGAGCAACCCAAATCTAAAATTGGGTCTGGTTTTTCCTCTTGCGTAGGTCAGATGGCCTTACTCAGTGTGAAAACCAGTTCTTTCGTCAAATTGAATAGGCTAGGAAGCCGACACCGTAAAGGTCCTCTCATACGGATATCCCTCTGCGTCCGGATCTGGTCCGGTCCGGACCGTCCACACTTGATAATTTCATACATTTTGCGTGCCGTCCGGAAGCGTGACTTGGACCAGCATCATCCGTACGGGCCGTTCGTATCCGGACGATCGTGTGTTGTTTTTTTTACTCTAGCGCAGGTTACACGCATGCGTGTGTACAGTCAAGTACATAAGTAAAGAGGCTAATTATATAATATTTTTATTACTTATAACAGTTTCTGTTTTCGGATTTTTCTATGAAGTAGAAAATCGTAAATTTATATTCGTATTCCGCTGACTTTTGATTATTTCCAATAGCTCGTCAAAACAACGAATGGACATTCGGAAGAAATGCTTAAACTTGCCTACATTGCTTCTCAATTTTTGATAATTTTCATGAAACATTCCAGTACATAATCTGGTTTCAATATAGGGGTCTTTAATTTTTATTTATCTTGAAAATAAGAAACGCTATAATTACTTTTTGAGGAAGTCCATTTTTCTGCACGACTTTACTCAATGGCGATCCGGATAGAAGTGCTGCGGAGCGACTAGTTTGTTCTCCGGACGGTCCGGATCGGATGCCGTCCGGATGCGTACGAGGTCCGGATCCGGAGAGAAATCCGTATGACAGGAAAAGCGCCCTAAGAACGGAATCAGGCTAGGGCAATGAATTATAAGACGGATGAAGACAAAAATAATAGGTCTTTACCTATGAAATTGCCGAAATTTTCTTACAGATTACTGAGATCGTAATTCCTATAATTCTAATGCTATTTTTTCCATTTGTCTTATATTTGAAAGTTGACTTCAAGGTTATCAATTTACGCATAAAATAAAGTTTTTATTTTTAGTTTGATATATAAAATAACAGGTTCGAAAATTGTTCGTCTTAAATGTCGTCCGATTTAATCATTAGATTTGTTATATTTTTTTACAGGTAATATTTTTCGAAAATTAAATTTAAGCTTCTGTTAGCTTAATGTCTTCCCAATAATTCTTAAAAAAATGAAACAAATTGGATTTATAATTCCTAAGAAAAACGCAAAAATGTTAGTACTGAAAATTGAGATTACCTAAAATTCGCCATACAAAACGGCAATTTCATAGGTAAAGACCTAATAAAGAGGGTATCGTACCTATTATGTTCTATACTGGCGATAAATTCGACGCCATTATCATCGTTGCTGTGCGAAGTCACACGCCAGTCCTCAGTCAGATTAAATGCCTTGAGGTTCTGAAAATATGCAAGACAAAATTATGATAATAAATTCACATTTTTTCCAATCTGTAATGTAAAACACCCAAACCCCTCCTAAAATCTGGGGGTCTGTCTGGTCTCCGATGGGGAATCAACTTGCAGTTGCAGTTTAATTTAGAAAAAATATTTGTTAGACTGATAGTGCCACAGGGGAACAATTTCCTGTCACACTACTGGAATCAGAGTAGTGTCATAGGAAATGTTATTTTAAATTTTTTTTTCTTTTTGTTTGTTTTTTGGGAAATGAAAATTCCCCGTGACACTACTGGTAGTGCCACGCAGTTGTGCCACGGGAAACAAATCGTCAATTAACTTACTTCTTAAAATACGTATACAAGGTGTAACAAAAGTACGATGATCCTTCTAAGGGGTGATTCTACATCACCAATAGATTGTAAAAAAAGTACTTTTTTATTTTGGGTGATCACAAAATTTTATTTTCCTTCGAATTACATTACAGTAATTTATTACAATGAGTTGGTACTTGCTAGTGACTGCATATTATAACATAACTGCATCATCAGCTGATCATAGAAGTCATTGAACCCTCCAAGCCCTTCATTTCTTCCTGAGCTAAAACTACTTTTATTTGTAAAAAAGTATTTTTTTAATATTTTTTGTACAATCTATTAGTGATGTAGAATCACCCCTTAAAAGGATCATCGTACTTTTTTTACACCCTGTGTAGTAGCATAAAGACACATTATATGTAACTCGGTGATATTCAAGAATTATGTGACTGGTATACCTTACCTCGTCTATGATACAAAATTGATGTGCATTGACAGTAACATCTTCGTTGTTTAGTTGGTTTATAACATAGTCAGGCGCATCTCTGAACATCTTGCTCTCCCGAAAATCTAGAACAACAACAATACCATCTTTTTTAGGGTCGTATTAATAAATCTCTCTCAAGTGTGAGATTGCTTTCAAGAGGCAGGTACTTCACACATAAAAATTACACCTACATCTTGAGTGCAATCATTGGGTGCAATCATTCGATTGACATTCGATTTCCATTTACAATTATTTTTCAAAATAATATGCAGGCTGAAATTTTTAACGTTACTCCTAACAAAAAAAAAACTAGCCAAGTGTGAGTCGGACTCGCGCACCGAGGGCTCCGTACCACTAACGCGCAGTCACGCAGAAGCCCTACACGCACTGGACCAGTTTTTATTATTTGTTGTTATTTTATAACTTTAGCACTATAATCATACCAATTTTCACACTTGTAAGTGTTCCAGTTTTTAGAGCTAAAACAAAACCCGAGCGAAAATTGCCTACAAAAAACATGTTTTTAGTAGGAAAGCCCCCTTAATTTTTTATTTTATTTTTTTACATACATACATACATAACATCACGCCTCTTTCCCGTCGGGGTAGGCAGAGACCACAGTCCTCCATTTTTATTATTTCTTGTTATAGCGGCAACAGAAAATACATAATCACTGAACATTTCAAGGATACAGGATTACAAAGATACAGCCCGCTGACAGTCAGAGAGACATCGGATTAATAGGGTCCCGTTTTACACCCTTTGAGTACGGAACCCTTAAAAGCAAATTCCACTTTAAGTCACTTTCTTTTTCATCGAAAGAGGGAGTGACAGTAATTTAATTAAACAAATTACGTCAGATATATATTAATTTAATAATAAAATTCAAAGGACTCTTGAGTTTTAACTGCATTTTAATGCATTTCATCTTGTCCAATTGAATTTCTAGAATTTTATGTATACCATGTTTGCTATACATAATGCAGGGTGTAAGGGACAGCCTTCCGAAAACTTAGAGGGCATGATCAGTCAACGTAACTGAACAACTTTCAACTTATAAAACATTTAGGAAATGAAGAAAAAAAAATCAGCCTCTCACTGTCTAATCAAGTTTGCAATTTTGTATGGAAAGGCAGATTTTCTTTTTCATTTCCTGAAATTTTTAATTACTGAAAGTTGTTCAGTTACATTGACTGATCATACCCTTTCAGTTTTCGGAAGTGTGTCTCTTACAAGTTTTACAACCTTTATATTTGATCCTTATTTTGATTGATTCTATCGATTTATGTCAAGAAAGTATACCGGGTGTAAGGGACAACCCTCCGAATACTGAAAGGACATGATCAGACAACGTAACTGAACATCTTTCAGCTAATAAAACTTTCAGGATATAAAAGAAAAAAATCGGCCTCTCCAAACAAAATTACAATCTTGATTGGACAGTTTATATGGAGAGGTCGATCTTTTTTTTTCGTTCCCTGAAAGTTTTGTTCGCTGAAAGTTGTTCAATTACGTTGACTGATCATGCCCTTTCAGTATTCGGAGGGCTGTCCCTTACACCCGGTATAGGTAGTGATATTTTTTTCGGATTTTAATCGGTTCAATTCCTGGGATGGCTAGTGTGTTTTCAAAAATATTTGATTGCAGTTTAAATAACTTTTTTAAAATAAGAAAATGTTAGTTATGCATGAGTAAAATTTGCTACCTTTGGTATCTAAAGCAGGTACTTTAATTCCAAGTACAGTTAAACATTTCCACCCTGTATGAATGACGCCAGAAGTTTTATCTGTAATGATTTGTATTGTAGGTAGAGTGATAAAACGTAAATAATTACCATTAGGTAATTATTAAATTACCCACTTACTAATTGTTAATCTATGATAAGACGCATAATATATCCTATATATAATTTATCCTATACAATATTTGTATCCTGTACTGTTAAAGTTAAATGAGCAATATTTGTACAAATGGTGGCATCCTGTCGTAGCCATATTGTACAATTTGCCGTTTTACATAACGGCGGCGGCATTTTGCTGAACGGCGCGTATTTCTTTTATGGCACTCGCCGACAGTTGCCGCGCCACACTCGCTTCGCTCGCACGGCTCGTGCGTTGTGGTTGCAACGCAAGATAAGTTTGGGTTTACCTTAGCTACCCAACCTAAAATGCACCCATTTCAGGCCGTTTGTAATACGGCGTGTTTTACGATAAAACGTGCCAGAACGAATTACAAGCGCCGGTATTTAAAATGCCGCCGTCGTTATGTTGAACATAATCGGCGTCCCGAAAACCGCTTTAAATTTACTATAAGGGGGTATACGGGGGCGAAAAATCGATCTAGCTAGGTCTTATGTTTGGGAAAGTTCGTTTTCTCCGTTTTTACACTACGACTCTGAAACACGATTAAATATATTTTGTACGCCATAAAAAAAAATCCAAAGTTAGCTCTGCTTTTTGCTTTCAAACCGTTTTTCTTAAGTACCAAAAGATGATGATGCCAAAACTTTTACACATTATTCATTCAATATATGATGCATAATAATATAGCTGTTTTATAATTAATAATTATGGCTACAGATTTTGAGAAAAATGAAAAAATGAGCGAAAAACTTAAAACAGCGCGAATCCGCTCCGTTCTAACACGCGCATTCTGTCCTTTGTAAGAAAGAAAGGTAATTTAGCTCTTATCAGCCCCTTAAGTATGTCAAAAAAAATCGAGACTCTACATTTAACAAGCGTGCGTAATTTTTCGATAATGCTCTAGCTCTTACCATCAGTGAAATTGAGCGGCAGATTTTCGTAGGAATAACATCGTATCCTGTTCTCCGGTTCACCGCGTCCGGAAGCCAGAATGATGAGGAGCTCGTAGCCGAGGCAGGTGCCGAAGACTGGGAAGTAGTCTCCAGCGTCGTTCAGCTCCATCGCGATCTCGTAGATGTGTTGACCGGCGTCCGCGAAGCCGTTTGATTGGTTGAAATATGTGGCTCCACCAGGGATCAGTACTCTAGAACCAAAAATGGTGCGATCAAATTCACGATTCGGGACCTGCCAGAACACAAAGATAAATATCCAAAATAGTACATCAAAATTAAGTTAAAGCATACTCGTACCACTCGTAAGAAAATAGCAGCATAAATAATTTTAAATCGATTAGAACTAGTAGAGCATAGATATACGAGTACATATGCCTCTTAAACTACTACTTTGATGTATTTTTTTTATAGTTGCGTCTCTACAATCTTTAAAAAAATTATAAAGTATAAATAATAGGTACGTATTATTTTATGTACTAACGACCGTAGGTATATTTTTGCGTCTCTACAATCTTTAAAAAAATATTAAGTAGGTAAGTACGTATTTAACGTACGAACGAGCGTCGGTATATTTTATTTTATACGATATACAAAGTGGAAAAAAATAATGTAAACACTTTTTTAGCATGTTCCTCAAATCGTGAAACTGGACAGGATTACCCAAGAAACTTAGGTCGAAATAGGACAAAAAAAACAACGTCCCATAGAAACTGCATAAGCTAAATGCGCTTTTTATTGGGAGGTAAACAATTTCTTTTTCGTATTTTCGACCTATATTCCTTAAGTAATAGCGCCTTAATTTAAAATAAATTAAACTAATAAGCTTACCCATTTATTTTACTCATAAGATCCTTATAATATGAACGGTTTTTGCCGATCCTGAAAATAAAAAAGTTACTTATGTAAGTATTCACAGACAACATCACACATTAAAAATAAGCAGACCCTTATATAGAAAGTATAATCTCACATGATAGGAACTACTCTTGCGCCAGACGCCTCCACATCCTTAACATAAGATGCAGCAATGTAACTTGTGTAGTTCTCTTCGGGGAACTTAGTGTGCAAATACTGGGACTGCTCTTGCGAGAGGACTCCGATGATGGGCCGGTCGTTAGTCACCTCACTGGACTCGCTGGTCACCACCACAGCACCTTCGCAGTGCAACACATACACCAAAGTCAACAGCAACGCCACTTTCATCGTGACAAACCAAATCCAACTATCCACGGAGCCGTTCAACCACCTACAAATTTTATACCACATTTTATCAGTGACTAGTTAACACAATCAATAATTAGCTTTTTAACGATTTTTATCACAGAAACGAAGATCTCTTCCTTTGATTATAAAAAAATGTTACGAAACGGCAAACTAGGTACGTACAATCGTAGTAGAGCAGAAATGATTTTTATACTTATTACACGTTGATCACATCAAAAAACTGTTGCATAATATTGTGTACTCGTATAATACTAAAGGATAATAAATAACTAACCATATAAAAACTGAATTGAGAACATCGTTCGTAAAACAAATCGCCGCGTTTTGTGTTATTTTAGACTTCACATGCTGCGTTACGTTCATGGATAAGCAGACCGTGTTATCTAATAATATCTCATCGCCGGATGTAGCGTTTCAAACTTCACTTAAAATTAAAACACATAGTGGGAGAGCCGGGTGCAAAAATACCTTCGTCATCGGGTACCCCATAGGCTATTTTTAGACCACTAACCGACCCTTAAACTCGTAAATAAAGATCTGCCAGAGCCGATTCGGCTTAATCATGGAAATAATCGACCGTATTTTTTGTGAAACTTACTTTATAAGGTTCCCGAATCAAAGTACAGGTAATAGTTTACCAATGATTATGTAAAAAAGTTAGACTGCCATTACGCACCCTGCCGACAGTACCTACTCGGCAGACCCTTATAATACCTATGCCCTTCCGTCATCGTCACCCTGAACCTATCTCAACGAGTACCCTGATAGAACCTATGCCAAATACCAAGATGCCCCTGATAATGGATAAAAGGTCTGACAGTTCTAAACTTGCCGATGCCAATTTGAAGCCTCGCCGCTTGATACTTTGCACATTTCGCTTACTTTCGTGTATCATATATGCTTTGTTTCATTGCAATTGGTTTACTCAATCAGAAATTACACGAATGCAAAGTATCAAACGATCTGTGCACCAATAACTCACAAACTACTGAACTTCTTCAAACGTGGTTTTCAACAATGTATTTAGCTTATTTTTGTGCAACAGATAAGTTTTGCTTCATTTCACTTAAACAAAACATATGCGAATTCAAAGTTACAAGCACCGAAGATTCAAACGCTTTAAATACTAATTTTCGGCAAGTTTAGACTCAGCAGACCTATTGATCCATCTTGGTCATTATTTGGCGTAGATCCCATTAGGGCACTCGATGAGGTAGGTGTAGGCTGTCGGAAAGGCATATGTTAAGGGTCTATCGAGTACATCCAGCAAATGACAGACCCACTTATTTTTACAAAATTAATCAGCTACACCAACAACTGCCAAACAATAACTGTAAACTGTTTCCAGCACTTTTATTCGGTGTAAGTATAATTAAAAATAGATGATTATTTCCATGATTTGGCAGGATCGGCTCTGGAAAACCAGATGTTTTTAGGTGTTTACCGATCTAGCCTATTGGGATACCCGATGAGATACGGATTTTTACCCGACTCTCTCACCAACACAGTTGTGTTTTCGACAACTTTTAAACTAGTTCGCTAGCTGTATAAGTACGTAACTAAGATTATGGAACATTGTATTGTAAACTCATGCCACAGATTATATAACAGTTACTATCATATTTGTGTTACTACCTCATACACTCACTTAGCTAGGAAAACTTTGGGTCAGTTGCAACTCCCCCCGGTTTCAACTCCACCCTGTTCAACTGTAATGTTGGGAAGAAAAGCGTTTAAGGGCGTTTTGAGGGTTCCGATACCAAAATGGTAAAAAAAAGGAACCCTTATGGTGCGACTTTGTCTGTCTGTCTGTCACACCTGTATATCTCAGCAACCACTCATGCTATCGGCTTGAAATTTGGAATAGTAGTTATAACGAAAAATGACAAAAAAAAATACCACCCCCCTCCCCCCCCCCCCCTTATCTTCGAAGTTTGAGAAAGGAAAAATCTGAATAACCTAAAGTCGATAGATGTGTACGTAAATATTACAGCAAAAATAAAACGATCTCTCTATGTGGAACAGTTTTTTAGAAGTCTTGGAAAAACCTTTACAAACTAATTTAGTTTTGCGGTCCTAAAAATGAACTTTATAGCTTCTACATATAATATTGGTATATCGGAACCCTCGGCGCGCGAGTTTGTGTTTTCTAAAGGGAAAAAAATACTGAAATTTTAAACGTTTCTCAGTCGTTTTGAGGTCAAAACTGGCCCGTTGGTGTGGTTGGTAGTGAGCCTGCTGGTCCTCCCCCAGGCCAGAAATATTTGTGCGATGAACACAAGTCATTGTTCTGTGCCTGGGGGATATTTATCTTTTTAACCTTAATTTGAATAATCGGACCCATAATTTTATTGGGGCGACGAAGGCCTATTTCTTAGTTTGACACTAGCATACAATACACCCGCTCGTCCTTCTTATTCCTAACCTAAACCTATAATAACATTAACCTATCCCCAGTCTAGAGACATAACTATCTAAATCTAATGGATCTTATGGCGTAATACCTAATTCATCATATTTTCCAACACTAGAGTAGCATTATGCATACTGACTAGACAATGTGATAAAGAATGAAGTTTACGAAACAATTACAAAGTTTACTTTGTATTCGTGTAGCTTCTGTTTACGTGAACCGATAGCAATGTAACAAAGCCTTTTTGTTCCACGAAAATGAACCATATACATACAATATCGCGAACCCCATTTGAATCGGTTTGAGTACACCGTAAAAGTCCAAACTCCTCGCGAACGAAGTCGTGGGCACAGCTAGTAGTTCTATAACTCTACTTCAATATTCTTTGTTAAAATAAACTGTTTTGTTGTTTACATTACAAATTTTAAAAATTATAGTAAAGCACAATTTTCGGGTGCAGTTGAAACCGGGTGCATTTGAACAGGGGGAGTTCAAACCGGGGGGAGTTGCAACTGACCTAAAACTTTGCTATAACGGTCAAAATCTGGAAAAGGTTTTTGAAAGTAGAACGTGATACCTACTGGCGCAATTCGTTAGCATTTTCCTCGCTGTAGCGAGGTAAAAATTTGTGTTTCGCTCTGTGGCAAAATTATTTCGCTTTTAGTGCCTTGAAATCCTCACCACGGCTCAAACGGTGCCGACACCTTATTTTAACCAGCTGCTGACGCTACTCCTCTCCATCGGATTCAAAATAACAAGTACCATTCACTAAGTTGGCATCTTAGAATTGGGGTAGATTTTTGTCTATCAACATTTTTACTCTACTATCCACACTTTAGATAATGCGCGAAGACCTATCAATGATCTTAGATCCGCAAATTTTGAAAAACACATTGTAGAGTCTCGGACTGAGGTACGAGTAGAGGTAGGTAGGTATATTTAGAAGCCTGCTTTGTTATTGTTCAATGATGTTTAGAAGTCGCAATAATTTTCATTGTAATTTTAGTTATAAAGATTTTCATACCTTTCAGTAAATTTCTCTTTCCGCGAGAAAACCATTCAGCGCACCGTATCCAGAAAATCCACTCCAATTTATTCCAATATTTATAGACAAAGAAAATCTGCCCTAGTAGAAACACTACAACAAGTGCAAAGTTTATCATTTTCTTTACAATTTTTCAAAGATTAATGCAGATTTGTATTTATTTTGTTTGACAGTAGGTATCAAAAGCTCGAACCAAGTGATCGATTAAACACGCATGCGCAAAATGAAATTTCAATAAGGCTGGAAACAAGGAGTTAGTAGCTGGAAATGGGTATCACTTCGTTCATCGCCTAGCCACAAGCTACGATGAACCTTCATCCATAAAAGAGT
This sequence comes from Athrips mouffetella, assembly GCA_947532105.1. Classification (NCBI taxonomy): domain Eukaryota; kingdom Metazoa; phylum Arthropoda; class Insecta; order Lepidoptera; family Gelechiidae; genus Athrips; species Athrips mouffetella. The sequence goes on from OX383971.1 coordinate 14,455,466, forward strand.
TGGTCGTCGAGTTTAGGTCGTCACCGATGGTCCGGCTGGAGCTTCCGGTGCGTTTTTTCATGCGAGTTGTTAATGACCATGCGAGGCAGACACTGAAGTCAAGCCAAATTATACAGGAAGTTAGGAAAACAAAGAGTTAATTGTCAGGGTAGTGTAACGATAATATTCGTCACAGTTTTAGGAATTTCATAATAAACGTATAAATAGACTTACTAAGTTAAACAAATAGGACCCTATAATATTTCACCACTATTCAATTTACAACAGGTACGGTCAACAACAGGTAAAGCTTGACACTTTCAGTTTGTCTTTGGCTCTTGCGGAGATTGAAATAGTTATGGTACGAAGTCCAACGTGTCAAGCTGAACGTCCTCTTGACTGTACATCTAAATAGACCTCCCGCTTACAAAATAGCATTGCGCTCGTAGTGGACTGTAATGCCTTGTAATCAGATTCATTTTGGTAAAAAGACGCAGTTTACGTATGATTGTAAGACCAATTCTTCCAAGAAATTTAAGAAAAAGGCATAGCCAGGCAGTGACGTAACACACTGCAGCCAAATTGCACATGTGGTAATTTTTACTGTTTTGATTTAAGGTTAATTTTAGGAGAGACGCAGCAAGTATAAAATTGTAAGGAACCAACACAGGATATTGAATGAGAATAGGGATGGACTGGCTTTACAATAGGGATTACGTGCACAAATTAATAATTTATTTTCTATTTTTTTTTCGGCGAGCGCCAGATTATACCTAGTACCTTAGTGTAAAACATTAGGGTTTGAGGCAGTCAACGCCTGGCTTTACAATAGTATTTACGTGCACGAATTATTTTTGCGGCGGCCGCCCAATCAAAACACATTAGTGATAAATAATAGGGTTTCGATTTGATAATGAAGCGTCAGGCGTTGCAATAGGAAACACATACTTTTTATTAAACAAGAACGGAATTGCGTAGTTTAATATTTAAAACTATTTTTCAATTTAGTGCAGTGAATATGCTACAGGTATTGTACGAGAGGGCTTCGTGTTTGTGTCTTTCCCGCCGGGAATTTATGGCTTCGTTGTTGGTGAGTTTATTTCAGATTTCCTACTATTCATTTAAAAGTGCTAGCTAGGTCTCTTGAAATAATAGGTCATCTGAGAAGGTGCTGGGGTGATCAACGACGAGTTTTCTGAGTTAAATCTAGGTGCAGCTGAATCCTGTGTTTTATGGAGCCAGCGCAGCGTGAGAATTAGATTGGGTTCATTTGATGCTAGGTTATTAGGGCACTTAGGTGGTGATGGATGTATAACACTAAAATGTGATGTAGGTATTCTAATGTTATTTAGATAGATAGATAGATAAATTGTTTATTTAGGAATACAGTACAAATCCACAACAAAATATTTAACAATATAAAATGCACATTAAATCTAAATCTAGTTATAGAGTGTGCCGCACCCCCAAGTAGGCACTAACTCAGCATAATGCTGCAGCGGCAAAGCACGCCACAGCGCTGATATTCTGTCAGCGCCTGTAAAAGCGCGAGTGCGCAATCTAATAGAGGAAATGGTAAAGTAATAAATAAATATAAAGGAAATAATAAAATAAATATAACATATTATTTATTTTTTATTTTATAGTTATATCGATGAATACACAATAAAATTAATCGGTATAACACAGTCATGCATTTATAAGACAATATTATTTTAGTAAATTGGTTTTATCTAATGTTCCACGAATATAGTACTGGTTAGATTTCCTAAGTCGCCTAGCTTGTATTATAGAGGGACAATATTCAGTACTCTTACACATTAAAATTGAGTGTCGAATTTTGTTTCGTTTGGATCAAATGGATATTAAACAATTTACTATTCGTAGATATATAGGCAGGTGGAGATGGATGTTATTTTGAGACGATTAGAATGATGTGCGAGATGGTTTGCTAGGTAACCTAGCTTAGACTTCGGGAGTAGGATTGCTCTAGGCTTTGTAGGTAGACCTGGGATGCTAGGTTGGATGGGAGTCCCAGATATTCTAAAAATCTATAGGAAACCTAATTCTAGACTTTAAAGTCTGCATCCAAACCCTATCCCTGGTTTTGAGTCACTTTCATTCCAGCAGCGCGAGACGAGGAGACCACGTACTTAATTTAATTTTACTTCTCACTATTAGACACAGATTTCTCCAACGCATTTGACAAAGTCAACCACTCAGTGCTTCTTAAGAAATTAAGAGCATTTGGAATAGATGGATCCCTTTTATCTTGGTTTGAATCCTATCTATCAAAGAGACCTCAAATCGTGGTAATCAACGGCGAAGAATCTAACGCATTCATTGCAGAATCTGGTGTACCCAGGAATCTCTTCTTGGCCCACTCGTATTTGTCATCTTTATAAACGACATCACAAATGTTGTTAATCATAGTAGCGCATCTATGTTTGCAGACGATCTACAACTTTATCGCAAAATCACAAACGATTCGAATGCCGAGCTGCTACAGTCTGATCTGAACAATGTTCAAGAGTGGTGTTATGAGAACGGAATGAAATTGAACACACAAAAATGGCAAATAATAAGTTTCACAACCAAACGCCAACATATAATTAAGTATCCCTACAACATTAAAGGCATCAATTTGAAACGCGTGGATGAAGTCAGAGACCTTGGAGTTACACTAGATAGTAAACTGAAATACAATACACACATTAACAACATCACAAAGAAGGCTTCACAAATGTTAGGGTTCCTGACACGCAACACGAAGGACTTTAAACTTGCTAGAACTAAAATCATACTATACAATAGTATTGTACGAAGTCATCTAGAATCTAGCAGTGTTGTGTGGAATCCTGTATATAGCGTCTCCTCACAGAAAATTGAGAGCATTCAAAGAAAGTTCACAAAATACCTGGCATTTGGCTCACCTGGGATTCCATATAGAAGCCCTTATGTCCAACGGCTTGATCATGAAATAAAATGAAATGAAATGAAATGACATGAGATGAGATGAGATGAGATGAGATGAGATGAGATGAGATGAGATGAGATGAGATGAGATGAGATGAGATGAGATTAGATGAGATGAGATGAGAGGAGAGGAGAGGAGAGGAAAGGAAATGAAATTAAATGACATGAAATGAAATGAAATAAACTAAAACCTAGAACTAAGAAACCTAGGTCACCTAGAAGTTGAAAGAGACGCGCGATCACCGCGCGATCGAGTCGAATCTGCAGCGCGCGGTTTGACATCACACAAAGCTAGCGGGTTGAATTGGTATGTTTCATTTCAAGTATTTTATTTGAATGTGTAATTTTTATTTTATTTTTTAACTTCAGCACTCATAGCCCTCCATGTGCTAAGATATTTCCATACTTTCCTCGCTTCGTCTACTTTCATCAACCCTAAGACTCATATCCGTTAACGTACTCGTATTAACGTTAAAAAATTACCAACCCGTTGACACCTGCTTCAAAAGGTACAAGTAAACAGGACGAAATCACTGGGATCTGTTGTCAAAATTGGCGTACCTCAAGGCTCCATATTAGGGCTGTAGTAAAGAATCTTTCAAAGATTTATTTTCTGATGATACTTCATTAATATTCGATGTAAGTAGGAAATCACAAAATTATAACGAAGTCAATGATGCACTTGGAAAGATTCATGCATAGTTTACTGTTAACAATTTAGTCCTAAACGCCAAAAAAACTAAATGTATTAAATTTGCACTACCAAATGTAAGGTCTACTTCACATAACATAGTATTGAATAATGAACCATTAGATTTTGTAAATAGTACAGTTTTCTTAGGGTTAACACTAGACTCTAAACTTCAATGGGGCCCTCATATAACGGCTCGGTCGATTGAGCTCGGCTGCATATGCTGTCAGGAAAATCAGACAATTTACTGATGTAGCTACCGCAAGGCTGGTTTACTTTAGCTACTTCCATAGCATTAATTATGTCTTATGGCATACTGATTTGGGGCCGAACAGCTGATATACATTCAATACAATAGTTTTACAAAAGATCCCTCTTTCTCCTGATCTCTTATAGAAGAGCAATTTATTGCCTGAAGACTCGTGATTATCTGAGAGAACTGTTCAAGGAAATCAACATAATGACAGTGCCATGCCAGTATATCTATGAAAAAATTATGTATGCTAGAAAGAACATTCATCAGTTACCTAAAATTTATGACAGGCATAATAACAATAACAATAACATAAAAGTTGAGTGTAGTTCCGACCCCCTATCAAAGCTTGATGATCACCATCCAGCCTTAGAAATTGACACCAAATCACATAGTACCACATTGATTAAGGGTAAAACTTTTGCGAAGTACAATTTTAAAAAAGCAGATTATGTATTAATAAATCAAAAGTTAAGCAAAATTGACTGGGAGTCTGTACTGAACTCTGATAACGTCAATATAATGACGCAGAAATTTTATACCATAATAAACACTATAATAGAAACAACGGTGCCTAGACTAAAATATCGAAATAATAGATACCCATTTTGGTATACATTACCCTTAATTAAATTAATATCGGAAAAGAATAACATTAGTATCAGATTCAAGAAATATAAAAACCCCAGAAACTCGGTAGAACTTATTATTGCTAAAACTAGAGTGGATAAATTGGTTCATTTATGTTACAACGCTCATATCGAAGGAGTAGAATCGTCAATCATTAAAAACCCAAAAAAGTTCTGGTCCTTTGTAAAGGAACGTCGTGGTGGTTCATCTGAAATACTTAGCGAAATGAAACTGTGTAATAATGTAGCTAGCTCCAGCGATGACATTTGCAATTTATTCGCTTTGCATTTTTCATCGGTGTACAAGAACTGCAGTAACAGTGCATGCAGCGCTGAAAACAATAACACCCTTATGCAAATGTCGCTAAGTGGAGTTGAGGTGACCGAGCGTGCAATAGCTAATATCATAAAGAAGCTAAACTCCTCAAAAGGTGCTGGGCCTGATGGCATCCCCCCGATCTTTATTAAAATGACTTCCAAATTTCTTACGTTACCACTAAAATTAATTTTCGACAAATCATTGAAGACCTCAGTTTTTCCCACCATCTGGAAAGAAGCAAACGTGATGCCAATTCATAAAAAAGGCGAGAAGAACATTGTACAAAATTATCGACCGGTTTCTATCTTAAACATCTTTTCAAAGATATTTGAGAGCATCGTATATCCGGTGTTGACTGGATATTGTAAAAACATACTTAGTGACAACCAGCATGGGTTCCGAAAAGACAGATCCACTGTTACTAACCTTGTAAGTTACATCGAAGAACTATCGGAATTCGTGGATGCTGGTGTTCAAGTCGATTCCGTATACACGGATTTCTCCAGTGCGTTCGATAAAGTAGACCACAACATATTAATAGCTAAGTTGGAACGATTCGGTATCCATGGTCCTCTTCTTTTGTGTTTTCAGTCGTATCTAAAACACCGGGTATTAAGGGTCGCAGCCTTGGGATCAAAATCTACGCCATTTTTGGCCACGTCTGGAGTACCCCAGGGTTCCCATTTGGGACCAATCTTGTTTTTGATATTCATCAATGATATTGCAGATACCATTAAGCACAGTAAATTTTCTATTTTCGCGGATGACGTCAAAATATACAAGCCTATTAAAAACCTAGAAGATAGACAAGCTTTACAAGCTGACATAGATTCCGTCCAAGAATGGTGCTTTAAAAATGGTATGATTCTAAATGCAAGCAAATGCCAATATATCAAATTCACAAAAAAGAAAAATATAATCCCTTCGAGTTACTCTATCGGCCCAGATAATTTATCGCAAGTCTCTAAGGTTCGCGACCTTGGTGTAGTTGTGGATAGCAGACTGGAATTTGTGGATCATGTCGATGCAATTGTATCTAGGGTTGGGAAGCTCATTGGCTTCTTAAGACGAGTTTGCAGCGAATTTAAAAGTCCTCAGGCTGTGCTACGTGTGTATTGCGCTCTGATTCGTAGTTTGCTGGAATATGGCACGATAGCCTGGAATCCTCGTTACAAAGTACATGTAGCACGCTTAGAGCGCATTCAACGTAAATTTACAAAGTTCTTAGCCTATAAGGATCCAAGCTGCCCATATCGGGCCAGTTATGAATCTAGACTGCGTCACTTTAAATTGGATTCCCTTGAGAAACGACGAAAAGTGTTCGACCTTATATTCTTATTTAAGCTAATTCATGGAGTTATTGAGGCTCCTGAAGTTTTAAATGAGATAAATCTTTTAGTTCCTTGGCGTATTCCGAGACACCCAATAAAACAACTATTTTCCAAAAAAAGGTTTAGAACCAAATTATCCTCTCCTCTTAACAGAATTAAAGACACCTACAACGGTTTATCCGCTGAACTTGATATCTTTCAGCATTCTTTTCTGAAATTTAAAACCTTAACAAAACAAAGTTTGTAAAAAGAATATTTTGTCTTGATTATCTACGTATATTTAGAGTTTCACAGCTTAAATGTAATCCCACAATATTTTTAATTAATGCAAATACAATTAACTTTCTTTTAAAATCAATATTAACATTATAATAAGTAATTTTAGTAAACTAACTGCATGCTAGTTAAAAAAAATGTAATCTGTATGCACCAGTAAGAATGGTTCACACTGTATAATACCGTGATGTAATTTTATTGTTTAATATTTGTGAAACTGTTGTTGGTGTATCTAATAAATAAAATAAAATAAAAATAAAATAAATAATTTTAATACTAGAAATAAGCACAAAATTTATCAACCATATACTAGATTAACTAAAGTCAATACATCTTCCTTTGGTCTGTTTGTACGATACTACAACAAAATACCTAACAATATAGTGCAATTACATGAGAGAAAGTTTAAAGAATGTGTAAAGCAATTACGTTATGTAAAAAAGCTTACTATACAGGGTGTTAATTTGATTGCGTGCCATAGCTCAGGGGCGGTATCAGTATCAGTAACTGAACAACTTTTCCCAAAGAACATAGGTCGAAATACGGAAAACCAAATTTGACCTTCCATACAAAATGCGCTATCAGCTGATGCAGTTTCTATGGGAGGTCAAAAATTGACTTTCGCATTTCGACCTATGTTCCTTGGGAAAAGTTGTTCAGTTACGGATACTGATCCCGCCCCTGAGCTATGGCACGCAATCAAATTAACACCCTGTAGATTAGATGACTATATGAATGACAAAGAGGTATAGTGCTCTGATATTCCAGCGAAACACCATAAACCACTGACCTCTATATATACAACTTGTAATATATAGAGGTCAGTGCCATAAACACATTGTAAAGTGGCACAGCAGACGGCAGACTTTTTGTCATGACAGTCCGCCGGACAAAATGACTGGCATTGTCCGCGTCAATTTTGTCCTCGAACTCAAAGTAGACGAGAACCAAAAGTCCGCGGTCACGTGATCGTCACTCCGACAGTGTGACCAATTTTAAACTGCTGATCCTGCTAAAAATATTCATGAATGGTCCAACCTTATGATTTTATCATAGTTTCCATAAAATATTCCTAAAAGTTCAATCTTTTTATCCAATTATGAGACCAAAAGGAGTGATCTTTGAGGAAAAAATCAAAGATATTAGAAACTACGCGCAGGGCGTTTTCCTAACGTCGCGCGTCGCGTCAATGAAAAAAATACGCTGTGCCGACCATGCTTTACACCTTAGATTATCCGTACACGGGCCATCCGTAGACAAAATTATTGAGGATACTAACAGATGGAAGAATCTCTTATAAGACAAAACTCGCTCTAATACGAAGCTATTCATTTTGACAACTTCGAACCTTTGTTGAGTCAGATCTAAGTGTGTCTGAACATCCCGAACCATGCTGCAACATTAACGAACGTCCTAGAACATTTTGGATTATCCTAAATTAGTCGAAGATTCTTGAACAATCTGAGACTATAAAATATCCCAGAACATTTTCGACCAACGTAAATCAATCGAATATTGTAGAACATCATGTAAAACTTGAACATTCTCTGACATATCAAAACATCCTGAAACATTTTTGAACATCAAATTCCACTAGAACATTCTAGAACATCCCAAACCATTCTGGAACATTCTTAGACATCCAACAAATGAGAACATTCTTGAACATTTTGTAACATTCGAACATGAACATTCTGAAACATTCTAGAACATCCCAAAGTATTCTCAGACATTCTTTACCACCATGTAACCTCAAAGAATCTAGAACATTCTCGAACATTTAAAAAAAAACTGTATCATTCTTAAACATCATGTAACATTCGATCATTCTGTCATGGTTTTTATCCGATGTTGGGCTGGCAGCACCGAATGTTATGATATTTATCCGAGATTGAGCTGGCAATACCGGAAGTCTGCTTTGATTAGTGCAGTAATTCTATTGGCGAGTTGATGAGCCATTCACAGTCGACTACGATCCGGACCCCTTTAGTGGGGATGCTTCAAGAAGGGAGTCGGGCAATCGAAGTGGAGGCAGTCGATTCGGTCGTCTTGTGCTGTACAGTGGTCTACTAATAAAGTGACATTGAGTGCCATAACATTGTGAAATTTCTACGTCTGAAATATAAAGTGGTTATTCTGTTCAACTGAGTTTTCTTATATTTCTTTTTTTTACATATTCTTGAACATCCCTAAATATTTCGGAACGTTCTCCGACATCCTAGAACATTTCAGCTATTGTATAGCTTTTATCGCGGGCTTTGAGCGCGGCGCGGCGACCGAATCAAGAAATTCCGTAATGAAAAAACCTAACACATCGTCTAACGTCGTTTCAGTTCGGCAGACTTCGGCACGGTGTTTGTGTGTTTGTGTGCGTGCGACTAGACGTATGCGTGTAGACTGTACGAAGCTAAAACTAAAACTACTGACCCTAGACTACTCGAGTGCTGAGTCAAATGATAGGTCTCGATGAGATCTACATTTCGGATGACAGCTGTCAAAGTAAAAATCGCTATAACTTGAAAACTACCGACCCTAGATTACTCATGTGCTGAGTCAAATGATAGGTCTCGATGAGATCTACATTTCGGATGACAGCTGTCAAACTAAAAATAGCTATAACTAGAAAACTACCGACCCTAGACTACTCGTGTGCTGAGTCAAATGATAGGTCTCGATGAGATCTACGTTTCGGATGACAGCTGTCAAACTAAAAATCGCTATAACTAGAAAACTACCGACCCTAGACTACTCGTGTGCTGAGTCAAATGATAGGTCTCGATGAGATCTACGTTTCGGATGACAGCTGTCAAACTAAAAATCGATATAACTCAAAAACTACTGACCCTAGACTACTCATGTGCTAAGACAAATGATAGGTCTCGATGATATCTACATTTCGGATGACAGCTGTCAAACTAAAAATCGCTATAACTCGAAAACTTGACAATTCGTGTGCTGAGACAAATGAGAAATTTTTTCTTAGTTTTAGTTACATGTACAGCCAGTAATACAAAACATAATTATAGATTTATTACTTTCCTTTATTCAACGTGAATTCTTTACAGATAATTTATTGAACGTCATGTACAGTTAACGACAGATCAAGCTTGACACTAGCAGTGCGACTCGAGCCCGTGTGTCTATTGAAATAGGAACGGTACAAATTCCAATGTGTCAAGCTTGATGTGCTTTTGACTGTGCCTACATAGTAAAAAATCCATGAGAACCTGCATAGTAAAGAATCGGAAGCTTATTTAATCAAACATTTACAACAAACAAACACGTAAACGAGATTTCTCTTCAATCTCATGAGACAGACATTCGTAATAATAATACAGGGTGTTAGGAAAAGTACCGATTTCCTTTTAACCACATGTTGTAAAAGTAGAATAAAGTACATTAAACATATTGATAATAAACAAAAAACATTAAAATAAATAACTTCCTATGAAAAAAAGTTCAAGTGGCCAACCCTATCCTATAAATCACAACGCGCTCCTCCCTCCGGCGCGGCTCACCTAGATGCGCGCCGCGAGTCTGGCTAGGTTTGACTTGACACAATTAAATATAAATATATATAACCGGCCAAGTGCGTGTCGGGCCACGCGCTGTATAGGGTTCCGTAGTTTTTTTTTACATTTTTTTATTGCAAGGCGGGTTTTGAGTAAGTATTTCTAACGTTTATAACGTAAACTGTTTACCTCCTCATACCACTGTCAGTCGAAATACAACACTTAGATAAAATTTCCTCAAGTTTTTATTACAAAATAATTACGAAGAGAGGGGGGGGATGAAAACTGTCAATTTGGACTGAATAGAAGAAGAGGTCTTTTGTCAATTCTTCTGGTCTATTCCATAGACATAGGCGTTTTTCATGTATCAATATTACAAAGATTTTGGAAACTACGCCAGCGCAGCGTTTTTCTTACGTCAATGAAATATTATCGCCCGTGAGTTATTGCCTGTGGTCAAAGAGAAAGCAAATTGCCCTCTAGATAGGGACGCACTTATTTGAAATACCTGGTAAAAAATAAAGACAGCGTTATTGTGTTTTGTTTCACCATGCGTGTCGGTTTTTGACATTTAGCACAACAAAACAAGAATTTCCCGACGACAATTTATTTTTGCAAGTTGTTCCTTGTTGAGACCTTCATCCGCATTAAAATTTGTAGAAACTTTAAGTTTACAGATAATGTGAGAATATGTGCATGAAAACACGAGGAATTGCAGTGGTTTAGCTTGTTAAAGTTGCAGTGAAAACAAATATCCAGATTTGTCTTTTTACGCGTAAGTACAATCCATTTATTACGTTATTAGCCTGAAATCTTATGTGTACCGTTAATTGACTTTGCGAAATCGTAAATAGAGACCCTTTTTCTAAAAATACAGTCATAAAATACCTATCAAAATAACAAAACATTAAGCCACTTTTTGGGTGGTGTTACCAACTTCCAATGAAACCGTTTCCCACTATACACGTAAGTAAAAATAATTTTTCCATACCTGCTATGCCGATTTCTGGAATATACCTGAACTTCGGCGCCAACATTGACTCAAAAACCCAAACTGCGGTAAAAAGCTGGGTATCAACAACAAGGTTAAGCAATACTTCACGCCAGGACAGTTTCTCATCATCAAATCATCATTCGGACTTGCCGAATGATGATTTGCTTTTCTTTGATAGATGAACTTGATAGATCGAATAGCCAAAAATCTCGTTGGTGATGAGATGCTAGTGAAAACCAAATTTCACAGTTTCGCCTACCGGAGCAAAGTTGCATGTCCGTCGGTTTTTTATAGATTGTACTTTGGAGAGTGTGCCCATGAGCTTTCGCTTTCTATCATCGTAAATCCAACATCACACACATCCCACACTTGGTCGATATTCCATACATTGGCACAAAGCGCTTCGCAATATCTTTTATAAAGCGCACGGCTAGGGAGTGAAACTCTCTGTCTGCAACACTGTTCCCGAGTTCATGAAACCCGAATCTAGTCAAGTTGTGAGTGAATAAGCTCGTTCCATCGTCGACCTCATCTCTGTCCTTAGGGCCAGATCGAGGTCATGAGTAAGCCAAGTAAAAAAACAAGACAAATATACTTATTTACGTCCGCAGGTGTTTAACGAAACTTGTTGTTTGTTGCAGTATGAATGACAAAGCTCTGCGTAACGACCTAAAGTGAGTAAGAGACTTCGAAACGAGAATCCGCAACCGGTCTTGCTCGAATTTTAAAAGTCGCACATGTCCTATGTTTTTTAAATAAAGTTCTATACTTTATGGTGTAAGAAAACTTTACCAACCCTGGAGGCAGTGAATCTGCTCATGAAACTAAACAACATACTGCATGTTTATTTTTTTCTATGATTGCAATTTATTTTTACTAATAAAACAGTTCCTTGAACAATGTGGCACAATTTTATTTACTTTAATCAAAATGCTATCATACCACTGTAATATCTTAAGAGGTTACCCGCCGTTCTCTAAAGCCCTTATGAGTTAAATAACTATTACTGCTGAACGCAAAACTTTACTGTCCGATATTCTGTCGGACAGATTTAACAAAGGTAGCTTAGTTTGTTTAGAACCTATCAACTCTGTAAAATAAAGTTCACTGTAATTACGGATACAAAAATTGCTGAAACTGGCCGTTTTCCGCAATTTTGTATTGGTAACTAACTACAGTTAACTATATTTAAAAAAAATTATAGTATTAACAAGGGTAGCCTTACTTTAATCTATCTGACCAGATTTTCGATAAGGAAGTTTTGTATTCAGCGAGTAATATTTTTTAACCGAGGGGGGTACTGGTGGACGGTGGGTAGCCCTTTAATAAAACTGGGAGAAATTTCTTCCACTCCTCTCTACGTGGTCTGGTGGCTAGAATGTTCGGCTTCCATAAGTTCTGGGTTCTACTTCCGGTGGGGATACCGTCAAATAAAAATCACTTTGAAAATCTTCCCCACTTTGACATTGATGATGAATCTATTTCGTGCCTCGTAAGGCACGTTAAGCAAACCGTATAGTTAAATGGCCTTGTCACAGGCCTTGAGCGGCTCAATAATTCAGATACCGGGGTTTTTTAGATCAGTCATCATTGTCATCGACGTTACGCACCATACGATATGATGATTGGGAGAATTTACCCATATTAAGGGTAATTTTGTTTTGAGTGCCACACACGCTAAATATCTTCTGTCGCATTCGTGGCCACAGTCATTGCGTAAGAAAAACGCTCCGCTTCTAAACGCCCTGCGCGTGGCTTTCCAAAATCTTTGTTGCCAGTCGACGTCCCAAATATGGGTTGGCGAAATATGGGTTTATTTATTTTATTTTATTTGTTTAGGACAACCAGTAACAGTTACATTAGTACAAACCACAAAAACTTAGATATAAATTAAAGGTAAATGCACTGTCTTTAGGTGCCACAGCATGCAATTGGCAGTACAACATCACTTAATTAAATGAATATATAAAAATAAAATGGGTTGTTGAACTCAAACCGGAAAGCCACTATCCCTCTGGGGCAAGCTGGAGTCCCTGTATCTGTCGACTCTTGAACCTATATACCTTTGATAGATAATGAGTCTATGGCTCTTTTCAGTGACGTTTGTGCAGCAGCTATTATGCTATTACAGTAATCACACGCACACCTTTCTGCCACTAACGTCGAGGCCGTAGTCTTGTTCCTGCTGAGGTATACCTGCCATAGTGTTCTTTGCTGTTGCATTTTAAGCAGGTTACGTTTCAAGGTGGACAGTCCTTGCGTGGATGTTTAGATTTACCACAAAAGAAACATTTTCGCATTGTAATAGGGACAGCAGCGGCAGTTATTTTCAACTTCATTGATAGGCTGGGGTGCGGCGGAGCATTTCGCTTGCAAGATGGAATAGGTATAGTTCTGGAACAGGAACGAAGTTTTGGCCGTTTGCTTCTGCCATTTGATTCCCATGAAAAGAGGTTTGCTGTAGGACTCTTCTTATGTCAGCATTAGATTTCCCAAAAGTAGTTCGCGTATCTTCGTGGAGGAGATCCCCGCTATGAATGCGACCGGATCGGATGCTGTCATTCTTATTACTTTCAGCGACGATGGTGGCAAACTCACAATCCCTGGCCAATTGCTTCAAGGCCTGGAGGTGTGCGTCTCATCGTCGACCTCATCTCTGTCCTCAAGACTAGATCAAGAGTAAGCACATTGAAAATATAAAAATTGTTTCGTCTGCGTGTTGTATAGCCTTGTAGCGAGTAAATTCTATGCGTGTGTCACGTTCTTAGGCTTCCAATATAACTTGTCTAGAGTAGCTATCATTGACTCGTACGTTGATCACGATCACTCACTTATGCATACACTCGGGGTGTCATAGTATAATTTTTATGTTTATTAAATTTCGAATAATATTTATGTTTATTAAAGCCTATCAATATCAGGTTTACGAGTCTATTCATCTCAATTTAATAAACTTGTAAAAACAATAAATACTTCAGACTGGATAGGTTTGAAGCTCACCCAAAAGAGTGGCAGCATTGGAATATGCCATTTCAAAATTTTCTGGCTGTTAAGCAACCACTGGATTGGAAAACTGGAAAACCCGAACCCGCAGATTCATCGTAAACTTGTTTACTTTTCTAGCCCATGCCCAGAAGTATTTTTTATTGAAAATATTGCAGCTGTACATACCCCCTCCACCCCACCAAGAGCTCGGAGCTTGTCGCGCGGACTGTACCTGTACCACAAAGACGAAGTTGTACCTACTAACGCCGCAGAGTAAAGCGTTCAAACGCGATGTCCGAACGTCACGTATGGTAGGATTATGAATTTGTGTTTTGTAGCGTATGGCGAACATTGCGTCTGACACCCGCGTTTGACGGCTGGATGGAAAGCTTAGACGTATATACGCTGAAATCTATTTTATTCATGAAAGTTACATGACACTAACAAAATACCTAGATATTATCATTAGAGTAACATTCTGGCAGCACTACGAATGGGCAAATTTTTGTACAAAGAAACATAAAAAACATTTGATTGAGGATTTTGCCACTAACTTTTGCAACACTGGCAAGCTCTTTCATGTCTTTGGCATATTAAAACAAAAAAAAATTGTCTCTGGTTGTCCTGTCCTCGAGTGCCCGCCAGTGCCCGCGGGACAATGGCGGTCTTTTGGTTCATGACCTTCGTCTAGTTTGCCCATAAGATTAACAGGGCGGCGGGCATCAACGACAAAAAGTCCGTCACTGTCCGCGTGTGTCCGCCCCTCCATCTGCTGAGCGCCAATCAACTCTTAAGGCAGATTTAGACGACGGAAATATTTAGGCGCAAACACCCGGCACGGTAAAAATTTTGCCTGCCGCGCGTAGTCATGCCTAGCCGCTCGTGTACACGGAGCCGCCGCCGCGCCGCCGCTGCCGACAGTCTTGTGATGACCACAGTTTACTAGGAATGGGCAAAATATATATTATCGATATTTATCATCGATATTTTTTTCTAGATGTATCGAGTCATGGTTATTTTTTTCTGAATATCAACTTGAGTATCAAATTCAATATTTTTGATTAAAAACAGCTCAGTATCGACTTATGCGTTTCATATTTTGGTCAATTACGTGCACATATCCAATCATCTTAACGAGTTTCATAAAAAAGATGATCTGTCTATAATCCGTAATTATTCTTATAAATTTGTGTTTGTATATCGATATTTGACAATATCGATACGATATATATCGATTTTTTTTTTCATTTGCCCATCCCTACTGTTTACACGATTCGAGGGAAGCGGGCGGGCAGCGGCGGGTGGTACAGTAGGTACTCGGCGGCCGGGGACCAATTCTAGAATCTGGACGGGTGATTTTTGAGATTTTTTAAATTAAAATAAGCTTTGTTAAACTCCTCAAAAGTAAGAAACAATATTTGTTGATTGTAAAATAACGTTCGGTTTTAAAATTACCAACATAATAACTTGAGTTTCATGAGTTTAACGTGGCTTTTTTAAATTTTGAAAATCTCTATAAGTGTTTTTTAAAATTTCTTATTATCACGTATATTAATGCACATCCCTGTGCCCGCTTTAATGACATTCTTCCACACCTAAAAGGTTTGCGGGAAGAGATCTCTTAAAGAGATAAGCTCGCCTTTGTAAACAATTTTCATTTAAAGTCTTTATGTCATTTGTGCAATATACTTTTGGTTTAAAGCCAGTGCTTTGTCGTTTTTCTGCCTTTGATACGGCGATGGTCAAGTGGTCGGCTTTTTAGGGAACCCTTATATGATCACTTTGTTGTCCGTCTGTCTGTCTGTCAAGACCCTTTATCTCACGAACGGGTAAAGGTATCAGGTTGAAATTAATACCATATATTAGGTCTTTACCTATGAAATTGCCGTTTTAGGTAAACATTAGGTAAACTCAATTAATTGTAATTAATAATTAGGTAATTTTAGGTAAACTCAATTTTCAGTACTAACATTTTTGCTTTTTTCTTAGGAATTATAAATCCAATTTTTTTTTTTTTAAGCATTATTGGGAAAACATTAAGCTAACAGAAACTTAAACTTAATTTTCGAAAAATATTATCTGTAAAAAAATATAACAAATCTAATGATGAAATCGGACGACATTTAAGACAAACAATTTTCAAACCTTTAATTTTTTATATCAAACTAAAAATAAAAACTTTATTTTATGCGTAAATTGATAACCTTGAAGTCAACTTTCAAATATAAGACAAATGAAAAAAATAGCCTTAGAATTATAGGAATTATGATCTCATTAATCTGTAAGAAAATTTCGGCAATTTCATAGGTAAAGACCTATTATTAGGATCCATGAACCACACAAGATCTGAAAATTTCAATTTTTTACAACAACGCAATCAAAAGATATGTTATTTTATGTCCTCATCTCCATACATTTATGCAAAAAAGCAAAACCTACAGGGTACTTCCCGTTGACCTAAAATTATGAAATTTGGCAAGAAGCTAGGTCTCACAGTACAAATAATTGGAGAAGTCTGAAATCATTAAATATTACAACTTTTCTCACAACTAATGGTAACCAAATGTGGTGAGCTCCCGTTTCAAGAACATTCATATAAGAGAGGGGTCAAGTTGGATGGTCGTGGAGGCAATTTTTGTTTTAGTTCTATTTTAAAAACGGGAGCACTTACAAACTTGAAAATTGTTATGTTTATAGTGCATTAGCTATAAAATAACAACAAATAATAAAATTTGGTCAAGCGCGTGTCGGACTCAAAAAATCTACCACATTAACTTACTGAAATTTCAACTAATACAATTATGATTATGTGGTAGTACGGAACCCTCGGTGCGCGAGTCCGACTCGCACTTGGCCGGTTTTTGTTTGAAAGCAAACTAAAAAAATAAACAAGTGAAGTAGAAAAATGCATTTTTAAAACAACAATACAAATAAAATCCTTATTATCTTGCAACTAATTGTTAACTGCGAAAAAATATTTTTAAAATATTAATTTAATAACTCACATTTTCAAGGTTCCTTACATCTGGATTCTGATAGCTGATATGGCAGGTTCGCGACCACTGTTTTGGCGCCGCAAAATAGCCCGCTGCTGGTCTATTTCATGCCTACAGGCAAGCCGTACTCCAAAAACCGTTTGCACCTTGTTGCCTACCCTCCTGCCTAGAGAATTGGCGCCAAAATTTTGCCGTCGTCTAAACCAGCCGAGGCACGGCAAAAACTGATTACACGATGTATGTTGTCTTGCCTGGAAGGTAGGCGCCTGAGATTTGCCTCCGTCTAAATCCGGCATTAAAGTAGGCCGTGCTGCAGTGGTTTCTTGTCGTTTCTTTTACGCTGCCATAGCACGATCAGAAACGGCGTAGACTCGCTCTATTTGAATTGTATTCTGCATGACATTCAATAAGTATTCTGTAAAGAATCTACATTGAATAAATAATCTGAATCTGAATATCCGCCCCGTTATTTAAGGATTTTTTAGTTTTGAAGTATTTTTGTATTCCCAAAAGTTGTAGAACAGAAGTTTTTAGTTACACGTTGTATAAGCATCTATTGTGAAACACCAAGCATGGGTGAAGTCAGAAGTCAAAGTCAGAATCGTTTATTAATTGTTGGATATTAAAATCTCTTAATAACGTTAGCTAAACTACATCGCTTCACAAACAATTTGGCGCCATGGTGGGAAAAAAAGAAGCGACAATAAAAACCCACGCGCTCTTTTAAATATCTTTGAATGTACAAGGTTAATATACTTACAACCAACATAAGTCAGTTTAAATTTTGAATTAGGCTGTTAGAACTGTAGCCCAATCCCATGAATTTTTCTATTCTAGATAATCTGATATTTTATAATAACCCTTCTTAATTAATTTCTGCTTGATAACAGTTTTGAATTTATCTAACGGTAAACTTTCAATATCAGTGGGTATCCCTGCTTATTATAGAAGCGTAAACATTGACCTTTATATGTTTTACTAATTTTGTGAACACGGCTGACATGAGAAGCAAGTTGGTTCTTGTTTCTCATGTTGACACTGTGTCCGTCACAATTTATCTCAAAAATATGTAGGTATATTCCGTTTAATATATATTAAATTCTCATAAATGTATTGGGACACAAAAGTCAAAATGTTGATTTCATTAAATTTATTTCGAAGAGATTCTCTAGGCTTCATTTTATAAATTGCACGAACAGCTCGCTTTTGTAGTATAAAATGCTGTTTGCATCCGCAGCATGACCCCATAACAAAAGGCCATACATATGATACGAGACTATGGCAATAACTGAAGTAGACTTACCTCGCGGTGTCTGTCGGAAAGATATTTATGATGATTGATCGATCAATTGTTGGCTAGAGTTGAAACACTATATAAAAGAAAGCATTCACGGAATCGACTAACTAAAGTAACATCATCACATGAATGTGACATGACAACTGTGACAAGGCTATATCCAAGTTCCAACAACATTCCAAGTTCCTTTCATTAATCTTCGTTATCGACATGATATTTCACTGTGATTTTTTTGTAACCGGAACGTCAATCACGGTGACAGAAAAATAACAACTTAGCCCAACCCTACCTACTACTACAGATGTTTTTTAGGGTTCCGTACCTCAAAAGAAAAAAACGGAACCCTTATAGGATCACTTTGTTGTCCGTCTGTCTGTCTGTCTGTCTGTCTGTCTGTCTGTCTGTCTGTCTGTCTGTCTGTCTGTCTGTCTGTCTGTCAAGACCCTTTATCTCACGAACGGGTAAAGGTATCAGGTTGAAATTAATACCATATATTAGGATCCATGGACCACACAAGGTCTGAAAATTTCAATTTTTTACAACGACGCAATAAAAAGATATGGCATTTTATGTTCTCATCTCCATACATTTATTCAAAAATGCAAAACCTACAGGGTAGTTCCCGTTGACCTAAAATTATGAAATTTGGCAAGAAGCTAGGTCTTACAGTACAAATAATGGGAAAAGTCTGAAATCATTAAATATTACAACTTTTCTCACAACTAATGGTAACCAATTGTGGTGAGCTCCCGTTTCAAGAACATTCATATAAGAGAGGGGTCAAGTTGGATGGTCACTGAGTTTTTAAAGTCAAAGAGCAAAAGCTTTTAGTATATAATAATTATGGTAGGTAGTACTGGGTAGTATGGGTCATACTGTGCCTGGACGGTGGTGGTATTGCTTATTAAATTTTTAAAAATTTTTGCTTTTTTACTTTTGAAATGTTTTTGATATTTTTAGACGCTTACCTTACAGGTTTCGCCGTCAATATTTAAATAAAATAAAGATAAGAAAATAGTTAATTTTTTTTTACTTTCATAATATAATTATACTTACTAAACAAAGTTTATTTAATACGTGACAAAGTGTGGAACCATAATCTGATATCAGCGCCATCTTTAGGTACACGGTACATACAGACTTTTTAACCTAACTTCCTCTGAGACATCCAAAGCTCAAGATAATACCAATTATGGCCGCTAGGATTGCCACTAGGACGACACAGGTAAAAAATAATTAGAACCGTTTGATTGTATGCTATAGGTACTCAAAAAAATTTTCCTGCTTAAAATAAATAAATTATATCACGGATTGCTTTGAAAATTAGAAATATGCAACATAAGCGTAAATTGGGTTAGGATGGAGGTAGGATACGCCATCTATACCGTTTAATATAGCTGGTAGGTAGGTATACTGCGTGCAAAATAACTTTGTCTGTGACCGTTAATGCGCAGAAGTCAAAAAATTAGTCGCGGGGGTGAGCACGGCTCCCCCCAGGGGGCGAGCGAATCGCTCATTGGCTCTCCGCCTGTCACCCATGCGCGGAAAATAAAGACTTGTTCTGAACGCGCTGTACCTATTCCAACCTATAGCGTGAGCTGAGGTTGGTCTTAGGTACACTTAACAGCACATCAGGAGAAACACTTTTGCACCTTATGGCATGGTAATAGAGTTGAAAAAGTTTCTACCGACGTGCGGTTGACCGTACGTACACACGGCCGCACATCGGTAGAAACACTTTTGGACCTTATGGCGTGGTAATAGAGTTGAAAAAGTTTCTACCGACAAGCTGTTGACCGTACGTTGACCGACCGTACGTAGCCATGATCACACCTAGCTGTATTCAAAGACTAATTCAGCGTACATTGCTCGTTGAAGTAAGGATACTGCAATTAACATAACCAAGCCTCCCAGCAATGTATGCCGAATTAAGTCTTGGAATTTAGGTAGGTGTGATCGTGGCTTAAACTGTCAAGCTTGATGTGCTAAGCAGGTAATTTAGTTTTATACTATGGTTTTATTGTACACCGTTTGAGATGTACCTACGTCAGCAATCAACTGTAACAAAACGTAAGATGAACATGTTATCTTCAATTATAGGTATAGGTTTTATCAATGAAAAACCTACAGGGTACTTCCCGGTGACCTAAAAATATGAAATTTGGCAAGAAGCTAGGTCTCACGGTACAAATAATGGGAAAAGTCTGAAATAATTAAATATTACAACTTTTCTCACAACTAATGGTAACCAACTGTGGTGAGCTCCCGTTTCAAGAACATTCATATAAGAGAGGGGTCAAGTTGGATGGTTGCTGAGGGGAACACTTACAAACTTGAAAATTGGTATGTTTATAGGGCATAGGCTATAAAATAACAACAAATAATAAAATTTGGTCAAGCGCGTGTCGGACTCAAAAAATTTAGCACATTAACTTACTGAAATTTCAACTAATACAATTATGTTTATGTGGTGGTACGGAACCCTCAGTGCGCGAGTCCGACTCGCACTTGGCCGGTTTTTTTTTTTATGGGACATGTAGTTTGCTTTGCTTCATTTTGAACAAGTACGGAAAACCCCGCGATAGGTGAAGTGATCAAAAACACGAGCTATTACAATTAAACCTTATCTTGATTCGAGGAAAACAACTTATAACCACGTTGTACGATTTGGCACAGATGATACAACCCCACCTATGATTTTCCTTCGGAACTAATTATTATAAATTCAACTCTTTTTTATTGATCAATTTTGGGTGGCTAATTGGGTAACATAATAAATGATTATTTAATTAATTATTATTAATAATACAGCTACTGACTCTGTGAGATGACGAGATGTTTTAAGAAATCCTTAAAACGAACTTTAACGCTTTCTCGGAAACTGTGAATAAAAATTAATAAAAATAAAACACTTTTTTTTAAGTTTTTAACTTAATTGACGTGGTCAATTAGTAAGCCTAAGAATTTTTTTATTTTGTTCTAAAATTAACAAAAGTGACGACATATAAATGTTTTACTAATTTTGTGAACACGGCTGACATGAGAAGCAAGTTGATTCTTGTTTCTCATGTTGACACTGTGTCCGTCACAATTTATCTCAAAAATATGTAGGTATATTCCGTTTAATATTGTTGACAATGAGTAGGATTTTAAGGATATCTTACACGGTCCCTAGGCAACTAGCTTTTGGAGTTTATGAGAATGAATTCGAGGAAAGAAAGAAAAACACTGGTACTTACATGAAATAAGAATATATTGGTTCCACTCACAGGTTCCACTACACACACGTAACTCTTATTTGACTTTACGATGAGACAGCAAGACGACAACTGGCGGAGCGGGGCCGGCGCTGGGTTTTTATAGGCCGCCCGGTTGCCGCTCCGACAGTTGCGAGTCAATACAATGTCTTATAAAAATTACATTTTTAAAATACGACGAGTCTTTGAAATCAGTACAATGTCTTATTAAAATAACAGTTTAAAAATATAACTGATTGTTATACAAAAATGACATAAATACGGTACATTAAGTAAGACGAGGCTACAGTCGGCCATCCGAAAATACAATTGGTACGTCCTCGTACACACAGCAGCACATCGGTGGAAGCATTCTTGTATTTTTAGTTGTAAATTATTCCTAGGTGGTTGACCGTACCTCTTATAACATAATTATTTATACATAGCGACTTAAAGAGTTATTATATTATGTATTTTAGGATTCAAGACACGAGTGTTATGTATGTAACCACACATAATTCTAAGATCCTTCTCTATTATGTGTCGTTACATAAGCAATAACAACATAAAATTTCAAATTACATTATGTTAATCAAATACAATCTAGTTAATTCATTATTGGAGAAAAAATAACTATAAGCACAAACAAAATAATACTGTACAGTTGCATAGAACACTATAATAAGATTCTCAAGCCACATAATATTTTTACCCTTCATTATGTAGGTGCGGTAGTATAGAATTTTAATATTTGTTTATTTATTTATTTGTATATTCTTTTTTTTTTTTTTTTTAAATCCCCAAGCAGCTGGGTAAGATTATAAATTACAATATGTAATTAAATATGGCAGCAAGGCCATGTGGCAGCAAGGCCATGTGGCAGCAAGGCCATGGGGCAGCAGAGCCCATGCAAATTGATAGGGCAACAAGGCCATGAACCTGAAATATTAATAAGTAAATAATTTTAGCTCAGCATGCACAATTTCAGTATAAGTAATTTGTGTAGATATTTAGGAAAACAAATAATTATTCTACGAAATCCTTACTCTTCGTCGCTAGAGGAATCATTATGCGGTCTATTAAAGTTAAGCCAAGGTTTAATTTTGTCAACTGCAACAACAGTTGAGTAGGGTCGATTGCCTTTGCGCGTAAGTGGAGTGTCTTCAATCTGATACCTATCCCAATCGAATATTTTTACGATCCTATATGGGCCTTGGAATTTGGGGATAAGTTTTTTACTATTGCCCGTAGCAGGTATCTGACGCTCTACACGCACAAGATCACCTACTTCATATCTTGGAGCTTTGGTACGTTTTTCGTCATATGCCCTCTTCTGAGCCTCCTGATAAGATTTGACATGGTCATTGATTTGATTCCTGATTTTCGACAGGTTCTGAACACCAGGAGAACTGTTCACGTCATCAGCTAACTCGGACCTTATTCGACTGTCACTTGTTCCTGAAGGTCTTATTCCAAATAATGCCTCAGACGGCGTGCAATTTATACCTTTGTTGAACGTGTTATTCAGCCCCCACTGCACTTCAGGCACATGATCATCCCATCTATTTTCGGCGGAGCCTATACACTTTGCGGTCAATGCGTCTACCAATGTCCGGTTGTATCTTTCAACCTGCCCGTTCGCTCGTGGAGTTGAAACAGCATTCAAGACGTGCTTGATATTGCGATCAGCGACAAACCTTCTGAATGCATCGCTTGTAAATGAGGTTCCCCTATCTGTAATGATCCTACGAGGCACGCCAAATATTCCGAAGTACTCGCGAAATACCCTGATTGAAGTCATAGTTTTAGTACTCCTAACCGCCTTTAAATAAATGTACCGAGTGAAAGCGTCTATAAGCACTAAGATGTATGTGTTACCCCTTGTACTACGCACAAATGGGCCTACATGGTCAGCGTGGATCGTGTTGAACGGGATATCCACCTTCTCTATAGGATGTAAGAGACCTGGCTTTTTCCCACCTGTAGATTTTGCATACGCACATTCTAAACAGGAATTCACATATTTTTTTACAAAATTGCGCATTTTAGCAAACCAATACGTTGCTTTGATCCTTTCTAACGTCTTGTCAAAAGCAAAGTGTCCTATATCATCGTGGTTCTGTTTGACGATCTGCCAACGGACCCCCTTTGGCACGACCCACCTATCACCGTCAGCTGTAATTCTAAACAGTTTGTTGTTTTTCAGTTTAAAATTTGTCTTCACATCCACTACATTATCTGCTTCAGGGTCTTTCAAAATTCCTATAATCCTTTGAACCTCAGAGTCTGCGTTCTGTACCGTAGCCAACCAGTCAGAGTCAGTAAGAGCCAATACCTTAAAGGATTCCGGCGCAGGGTTGCGGCTGAGTGCATCGACGTGAGACATTTGTTGACCCGCCCTATACTCGATACTGAAGTTAAACTCCTGCATCTGCTCCCACCAGCGGGCAACGCGTGGGATCATGTCTCGTTTTTGAAAAGTAGCACGCAATGAATTACAATCTGTGACAACTTTAAATGGGACACCAATCAAATAAACACGAAATTTCTGTAATGACGATACCACGGCAAGAGTTTCCAAGTCATATGAAGAGTAATTTTGTTCTTCCGGGGTAGTTTGCCTGCTGAAGTAAGCTATAGGCCTAAGCTTATCTTCGTCATCTTTCTGCAGCAGAATACCAGCTACCCCAATTTTGCATGCGTCTGTATGCAGTTCTGTATAAGCTTGAGGATTGTACAGAGCAAGTGTAGGACGTTGAGACAGTATGTCTCGAAGCTTCTGAAAAGAGACCTCTTGATCTGCGCCCCATACCCACTCAGCATCCTTTTTTAAAAGTTGAGTGAGTGGTTTGGCTACGACGGAAAATCGAGGGACAAATCTCCGAAAAAAACTGCAGAGACCCAAAAACTGCCGTACATTATGCTGATTTTGCGGCACCGGGAATGCTTTTACGGCATCTATTTTACTTGAACCAGGGCGGATGCCCTCTGAAGACACTTCGAAACCTAGATAATCAACGGAGCTACCAAAGAAGACACATTTGGATAGCTTCAAAGTTAGACCAGCTTCAGAAAGCACTTTAAAGACAGTTTCTAATCTAGCCATACCTTCTTCTACATTTTTAGATGGGATAATGACATCGTCGAGGTAAGCCAGTGCTTCTTTATGTCGCAGGGGACCCAGGACCTGGTTCATGATCCTCTGAAAGGTAGCTGGTGCGTTTGCAAGGCCGAACGGCATCCGATTGAACTCGTAGTGGCCGTCCGGCGTTACGAACCCCGTCTTGTATTTATCAGAGTCCTTAATAGGTACTTGGTAGTACCCGGAAGCTAGGTCCAGGGTCGTATAAAACTTATTGCCTGACAAAACATCTAACTGGTCGTCGATCAAGGGCATAGGGTAATTCTCTCTAACGGTCTTCTTATTTAACGCACGGAAATCGATGCAGAGTCTAAGTTCTCCGGTCTTCTTTCTCACTACTACTATTGGGCTAGCATATGGAGAAGTAGATGGGCGAATTATATCGTTTTCTAGTAACTCCGAGATAATTTCTCTTACCTTCTCCTTTTCACTGAGAGCTAGCCGATATGGTCTGTATACGACAGGGTCATTGTCATGCAAGTCGATAGTCATCTCACCTACTGTGCTACATCCTAGCTCTGACAAGTTAAACGCAAAGCAGTTTCGATATTTGTTCAGCAATTTTAAAAGTTCACTTCTCTGCTCTATGGTGAGGTTTTCGCCCAAATTTACGTCGGCTTCTTTAATCCTGGTTGGATTTTCAGGATTTACCTTCAAAACGTTCGAAGCCATTATTGTTGGTTCTTCGTTGGCTATAAAACCACGTGCAATACGGAAACCTTCAGGTAGTACCAATGTTGAAGAAGAGATGTTGTTAACAACGATGTATCCTACCCCATTATCCAATTTAAATATGCCTGCTGGAATAGAATATCTGATTCCGTTGAGAACCCTAACCCCGCCTTCAATATAGAGTTCGCCCTCATAACATACTTCCGAGCAAACCTTTACAACAGAAATGCCATTCACTTCTACACTCTCCGAACAAGCGAGGTCAATCTTTTTATTGGTTGCTGTTCCCAGGTCTGCAAGTTGCGATATCTCCAAATCCTCGCTAGTTTTTCGAATAACTACGTGTGGTTGCTCTGTGAAGGTCTGCCCTATCAACAAAGGGAAGGGCATTGCGTGGTCAGGGACTATCAACAGGTCTAAATTTGCAGTCACTTCACCTATAACAATTTGCACACCCTTTCTCCCTATGCAACTTACAGTTGAATTGCCAAAACCATGTAGTGTGGGGACATTGTCGACGCTGTATGTAGTCCCGACATTCTGAAACTCTGATTCTCTTATCATGGAGCATTCACTGCCAAAATCGATGAATGCCTCCATAGGCACACCATCGACTTGAGCAGATTTGTAATATTTTCGATTTGAATCAGGCCTGGGCTTCAACGCGATGTGACTATCTTGCTGTGGCTTCACGGGTATTAAATTTGAAAGCACGGACCTATTTTCAACCCGCATTACAGTCTTGTCACCCTGATTTAATACCTTGGCATAACATTGTTCAACGTCATGGCCAATTCTACTGCAACGTGTGCATTTCTTGATTGGATGTGGACACTGAGAGGTGAAATGACCGTCCTTCTTACAATTGCCGCAACGACTAATCTTAGAATTTTGTGGCCTTGATGTTGGTCCCTTAATAGGTTTCCGCTCGATGTTTGTCTTGATATTCCTAGCATTTCTTAGATAAGTTAACAGCCTATTGGGATCGTCAAATTGTACTGCTTCTGCTCCAAGCCTAACTGATCGGTCGTCAATACCATGTAGGATACATTCTACTGCACGCCTACCCGTTATATTACATCGGTTGATAAGAGCCAACTTCTCATAGAAGTATTCCTCCAGAGAGTCATTAAATCGGGCTCTTTTGGCTAACATATCACTAAGCATTTGACCATAATTCTCTTCTGCAGGAAAAGCAGCTAATAGTTTTGCTTGCCATTCGACCCAAGTAAACAGCACAGACGGGAGACCCTCGTACCAACGTTGAGCAATACCCTTTAATTTTGTTAATGCAAAATGAACAGTTTGTTTTTCAGACCATCCATACATGGTGGCACACTCGTTCACCTTGTGAATCCACATTGTCATCGTTTGTTCCCGTTTAGATGGGTCAAATTCAGGTATAGCGTTGTTCATGGAACCTAACCTTTCTAGACTATTACCAGAGATTGACTTAAGAGCAGCTACTAACTCAAGAAGACCCTGATCACTACTTTTAGGTTTACTAGACTCACGGTTCTCCAAACTTTGATCGTGTCCGGAGGTGTCGGACCGGCGCACTGGAGTACGGGAGCGACTGCGTGAAGCTCCTTGCTCGATACGGCTGCCCGCACGACCCTCGGCAGCGCGACTGACTGCACGGTGTCTAGTGGTGCGGCTCCCCGCACGATCCTCGGCAGCGTGGCTGGTCGCACGGCGCTCGGTGGAACGGCTGGTGGCACGTCCCTCGGTAGTGCGGCTGGCCGCACGGCGCTCGGTGGAACAGCCGGCTGCACGACCCCCGGTAGTGCGGCTGGCCGCACGGCGCTCGGTGGAACGGCCTGCTGCACGACCCTCGGTAGTGAAGCTGGCTGCATGGTTGCAAGCGGTGCGGCTGCCCGCTCGACCCTCGGCAGTGCGGCTGGCCGCACGGTGTCCAGTGGTGCGGCTGCCTGCACGACCCTCGGCGGTGTGGCTGCCTGCATGATTGCAAGCGGTGCGGCTGCCTGCACGACCCTCGGCGGTGTGGCTGCCTGCATGATTGCAAGCGGTGCGGCTGCCTGCACGACCCTCGGCGGTGTGGCTGCCTGCACGACCCTCGGCGGTGTGGGTGCCTGCATGATTGCAAGCGGTGCGGCTGCCTGCACAACCCTCGGCGGTGTGGCTGCCTGCATGATTGCAAGCGGTGTGGCTGCCTGCACGACCTTCGGCAGTGCGGCTGCCTGCACGGCCCTCGGCGGTGTGGCTACTAGCACGTTCCTTGGTAGTGCGGCTGACCGCACGATGCCCAGCGGCGCAGCTGCCCGCACGGTCCTCGGCAGCGCGGCTGGCCGCACGATGTCCGGCAGCGCGGCTGGCCGCACGATGTCCGGCAGCGCGGCTGGCCGCACGATGTCCGGCAATGCGGCTGCCCGCACGATGTCCGGCAATGCGGCTGCCCGCACGATACTTGGTGTGGCTGCGCGAAGCCCGATGACTGCGGTCACGGGACTGTTCATGTGTTGTACTGCCTGGATGATGGCCGTCTTCACCACTGGAGCGGCTGCATCTTGAGCGGCTACGTGACTGGCCCGACCTGCCGCGGTACCACTCTGGATCCGGTGGGGAGTTCAGAACACGGCCGCGGTTGTTGTTCATGATGAATACTTACACTGAAATATAAATTATTCGACCACAAGTACACGTTAACATCAGCCTACATTATTTAAATTTTGAAATGAAATTCAGATTAATTTTCAAGGTTTCTAATGAATTTAAATAAAAGGAAGCAAAGTGAATACAAAGTTACGACATCGTACGTGCACTCTTGCGGTGATGATCTGAGTTAACCTTAACTGTATTCCATTACATGAATTACTAATCCAATATACTGAATGAATGAATGAATGAATGAATTCTTTATTGCACACATAAACATAAGAACGCACAAAGAATAACACTTAAGGTTATAGTGGGCAAAGGCAGTCTTATCGCTTACTGTTTATAGAATTGTTTGCTATTTATTAGCAAATAGCATTGGATGTATTTATTTACTTAAGAGGTAAAGCAAATGTGCTCTAGGTATTTATGCTAGACTGATAAGCGTACACGAGTCGATATAACCACAGAATATATGGGCAGCATCAAATGTTTATTACATATTAGAAAAAACGTCATTGGCGGGAATCGCGGGAGTCGAACTCGCGATCTAAACCGCAGAAAGCCTGGCCAGAAAGTTTGTTCAATAAAGGATTTGTATTTGGGTTAGGATTGCCACGCGATTCATTCCAGACTTTCCCAGTGTGTTATTGTGCCAAGTTACGGGGCCTAACCCATTTATAAACTTGTGTAAACAGTCAATAGTTTATAACTTTCTTCCCCTTTCTGCGGATTTAGTACCCATAAAATAGAAAAGCATAGTAGTGATTATAGTCTGCTACAATTCAAAACCATTTACCTACCCATTATTTAAATCGTGGCATTAAAACAAGGAAGAAAAAGAAAAAAAAATACCACGAGTCCGTTCAAAGAAAATAAAAATAGATTTTTTTTTTGTCTACCTACTCATGTCAGACTTATCAGATTTGGGACACGTAAAGATGATATGTTAAATAGTTTTAGTCCACAATTGTGGGAATGTGAGCACTTATTACACTTCTGAAATGTTGACAATGAGTAGGATTTTAAGGATATCTTACACGGTCCCTAGGCAACTAGCTTTTGGAGTTTATGAGAATGAATTCGAGGAAAGAAAGAAAAACACTGGTACTTACATGAAATAAGAATATATTGGTTCCACTCACAGGTTCCACTACACACACGTAACTCTTATTTGACTTTACGATGAGACAGCAAGACGACAACTGGCGGAGCTTGTGGGATCTTCTCGCTGCAGCGCAGCTGCAGCGGGGAGAGCCTTTCTGGCCTGGGGCCACTGAGGCTGGTCTCAATCGACGCCTGCAGCAACAGGCGTGTCACGGGGGCGGCCTCCCGAGGGGCCTGTCAAGTCCGATCTTCACGCCGCGGCGAGGCAGCCCACCAGGTGATTCCCCGTTGGGGGAGGCCTAGTGAGCGCCTGCGAGCCAGCGGCGGCTTCTCTTCAACGGAGGTGGGCGGGCGCGGTGCGGCGTCAGCACGCTTTCGCGGCGCGCGCGCACTGCGCACGTCGTGGTTGGGGGCTGGTGGTAGGGGCCCACAGTCCTGACTACTCGACGGGGAGTAGTGGACGTGGGCTGCCTGGTGTGGAGGGGAGGGGCCTCAGCATCCTGTCCTCATGCGAGCCAGGATGGAGACACCCTCCGTGACTATCGCCGCCGGGTCGGTGCCTGCCCTCACGGCCTTGAGGACGGAGAGCAGGAGCTCGATGGCGAGGTCTATCGCGTCGGCAGCTTTGCTTGAGGTTGCCCCCGGGTGCTTCACCATCTTGCCCACGTCTTGTGGGGCGGTGACCGCTTCCTGGGGCATCTGAGTCGGCGTAGGTGTGGCATCTGAGCTGGGAGGCGCCTTCGTTAGCTTCGCCTTCTTCCCCGCAGTGTGCGGGGCGGCGACCGCTTTCGAAGTTGCTAACTGCGACGGGATGAGGCCGGCTGTAATGGCAGCGGCGGCGGCTGGAGTGGCGGAGGTGGTCCCCTTCTTCCTCCTCCTTCCCCTCCTCTTCCTGGCCGGCCCACCGGGCTCGTTCGCGGAGGCCATGAGTGACCCCGGCGCGTTCGACTCTCCCTTGGGCACGGCGACGACCCTAGCCGATGTTGTGGGCTGGGTGGAGGTTCTCGGTGCGGTGCCGGCCTTCTTATTGCGCACCTCACGGCGCAGGATTGCACACGCAAGGCTGTTCGCCGGATGGGCCTTCCCGCAATTCGCGCAGGTGGCGGGCTCGGTGCGTGGACGGGGGCACTCCTTTGCCGGGTGCTCCTCTCCGCAGCAGACGCAGGCTTGCCGCCGGTGACAATTGTGCGAGCTGTGTCGGAACAGCTGGCACCGGTGGCACTGTGGGACTCTCTGTTTGCCACGCCATCCCTCGATCTTCACGCCGGGTACGCACAGGAGCTCGCTCACTGCGTAGATACCCGGGGTGAGGCCTGGCGTGTAGGTGAGCTGGGCGAAATGGATGCACCCAGGGCGTCCTTGGCGGGCACGGATGGGGCGCACGAACTCAGGTTCATAGCCCAGGCGGCGAAGCTCGGCGGTGATGTCGTCCGGGCTCGTGTCGGCTGGCAGGCCGCGGATCGCGACCTTCAGCGGCTTCTCTTCCTTCGGCGCGTAGGCGAACCACGAGAGTCCGGTCTGCCCCTCCAGCGCGGTGAGGTAGCGCTGGTAGGTCCGGAACTCGTCAGCGGTTTGCGCCAGGAAGCGCATCCCCTTTCCGTAGGGACGCACATTCGGCGCGCGGCCCAACTGCTCCTTGAGCGCGCGAAGATGGTGGGGCCAGTCGGGGAAGCTGTCCACCACGATGGGCGGTGGCTTCCGCGTCGACCGGGACTGTCCTGCGACTGGCTGCGTGGTTGGGGGCGTCTGCGTCTTCACCGGAGAAGGGGGCGGTGAGCGGGACTTGGCGGTCACACCCGCGTAACTGGCGGAGCGGGGCCGGCGCTGGGTTTTTATAGGCCGCCCGGTTGCCGCTCCGACAGTTGCGAGTCAATACAATGTCTTATAAAAATTACATTTTTAAAATACGACGAGTCTTTGAAATCAGTACAATGTCTTATTAAAATAACAGTTTAAAAATATAACTGATTGTTATACAAAAATGACATAAATACGGTACATTAAGTAAGACGAGGCTACAATATATATTAAATTCTCATAAATGTATTGGGACACAAAAGTCAAAATGTTGATTTCTTTAAATTTATTTCGAAGAGATTCTCTAGGCTTCATTTTATAAATTGCACGAACAGCTCGCTTTTGTAGTATAAAAATGCTGTTTGCATCCGCAGCATGACCCCATAACAAAAGGCCATACATATGATACGAGACTATGGCAATAACTGAAGTAGACTTACCTCGCGGTGTCTGTCGGAAAGATATTTATGATGATTGATCGATCAATTGTTGGCTAGAGTTGAAACACTATATAAAAGAAAGCATTCACGGAATCGACTAACTAAAGTAACATCATCACATGAATGTGACATGACAACTGTGACAAGGCTATATCCAAGTTCCAACAACATTCCAAGTTCCTTCCATTAATCTTCGTTATCGACATGATATTTCACTGTGATTTTTTTGTAACCGGAACGTCAATCACGGTGACAGAAAAATAACAACTTAGCCCAACCCTACCTACTACTACAGATGTTTTTTTTTTTATGGGACATGTAGTTTGCTTTGCTTCATTTTGAACAAGTACGAAAAACCCCGCGATAGGTGAAGTGATCAAAAACACGAGCTATTACAATTAAACCTTATCTTGATTCGAGGAAAACAACTTATAACCACGTTGTACGATTTGGCACAGATGATACAACCCCACCTATGATTTGCCTTCGGAACTAATTATTATAAATTCAACTTTTTTTTATTGTTCAATTTTGGGTGGCTAATTGGGTAACATAATAAATGATTATTTAATTAATTATTATTAATAATACAGCTACTGACTCTGTGAGATGACGAGATGTTTTAAGAAATCCTTAAAACGAACTTTAACGCTTTCTCGGAAACTGTGCATAAAAATTAATAAAAATAAAACACTTTTTTTTAAGTTTTTAACTTATTGACGTGGTCAATTAGTAAGCCTAAGAATTTTTTTTATTTTGTTCTAAAATTAACAAAAGTGACGACATTTTGACGGACTATTTTGACCAATACAGTACGGCCTTAAACTGACTTAAAATGACGTCAGTTAGACGAACGATCCCGACCAATGCAGTACCGACCTTATACTGACCAAAAAATTACGTCAGCTTTACGTCCTATCTCGACGAATTGACTTTACGACGACCCTAAATTGACTTTAAAATGACGTACTTTTTTCGTGCCAGATGTCATTTTGCTATCCGGGTATTGTTCGCTAGTTTGTAAATAATACCGAGACTTATAAAAAACTATGTTCATGGGATCTTATCTTACTAAAAAAATAAATTCATCGACATCGTGTGTCGACATTATATTGATCGATCATCTGCACCTCCCTAATCTTCATACAAGAAATCGGCTGACAAAAATACGGTCGTGGGCGGGAGCCTTAAGCTTAGCAAACTTAAGTATTTTTACTCGTAAATGTGTTGAAAAACGTCCTAAGACGCACGTGCGCATTGCCATCAGTACACTCTCGGCTCAATTACGCCCTCGCCTGCGTCTCGGGCTGAAATTTCTGACCTTCATGTATAATGAGCAAAACAGCGCACTAGCATCTTAATGTACTATTTCTACATTTAATAAAAGCTTGAATTTTTTTTATTTTCTTATTTTTTCATCATCATCATATCAGCCGAAAGACGTCCACTGCTGGACATTAGAGAAGCTTCTTTTAGTCTGAGAATTTTACGAATTCTCACGGATTGGAATATAATGTAGCAAAACTGAGATGAATTTAGGGCCGGGAAACGTCCGGAGAGTGTGCCCGAGGTATTTCTGAGTGGATCAGCGGTTCGGGTTGTAAGGCGGTTCAAATATCTTGGCCATATTGTTAAAGAATGTGTAAAGTAAACGTTGTGTAAAAAAGCTTACTATAGATTGGATGACTATACGAATGACAAAGAGGTTGGTGCTCTGATATTCCAGCGAAACACAAGAAACACATTGTAAAAAGCCGGCCGTAATTGTAAAAAGTAGGCCGTGCTGCAGCAGTTTCTTGCCGTTTCTTTTACGCTGCCATAGCACGATCCGAAACGGCGTAGACTCGCTCTATTTGCATTGTATTCTGCATGAAATTCAATAAGTATTCTGTAAAGAATCTACATTGAATAAAATTATCTGAATACTGCAAAGATGATCTGGACATACAGAGAGAGAGATGGGCATTGTCGGTTAGGTGTACGAGTAATATGCTCGCGCGCAGATTCGCTAAAAGCAGTAAAGATGTGAGTGTCCGTCTCCCCAGCAACCCATGCGAGATATGGCCAAGTGGCATACACCAAAATTTAGTGGAAATTGGTTCATTCCATCAGTAAAGTGTCAGATTCAGTGCATCAAAACTGATGACACTACGAGCTGAAAACTTTGGGTGGCTGTAGAGACGTCTCGTCAGCCAGCCCATTCTATACAGGGAAAACTACGAAGATTACATAAAAGCAAAATAGTTCCACATTTACTGCATGTCTAGTGCAATTGATTGTAAAAAAGCCGAATCGAAAATGTCCATATGGTAGGAGCCCTTCATCAATAATTAAGGGTGGATGGAGAGACGTTTTCCCAGCCAGCCCATGTGATATCTCGGAACATATAGTAGGTAGGAAGATGAAACAAAGCTTAATATTTACTACCTACTCGGAACAGTAGGTAGCAAATATTTCAAAATCCTAGCTCCACTAACTTTTGAGATATTTGTATTTTTTCATGGGCTTGCTGGGGAGACGTCTCGCCAGCAAGCCCATGCTGTAACTCAAAAAGTACTGCACGTAGAATGCTGAGCGATATACCAATAGAGAGTGCATATTTGATGCAATAAGCACCAAGAAAAGTGAGTCCCTAGGTCTTACGGTTTCGGTGCTAGAAACAAATATCATTTTCCCGCCGAAAATTTTGAATGCATGATGTGAAGTGCGACGTTGCCGTTCTGTGCAACTCTACATGTTGCTGTTAGAGCATTCAAAAATCAATCTTGTATCCTTATAGTTAAAAGGTACTGTAGACGCACGTGTAGATTATTTGTAATTTGAGAATAGTTCGGGAGACGGTGTACTTAGTAAAAGACTGATTGGTTATCAAGAAGTTTTTATTTATTTGTGGACGACATGTTAAGAACGAAAGAGATAATATGTATTTTAGCTAACGTGAAGACTAACTGGTGCCTCAATCTCTTTTTAGCAACCGTGACAACTGTATTCTAGGAGGAGATGTAGGTTTAATGGTCTCAGTAACAAACTAAAATTTTTAAAGTATTCTTAAATTGTTCTGTAATTAATAAGTTAAGAAAACTGATTTATTAAATAAATACGTGAGCCAAAATACATATTATGTCTTTTGTTCTTCACATGTTGTCCACAAATAAATAAAAACTTCTTGTTAACCAATCAGCCTTTTAAGTACACCGTGTCCCGAACTATTCTCAAATTACAAATAATCTACACGTGCGTCTACAGGACCTCTTAACTATAAGGACACAAGATTGATTTTTGAATGCTCTAACAGCAACATGTAGAATTGCACAGAATGGCAACATTGCACTTCACATCATGCATTCCAAATTTTCAGCGGGAAAATGATTTTTGTTTCTAGCACCGAAACCATAAGACCTAGGGACTCACTTTTCTTGGTGCTTATTGCATCAAATATGCACTCTCTATTGGTATATCGCTCAGCATTCTACGTGCAGTACTTTTTGAGTTACAGCATGGGCTTGCTGGCGAGACGTCTCCCCAGCAAGCCCATGAAAAAATACAAATATCTCAAAAGTTAGTGGAGCTAGGATTTTGAAATATTTGCTACCTACTGTTCCGAGTAGGTAGTAAATATTAAGCTTTGTTTCATCTTCCTACCTACTATATGTTCCGAGATATCACATGGGCTGGCTGGGAAAACGTCTCTCCAGCCACCCATAATTATTGATGAAGTGCTCCTACCATATGGACATTTTCGATTCGGCTTTTTTACAATCAATTGCACTAGACATGCAGTAAATGTGGAACTATTTTGCTTTTATGTAATCTTCGTAGTTTTCCCTGTATAGAATGGGCTGGCTGACGAGACGTCTCTACAGCCACCCAAAGTTTTCAGCTCGTAGTGTCATCAGTTTTGATGCACTGAATCTGACACTTTACTGATGTAATGAACCAATTTCCACTAAATTTTGGTGTATGCCACTTGGCCATATCTCGCATGGGTTGCTGGGTAGACGGACACAAGATGTGAAGGATACTGTCTTTAGGGCCTACTGCCAGTTATGGTATCGATACAAGAGAGTAACATTCAGCACCATAAGGGTGCATAATGATGCATACCGCATCCTTATGAAGTTTCCAAGATACTGCAGCGCGTCGAGCATGTTCGCCGAGGCGAGGATGCCTGACTAACAGCATTCTTCAGCCTGTGACGCGGGACTTATCCAGTCCCATGCAATGATATTACAATTTTGGTCCCATGATCAAACGCTGGATTGAGATCCACAGGGACGCAAAACAAGAAGTATATTGTTTAATTATTTAGTTTAGTAATTTAATGAGTTAGTTTAAGTACTGTTGTACTGTGGCTTTTTTGGCTGAAAAATAAACATTTTATTATTATTGTAGTCTCTGGCTGGAGTTCACGGGCCGAAACCCGGGCCTTAGGCTTGCGTGGGGACATGGGTCCAACACGTAGAGGCCGTTTGAGACACTAATCTAAATTGTGAGATGGAACTAACCTTTCGGGTCTTACCTCTAAGTACACCCACCCATAAAATGCATCAGAGGTAATACCCGATGGGTGCAGTAAACTATTGCAATAAAAAGGAAACTAACGTTACTAGGGTTATGGAGGAGGGGCTATGGATTGGAGTACTGGGCTATGGGATGAGATAACGGACGCTTGCTGTATCAATATCTCACAAATTGAAAGCTAAGCAGACGGTGACTTGCCGGTAACTAAATGGGCCCCCAAAATAGTGGCGCATGCCTTGGGCGCAACATTGATGGTACCAGCTGTGGAGTGCCGAGAGGTGCGGCCCCGATTTCACCATCACGGGCGGTTCACCTGGTGCGGGTTGGCGCCCGGAGCGGGCTTCCTCGTTATTACGCCATTAGACACTTCCACTCCCGATCATATAGCTCTTGCGTCTCCACTCTAGCCAGCCGGTGAAGGCAAGCTAAAGGCGGGTGCCTTGTAGGACCCAGGAGTACTCAGGTCCGTGGTGTCGCCACTCACCAACAGCTCGCCACAAGCTGCCCTGCGGGTAGCTAAGGGTGTATTGAGAGGTGTGCACCGGTTTCACCATCGCGGGTGACTAAACGCCCCCCGGAGCGGGTTTCCCCGTTATTACGCAGATTGAGCACTTCCACCCTTCGAGTTAAAACTCTTGCGCCTCCACTCTGGCCAGCCGGCGAAGGCAAGCCAGAGGCGGGTTCCCATAAAGGGCCACCCAGGAGTACTCGGGTCCGTGGTGTCGCCACACACCAACAGCTTGCCAAAGCTGCCCTGCGGTTTTATTATTATTATAGGCCTCCCCTAAAGATCTCCATGACAACCGGTCCTGCGGTTCTAATTTTTTACCATTATTATTATATGTATATTTATTATTTCATATCAAAAATTGTCGTATTGTCTCCGATATTTACTCCCGCCGCGCCGCGCCGCCCGTGTACAACGCACAGCCTCATATGCACGATTTCCAAAGATTTTGGAAACTACGCCAGGGGGCAGCGTTTTTCTTACGTCAATGACGATTTCATTGAAATGAGAATTCATTGAATGGCTGTATGTGATTTTCTACCATTGCCCATGATTCTTTTTAAAGTATTTTTTTCGCATGGCAACACTGGCTCTTCCTCCATCACCTCCATGTCAAAAGAAAAATGCCGCTGCCAAGAAGAATCTTAGTCAAAAAGGTATTTTGCTAATTTTTAAAGTGCTTGTTGACGAAGATTTAATGTAATTGTGATAATCTATTTCCTAAAATTCAAACTCTACTAGTGATCCGGCCTATAATTTCTGATAAGCTCCTAATGATAAGAGATTCATTGTGTTTTAGGTTGGTTTTCTGCGTTGACAGTAGAATACGCGTATTTTCTTTTATAAGTCAACAATAGCATACAAAATGTTCGAAATGGTGAGTTATTTTTACATTTTATTTAATTATATCAGTGCCAGTAACTCTGGGTCATTATTTGTAACAGTTGGACTCATAACGAAATTGGCGTTTTTTTTTTCAGAACACCGCGGAACCTATGCAAGTGGACGTTCCATTGGAGGATAACGAGAACAATGAAACTGAGTGTTACGTTGTAGAGAACCCTACCATAGATCTGGAAACCTATGCCGCAGCCTACACTGGTTTTGCAAAGTTGTACAGATTGATGTTTGTAGCAGACCATTGCCCTTCACTTAGACTTGAAGCTCTGAAAATGGCAATATCCTATGTAATGACTACTTACAATGTAAGTCTTTACCAATCACTTCATAAGAAACTGGCAGAAGCACTAGCTAGTTCAGGGCTCCCCGATGTTGCTGCTGTTGGATCACAAGATATCCCAGTGCTCGATACCATGTGGGTTGAATCAAAAACAAAGAAAGCTGCCATAAAGCTTGAAAAACTGGACACAGATTTGAAAAACTATAAAACAAATTCAATAAAGGAAAGCATCAGAAGAGGACATGATGACCTAGGTGACCATTATCTAGACTGTGGAGATCTTACAAGTGCTCTGAAATGTTATTCCAGGGCCAGGGACTACTGTACAAGTGGAAAACATATTATCATGATGTGTCTCAATGTAGTTAAAGTATCAGTTTACCTGCAAAATTGGGCTCATGTCCTTAACTATGTCTCAAAAGCAGAAGGCACACCAGATTTCAATGAAGTTCCTGGGAAAGACTCAAACCAATCAGTGCTTACTCGTTTAAAATGTGCTGCTGGTCTTGCTGAGCTAGCTACAAAAAAATATAAAACTGCTGCAAAACACTTTCTTGCAGCTAGCATTGATCATTGTGAATACCCAGAATTGCTAAGCAGTAACAATGTTGCAGTATATGGAGGGTTGTGTGCACTAGCCACCTTTGATCGTTCTGAGCTTCAGAAGCAAGTCATAGTTAGCAGTTCTTTTAAATTATTCTTAGAGCTAGAGCCTCAGTTACGTGACATAATTTTTAAATTCTATGAATCCAAGTACGCTTCTTGCCTAAGGTTACTGGATGAGATAAAAGACAACCTTTTATTAGATATGTATTTAGCACCACATTTAAATTCACTCTATATGCAGATTCGTAACAGGGCACTGATCCAGTATTTCAGTCCGTACCTGTCAGCAGACATGCGTTTGATGGCTGCTGCATTTAATAGAACAGTAAACGCTCTTGAAGATGAATTGATGCAGCTTATTTTGGATGGCCAGATCCAAGCCCGGATTGATTCACATAACAAAATCTTATATGCTAAAGATGTGGATCAGAGAAGCACTACTTTTGAAAAAAGTTTGGCAATGGGGAAAGAATATCAGCGACGGACTTCTATGCTAATTCTTCGTGCAGCACTGCTCAAAAACCAGATTCATGTTAAGGTGAGATACATTCTTGAATATTTTGAGAAAGCATCATTATTCAATCATTCTATTGACTTCACTTTTTAGGTTTCCGAACCAAAATAACAAAAATTTAAACCTTATTGGTGCCAATTTGTCTGTCTGTCTCTCACTTGTTCATCTCAGCAACTACTCACACTATCTTTATTCTTTATTGTACACGAATACATTACAAAAACAAGCACAAGTGAAAACATATAACAATGGCGAGCTTAACTCAAAATTGAAACTAACGACTTGAAATTAGGCATAATTTTTATACAAGCTTGTTCAACTTTATTGCAAATGAAAGAATTAAAAATAAATTTTTATTATTATTGTAAATAGGGCCCAAATAGGAGGAATTTTAAATTGTGGTTGGTTACTAGATCAAGTGAGATATGATATGAAAGGGCTTTACTTATATACCTAATAGAGTTCATGAAAGAATAAGATTAAGAAAACATTTATCTTCAATTACACAAAGTATAACCCAATTTTTGTAACTGTGCACTTTGAGGTGACAAAATATTAGCATGATGCCGATACCAGCACTGGTAGGGTCAGTATAACCCTAATTTTATTTATTGCAAGAACAATCAAGTGCTCTTCAAGCTTGACATATTGGAATTTGTTCCATTCTTTTCAGTTACAGTTATGAAAATTGGGTTTTATATGTATAAACCCAAATTAAAAACTAAAAGTCGTAAAAAATACAAAAACCAATTTTAGAATTTACATATTCCAGAGTTCATGAGAGTCAGCTGTTTTGTAATCAAAATTATAGTAAAATTTGTTTAAATGTGGATAATTCTGGCATTCTCTATATTAAACGATAGAATGGATAATGATTTGTGATCACACATTAGTAAATGTTACTAATGTGTTTGAAAATAAAAATACCGTAGTAGAGACTACGGTATTTTTATTTTCATATTTGGTTAATAAATGCGACTAAAAAAATTTATGCATGTTCCCTATTTATAAAAAAAGGTTTTATGTGTTTGAGTAGATTTTTTGATATCTAAGATTTTATGTTTTTTTGCTGATTTTGCCTGATGATAATTTTAGTATGTTTATGTAACACATATGCAAATAGTATTCATAAATAATACAATAAAATAATAATATGGCTTTCATACAAAACATAAATATCCGATATTTTGATATCTATATTATATATATATAAAAATGAATCCCTATTTCCCTTGGTCACGGCATCACGCGTGAACGGCTGGACCGATTTTGCTAATTCTTTTTTTGTTGTGTTTGTTATTGTCAGGAGAAGGTTCTTAGGTAGGGGCCTACCCCTAGGTAGGGGTAGAAAAATAAAATCTGCTTATTTATTGCCTGTAAGGCGGGACAAAGTTTTATTTTATCACAATAGGTACACCAACAGTAATGGTATTAACACATTTGCAAAAGTCTAGGAACTGATACCAAAACCAACGAAAGTTCGCCGGGTCAGCTAGTTTATAATAAATATCGGATATTTTCGAACCCTGCCTAAAATAGACTTTATTGCCTCTAAAGGTACTATAGGTAGACTCGCAATTGATTGACCAATATTTCTTAACAGAAACACAGACTAAATATGAAAATCATCTATTAGTTGAATTTGCTTTTTAGCTGTTATTTATTGTTTCAGAATATTGGCCGTGAAGCAGGCCCTCAAGGTGGCGAAGCCCCAGGCTCAAGCACGAGCCTCCCACCACGCACTTTTGAAATCATAAAACCAACACATGACATGAATTAAAGTGATATCTGTCTCCAACCACACTAAAAGAATCGAACAATTAACTAAGATATTTATCTCTCCAAAACATGCTGGCCTCATCTGTTTTGTCATGTGAAAGATCTTAATTTTATAAATGAACTCTTTTTGTGTACCGAGTAATATCCGCTTTTGTTTTTCGTTTATTGAGGAATAGACCTGCATGATTTCAGCAACATGTCGCGTCAAAAGCTGATTGGTTAAGGAAAATGTTGTGAAAATCAGCAATCACAAAAACTTGAACAGCTGGTGCAAGCATTATTTCTCAACATTGTTTATACTGATAATTCTATGTAACCATAAAATATTATGTCTACGTAATTTTTAATAACATTACAAAGTAAAGGCACAAGTGAGTTTTATTTTATACAAATAACTTATCATCATTGCAAGCAAAATTATTGAAATTGTCGCCTTGTCAACGGCTGCTCAAGTATATAAATTGTGTGCCCATATTTTTAACCTACTCGCACGTAGTACAGTCAACAGCACATCAAGCTTGACATATTGGACTTTGTACCGTTCTTATTTCAATAGACGTACGGGCTAGAGTCGCTTTACGAGTGTCAAGCTTGACCTGTCGTTGACTGTACAAAAAACCGGCCAAGTGTGAGTCGGACTCGCGCACCAAGGAGGGTTCCTTACCACCAAGGTAAAATTGTAGTTGTGTTGTGATGTCTAATGTGTTAATAAAAATTTCTGATTTCTGAAAATACCTTACCGTAAGTTATGAACGCACAGTCACGCAGAAGATGGGCGCAAGTCCGACACGCACTTGACCATTTTTTATTATTTGTTGTTATTCTATAGCTTATACCTACACTAAAAAACATACCAATTTTCACGATTGTGAATGTTCCCGTTTTTACGATAGAGCTAAAGCAAAAATCGCCTAAAAAAACACGTCTTTATAGTAGGGGAGCCCCCCCCCCCCCGTTCACTTTTTTTTTATTATTATAGCCGCATCAGAAATACATAGGTACGAGGCTTAATAATAGAATCCCGTTTTTCACCCTTTGGGTACGGAACCCTAAAAAATCGCAAAAGATAGGGAATGATACGCCGGCATTTCTTGATTTGCCTATGTAATACCCGCCATATTGTTCAAAGCATAACGTTTGACGATTTGCCCGGCCATGCTTAGGCAAATCGAATTAGTAGGGTGACCAAAGTAGGTACAAGCAAATAAAATGAAGTCTAGATAATAATTATTTTACTAGATAATAAAACCTAACCTAACACACACAGCTAACGTATTATATAGTCTAAGCAGCTAACAGAGCGCCACAAAAGCGTCGCGAAACGGAACTACATTACGATGCGCCCAGCCATATCTCGATGTAGCCAAGTGACTAGTAGGGCAAATCGACAAATAGATTGCCTCCATAAAAATTGTTCACAAAAAAGAAAACCAGCCAAGTGCGAGTCGGACTCGCGCACCTAGGGTTCCGTACCAACACATAATCATAGTTGAAATCCAACTTGACCCCTCTCTTATATGAATGTTCTTGAAACGGGAGCTCACCACAATTGGTTACCATTAGTTGTGAGAAAAGTTGTAATATTTAATGATTTCAGACTTTTCCCTTTATTTGTACTGTGAGACCTAGCTTCTAGGTTTTGCATTTTTGCATAAATGTATGGAGATGAGGACATAAACTGCCATATCTTTTGATTGCGTCGTTGTAAAAAATTTAAATTTTCAGATCTTGTGTGGTTCATGAACCCTAATATATGGTATTAATTTCAACCTGATACCTCTACCCGTTCGTGAGATAAAGGGTCTTGACAGACAGACAGACGGACAACAAAGTGATCCTATAAGGGTTCCGTTTTTTTCTTTTGAGGTACGGGACCCTAAAAATTACCTCCATACAAATTGTTCACTCTGATCGTACAGTTTGTATGGAGAGAACAACCTTCCCAATGTAACATTTCCGGAATTAAAAGTTTTGATCTCCATACAAATTGCTTACCTACTCTGGTCGAATAGTTTGTTTAAGTACCTAGGTTTAATTTTTTTTTATTTCCCAAAAATGTTTCATTGGGAAAGTTGTAGTTTCGTTGACAGAGCACGCCCTTTAAGTTTTCGGTACACCGTCCCTTATATATTATTATATATATATATATATATATAGTAGGATAGGATGTGGAAACATACACAGGTGTAAGTATTTTTCTATGGGTGTAAGGGACGGTGTACCGAAAACTTTTATAAACGCGAAAGTTTGTAAGTATGTATGGATTTTTGTTACTCTTTCACGTAAAAACTACTGGATGGATTTTAATGAAACTTTACAATAATATAGCTTATACATCAGAATAACATATAGGCTAAAATTTATAAACCTGCGCAGAAGAAGTCGCGGGCACCAGCTAGTTAATAATAAAACCTTTAAAGCCACTTTACCAATAGCAGATGGCGCTGTAGGTTTCTTAAGCGCATTAAACGCGCAAAGAAATAATAAAAAAAACCGGCCAAGTGCGAGTCGGACTCGCGCCCTAAGGGTTCCGTACCTATCTACCATATGATATACTAAAAGCTTTGCTCTTTGACTTTAAAAACTCCGCGACCATCCAACTTGACCCCTCTTTTATAGAAAAGTTCTTGAAACGGGAGCTCACCTTAATTGGTTATCTTTAGTTGTGAGAAAAATTTAAATAATTAATGATTTTAGACTTTTCCCTTTATTTGTACTGTGAGACCTAGCTTCTTGCCAAATTTAATAATTTTAGGTCAACGGGAGGTACCCTGTAGGTTTTGCTTTTTTGCATAAATGTATGGAGATACAAAGCCATATCTTTTGATTGCGTCGTTGTAAAAAAAATTGAAATTTTCAGATCTTGTGTGGTCCACGGACCTTAGCATTCATTATCAATTTCAACCTGATACCTCTACCCGTTCGTGAGAAAACGGGTCCTATTAGGGTTCCTTTTTTTATTTTGAGGTACGGAACCCTAAAAATTGAGAAAACGAATTAACCTAGACAAGAGACCTAGCTAGATAGATTTTTCGTCCCCCAAAACCCACGTATACTAAATTTCATCGAAATCGTTAAAAGCCGTTTTCGACAAACTGATTACAAATATATTTATTTATACATATAGTACCTACTTACCTAAGCGACCGAGCTTCGCCCTATAATAGCTCGTGATAATAGCCGCTTCAACATTAAAATATTATCGGGTAAGCAAGCTATGCTACCCGCGAACAGATGGCGCTGTAGGTTTTTGTGTAAAACGCGGTATTTTAAATAATGCTTAACAACACGGGGAAAACGAGACCTAGCTAGATCGATTTATCGTCTTCGAAAATCCCAGTAGGTACAGTAAATTTCATCGAAATCGTTATAGCCGTTTTCGAGAAACCGATAACAAATATTGCTCAGGACTTACCAACTCTGATTATCATCCAACAAGCATCTAACCAATATACTAGGGTAAGCTTGTTTACTAATACAGGGTGTAAAAAAAAGTACCTACATACAAGTACAGTCAACGACAAGTCAAGCTTGACACTCACAGTGCGACTCTAGCCCGTACGTCTATTGAAATAAGAGCGGTATAAAGTCCAATGTGTCAAGCTTGATTTGCTTTTGACTGTACAAAGTAAAAAAGTAGTTATTCTACATCACTTATAGATTAAAGAAAAAATTTTAAGAAATACACTTTTTTTCATGCTTTTAGGGTTCCGTACCTCAAAAGGAAAAAACGAAACCATTATAGGATCACTTTGTTATCTGTCTGTCAAGACCCTTGTTCTCAGGAACGCGTCGAGGTATCAAGCTGAAATTCATATCAAATACTCTAGTTTACTGTCCCTTGGAGCTGTGATAGGATTTCCATGGAGGATACTTCTAGTCGACCTAGAATCTTGAAATTTGTCATGAAGCAACGTCTTTTAGCACACATAAAGGAAAAATTCTGAAAACCTTAAATTTTTAGTATCATCACACAATAAAAAAAAATTGCAATAAAAATACCATAAATTTTTACTTATATACCTACAGGTTTGTACGAAACCCTCGGTGCGCGAGTCCGATTCGCCCTTGGCCGGTTTCTTCATATATTTTTTAGTCAATTTGATTTTCTTCGACATTATAGTAATTTATTGAAATGAATAGCCATTTGCTAGTGAGTGGCTATTATAACAAAAAACCGGTCAAGTGCGAGTCGGACTCGCGCGGGGAGGGTTCTGATATGCGTATAGTATTTTTGGAAGAAATAAAGTCCATTTTTAGGACCGCAAAACTAAATTTGTTTTTAAAAGGTTTTTGCAGACCGTAACCGTGTCGACCGTAGTTTCCGGAGATAAGGGGGGGGGGGGGGAGGTAATGGTATATTTTTGTCATTTTTCATCATAAAG
This sequence comes from Athrips mouffetella, assembly GCA_947532105.1. Taxonomy (NCBI): domain Eukaryota; kingdom Metazoa; phylum Arthropoda; class Insecta; order Lepidoptera; family Gelechiidae; genus Athrips; species Athrips mouffetella. Next base: position 14,500,207 of record OX383971.1, read on the forward strand.
TTCTATCTATATATAGTCTGAGAGTTGTTTGACCTAGTAACGACATTTGAAATTTTGCCCCCCCCCCCCCCATTACATTAATAATCATAATTTTTTTTAGTTCCTAAATGTGCAATTAAGTTGGGCAACAATATTCGAAAACGATTCCAAATTTCAAGTCGATAGCATGAGTGGTTGCTGAGATTATACAGGCGTGACAGACAGACAAAGTCACACCATAAGGGTTCCTTTTTTTACCATTTTGGTATCGAAACCCTAAAAACGTCTTAGTCTGCATCACCAGACCATAGAAGTCATTTAACCCTCCAGGCGCTTCACTTCTTCTTGAGCCGAAGCTATTTTTTAGGGTTCCGCAAGCTACATTTTTTGCATTGAACATCTTTACGTACTCCCAACGGTTACTGTTATTTTTTTATTTTTGTTTTTGTCCGCAGCATTAGTACGTACAACTTTTGGGACGTCCACCATCAAAATAATGTTTCTTCAAGATCAAACGAAGAGATTGAGACTACTTCCACACTTGTATCATCAAGGAACACACGGATATACACTTGACAGGGGACTAGGTAGTGGAGCACGTCATTTTAACTAAGACGAATAGCCTGAGAGCCAAACTATTTCACTGTATGAAGATTCAACAAAAATTCATATCAGAATAATTTTTTTCTTCAAAAATTAGATTAGCTGGTCTTTTAAACAATTCATTAGTAATCCACCCAAATTTACGACCGGATGATTTAAAAAAATAATAATAAAGGAATTATAAATTCCACAAAAAAGGGCAAAAATGCTATAAATATTATTTACTCTATTTTTAATTACCTTTATTTATATCTTTTTTTAAAGTATATAATCCTCCTATTATTTGTAAAAGAAAAACAATTAAATCTAAAAAAAAATTTTACGTAAATCTCAAAGTTGCATTATAGTTCAATATTTTTAGAAATGGTACCCAGGACAAATTACGGCCGACAATTTTTTTTTATGGAAGTGTTCCTTGGGTCCAAACTTGAGTTCACCAAAAATTAAAAGTTATCTTCAAATAATTTTTTGTACTAACTTTTAACAAAAACTACTGGAGTTGTGGCAAAATTATCTAAGAACATGTGAATTTTGATACATTTAGGAATAAAACGAGACATAATTTATCATTATTGCAGAACTGGTTCTCGATTTACAGCGAGTTACATCAAACACCCTAAGATAATTTTATAGGACGAAAGAAGTAGGAACAGTAAAACTCACGTTGTCTTCTAGGATTAAATTATGGCACTTCCAATTTAATTGAATGGAATAAAAATAAACTATTTCGCCCAAAAAACTACAAGATTTATGCTTTAAGTAACAAGATGGCGTCACTTGTATGGATTATTTTATAACAATCAAGTCTTATATTGATGACTTTCCCCTAACTTCAACCGTTTTAGAGATATATAGAAAAATCCAAAATTAGGGACCTTTTCGAAGGGGGGGAGGGGGGAGCGAAAATGGGATCGGCAGGGAACATTCTAGATATGTTTGGATGGACGTAAGGAACACTTCCATAAAAAAAAAAATTGTCGGCCGTAATTTGTCCTGGGTTGTCAAAGAACATTTGGATAAAAATATTGAGCTATTAGGCCTATCACGGAAATGATAAAAATGCTATCAGATCAGTTCTTCTATGCTTTTGTTTCATTAACATATAGTGTACTAAAACCAACAAAAATTTTTTTATGGATATTGAAACCTCCAGAAATTGAAATTGTACCTTCCAGTTTAAAATTTGGGTGGATTCAAAAATATAGTCTCTTAAAATTGCATTTGAAGGCCGTTTACAAAAATTTGGCCTATGAATTTTTTCTCCAAAATATAGGATAGCTCTTAGGGTAGAACTAGAGAAATGGAAACAGGGTAAAAATAAATAGCTTTATCTTTATTTGAACTTACTATAGGAACAGTCATAACTCATAAGCATTCGCAGTGCGAGTTTCGTCTCTACGCTGACTGTGATACGCGCGGTACAAAGTCTAATGTGTCAAGCTCGACGTCCTCTTGATTGTACCTACTGCTGCTATCCGATAGATCTTTATATTCACTTACCTAACTAACATAGCATCTTTAAATTTAAAGCTCAGTTAAATATGTCGCTGCTTTTTTATGTTTTAGTGACAACGAAAGTCACTTTCTGTTTCTGAGCACGTCAAGCTTGACATATTTGACTTCGTACCACTCTTATCTCAGTGAGCGTACACAAATTGATGCCGCACTGCGACTATTGTAAACCTTGGCGTTCTGTTGACTGTAAAATCAAAAGCAGGTCAAGTTTGACATTTGGGCTGAAAAGAACTACAAGTTAAGAGCCTGTCCAGATGAGGCGTTCATCTGGAGGGAATACAGTAGCTCTAGTATCTCTGGAACGGTAAAACGCCTCATCTGGACAGGCTCTAAGGCCAGGTAACCATGTTTTTAATTAATAAGTTTAATAAAAGTAACAAATCGTACAATTTTCATCTCAGTGGTACTATTAATCAAAACATCCTAGGATTTGGTCAGCCAACCCAGTAGGTAGATTGTCACATCCTCCTCACGTGTATACTTACTAATAAAACTCCGTCCGATTTATGGAAGTTTTCTGATAGCTCACGAATGAACGTAGTTCTAAAAATCATAAATAGATGGTGCTAACAAGACACGGTTATCTTTTCTATCTGAGAGATGTAGGAACTATTTTTATAGAACCTATGAGAAAGGTCTCATTTGGTACATTTTTATTGAGTTGAGGTCACTTTCATTATTTCACGCCACATGGATTTAAATACTGTGCTACCTATTTCATTTACTTATAAATACATCAGCTTTCCTTTTCATTGCAAGCTATAGGCTGTAGACAAGTAGGGCAGCTACCGTTAGCGACGCCAAAAGCTGGTGGGCGCCCTCCGGCGCAGGCGATAAGCCACTGAAAACCAAATACAAATAGCTAAGTATAAGCCTTTTACTACATTATACATATTATGTCGCAGGCAAATCATATAATTCGCCGTTTACAAATAGCAGGCAAACTGTGAACGGTCGGCAAATTGTAAAACAGTGCCGGCAGATTGTAAACGGGTTTAGATCACTGTTGCAATATAGGTTCGTTAGCCACGGTAAACCCCGCCAAAACGATGCCAAGCAGGGATAGGTTAGGTTGGGTTAGATTATCTTTCGACCACAACGCACGAGCCGAGCGAGCGAAGCGAGTGTGCCGCGGCAGCGGCCTGCAAGTGCTAGAAACAAATTACGCGCCGTTTTCTGAAATGCCGCGGCATTATGTAAAATGCCGAATTAAACTGTGAAACGATGAATTATACAATTCGCCTGCGACATATACATATCGTCATCATAACAACTCATTAAACATCCACTGTAGGACTGGGAGCTCCTTCTATCTCGAGCTCTTCTCCAGGAATAACGCGTGGTACAGTCATCAACGACAGGACAAGCTTACGGCATACGTCTATTGAAATAAGAACGGTACGAAGTCCAATTTCTCAAGCTTGTTATGCTCTTGACTACAATTTGGAGGAGAAGTAGGTACCACAGTTACCTTGCTTTTTTTTTAGTGTTGCGGTATCACGGACCGCGGTTGTTGGTTACCGCATTATTTAAGATCATAAGAAGCACAGACGCTGCTGCCCATCCTCCGGTTTACCATCCTTTAGTCGCCTTTTACGACTCCCACGGGTAGAGATGAGTCATAAATATATAAGGTCCTAATGAAACAGTAAACATAATTTTAGCTTGTTACTCAGACCATGAAACTACTTGTACAACTTTCTCCAAGGAACATAGGTCAAAATATGAAAGTTTTGTTCGCTGAAAGTTGTTCAGTTACGTTGACTGATCATGCCCTTTCAGTATACGGAAGGCTGTTCCTTACACCCGGTATATTCTTTGACTCGGTCGTTATTCGCCACTGCCACTCGCTCATTTGTGATTCCATATTTTAATTGAATGTCAATTAAAATAACCAATTACATAAAAGGAATTTAGATAAAACAATAAAATATTTCAAATGCTTGAGGAATTTTTATCATTTGAAGTCTTTTGTTTTCTTCATCTAATAAATCTTCGGACTAAGAATAAATCCCACAAAATACTTAAGCAGCTTTTATTAATGTGGCTGAAAATCCGTTAAAATTCTTTTTCTGCAATCCATTAAGCAGAATTTACACAGGGTAAGTAACTGGCGTCAGTGATGAGTCAGTTCAGTGTTGACCCGTTACTGCTATCGTGTAAGCCGATTTGGAGTCAGTACAGCGCTGTCGTGTCAGCGCTGACTTCAGAATTCTCGCGCGAATTTTTTAAGTCAGCCCAGTCTCCCCGCCGGCACCCGCGACAGCGCTACTGACCGCGTGTGAAGACAAAGTCCAGGGAGGTTTAAGTAGCAGCTCTTTCTGCTAAGGAGGGAGCCATAAGCGTATCACTTTCTTGCGAGGGGCCTCCATACTAAAATGTAGAGATTTTTATCAAATCCTAAAAAACTAAATTTTTTTTTATCTTTCTCTTTAAGAAATATGTGACATGGGACTAATAAAATATTACTACCACAGTTTTTCTGGTGAAAACACTTACCATTCAGGAAAAAAACGATGTTAAAAATCACGCATAAAATGGCTATTACGGATTATTTACGCTTCCGTTCATCAATTCACAAGTAAAAAAAGATATATTTTCACTTTCGCAAACAAAGTTTATACTAAAACATATTTTTAAAGATTTCTTGATTTTTGTAAAACTTAACTAAGTTTTTTGACCAACTAGTATGGGCGACAGTGAGACGCTTTACAATTCACTAGTTCATACAGAATAGGTAGGTATATGACAGACTCTATAGTTTTTTAGGGTTCCGTACCCCAAAAGAAAAAAACGGAACCCTTATAGGATCACTTTGTTGTCCGTCTGTCTGTCTGTCTGTCTGTCTGTCTGTCTGTCAAGACCCTTTATCTCACGAACGGGTAAAGGTATCAGGTTGAAATTAATACCATATATTAGGATCTATGAACCACACAAGATCTGAAAATTTCAATTTTTTACAACGACGCAATCAAAAGATATGGCATTTTATGTCCTCTTCTCCATACATTTATTCAAAAATGAAAAACCTACAGGGTACTTCCCGTTGACCTAAAATTATGAAATTTGGCAAGAAGCTAGGTCTCACAGTACAAATAATGGGAAAAGTCTGAAATCATTAAATATTACAACTTTTCTCACAACTAATGGTAACCAATTGTGGTGAGCTCCCGTTTCAAGAACATTCATATAAGAGAGGGGTCAAGTTGGATGGTCGCGGAGGCGATTTTTGTTTTAGTTCTATTTTAAAACGGGAACACTTACAAACTTGAAAATTGGTATGTTTATAGTGCATAAGCTATAAAATAACAACAAATAATAAAATTTGGTCAAGCGCGTGTCGGACTCAAAAAATCTAGCACATTAACTTCCTGAAAGTTCAACTAATACAATTATGATTATGTGGTGGTACGGAACCCTCGGTGCGCGAGTCCGACTCGCACTTGGCCGGTTTTTTACTCTTGAGACAAAGTCAGTCGCAAGCTGTGGTCGCAAGTCAGTTCCTTGGCACTGCGTTGTAGGGTAACGTTGCCTCAATTTTCCCGGGACAAAAGCGCAAAAATTTAATGATCTCGAAATCTAAATTGTCATAACTTAACAACAAAACATAATCTCTAGTTTCATTTCTAGAGTCGATTCATTTTCTAACCCATATTAGTCTTTTTACACACCTTTTCTCCTTACATTTCTGACGAAGCTTTTAACGGCAGAAGGATAAAGGGGTTCTAACATTAGTGGCATAGTAAACCGCCGCCATTTTAGTTTTTTTTTTTTCAAAATTGCGTCGCACAGTTTAACCTTTAGGAATTGATAGTCTTCTATCAATTTCTGAAGGCTAAACAAATATAAAAATGTCTAATCATATTGTGTCCTAAAGTGTCACGTTACTGAGTTATAGGGCGACAAAAGCCGGTATATGGGTAAGGCCCCGTAACTTTGTACTTTTCGAAAAAATCCTGTGACTCCTTACTTCAAACCCTCATACTTGCTAAACAAAAATATTTTTATGAATTTTTATGTAAAAAAATTGTTGTGCAGTGTATTTACGAGCTTATTTATAGCAGTTATGGTATATCAGATTGATCTAGGGCTCACCATTAGACTTTGTAATTCCATATTTTTTTCTGGTCTATGAAAATTTCACTGACCCCACGCCATTTTCTAAACTTTGAGTCGTTAAAAAACGGATTTTTGTTACCTACATGTCTAAAAAGTTCTTGCAATATTGAAACCCCAACTTTTTTAAATATTATAGTGCTTTTTATGTAGTTATAAATAATTATCTTATCATATTTTATCCACAAAATAGTCATGATCCCACTTTTTTTCCAGTGTGTTGCCTTGGCGTGTGTTACTCGTTTTAATACTATTTTCTTTTTGTTATGGTTACCGTAATATATTTTATTAGTATACCAACATTTCTTCATGACATTTCATTTGACAGCTTTGTCAAGTAGCCATCTTTGGAGGTTTACGGTGACGTCGATGTGTGCTGCAAATTCAGATATTGTTTTATTGGTGAAAAAGTGATAATTCTCTTAAAGTGGGTAAATAAAAACATTACCTAAGAGTTTCCCAATATAGAAACTGTTCGAAGTTCATGAATTCCTGTGTGAATCGCATAGAAAAAACAAATTCAAGAGTGAAAAATCAAGTTGAGGTGAGGATTGCCACGCGAATCATTCCAGTGTGTTACTGTGTGTAACCGTGTGTTACGTTGTGTTACCTAAAGCTTCTTGCCATTTATCATGCCTTACCATTATATTTTTCAGGTTATAAGTAGGGACACTTACAAATGCTGTAGGTACTATAGTCATTTTGGTAGATTGGCACTTCCTACATAGGTATTATAAACTAAACATTACACAGTTCCGTTGTGTTACCATACTGTGTGTGTTACTGTTGTGTTACTTTTCCAGTGTGTTATTGTGCAAAGTTACGGGGCCTTACCCATATATACTTGTATGTTTTTTTTTAACTTAATTGAAGTGTACCACTTGCCCAGTGCGTTTAATATGTCTCATTCATAGTTACTTATATTTTCATTTCATTCCTTTCATTTATTTCTTCATAATATTACAATTATAAGTCATTATTATTAAACAAGCGTTAAACAGTTAGTAAATAATTAAATTTATATTGAAATAATAATAATAGGACATCATGTTGCATAAAACTTTTTATTCATTTAGGCTTCTTATTTCGATTTTTGAAGGTTAAATTGTGTGACGCAAATTTGAAAAAAAAAAAAAACAAGATGGCGGCGGGGCACTATGCCAGGCCCCATACTAAAATGTTCGAACCCCTTTCTCAACAAAATAATTCATTCAGATGAAATTTGGTCGTTTTCAAGTATTAGTTTTTCCTCACTGACTTAAGTAACGTGTGGTCACCGTGAAAAGACAACCACGACTGCTGACCGCATGTAAACAGTTAAAGTCAGTTCTCAGCGCCAGCACTGGCGCATCACTAACCCCAGTTACTTACCAGAATCAAAATATAGAAAAATTTATTTAAACATTTGAATTTTTTTTTCAGTATACAGGGTACCAAAAACTGCTCAGTAGACTAAACTGAACAACTTTCCTAAAGAAACATGTCTTGGGAATAGAATTCCTTGCAAGTATCTTGCGGTAGTATCCATTGATCTGTGAAAATGTATAGAGTTAGTTTTGGACCCTTAGCCAAATTTTAGTATGTTGCTTATAACATGAAACTGAACAACTTTTCCAAAGAAGCATGGGTCGAAACCCGAGAAAAATTTTTGGTCGTCCCATACAAATACCACTGTTGCTGGTGCAAGGTTTGTATGAGAGACCCAAAAACAAAATTATCTTTTTCGACCCATGTTTCTTTGGGAAAGTTGTTCAGATTTGTGTTCTGAGTCACATACAAAAATTTGGCCAGGGGTCTAAAAATAACCATGTATAAAGGGTGTTCCAGTAGGTACTACCAAAACTTAAACTTGTGATTTACTCGAAATCATTTACGGTCATTAATGTTTAACAATTTGAATTCTGAATTGATGTACCTGTACATATTTCATTAGAACATTTTTATAGACTTTGCAATTGATACTTTTTACTTGCTTATCACGACAAAGTAAGTGCAGTACTGCTGTACCATTTATTTTGCTATAAGATGGGTAGGTACATAAACCACCTACCTGAAACAAACAAGTCCTATGGAAGTACATGCCACATGTAGAATTCTGGCATAAAGGCAAAGGTACTCCGGGGACATCAGGCAATTCATCACAAAGACAAATACTGCAAGCTGGCTTCTCTACTGGTCGGTTATCGGGAGTCAGGCCCAAAGCTGATTGCTTACTTGTCAATGATGGAAATTCATTTATATCTGTGAAATAAGATTTAATACAACAAAAAAACCTTCAATAATTTGGAGTGCATTCGGAGAACACAGGTAATTCAGAAAATAAAATATTACTAGCAAACTGGTTAATTTGATATCTCTTGCTTTGGAATAAGAAAAAAGTGAGTTTACCGAAGATGTGCATAATATTCCTAACAATGTCAACATCATGGTCCCATTTCAAAAGTCCCTCCTGCAGTTTGTCCTGCCAATATTCAGAATGTCCAATAAGGTGGATATTAGTTGCTAAGCCATCTGGTGTCACTTCTACATGCAACCATGTTCTGTCATCTGTAATATAAAATGAAATGTTGAACCTTTAACTCAATTCTCCTCATCATAACATCCCATGAAACGCCCACTGAAGGACAGGGAGCTCCCTCCAGAACTCCAGCAAAAACGCGCGGTATTGGAGGGGATTTACTATAGTCACCATACTTATAAGTGTTGTGGCTGACAACCGCTGTTGTTGGTGACCGCAGTATGTAAGATGGTTCGATACACAGAAAGATACTGCTGCCCATCCTCCGCTTTATAAACCCTTAGTCGCCTTTTACGACACTTACATGGGTAGAGACGGGTTGGCACTATTCTATGTCGGCACCACGCTCGTTGTCGACTTCCGGTCAATTCTAATGAAATAATAATAAATGAATATGGGGCACAATTCACTGATCCTAAACTAGGCATAGCCTGTATGTGCAGAGGGAGGATTCTGAATAAGGGCTAATTCTGAATATGCACAAAACCAGTTGATATGTTTTTTGCACTGGATAAGTAGAAAGACAAAAGGTGGCAAAAATACCAACTTCTTTGATAATAACTAGTAACTTTTGATAATTAACTCCTAGTTTAGAATACACTGTGGGTAACAGAGAAAAATAAAGGACACACAGCCAAACATCGGTGGAAACACAATGACCTTAAGCAAGCCTTGAGGTTCAGGCGTTTATAGCATAGTGCTGGTTCAGCTTGTACAGCAGTTCAGCTTTCCACTTGGTTGTTGCCATGCATACCTTCTTAAATAATAAATACCGATTGCTGACCTCCAAACTTCATTTTGAAGATGGCACCCCATGATGATGATGATACCTTCTTATGTTAATTACAGAAACGCTTGCCCTGAGCTAAGCAAGGGCACAGAAGAAAAAGAAAATGCGCCAACCGGTCAGTCAAAAATTTACACATTACAATAATTACCCAAAAGTATTCTCCGATAGTCTTCTTTAAACGATGGATTAACAGGCTCCATTACAGTACAACTTCTATCAATTGTTTCTAATTCATAAAAATATCCAGCTAAACCTTCCAAGTGGTTTCTAAAGGCTGACAACATTTGTTCAATAGAACTGTATTCCCTTTCTTGTATGGGTGAATAGGGAAGACTTACTGCATTAATAATTAGCTTTCTTGCACCTTTATACTGGATAAATATCTCATGTTCTCGAGAATTCTCATGATCTTTCAGAACGCATTTTAAATTTTTTATACTATCACCAAAATAAAAAGAAATTTCACTGGAGGTAAAACTTTTTATATCTTCAAGAAATTCCTTGCTCACTAATTGTGAAGATATTGAATCTGTATTATGTACATTTTGCTGGAGTATACCTTCTAAACAATCAAGAAAAGAAGATAAATTGTTAAACTTTTTGTTAGAAAGTAAATCTTTGAAACTTTCTTGAGAGTTCATTTTTTCACATTAGCAATACGAAAATATATTTAAAAGTATGATGTAAATAAACAGACATCAAATGAAAAGAATAAACGGAATAAAATAAGAATTAATTCAGAAATACAAAAATAAACAGCTAAAATATAAACAAGGCTTTGAAAAAAAAATAGTCCTTTTGAGCAATGAGGAATTGAGGAAGCAATTATATTGCTTTTGAGTTTATATACTCTTTGCTTTTGAGGCTTTGAGCATCAAGTTTAGTGCTGCCAGCAATTTCAATAAAATTTAGATCAGATCATAGACATATAACTAGATACATCAGATTCAGATTTTTATACTGTGCCTCAGTGTCAAGCAGAAGCCTGAAGGCTCCCGGATAACCCCCAAGTATGTTTCTCAAAATGCTTAGTTTAGGAGCTACGCCTCTTTTCAACGTGCAAGGAAGTCCAACTTTCATAGTTACTTGTATAACTATGTGCTATTTTTTAACTGTGTTTCCGTGAACCTATGAGGATGAAATTTTTTAGAGATGTAGACACAATAGGTAAAAGTTTTTGAGATGAAGAACAAAAAACAGTAACGTGATTTTTTGGAATTAAAGCATTTAGAGTTTTAGTTATATTTTTTCTTTGGAAACGTGCTTAGCCCGCAGCCTTTTCAACTCGAGTTAATTTCACATTGACACAGTGAAAACCTATGATGATTTAACAATAAAAGATATCATCACTATCACTACATAGTATAAAACAAAGTCGCTTTCTCTGTCCCTATGTCCCTTTGTATGCTTAAATCTTTGAAACTACGCAACGGATTTTGATGCGGTTTTTTTTAATAGATAGAGTGATTCAAGAGGAAGGTTTATGTATAATAACATCCATTAAATAGTGGAGAAGTACTGTTATTTTTGAGGTTTCTAATGTGATGTCGTAAATAATTACATTTTTTCCGCTTACATTGCAAACGCAGGCTGAACCCTACGAGTTTTATTAAAATAATGTACTAAGTATTGTACACATTGAAAAGGTCTACAGAAAAGTCCGTGATTGTATATGTCTATCTCTTATGGATAACCCACAATAACTTTTTTTGTCATTTACTTTTTACGACAAATAATGGCTAATTTTCGAAGCAATTTTAACCAATACAGCATTAATCCTTAACCAATTAAATACCTTGAATACATTGTTCATTTAATATAGATCTATATGGCCCTTTACACCGTATGATTTAAGTGAATATTTTCGATTTTTTTAGAAGATATTATAGATAAAAAAATTGCGGGACGTAGCGTTTGCGGCGGTACCGGCCGGCCGCCCGGTGCGGCAAGAGCGTGCCTATAAATAGCACGTCTGAGGCCGCGGTTTTCCCTATAGCACTTTGAATTTAGCAGCGATCGGACGCGTTTATTATAAAAACGTGCTTTTCAGCGCGACAACGTATCAGTAATTATAAGTAAGTTACGATAAATAATTGTATGATAGTAGTTTTAGATATTCCAAAGATAGCAGGAAATCTTCATGGTATAGGGAAAGGGGGATTGTTTTACTCCAAATTTAACGCGTGCGGGCCACGGGCAGTAATGAATAAATCAAAACTACTGGATCGATTTTAATCACATAGGCTATATATTTTATACCCGTGCGAAGCCGGAGCGGCCCGCTATCCATATCCATACTATCCATACTAATATTATAAATGCGAAAGTAACTCTGTCTGTCTGTTTGTTTGTTGCTCTTTCACGCCTAAACGGCTGAACGGATTTTGATGAAATTTGGTATGGTGATAGATGGTAACTTGGAGACGGACATAGGCTACTTTTTACCCCGGGAAAATATCTCATTCCCGTGGGAATCTACACATACAATAATACTCTAGCGGGGTTGTATCTACTACAGCACACCGAAACTACTTAACCGATTTTGATGGGACTTCTTTTTTTACTCAACTAAGTATCGCTGATTACGAAAACTACTACAATTTTGAAATCCAACGTGGTAGACGTAAACTACCATTATCCCCTGTGGATAAGGTTGAGGTGCGATAGGGTTGAAATGTCTAAAAATCAATATGGGTGTCGTTTGTAAGGTTTATCGAGCCGCTGATTACAAAAACTACAACAATTTTGAAATCCAACATGGTGGACGTGAAATGCTATCATCCCTTGGGGATGAGGTTGGGATGCGATAGAGTTGATATGTCTAAAAATCAATATGGGTGTCGTTCGTATGGTTTATCGGGTCGCTGATTACGAAAACTACAATGATTTTGAAATCCAACGTGGTGGACGTGAAATACCACCACCCCTGGGATGGGGTTGGGATTCGATAGGTTTGAAATGTCTAAAAATCAATATGAGTGTCAGTTGTATGTTTTTATAAGGATAGGGATAGCGGTTAAGATGGCGTTAGGGGTAGAAGCAGGGATAGGGGTAGGGTCAGGGATAGGGAGAGGGAGAGGGGGAGGGATAGGGAGAGAGTGTAAGGGAGGGGAAAATGAGGGGAGAGAAAGGGGGAGGGAGGGGTAGAGGGCGTGGGAGGGGGTAGAGGGAGGGAGAGGGGGAAGGGGAGGATGAGTGAGGGGAAGGGGGAAAGGCAGGGGAATGGGAGGAGGGCGAAGGGGGAAAGGGAGGGTGATGGGGAGAGGGGAAGGGGGGAAATGGAGGGGGAAGGAAGGGTGAGGGGGGGAAGAGGGAGAGGAAGAGAGAGTGGGAGAGGGTGAGGGAGGGGGAGTGGGAATGTAGGGGGGGGGATACAAAAGGATAGATAGGGAGGAATAGGGACCTTTTTTACTTTTATGAATACCTCCTCGCTACCCATTCACTTCACTCCCTTTATTGCCTTCTTTTTTAAGTTCGCCTGTAACGGTTGACAATGAAAATTCCGCACTACCTACCAGTTAAATAAAATCAAAAGATAATTAAGTTTGTAGTAAGATGCATTTATTCAACTTGGGTAAGTACAAATGCATCTTTTACGTAGGGATCAAGAAGGATAAGCGCTCCGTAAAATATGTTTCAATTAAGTTCGAGTTCTGTTTTTTTATAAAATCTACGCGGACGAAGTCGCGGGTAACAGCTAGTGTTTTTATATACAACGTTCACAGTTTTTCTGTAGTGTATTTAGTATCAGCATTGCACCCGTACGAAGCCGGGGCGGGTCGCTAGTTTTATATATTTGTCAATGGTGGAGCTTTATTGTAGGAACAAACATGAATGCGCATTGATGGTGTCGAAACCTTCACACAGCGGCCAACTCTAGAACTAATTTGTTGACTAAAACCTCCTTTCAGTTAATAGACACAAAGTCAACAAGTGCCATAAAAATCGTATATAGAGAGAAGGATAAAGAGCGCTGGACATCTTCTGTTTCAATCGCAAAAGGAAAGTAGCGGATTTGTTGTGAATTTGACATGTCACTTTTTTCATACTAAAAGAGGGATATTCTCTTTAACTTTCGCTAACAGGGTCGGCCAGCATAACACGTAGTTTATTTTTTGTAAAATATGTAAGCATGATACAAAAAAAAACAATTTAAACCTTTTTTGAACAGTCTGGCAATAGTATTTTCTGCGTAGTTTGACCACAGAGTAATAATTTTTGACAAGAACTCAGAACTCCTTGAATTTTGACATATTTAACAGTACGTTCCGATTCAAAGAAATTTTACGCTACATTAACAAGACAAACGCGACACGACGATACGGTTTTGCAAACAAAGCTAAGATCCCACGACAAGATTATGCACCTCTCTGTTATTTGAACGAAATTTGGTTTATATGGAAGGTTATAGGTACATGGGGTCATACATAGAATACATGAAACAGAGTTAGAAAGGCGAAGTAGGCGGGCCCCGCGTGCCACGGATAGGTCCGTAGGACAAATAAACGTCAAAACCTCAAAATGACCCCTTCAGTCATTTACCCACAGACAGATTAGTATATATGTAGAGCATTTACCCGACTCAATGGCGTAAAGAGCAGCGACGTATTTTTTAAGAAAATGCCGTTTTGTGCGATATTATCACGTCGAGCTCACAGCAAAGATAAAAATTAGCAAAATGGAGGCCTACTGTACCACCGATAACCATTTAGAATACCTTTTTATCCACTATATTTGTTAAAACAAAAATATTTTTTAGCCGGTCGAAACCAGAGCACAAGTGCTTCCAAAAATACATCGATATCGATAAATTTCTGTATACTTGCATTATTCCTGTAATGTTGAATACTTACTTGTCTATATTTTTTAGCTTTGAAGTTAACCAATAATTTTTTAATAATTAAAAAATTAAAAATTGTTTGCACTCATACTTAATCCCAACTTTAGAAAGAGATTTTTGGCAGCTACCCAGGTGATCCAAAAGAAAAGCAAAGATGGATCGATTTCGCAGGGCGAAAAGATTGGTTAGCCACCAAAACAAGTTCTACTTGCTCCAAACACTTTCTGTAGAGGGACATCATCTTTTCGGCACAAAGAAGACATTTAAAGCCTCTTGCCATACGCTATACCTGTAAGAAACCGAAATCACTTCCCGGAGGGACACCAACTTTACCACACACGTCTTTACTGGTATATTAATTTAATTTGTTGGTTCTTCTTATTGCTGACTAGCAGTTGCCCACGACTTCATTTGCGTGGGATTCAAAAAAAGAGTAGATATTATGCTTTTCTAGGTCTAAGTCCATATTCCTGCCAAATTTAATCAAATTCTAATTAGTGGCTGGGTGGTGAAAGAGTAACAAACATCCAAACATATAAAAATTCAAACTAAAATAAATTATCTTTATAATATTAGTGAGATATAAATAAGAAAAATGTAAATATCATGTAAATAATAAAACAAAACAATGCTTCATGATCTATTTTATTTTTGAAGAATATTTACACGCAGGAATCTTCTAATAAAAACCGACCAAGTGCGAGTCGGACTCGCGCACCGAGGGATCCGTACCACCACATAATCACGATTGTATTAGAAATTTCAGTATGTTCCTGTGCTAGATTTTTTGAGTCCGACACGAGCTTGACTAGATTTTATTATTTTTTGTTAATTTATAGCTTATGCACTATAAACATTGCAATTTTCTTTTTTTCAAGTGTTCCCGTTTTTAAGATAGAGCAATAACAAAAATCGCCTAAAAAGGTCATTAGTATCGGAGCTCACTTAATTTATATATTTTTTTTATTTTTAGTATTTTTGTTATAGTGGCAACAAAAATACATAATCTGTAAAAATTTCAACTGTCTAGCTATTACTGTTCATGAGATACAGCTCAAACAAAATATTGTAAAAACAGATGGCTTTGGTGGCATGTTTTCATTTGGTTTAAAGTTTCAGTATGTTCAGTAAAAACAAAAATACATTATTTATTTACTCAACAAGCTCCAATCAACGGGGTGGGTCAAACTTTTTTTTACGCTCCCCCCTTTAGCTGTTTGGGAGCCCCCCTTCATTTTTTAAATTTTTAGCATTTGTTGTTGTAACAGTAACAGATATACACAATTTGTGAAAATTTCAAATTTCTACCTATTACGGTTCATGAGATACAGCCCACTGACAGTCAGACAGACATCAGAGGCATATCAATACTCGTAGGTCCCGTTTTTCACCCTTTCGGTACGAAACCCTAATAAAGAATGAGTATAAAACTAAAACCCGTATACAAGGTGTAAGTAAATACTTGGCTTCTCAAACAAAAGTTATTATGATGCTTTTCCAGGCAATACACAACACAATAAAACTAATTAAGAACGCTTTTCTTCCCTCTCCCCCCCCCCCCGTACCTGACTGAAACATGAATGAAAAAGCAATGGCCGCGCGCGCAATTCTGTTCTCATGAAAGTAATATCTAAAACGACAAAAACACCTGTGTATAATAAAAAGTGACTTTGAATTTACAATGTTTTGTGTAAAGATTGATTGATGCAGTGTGACCTCTAATAAGAACCAGCGCCTGGATTCCCTATCATCAGGTGCGTCCTTCTTCACCCCGCCGCCGATTTTAGTGAGATATAAAAAATAAAACAGCTTGCACAACCTAACATTAGCGTGACGATTAGTTTCTACGCATGGTGACACGCGGAGAGCCAATGAACGCTTCGCAGTCCTTCCCCCACCATACCCCGCGCACCTCCGCGACTCGTTTTTTGTGTTCTGCGCATTAACCGCCATCGCTAGAGTTATAGAGTTAGTTATTGCAAGCTGTACGAATCTAAAACAAACCTATGTTTCGTGGAAAAGTTGTAATCCAGAGTACAATAATCCATTTTATCGATAATTTGCCCAATGAAACATACATCCCTAGCATTTGCACAATAATGATACCAGTATAACCACAAGTATAACACAACAATTTAATATTTCAAAATCGCTAACTTTCTATTTTCAGTAAAGAAAAATCTAAATTATTTTTTTAAGTATTATGCATAATGTTGCACACATTTATAAATATATTGTTAGGGAAATATTTAAAAGCAAAGTTAAAACAAAGAAAGGTCCTATGGATACTTTTTGAACCGTTTTGTGCAAACTTTATTAGTATGGCCACATTTTATCTTTGTCTCTTTCTCACCCAAAAACGTCAGATTTTGACGTTTTTGAAAATAATGTTATAACGTAATGTAATACGGTAAATTTTTGATTGCTTGGATTTTGCTCTTTTGACTTTTTCGATTCACCAGTAGACGACAAAATAGCTAGCGGTTTTTTACCCGACTACGGCAAAAAGGAGGGTTATGATTTTGACCGGTATGTATGTATGTTCATCTGTTCCATCATAACTTCTAAATCACTTATCGTAATTTGACAAATGAGGTGTCACTAGAAGCGTCTTGATCATCCGCTGGTTATAGGATACAATACATTTCGTTTGATTGAATGTGGCGCCCTCTAGAAAGAAAAAGTTTATTTAATCGTACCGTGTTGGGTATCAAATGAAAGGTCTTAATGAGCACATTTCAAAAATATATATGTTGTTAGCTTTTTTATATATTTCCAACCCCAAAATAATTGAAATAAAAAATCTGTTCAAAAACTAGAACCCGACTACTGGCAAATCTTGTTCTAAAAAGTATGAAACAAGAAAATATTGTCATCTGCTCCGTGTTATGTACGAACTATGGTATTAAATAAATATTCATAGTGATGTTCAGATAATAGCCGTGGTCATGTTATGCCACCTATCCTAAAAAAGCGATCATAAACTTTATGGCCAAGTGGCATAACAATATGACCACGGCTATTATCTGAACATTACTATGAATATTTATTTAATACCATAGTTCGTACATAACAATTTCAGATGACAATATTTTCATGTTTCATACTTTTTAGAACAAGATTTGCCAGTAGTCGGGTTCTAGTTTTTGAACTGATTTTTTTATGTAGTGAAAATATAATTCATCGTGTAAATTTATGCAAACTGGCGACACCGGTTCTCGTACAAAATTGTCAGCATTGCCTTTCTAACTCTGTTTCATGTATTCTATGGGGTCATACAACGCCTTAGGGTTGCCTATAAATTTCTTGCCGCAAACACATATCAACTTTTTTGGTTGTATGGGAACAACCTTTTCATTAATTTTGGAAGAGCAATGGATATTGCCGTAAGATACCTTGAATAGAGATTCTCGGTCATGCAAAGTTTCATCAAAATCGTTACAGCTGTTTCTGAGATATAATTGCAATTTTTTTTTGTATGACAGCAAAAAGATAGTTGCTTTTTCTTTCCAATCACAAAAACCGGATGTTTGACTATAACACGGAAGTATAGGTCAAACGACTATAGGCACATATGGAGTGTTTCCGTGCTTCTGGTATACCTACTACCCTGTTTTCCGGAAGTTCTAAAAGGGCTGAAGATTTCGATGTTTACATTATATACTCCAGTAAAATTACGAGAGATCGTATCGTATGGCGAACCGGAAATAATTGATAATAGCCGTGTTCCTTTTTCAGATCGATAGATTATTATATTTCTGTGTAAAGCTTTTTAATGGAATCCACCTAAATTTACTCCATTTATTTATTTATTTTGCCGTCCAAACATTAAAAAAATATGGAATTTAGGAAAAAATGTTAATAGATTATTTTTTTTATTTACGGCTTGCTATATATTCATAATTTCATATTATACATGAATCCACTTAAAAATATTAGCTTTTTGTATTGTTTAACTTTTATAGCACGAAATTTAAATAAAGCTTATCTTCGCAACCAAAAATAGTAATAGATCCGTTTTGCTTTCTAATAATTTAAATAGTGCTAAGTAATCACATTTTTGGCAAATCCAACATAAATGTTTACAAAATCATTGTAAACCAGCGATTACAAAAAACTTTTTTTTTATTTAGTATGGCATTTTTGTGAATATATATAAGAATCACTTACTTACATTTAAAAAGGTTGAGTTTAGCTCAGTTTATTTAAATTATTTTATCTCGACTTTATTGGATCTTATATGTAAAAAAATAAGTGTAGATTTTATATTTTGAAACTAATTAGTATTTATAAATATATTTATGGTGGATTTTAATGCCTATATCTAAATTATACGTTTATCTGTGATATAAAGTATATAATAAATTGTCTATTACTATTTTTGCCTTAGCTGTTATTCGAAAAAAATATTTCGCTTTAAATTTTAGATGGATTCGTAAATATTGCGTCATAACACTCATAACATCATATTTAAATACGATATACACAAAAAAGTAGCTATTAACATTTAATGTTTTGCAAAACCGTATTTTTACTGGAGTAATAGGGTTTTAACTAGGTCTCGTTTCTGGGAAAAATAATTTTCTCCATATTATAATAACGAAATAAAACAAGCATGTGCCCTTCTATTTATTATTATATTATTTATTTACGCCATTAGCGCTTGTTATAATGCTGATTGAGCGTTTCACCTTAATCTAAATTAAACAGCTACTTGTACTAAGTCACGATGTTGTAACCACATACATAACACATTAAATAAAAACAATATATTCACACTATTGAAGGAATCTCAATATACACCACATGTTAAAAATGTAAAATAATAACTTGTGCATGATCAAATAAAAGCAGTAAATTGACGGCAAGTCCGGAATATTATATAGGTAAAAAGTGTATAATTATTTATTGCAAATGTACATTTCATTAAAATATGTACCTATACCAACTAGCATTAGATTGGCAAAAACCTACCAAAACCATACCAAATTCATACCAAAATAGGTACCTACCTTCATTTGATCGGAAATAAAACATGCTGCAAATGCACTGAAAATTCGATGACCCATAATAATTTTTAAAATTTACAGGCTTAATATCTCATTTTTGTACAATTTAAAAGTATATTCAATTTTTTACATTTCATATCATGTGCTTTACTTTATAATCAAATAAATGTAATAGTCTATAGAAATTGTTATGCACAGGATTCACCTGCTTAAAACTAAGTGTAAAACTATTGGGGCCTTACAAGTTTGGTCTCTACTTTAACCATATCATCTCCTTTGTGCATTTCAACCTGAAGTATTGAAAATACTTCAATGATTTGCGTGACTTCGGGCTGCCCTTTTTCTGCTTTCCATGTTAGCTCCATTTTGGACATTCTTCCACTAGCATCATTTTTAATGCATTTGAAATCTCCAGGAAAATCCTAGAACAAAGATATTACAAATTACAATAACAAATAGTTACATACCTACTTACTACATACACCGTTAACCATATCATAATAAAATTGTCTTTAACAAGAAGGGAGATGTATAAGTATATACATACATAACATCACGCCTTGTTCCCGTCGGGGTAGGCAGAGACCACAGTTCTCCACCTGCTACGATCTAAGTATATAATTACATTAATTACCTATAAAGATAATTACTTTATACAAGGTGTAAAAAATAGGCTTAACCTAACCATGTTACTTGCACATGAAACAACAAATTTTCCAAGGAACTTTAGGTCTTCACCAGCTGATAGCGAATTTTGAATATGAAAAAATAAATCGTATTTCATTCCTGTCCCGTGTGGTGCCGGCAAAGAATAGTACCAACCCATACATAACCGTGGGTGTCGTAAGAGGCGACTAAGGGTTAACTTGAGGATGAGCAGCAGCATCCTCTTCTGTATCTTACATCTTACTAACTGCGGTCACCTACAACCGCGTTCCATAGTGCCAGCCGTAACGCTAACAAGCGAGGTGACTATGGTACTTCCCCTCCACATATTTCCAGCAAAAGCTAGAATTCTGGAGGGAGCTCCCTGTCCTGTAGTGGACGTTGCATGGGATGTTATGATGGTGATGATTTCATTTCTCAGGGAAGGTTGTTCACTTTCATGGTCTAAGTAACACGCCTAACCTCCTGTCCCACATGTCCCAACACATGTACGTGTGATGACCTTTTTAAAGCCACAAAAAGACGCAGTAAATGTGGCAACGTTCAGGGCTGCAAAAATTTTAATTTTGTAATTGATCGACACGCTAAGAAGAAGTAACACGCAAAAATAATGCTAGCAATTTTTTTAACACCCTGTATAGCATCGTCCGTGTGGTGCCGGTGCCGGCGAAGAATAGTACCAACCCATCTGTACCCGTGGGTGTCGTAAGAGGCGACTAAGGGCTTAACCGGAGGATGGGCAGGAGTATCTTTCTGTGTATCGTACCATCTTACACACTGCGGTCACCAAAAACAGCGGTCGCCAGCTGCAACGCGTACAGAGTGGTGGCTATGGTAAATCAGACAAAATCTCAGCACGACACGGCGACAGTCGGTGGTCCAAAAACTGCTGACCTCCCTGAAGAAGTCCTCGTACAGGTACAAAACCTGTCGGTCCTATACCGTCAATAAAAAAAAAACCGGCCAAGTGCGAGTCGGACTCGCGCACTGAGGGTGTGGTTTCAGTAAGTTAATGTGCTAGATTTTTTGAGTCCGACACGCGCTTGATCAAATTTTATTATTTGTTGTTATTTTATAGCTTATGCACTATAAACATACCAATTTTCAAGTTTGTATGTGTTCCCGTTTTTAAAATAGAACTAAAACAAAAATCGCCTCCGCGACCATTCAACTTGACCCCTCTCTTATATGAATGTTCTTGAAACGGGAGCTCACCTCAATTGGTTATCATTATTTGTGAGAAAAGTTGTAATATTTAATGATTTCAGACTTTTCCCTTTATTTTTACTGTGAGACCTAGCTTCTTGCCAAATTTCATAATTTTAGGTCAACGGGAAGTACCCTGTAGGTTTTGCATTTTTGCATAAATGTATGGAGATGAGGACATAAAATGCCATATCTTTTGATTGCGTCGTTGTAAAAAATTTAAATTTTCAGATCTTGTGTGGTTCATGGACATTGATATATGGTATCAATTTCAACCTGATACCTCTACCCGTTCGTGAGATAAAGGGACTTGACAGACAGACAGACAGACAGACGGACAACAAAGTGATCCTATAAGGGTTCCGTTTTTTTCTTTTGAGGTACGGAACCCTAAAAACATATATGAAGTACAATATAGTGTATGGACGCACCTATGTATTTAAATGAAATAAAAAATATTCAAATTAGACTTCTTGAGTTTCTTGTAAACAAGAATTTTAAAGCATTGTGTAATAAAGAATATGAAAGGCTTTTTTTTTTATTACAGCGATAATTATAAGACAAAAATAGAAAATAAATATATACACAAAGAGTTAAGGGAAAGCAAACTTGTTCAACCAAAACCCGTTAACTACTATGGAGAGAGATCAGAGTACCTAGTGCCAAAAATATATATTCAATTTTCTTAAGAAGCTGTCCTAAATTAGGTATAAGCTAAAGTGTTTTAAAGAATAAGCTGAAGTAGTCATTGCTTGATGACGAATTAATAATTGCGACGCCATCTAGAAATTAACCTGCAGTATACGTTAGGAAGTGATTTATTCAATTGTTAACAATTGTGAAATGTATCAACCTCCTTTATTTTCTTATTTATTTCATTATTTATGTATTTCTGAGTTTTTTAATTGCTTTTTTTATGGGTAAGAAACTATAGGTAAATAATTTTTAAGTAACGAGCGTTTTTAAGAAATAATTGGTATTTTACCTATTATATTAAATAAAAAAAAACAAAAAAGGTAAATCCTGGTAAATCCCCTCCTAAGTACCACGCATTCGCTAGAGTTCCTGTCCTGCAGTGGACGTTTCATGGGATGTTACAGTATAGCAAATACTTGTATGAACTCTTCTCACTTTTTTGCAGCCTTTGCACATCCGCAAGAGAGAGAAGGTTGTATTTCTATTCTATACGTTTGTATTTGGAATCCAGAATACTTACATTGTTGAAGAAAATTCTTCTGTTTAAGCCCATAGCAACTATAATGACATCAATGTACTTCTCTCTGACATCTACTACAACAGCTTCTGTTACAAGTGGGGACCGCAATTCAATGTACTTCAAAGTATATAACTCTGTGGACAGTTCTCCTGCTTTCTTAGCATTGTACTTTTGTTTATTGCATTGTGCTGCCACCATGCGCACTTTGTCTACCTCCCATTTTGGATTATCTCTGTACTTCAAACTAGCAGCTAATAATCTGCAAGATAAAATGACATCCTTAAGTATAATTTTCATAAAGCCATTTTTTATGTTGATTTACAATTCACAAGCTTACCTGTGCACCATAATATCAGCGTATCTCCGAATGGGACTAGTAAAATGTGTGTACAAAGGAACATTTAAAGCATAGTGGTGGAAATCTTCATCGTCACATCCATCTGCACAAAAATATTTTGCTCGAGTCATAGGCTTGGCACAGAGCATGTTTAGCACCATAGCTTTCCCTTTATCAGTGCAATCTGGACCTACATAAGGCAGTAATGACCGGTGTAAGTCACCGGCAGAGGTTATGTCCAAATTAATGCCCATAGGTCTCAGAGACTTCTCCAGTTGTTTCAGCATGTACAGGCTGGGCGGTGGATGACATCGTAAGAATGCTAATTTGGGGTGATCTTCATGTATCCTCTCTGCTACAGTCATGTTAGCAAGTAACATAAATTCTTCTATAAGTTGGTGACTCTCTTTGCTCTCATATATCCAAAAAGATTCAGGTAATCCATTTGAAGGATGTAAATGGAATGACACTTTAGGTTGATCAATACGCAGAGCACCACCATTAAATCTTTTGTTCCTGAATGTAGCTGCTATCTTGCCCAATATTTTTATGCTTTTAGCAATGTCTTCATATTTATAACCATTATAAGTTTCGGGGAATGAGGCTTCTGCATCCTCTTTTTGATCAAGAACTGACTGTGCATGATCATATGCTAATTGGCAACATGAATGGATGACAGATTTAGCAAATCGGTGGCTTAAAACTTTGGCATTGGGAGTTATTTCCCAGAAAACAGAAAAAGCCAGCTTGTCAACACCAGGGAAAAGGGAACATAACATGCAAAGTTCATCTGGAAGCATGTGGTATGCTCTCTCCACCATGTAAATAGTAGTAGCTTTCTCAGCAACTTTGTCATCTAATGGAGTGTTCTCTGTCAAAAAGTGAGCTACATCTGATATGTGAACTCCAATTTCATAATTACCATTTTCAAGTTCTCTGCAGGAGACTGCATCATCAATATCTCGGCAATTGAAAGGATCAATACTGAAAATACACAATTTGCGGCAGTCTTCTCTTAATTTCATTTCCTCTTCTGGTATGACATAGTCGAGACGAGGGTATAAATCTCTAAACTCCGGTCCATATGGTGTAATGTCCAAGTCTGTTTGTGCTAAGATAGCTTTTGTTTCAGAGATCATATCACCACTTTGTCCGATGTTACAAACAATTTTGCCCAGAGCAAATCTAGTATCAGTCCACTCCACCATTTTAGCTAAAAACAAAGTGTTTTCATAGCTTTTTGCATCTTGATAAAAGTTATCTGGCCAACAAGTAAATGGAATATTGAGTCTAGGAACTCTGTGATCACGAGGAACAAACAGGGCTTTTTGCCTATTTTTGTCAGGCATTAACTTCAAGGTCCCAATACATGTCCTTGTGTGGACTTTCTCTTTGATGTACACAACTTTACCCTTCTTTTGTTGCTTACTGTTATCATCAGAATTATCATCATCTTCACTGTCACTGATTATTTGAACTACAACCACATCACCTTCCAAAGCCCTATTTCTGTTTTTTATTCCATCAATCAAAACATCTTGCTCACTTCGGTCTGTACTCGATACATATGAATGTTGGAATTGCTTAGGGTTTATTCGAAGCACACCCTCAATCAGCTCATTTTTCTTTAGGCCTTCTTCGATCTGCTCCACAGAAATATACCAATCAAATTTTTTATCTTCAGTTTGTTCCTTTGTCTTACTTTTTTTTTTCTTTCTTGGAGACTTCTTTTTAGGAGTGTTTTGTTGAGTGTCAGGAAGTGTTATTTCATCACCAAAAGAGTTTCTCACAACATTTGCAAAATGCTGTCTTTGTTGAATACCATTAGCATGGTTTTCTACAGAAAATGACTTGCACAATAAAGGGTGTTGCATAGCATTTTGTAAATATCTCGGAGTAATTGGATCAGCATTTAATTGTGACGTATGTGGTATATGAGCAGAATTCGGTCTTTGCATTAAATGCAATAAAGCATTGTTAGAAACATTTACAAAATGTTGCCTTTGAAGTATTTCCCTGGCTTGGATACTCTGCATGTATTGAAGGGGATGGTGGGTCAAATTTTCATGATATCTGGAACTGGTACTGGCATACAGTGGACCAATCTGATTCATGAAAATATCTTGTACTGAAGGGAACTGATTGTGTGCTAGGTAAGTAGGTTGTTCTTGAGCAGATTGTGCCTGTTGGGGCATGGTACTGCCTACTGAAGGTATCTGCAACTTTAGATTTTTTGAGCGTTCTTTCTTTTTTGCATTCTTTCCTTTCGAAACCCCTGGGCTGTCCCCTTGACGCACATCGTCACTTTCACTATTTATACCCATATTTTGGCACTGAGATGTGAGGTCGTTCATTGATGAATTTGTAAATGTTTGGCTTACAAGTTTTGCTTCTTCTTCTTGCTTCTGCCTGGGCGAGGGCGTTTGTCTAGTTGATTTTTTTGGTAGAGAAGAAATCTTCAATTCTTTTTCCTTTTTTATCTTGTTGCTGAGAGAACTTTTCGAGCGAAAAGGCGTCTGCTGCGCGGGTTGTGCACTTGATGGCCTACATACGTCAACACTTCTTTCACGAACAGACTCTCGCATATTGGACATTGCGTTTATTTTCAATTAAAGTACTAGCACATTTAACCGACATTTGTCTAATAGGTAACTGTAAATTTTGATGATAGCAGCAAGACACGTACAAAATTGTTGTATTGACCACAGACTACTTAGATGAGTATTGACAATAGTAGTGTTGTTGCATTGCTTGGAGACCGATACGTTGAATACGTACGATTACAATGGGTGCCTGCAGCGGTCAAACAGATGTATGATGAAGGAAAGAAAGAGAAAGCTACAGGACCATAGACTAGGTGTAAACGACTATTTCTTTCTTTCCTATAGCTGCATCTCTACCGGATCACTATCAGATTGACTATGTGCCTTTTCAGACTACGACAGAAGGTCACAAACGGAAGAA
The DNA here is from genome assembly GCA_947532105.1 of Athrips mouffetella. Taxonomy (NCBI): domain Eukaryota; kingdom Metazoa; phylum Arthropoda; class Insecta; order Lepidoptera; family Gelechiidae; genus Athrips; species Athrips mouffetella. The sequence continues at coordinate 14,525,966 of OX383971.1, forward strand.
GAGGCAGTATAATGCCCCAGATTAGTAAGGTGCGTTCCAAATCGGGTAGAAATTACCCTGACAGCAGGATAGCTTTATATGACGTCCATCGGTGTGGTCGAGACAGACTGCTGTCATTAGCGCTTTGCACGCGTTTTGGAACTCACTCTAACTATAGTACAGAAATACTAATCGGAGCTTTTTGGCGGGAACTCGACATGGGCGTTTGCCTGCTTAGTTGAAATTTAGTTTTTTTGTGCATTTAGTGATTTAGTGGATAATAAAGATAGTGTGTTATGCAGTAAAGAGTGCCAGCTGATGAAGATTTCAAGTGATCTCGTGTTTAAGCCCCGTTTGTGTTGTCCCAAAAAGTCACGAACATTTTCCTTCGTAAAGTTCACTATCGCTTTACGAGGGGAGCAAAAAGAAAGATTAAATACATCAGACATGGCTGTATGGGCTTTGTACTCCTTGCCTTTCCAAAAAAAAAAAATACAAGTCTGTGGTACAGAAGTATTGTAGTCGGTGTTTTTCAAAGTTTAATTTAGTTGTATTGTCAAAACCACGGACTACTTAGGTCAAAACTTCGTTTATATTATAGGCAAAGGTATATTCGTTGATTAACATAGATTCAAAACAAAATAATTTTCACATAACCTACAAAATGAAACTCGTAACCCACAACATGCTTACATCGAAATGTTTGAAAGGAGTTATGACTGGATATCCTCTCGCAATCAACGCAACGAGTGTGAAATTAATACAGGTAGATTTCAACCCAGAATTCATAACGCGTATCATACCAAAACTAGATTGGGACGTGGTCTGGGCAGCTGCAAATAGTATTGGTCACTGTGATGGATTACCAAAGACACTTGAACCTAAGTATGAAGAAGACGAAGAGTTTTTGAAAAAAGTTCACAGAGTACTTCTGGAAGTTGAAGTTGAAGAGGGTACTCTTACTTGCCCAGAGACAGGTCGACAATTTCCAATATCTAAAGGCATTCCCAACATGTTGCTTACAGAAGCAGAAGTGCAATAATAAATTAATTTTAAGCTTACAAGTAAAACTTTTATTGTCCTAGTCTAGCCCTATTACCTACATAAAGAAATACATGATATTAAATTAAATGCAAACAAAGCATTTGATTCTGCTGAGCAATAAATCCAAATCTTAGCAGTGTTTAAATGTTTAAGTTTGAATGCCATTAGATAGAGTTTAGGTACACTCAACAGCACATCAGTAGCAACTCTTTTGGACCTTATGGTGTGGTAAATAGTGGTAATAGAGTTGAAAAAGTTTCCACCGATGTGCGGTTGATCATACTCTCTTGAATGACATTGAAACTTCTACTTGTGTGGTGTGTTGGTAATCATTCCTGATCTTAACTTGCAACAATAACTTCAATATTTTGCACTTCACTATGCCAACCACAACATAAAAAGAGAAAACTTGATTAATAATCAATAGAATACTAGCTTTTGCCCACGACTTTGCCTGCATGTAAAAAAAATACCTGTGTTCAAGTCAAACTAGGTATTAGCTATCATTTCATGAAAATAAGTTCAGTAGTTTCCTTGTGATAGAGAGAGGTTAGAAGCGTTTGAGATGTGGTGTTGGAGGAGAATGGAAGGGATCAGTTGGACAGAGAAAAAGACAAACGAGGAAATTCTAGATTTGGTTAAAGAGAAGAGAAATTTGCTGAGAACCATCGAAAATAGAAGAGGGACGATGGTCGGACACCTGATAAGACATGACACTTTCATAAAGAATATTATTGAAGGAAAAGTAGAGGGCAGAAGAGGAAGAGGAAGACCAAGACGCACTTATTTTGACCAGATAAAAGAGAGGGTAAACGTCGAGTCTTATCAGGATGTCAAATCATTGCCAGAGGACAGAGAGAAATGGAGATTGCTCCACCGACAAGAGCGCGGCTCTTAAATATGAGAAGAGAAGTTTCCTTGTGATGCTCGAACAAATAAACAAACAACAAACAGTCCAGAAACCAGTGATTTGGATTCAGAGGTATATCAAAATAGCATTATGTGATAAATGATAATTGTTAAGTTTTCGTACACGAAAGGTGAAAAATGGGACCCTATTAATATGCCTGCGATGTCTGTCTGTCAGCAGGCAGTATCTTATTAATGGTACTAGGTAGATAGTTAAAAGTTTAACAGATTATGTATTTCTGCTCCCCTATTAACAACAAATAATAAATAAGTGATTTGTAGTAGTTTTTTTAGGATATGGTAAATTTTTGTTTTAGCTTTATGTTAAAAACGGGAACACTTACAAGTGTGAAAATTGTTATGTTTATAGTGCATAAGCTATAGAATAACAACAAATAATAAAAACTGGTCAAGCGCGTGTCGATCTGCGTGACTGCGGCCCATAGCTAAAACAGTATATTGACCTTAGTGGTACGGAACCCTCGGTGCGCGAGTCCGACTTGCACTTGGCCGGTTTTTTTTATAAATATCTTTCAATGTACAATAAATATCTGCAATTTTATAATAGTAGAGACATAATTGTAAAATACCATTTAAATACAGATGTCTGAAAACAGATTTGTGGGTCAATGATTATAGTTATTTATGCAACTGTTGCGTAATGAGAGTAATTTTAACACGAGATCTGGTGTTTGATACAAGGCGCAGCCGAGTATCAAAATAGTATAGATCAAGTGTTAAAATGACTAATTACGTATAGTTGCATACAAAACTTTATCTATGACCGACAAAATAAAATAAAATTTTAAAGAGTAGTGATCAATTTAAGGAACTAAGAGGACAGTTAGTTAGTACCACAGACCTAGCAAAAGCATGGTTAGTACAGTTAATTAAAGTTATTCCCTAAGTTATTCCAGATCCAGAGTTTGTGGATGGAGTTGCTGTAAAATTAATTTAATGTTACACCTGGTATACAGTTACCTCTTGTACTCATATTCTCCTGGTACATACTTTCCATTTTGTTCAAATCACTTCTTTTGTTGCCACAGTCACTTTATATATAAGCGAGCCAACTGTCAGCCTCTTGTCGATTTGTGTACTCACGGATTGTGTACTCCTGGTACTCTCTGTTTTCTTTTAAATATAGGTAGGCAGTCTTCACCCCAGTAAAAATTATTTTTACAAAATTACTTTAACCCTTAATAAAACAATGGTAGTATGATTACCACTTTTATTTTTCAACAAAAACATTACAAATTTTCTCGCATAGTAACACTAAAGAGTTTATTACCAGATTATATAAATCCTTGAAAAATACAGATTTATTAAAATGGCAACACTAAATTTACAAACGTCACAATCATCAGCTGTCGAGTGTCAAAGTTGACGATACGGTGTTTTGGTAAAAAAAAAGGTGAATTTTACCGCTGTTTCGAAGATTTCAGGAAATTTTGTTAAACAAAAATTCTGGTAAGTGACATTGGCGTTCAAACACGTAAACTAGAATATTTTCTTCTATCGATTTTGGCATTCGAATTCTATAAAAGTTATTATTAGTACGATATTTTAGGTTATAATTTGGTGGTAACATACTTACCATTGTTTGTTCGTGCATTGTCTAGTATTAGAGTATTATTGTCTAGTATTTATTATAACTCTTAAATGTTTTAATTTTTGCTATTTTTTTAAATAAAACTATTTCAAAATATTTTGCTCTTTTTAATTTATTTTCTTATTTAATTTGATAAAATAAATCCGGGAGTAAAGCCAAAGCATAAAACTAGTTAAATCGAAATTACTTAACCTAAACGGATAATGGTAACTATTTTACCACCATTTCAAGTTCTACACGGATAATGGTAAAATATTTACCACCGAAAATTTCAGCACTTTCCCCCATATTTTCCGGATTTTTCCTAAAGAATTGAAATCGGCGGCTCTAAAATACCCAGGAATCAATGTGATCTTAATATAATCATTAAAATCTGCTCGTATTTGTTTAAGGGTTAAAGTAGGCTGTATGTAGTAGTACTGTGGTAGTATTGCCTTAGCCTATGCAGATTGAAAATTATGTATTATAACAGTTGCGGAATGGAAATCCATACTCCATTTCCGTACTGCTCGTAGTATGGAACAGTGTGGAAATGAAAATAATAGCGGACAATGACCTCAATTTCGAATCTGTCATTGGTTTCGAATTTGGAATATTCTGGTACGGGAGTAGATAAAAATCTTTTTGCTTCTCTTTTGCTAGTCATTTTGTGTTGGGCAAATAAGGAATTAAAGTTTATAAATATTTAACAAATGTGGTTTATTTATATTGGTGGATCAATAAATTACAGAACAGAGAAAAATTACTGTCAATTTTCATCTTTAACATACATAAACACTATTTTGATCTAAATTGGATTCAACTATACTTCATCTACGTAAGGTGTGTGTGCCAAGTTTCCTGCTGCTCCCATCGAGAGGCGAGTCCCCATTGCTGTTTGCATTGCCTGCAATAATATATATTTTTAAGTAACAGTTTTTGTAGCATTTGCAGTTTTATACTTATAGAAGACTGAACTCACTATTACAATAAAGGTTCAGGTAAAATAGTTTTTTTAAGAATTGTTTCTAGACTGGGAGCCGAAAAGGTATTTGCACGTGATAATCAGGCGAAAACAAGATGTCTTAGTAGATAGGAGATGATTAGAGGATCACAAAAAACATGTGAGATATTCCAGACCAGAGACACAGAATATATAAAAGTAAACAAGTTTATCTACTCTCATATAGTTAATCCTCAATAATGCGTTCAAAAATTGTAGGTTAACATCTTCATAATGTCAATCTGTGCTTAGAAACACTCTTAGCAGCATTTTTTTGTCTGTGGGAGTGTATTATGAAGTATTGAATTTACTAACAGTCAACGCGGGAGACCTATTAAACAATTTTTAAATTTTTATAGGCGCGCCATTGACAGCTTGATGAGTTTGTAGTCTGTGGCTGCAAGGAGGTTTCATTGCAATAACGGAAAACTCAGCAAACAAAAGTTGTATTTACATATTTTTATTAGTTTTGCAATGAAATAAGTGATAAAATCGGTTACGATTTGCCTTCGAGTGTTTTTAAAGCAGCTATAGGAACTTCGCTTAGTAGTTATCACCGGAAGAAGACAAAACATTAAGGTTTGTTTTTGAACACATTATGTTAGGATTCACGATATGAGAGTAGATAAAGTTGTGTATGCAACTCCACATAATCAGGTATAAAACACTCGTGTCTTCTATTATGGAACTTGGCTCGCTACGCTCGCCTGCGTCCCATAAACCGACACTCGAGTTTTATACCCTTCATTATGTACCGTTGCATAAACTACTATTACCAGAGACTGGTGCGTAGGAGGGCTTCAGATGTTTAAGTTGGTCTATTTTAGCTAAAGCCCCCGACTTTCTTGTCTGGCAAATATTTTTTAGTATTACCATAAGATACTTTATCACCATTAATAACTTTTGTTAGCCCTGAGTATCACCATAATATTACAAATAAATTGTCTATTTCTGTCAATTTTGAGGAAATGAAACGTGTATTACCGAACAAACTTGAGCGTCGCTTATGGTCTCGATGTCGCGGGCGATGTCTGCCGGGGCCTTGGCCTTGCCGCAGTAGAGCCCCTGCGCGGCGAGCGACTCGGCCAGCGCCGTGCCGCACTCCGCCTCGCCCAGCACCTGCAGCACCAGCTGCTTGCGGCCCGAGTTGATCGCGCGCGGGTCCAGCGCCGCGCCCTTCAGGACTCCGGCGATCGCTCTTGTGGCCTGTTCGTTATTTCCACGTTTGAAAACAGTAAAACTGATACGATATTGGTTGTAAATGAGCTCCCAATACGCCAGCGGAAATCGACATAAAAAAAAATACTAAAATCGCAAAGCACGATGTAACGCTGCATTTTTAGTATGTTGTTTGGACCTGTTAGAATGGTGTGAAACCCAATTTGCAACTTCGAAAAAGTTGTGTTTGCGGCGCACCACGTGATAAACTGCGAAATTTCGGGACTTTTTTCACTTTCGCAGCGAGCACAACTTTTTCGAAGTTGCAAATTGGGATTCACGCCACCCTAACTGGTCCAAACAACATACTAAAAATGCAGCGTTACATCGTGCTTTGCGATTTTACTGGTAATATCCGCTGGCGTACAATATTTTGGCGCAGTTGTATTTTGAAAGCAACCAAAAGCTATTGGCCTAAGATTTTGTTGTAATTTTTTGGTGTTGACTCGAAAAGAAAAAAAAAAAACCGGCCAAGTGCGAGTCGGACTCGCGCACTGAGGGTTCCGTACCACCACATAAACATAATTGTATTAGTTGAAATTTCAGTAAGTTAATGTGCTAGATTTTTTGAGTCCGACACTAAATTTTATTATTTGTTGTTATTTTATAGCTGATGCGATATAAACATACCAATTTTCAAGTTTGTAAGTGTTCCCGTTTTTAAATAGAACTAAAACAAAAATCGCCTCAGCGACCATCCAACTTGACCCCTCTCTTATATGAATGTTCTTGAAACGGGAGCTCACCACAATTGGTTACTATTAGTTGTGAGAAAAGTTGTAATATTGAATGATTTCAGACTTTTCCCATTATTTGTACTGTGAGACCTAGCTTCTTGCCAAATTTCATAATTTTAGGTCAACGGGAAGTACCCTGTAGGTTTTGCATTTTTGAATAAATGTATGGAGATGAGGACATTAAATGCCATATCTTTTGATTGCGTCGTTGTAAAAAATTGAAATTTTCAGATCTTGTGTGGTTCATGGATCCTAATATATGGTATTAATTTCAACCTGATACCTTTACCCGTTCGTGAGATAAAGGGTCTTGACAGACAGACGGACAACAAAGTGATCCTATAAGGGTTCCGTTTTTTTCTTTTGAGGTACGGAACCCTAAAAACGGATGAACAATAATGTTTTTGTCAGATTATTATTTTTAGGAAAGCGCCTTAAGGGTGAATTTCCACCAGTGCTGCGCAAGGGATCTAAGCTGTGAGCTGGAAAAATTCCACCCACTAGGATTGCTCCATTTGACATGACAGCGCATTTGACAAGCTGGGAAAATGGCGCAATCCTATTGTTTGGAATTTTCCCAGCTCACAGCTTAGCTCCCTCGCCCAGTACTGGTGAAAATTCGACCTAAAATTTAACTCTCCTTTAAATCTAGGCCAAAATTTTGAGACTTCGCAGACGAGAGCAGAAAGTTCGTCAGTGTGGCAAATATTGCAATTTTTTGATAAAATGTAGTTTGTTGTTTCTGTAATTAATTGGGAAGGAAACCAACTTAAACAGTTGCGCAATTCAAATAGTTGTTGAGTCCAAAAATTTAATAGTTACTTAGTTAAAAGCTTAGCTGCTTTATTTCGAAGTTTGAATTTTATTCTGATAAAAACGATAATTTTCACAACACCGACCAAACTAGCGGACTTTTTGTTCAAAACATTTTTTCTGTTTTGTTGATTGTTGATATAATATAGGTGACAGCAATTAGACCATGATGGGCCAGCAAAGATACTGGTATAGATAAGATACTTGTATAGAATCAATTTTCCTTTTTGCCATTTTATTTGCCGGTTTATTAGAATGTAAAAAAATTATGGTTGCTATCTCAAAGTAGTAGCTGACCATAATGGCAGCCATATAAAATTAGGCACTCTCTCTCTTGGGCTGGCTGCTATTTTATCAAATCATCACTTTAGTATAGCAATCACGGTTTTTAACTCATAAGCCTATCTAGTTCTGTGAAAAAGAAACTTAATACCCCCAAATTATACAGGGTGTTAATTTGATTGCGTGCCATAGCTTAGGGGGTGGTTCAGTAACGATAAAGGAACTCAAAAAAAAAAAAAAAATCCTAAAAAAAATTTAAACTCCATTTAAACTAAACTAACGCGGGGGCAATGACCTGGAGCACCGTGCTATCAAAAGCGCGCGAAAGAGTTTCAGTTATATATGTGCCCACCTTATCCACTGATTCTCGCGCGCTGGCTCAGTGATAGCGTGGTGCTCCACGTTATTAAGTTTCAATAGAGTTCTTTTTTTTTCAGCAGGATTTTTTCATATATTTTTTTTGTGTTCCTTTATCTTAACTGAAGCACCCCTTAAGCTATGGCACGCAATCAAATAAACACCCTGTATAACAGCCTCTGTGGTCTAGTGGTTAGAGCATCAGCTCTCGATCCGCAGGTTCTGGCTTCGATTACCGGTGGGAAGAATGTTATACCAAAATGCGGCCTCTCCAGTTTGGTTAGGACATTGCAAAATGAATCACCTGATTGTCCGAAAATTTAAATGATTTCTTGCTTCGGAAGGCATGTTAAGCAGTTGGTCTCGACTATTATCTAGGATGTAGTCGTTAATGAGCTATGTCAGAAGCCTTACGCGGCTCAACAACTCTGACATCAGGATTTGTGAGGTCGGTCGTCGACCATGCAACTCATACGATATGATGAAGAATGTACACTGAATAAAAATATCTGAATTAAAAAGTTTGGTACTGTATTTGGGCGTCCGCTAAAACTCGTGCACGCACTCGTGCTCGCACGCGTGTGAAATAGTATAAAAAGCCCGTCACACGCGCTGGGTACCAGTTGCACAAAGCGTCTTCAAAGTTAAAGCTTCTTTTATTGCTGACTCTTTCAGTATTGTTGACAAAGAAAGAGACGGCAATAGATTTAAAGGAGCTTTAACTTTATAGACTCTTTGTGCAAGTGGGTGTAAGTGTGCGAGACATACGGTGCAAGCCTCGTCCTTGGGCACGGAAAGCACGACGCCGAAGAGCCCCGCGTCGGAGTAGGCCACGCTGAACCCGGCGGCGGCGTACGGCCCGATGTTGCCCACGGCGCGGCCCAGCGGCGTGTTGTCCGTGCCCCACTTGCACGACGGACCGCTGCCGAGCGCTGACAAATATCCTCAACTTTAATCCAACTCAAATCTAAACGGACATTTTACATGAACCTAGCTATTGCATCGCACGTGACTTTCTGCGCATTGGATACATAGGGGGACACATTTCTCAAATCCTTTTTTTAGTGCTTGCCTACTAAAAGGAACCTCTGTGTAAATTTTTAAGTTTCTAGACCAAGAAGTCTAGTCAGTCTGTTTATCCGTTCATATGATTACAGACTTGCGAGCGGTTCCGCCCCAGCTTTAGACGTGAAGCTTGTCGTGATGATACCCACACACAGCACGTCCCAGCGTTGAGTTGTCAGTATCCCACGCCTATCAATGTCATCATATTCAAATATTTGATAGAAAATGAGGCGTTTACGGAAGTCTATTTTAACTAATAATGGTAAATAAATATGTAGCCACCTCCGTAACAACCACGTATATGGAATTATTTCACCCATTATCCCAGGAAATTAACGGCATTGGCCTGCTTTGCTTTGAGTCCCAGCCATGTGACGGCCAGTATGTGGCAAGCTGCTCGTTGGTTTCATCAGGATATCCTTACTTTTCCATCCTATTATATTTACTGGATAATGAGGGCCCTGAGAGGGCTTCTGATCGCACAAATTTGCTGTGCACTCCACACCCCCTGAGGCACTGGCTTTACTGGTGAATAAGTCTGTTTACTTCCTACATCCTATTCTCTCGTGGGATGTACTTTAGATTTAGAGAGGACTGGCTTAAACCCGCGACTTCGTCCCCACGTTAAATAAAATAAATACCAATATTTAAGGCAAACTATTAGCTATCAAACAGAAAAGTTTCATTACAAACGGTTGTATATTTTTTGAGCTAGGCTCAAACAAATGAACAAACAAAACAGACACAACGTCCAAAAATCTGTAATTTGGATTCAGGGGCATCAAAATAGCATAACGTGATATTTTTTGACGTGACAACGTCTTATAATTCTTTACCTCGCTCTGAGGCGTTCCATTTAAGGCTTGAAGTGCAAGCGAGAGCGCGGAACGTGCGACAAAGAGGCACAATCGGCGTTTCTATGTTTATATAAGGAGAGTGAAATTACGGATTCGGGTACGGGTACAAAACAAAAATTAAAAAAATTAAAAAAGTAAAATAAAATAAAAATGCAACCAATCCATCAGTATTTTCTTATGACGTTGTCACGTTCAACTATCGTCAGTAAACCGACTTTACAGACAACCGTTTTTTTTTATAAATGTGTTCTACGTACAAAAAAAAACAATTAACAATTTTACAAGAGTAGAGATTACGTACCCTTAGCGGCGATGGCGAGCGCGAGCGAGTCGGGCGAGCCGGCGGGCGCGCCGCAGAACGCGAGTGCCACGTGCGCCAGGTCGCCGCCCATCTCCTTCCTGTGGACACAACCTTACTTACTCGCCACATCGTATACCGCGCCCTATTACAAACGGCGCGCAAATTGTAAACGGTCGGCAAATATAAAAAAGCGTCGGAAGATTGTAAATATAGATTTAAATCACTGGTGCATTTTAGGTTTGCTAGAAAAGTAAACCCAGCCATGGACGTACAAGAGGAAGGCCTGACCATCCTCTTTTAGAAATCGTAACCCGGAAAAGTATAAAACTAGATAGCGCTAATAAATAGTCCGGGAAGTTATCATGATTTATCGAGTATTCTGCTAAAAAAATAAACCGAAATTCAATGTTAGCGTTTCTTTACATTGAAACTGTTGAAATTTTGAATGATTTTTTGACAGAATACTCGGTAGACCAAAATTAATTTCCAGATTATTTGAAAGCGCCATCTAGTTTCCATGACTTTTATGCCTTTCCGGGTTACGTTTTCTAGAATGGGGATTGTCAGTCTTATTATTATTCGTCCATGAACCAGCCTAACCGATCAGGAACAGGGATCGGTTAGGACTTATGTTGGGTAAAGTAATCTTGCGACCACAACGAATTTAAAATTTCTCCGCAATTTGTAAAATGCCAGGCATTATGTAAAACGGTGGATTATACAATTTGCCTGCGACATCTGTACCGTCTTCAATCAAGGTGTAATAGAAAGGTTATATCGACCCTGAAGAACATGAATCTGCCCGTAACTGAGCAACTTCTTAGCTTCTGTGGAACTTATTGTAGGTAAAAACCAAAAAAAAATCACCCTCCGCAATGCAATATAACCTGATGCAATGTCTGTGGAAATTAGCTTTTTGTTCGTATTTCAAGGCATTTTATGTCTTTCAGTTACATGAGCAGATTCATATCTTTCATGGTTGTTATATTCTTTTTGTTATATTATCATGACTCTCTAAAATATACCACAATTTTTGTCGTGTAGTAAACACACTGGTAATTTAAATTCTCGGTGGTTATGCAGTGTCTTTTTCGATTTATGAGCTATAAAGACGAAAATATTAACATTTCGTTCATTATAAATTTAAGTTGTAACTGTAACTGTAATTTATCAAACCGATCGCCGCCACGATCGATCAAAATACTGATGATGTTTGAACACGACATTTTCCTACAATTGAGTTGAGCATGTGCAGTCCAAATAATGTAGTTTGATTAGAATGACAACAAAATACGTAAAGATATTGGAGCGACAAAGACTCGTATCGATCCGGCGTTGTGCTCTCACGCATAGCCGCGTCTTTCTGTCATTCTAATCAAGCAACATTATTTACAATTTAGTTCTAAATCCTTACTGACCTTAATTCCCCTCCGAAATAGGTAGTGGGGTTGTTGTTGGCTTCACCGCCAGTGGTGGGCAACTTCAGAGCTTTTGCAATCAGACATGCTTTGTCCTGAAATTAATTACATATATTTAAAATTAAAATTGTCTACCACGGGCTCAATCATACATAGCTGGGTACGTACAGACATGTGCGCTCTACAAACCACGATTTTGAAGCTATACAGTCCAAAAGCTAGGTCAACACCGGACGCCCCAACTCGAGCGCTTGAAATGGAGCGCAATCGTGGAGCGTACTGGGATCGTGTGTGGACTCATTTGAAACCGACAGCACTCAGTTCGGCCGCTCCGTGGACCGCGCGAGGCATTTCGATCGCGCTCCGGTAGCGCCCGATCGGAGCGCACTGGATCGCCCGATGTGGACCCAGGCTATTGACATGATCGGTTCCATACGATTCTAATACACCCTTGGAATTGTATGAATTTTCCACACATGCAATATATTTTAATTTTATTACTTCTAGTACCTGGGCGATCGAGTTTGGGTCTGTAGAATCTTAAAAGTACGATCGAAGTCCACTAATAGATGTCGCTGTAGGATTTCTACAACGTGCTATTTTCAAGAAATGCTCAAAAAGACGCAGACAACGAATTTTCCCAACCAGAAAAAATTTCAACGAAATCGTTAGAGCCGTTTTCGAGACACCGATTACAAATATTGCTCGTATAATAGTATAGGGTATAGGATTCAGGCAGATTATATTTCTCTAGCGGTAAAGAAAGGTTTGCTGTAGCAATGGGTTTTTTAATTAATTCCATCTACCCAGACACTCATTTTACTAACGCACCTGCATGCACATGAAAAACTGTTTCTTTTAATTATAGTGTTTTACAAACGGTCCGGTAACTGTAAATTTTTGGTATGTTGGCTAGGATGGTAAGAGGTTAAAATGCACAATTCCCCTTCCCCCTTGGGTAAGCCGCTATAGTGAAAAAACAGGCACCTTCTTCAGACATTTCACTTATAATCTTCGTTTAGGTGCATTTTAGCTAGAAAAGTGTTATGATTAATGTTTTAGAGAATTAAATTTCCTACAATTTACATTTTAAACTTTGTTTCTAGGACTGATAGTTACGGAGATGCGCTTTTAAATAAAATGAAAAAAATCTCATTTTACGGCTAACTTTAGAACGCTGTAATTCAGTTAGAACAAGTACATACGAGTACATACCAGAATACATGTATTCAATGAGTATTTGAATAAATTTGACAAATCACCGGCGGGCGCGAAGGGGGGGAATTGTGCATTTTGCATTTTAAACGTCATTTTAAATCCTAGACTAGACAACATATAAATATTTTTGAGTCACCAAACCGTTTGCAAGTTACTTAAACCCCCTCTATAAAATGCATTACAGGGACACCTACTCTACTTTTATAAGCGTCTTCACAAGCCTATTCTAGTGCAAATGTTCTCTACCAAAATACCTCATTTTTTCTCACCTTCAAAGTCATTGTTTTCGACTGAGATTCCACGACGCGGAAGATTTGGAAATAAAAAGCCAGTTTACATTAAGAAAAAGATTATAAAATCAAAAGGTTTACTTTGAAAATGTTATAATTTTTCGTGTTATATTGCATATCTACTAAAGGAGAGCGTATCCTTATCTAGGTAGTGTACTAGGTACATATTATTGGTTTTATTTCTTACGGAGAATCAAACATGGTTGGTACTGTGAGACAAATCGGCGAAGTGAGCCAACCCCACACTTTTTATATAATGGACACTCAGCTCTCTAAGGCTCAGTTTAAGGTCCGCAACTGTCCGCAAGGCACAGAATAGAGTGGCGCAATTTAGAAAAATTGTTAATTGTCAAATGTGTCATGAATAAAGGCAATTTTTTAATGTATGTTTAGAATTACCTGCGTGTCCCCGACGACGGTGACTGCGCAGCGCGCGGCGGTGGCGGCGGCGCCGGCGAAGTGTTGTACAGACTCGGAGGAGATAGCTCCGATGCGCTTCGGAGAGATGTACAGAGAGTTGCCCAGGCCGCGACGGAACGCCGCTTTGTGCAACAGGTCTACTGCGCGCACCTGAACAACATACCTCATTTAGGTCGCTACAGTATAGTTTTGTACATACATAGCATTATGCCTCTTTCCCATTGAGGAAAGCAGAGACCAAAGCCCTCCATCTGCTACGATCTTGACATATTTCCCTCGCTTTCTCTACTTTCATCAACCGTTTCATGTCGGTTTAGGGCAGTTTTAACCTTGCCTTATTTAGAATGTCCTGAATTTGGTCCTGGAGCATTACCCTTCCAATGTTACCATTCTCTCTCGCCTGAGAGATCTTTTGTCAAACTTCATTCATTCATCCTCTTACAAGCCCAAACCATCTCAGTATTCCTGAGATGGTTTGGTAAATTTTTGGTCACTACGTTTTCTTTTACGCCACATCATTGTCTTATCACACTATTTCTAATCCTGTCACTCAATTTCACACCAACCATACTCCTAAACGCTCATATATGACGTCATTGTATGTGATCAAGACAGACTGCCATCATTTACGTGTGTTAAAACACCTGGAAACATGATTTATTTCTTATAAGTATAAATATATAATTATTAATTGATACAAAACGGTCTCGCAATCCGCGAGTTCATGACCTAACGTAGTCACATGCGCTATAGCTAGTGTAACAGTTTAAGGTTCCTCGGCGAAATCAGGGCTAAAAGACTCGCCCCATACTTTTCCGCCCAGCCTCAGTCAAAAATAAATGCCTGCACTAACAAGAAATCGATGTGCTATAACAAAACTGATCATATCCAATTGGACAATGCAATAGGCTACTATTATGCTCCTCGCTCTGCTTGCCGCGATTTTGCCCTTTCTAGCCACACACTGCTTCACTCATGCAAAAATCAAAAATGTGACCATATTCAAAAGATTTGCTAGCCTAGCACCCACATCTAAATGCAAATTTTTTCTTGACAACTGCAACCATAAGCATGTTTGTGTATGTACACTTGCTTCATGAATGATAAGGAGCTATATATAGCAATGTTCATTCTACCTGAAAACTAAGAATAAATCTGTTTTTTTTAAATATAAGTGTGTCATCTACTTTCTCCTCTGACATGGAGATTGACATAACATAAGAGTTATATTAGCAAATCTGATTATAGTATAGCATGTGACCAATATCTAAAAAATCAGACTAAACATTCTGTAACAAATTTAATAAAATAATATTTTACCTGTGGGCTTAAAGACACAATGTCGTATTTGAGGCGTGGTGAGACGTCACTCAACTCCCATGGTCTGAACTCCTGGTTGGAAACCATGTCAGTCAGGACTTCCATAGCCTGGCTCAGGTTGTTTTGGGTGGTCTAAAATAAATTGTAAAAAAACAAATCTTTTTATCTACATCTAATATAATAAAGAGGAAATTGTATTTTTGACTATGAGGAAATTTTTGAAGCCACAAGATAAACTGATTGACATTGTACAAATGTGTTTCAATTTCATTTCAATGTTCACTTCTGAAGTTATTAAGTGGATAACTCTTATCAAAATATACACTACACACTTAAATAAATAAAAAATTAACATTTATATGTAAAAAACTTTTTATGTATGTAAAAATTTATATGTATAAAACTCTCAAAACTTTGGATTGTCCTATTGAACGTAAAAAATATTTCTAAATTCAGGTATGACATGACCTCACACTAAAAGTTTTGTTTTTAATTAGCAAATTGTGTTTGGCAAACTGAATGCAAAATGTAGTGTTACATATATACCTCGAGAGTGTAGTAGATGAACTCTCGGTCTCCAGATGCTGTGACGCTGGCACCAAGTTGTGCCAGTCTGCGTGCAATGATGAAGGTGCTGGCATTGCCTGTGGAGAGACCAGCCGCACAACGCAGCACGTGGGCGACCCCTGTGTCACTAGCGGGCTCATATCGAGAACCAGCTCTGCAAAATATTTATAATGAATGCATACTTTTAGACTACTAAAAGTAGAGAATGATTCTTTCAGAGATAAAACTTGGTGATCAAGAACTATACGAATAATAAATTTAAATTATTTTTTTTTAATATCCTATAATTTTTTTCTCGGTACATTTTAACTTACTTGAAAGCAATAGTAACCCGAGTGACGGGTGAACCATTATCCAGGGCCGCTACGAAGGTATTGCTGGGCAGCACAGAGGTATCAATCCTCGCCGGCTTAACGGCGGGCATAACGAGGGACCCCGCATAGTTCCTCTTCTGTAACACGTAATTCCAACATCAATAACAGGATAATAAGGTCTAATCCAGGCATGAACATTGTAAAATCTAAGGCTTTTACATAATCAGCGTTTGACAGCTGATAGATCACAGCGATCACAAGCCACTTTATATAATTTAAACAGTCGTACTGGTACAGAATACTGTACTTACCGCCACATATCTGAAGAAGGGGTTTGTTATGGCCTTTGATGCCATTTTTGCCCTAAAAATTGTTTTACTGAACACCCCCAAATGAACAGCCGATCGACAGGCTAACCACAGACAACTATTTCAGTTTTTAAATATTGTGACAGCTCTAGGCATCGGGAACATATAATATACTGCCAATCAAAATCGATCGATTAAGACAACCCAACCGTTGCGTGATGTATATGTTTCTCTTTCTTTTATACTGCTGCATCTCTCTCTGTCGTACCGGGAGCCGCATACAAAACCAACAAGTGGCTGTGTAGTAAAATATTGCTTTTGATGTTGGCTGCATTGTTCAATCAACGATTTGACAGTTTGGAAGTTGACAGACAAGTAAATTCAACATTTTGCTTGCAAGAAATATGCCGCCAATTTGCTATTTTTTGTGAATATAAATGTAAAGTAACAACGAAATTGCAAGAAAGTTAACCGAGGCCTGTCTTCTTTTGCAAGTGATAGCTTAAAACCCAAAATTTTCATATTTTTTTAACTCTCTATTAATAAAGAGCCTTCGGATTATGTATGGTTTGTAATTTTCGCTATTTAGATTGTTTTAACATGTATTTGATTTAGTAAATTTCTTCTATCTAAAGACTGATGCATTAAGGATGAACTTTCAAAAGTTAAGAATCCAAGTCTAAACAGTGTAACCGTAGTTTGGATAACCTAACAAACAACCAGTGTACAAGTGCACCCTACTCAATTTACGTGCGAATACGTACATTGACACTATTGGAAATACTATTTATTGTACCAATTTGTACGTTTTTCTTTCAGTGAAGGTATGGTTACTTTGGTTGGACAACTATCATTCCATGAAGATATAAACAAGCACTTAAGAAGCTCTGGACGTAGCTGTTGTAACAGGAAGTTCTCAAAACATACACTAAAACACAAACATGCTTTTAAACCGAAATGTAAGAAGTTGTATAAATACAGACTGAGAAGAAATGGGGAAGAAGATCGTGATGTTGTTGATGTTACACACATTCTGTTATCAAATTTGATAATTAAATCTCCAAGCAAGTTACTGCTTAGTCCTGAAAAGGATAAACTAAGACCCAAGAATTACCTTTTTAAAATGGCTAGGCGAAAGCAAAAAGCAAAAGCTGAAGCTGTTGCAGTTGTTGTAAATAATGAGGATGCAGGGGAGATGGCTAGTGTTCCCCTTGAGCCTGAGAACCAGCAGAAGCAGAAAACAAATGCCTTCAAACTCTTGATGGATTCAAGAAACAAAAGCATTGGGACAAATTCTCCCGGAAAAGAGAAAACAGTTGATCCATCAGAAATACAAGATATTACAGAAAAGAAAACTTTAAAAGTTAAAAGGAATTTAGCTTTACAAAAAATGGCAGAAGCAAAAGGATCCCTTAAGAAAAAAGAATTAGATGAACTTGAAGAGAGGTGCATTCAAAGAAAAATGGAGAAAAGAGCAGAAAGACTGAAGGATATGATAAAGCCTAAAGAAAAATCAAAAAATAATAAAGTTTCAAGGGAAACAAAAAAATCTTTTGATATTGTTGAGAAAGTTATAGAAATAGAAGATAATTCAAATTCTAACAAAGATATGGCTAAAGTAGTTAAACCAGATAAGAAAAAAATTAAATCGTTACAACTTGTTGATATTTTCAAGGATGTAAGTGGACCTAACAGTATAAGCCCAGACAAGAAAATTATACCAAAAGAAGACAAAGAGTTTTTAAGTAAACTTTCCCCATCAATAAAGAAGAAGGAAAATATGTTGAGTTATTTTAAGAAGATAGATAAGAACAGTCCATCGGAAGATGTTGAAGAAGCTATGCACAGTAGCCCTGTATTAAAAGTCAAACTATCTCACAAAAACAAAAAGAAAATTAAAAAGAAAAGGTTGAGCCTTAATAAAAATCCTACATCTGAGGTACTTAAAGATCACAATGAAAATAGTTCCTGTAACAATGATATACAAGCTTCAGAAAATAGTTTGGATCATTTAGCGAGCCAAGAAACACAAGAGATAATTCATGAAAGGAGAAAGCGTAAACGAAAAGAAAACTTAGAAAAGGTTCAGCTAATACAGAATGATGAAATAGAAAACCCAGTCGCATTGAAAGCAGAAGAATGTGGGCGGCCAAAACGGAGTATTAAAAGACCTGTTAAATATGTAGATGACATACAACTATCCAGTTCAGATGAAGACTTGCATATTTTTACTCCCATAAAACGGAAACGAAGAGCAGAGACCCCCTGTTTGATTGAGGAATTATCTGAAGATATTGATATATCTGCTGAAGATTCCAAAAAAAAGGTTTGTACTAAATCTAAAAAGAATTTAGAAAAGGATGAGATAGTTCAAAAGAAAGCAACTAAATTGGCGCCGATATTTGCGCCAAAGCCACAGCTCAACCCGGAACAGTTGGAAGCTAAGCAGAGATTTCTGTATAGTGGAGTTCCTGAACAAATAAAGAAGATAGTTGCTCAACAAAAGAATGTACAAACTGAAGGCACCAATGATTTTCCAGTGGTTGTGCATGTTCAACAAATTGAGGAAACTGAAGATATTACATCTCCAAGCACAATGTTACCTTTTCCATCTGATGGCAATTCTGATAATGACAATATTCATGAGAATATTGAAAGCTCATTCAGTAAACTACTAACATTAAATGAACAGGATAACCCTAACAACACATGTCCTTTAATGCAAAACAATATTACAGCAGTATTACAAAAAATGAAAGAACAATATCCAAAATTCCCAGTACATCGCACTTTTCGTTCATTAAAAACTAAGAGCAGAGGAGAATTAAAGGAAAACAACACACCTGATTTAGAAAATAGTTCAGAGACTATGAATAGCATTGTGAATGCCGAGAGTGACAATCCTGAATATTTAAACTGGACTGACAAATATAAAGCTACATCTACTAAACATTTGATTGGAAATTTTGAGAGCATAAAAGAATTAAAAAGATGGCTTCAGTGTTGGACAGAACTTGAAATTAATGCTAAGTCTAAAAAAAGAAATGAATCAGACTCCTCAGATTTTTATGATTCTGATTCAAATAGCAGGGACAGTTTCAAGAATAATTTGCTAATAATATCTGGACCTGTAGGATCTGGTAAAACTTCTAGTGTCTATGCAGTGGCTGCAGAGTTGGCTATAAAAGTAATTGAAGTAAATGCCAGCAGCAAAAGAACTGGCAAAGTCATGTTACAAGACCTCCAAGAAGCAACACAATCGCACAAAGTAAACAGAGGTGGTTCAGATAACTCCCAGAAATCACAAGAAATTGTGGAGACCGTTGCAACAATAGTACCCAAAAGGAGAGGAAGACCAAAAAAATCTGTAAGCTTATTGAAAAAAGCTAATAGTAAAAATGAAATGTTGAGCCAAGGTCAACCTTTAGGGAGTCAAGATAATTCTAGAACAGTCATGTCTCTGATTCTGGTAGATGATGCAGATATAGTATTTGATCAGGATGATGGGTTTTCTTCTGCCATATCTCAACTAATCCAGTGTTCAAAAAGGCCTGTGATATTAGCTGCAGGGTCCTTAAATTGCACACATTTACAGAGATTCTTACAGTATGGAAAAGTTATAAAAATGCGTCCATTGTCACCCAAGGTATTAGGCACGTGGTTGGACATAATGTGTCTGGCTGATGGTCAGTGCTGGCCAGGATTGGGAGCAATGTTTTTAGATTATTTTAAAGGTGATATTAGGAAAACCATTAACTGCTTGCAGTTATATATGACTGCTTATTCACAAGATAGTCTAAAAGAAAATAATGCTACAATTGAGTTTAAAGCTAGTACTGATGACGAAAATTCGAATATGTCATGGCCAGACAGTGAAGGATTAGAAGAAAAAAAATTGTTACAATCAACTAATGGCGGAAAAGATGCTGTTTGGAGATATTTTATGGACAGAGAAGTCAATTTATTGAGTCTTAATTATCCAAAGGACTTGTTCAATGTTTGGTGGAATGTTCCAAATTTACTAAACAAGGCTTTTAATGATATCAGTCAGAATGCTTCCCAGTCAAATCAGCTACAGGAAGAGAAAACAGCACAAGAGTTGAATGCAATTGCCAATGCTATAGATTCTCTTTCATTATCGGATTACTACAGTCGCGGCAAGCCTGACACAAGTTGTAACCTAAGTTCAAACCCTTGGTATTCTTCAGAAACAGACAGTGTATCAGAGTTGGAATGTTTTGAGTGTTACAACCAACATTATGAGATCACCAGTGATATGCTCAAGGAGTTAGTGACAGGTTCTATTACTCAGGCACAGGAGATACTACAGTGCAATAAAACACTATCAATAGATTTTCCCAACATGATGGCACAGAGGTAATTAGTTTATATTTTATTAGTAAACGAATGTCGCCTTTTCAACAGTAAGATCAATAAAAAAATAAAAATAGAATCACATTCTTTATTAATTTTGTTATTTTATAAAAAAAAAATTGTGTAAGTAAATCTTGAATATTAAAAATGTGAGGATGGTAAAAAAAAAATGTGATGCAACCAGATAAAAAAAACGGGCTAAAACATAAAAGCGTTCTGCTTTCGCATGTATTTCGCGAAGTCCCTCATCTATTTTAACAAACAAATGTCCAATGACTGCATTTGTAGCAACTTGCCTTGCACCTCCAGCCTTAAGTTATCAAATATACCTATATATTTCTTTTATTTCAGAGAAAAGGATCGCCTTGTATCTCGCCATGATACATTCTCCAATATTTTGAGTTCATCAGTATTGTTGGACAGAAGGGCTCTGGCCTTGGACTATTGGTCGAACTACAGATCTATATGCAGAATAGAAAAGAACAAAACTGACTCAGGTTCTAGAAGAAACAACCGATTCTGTCACTATCTCAAGTCCATGAATGTGATGTGCAGAAGTGAGTCCTTTGACAGTGTTGGCGATAGTCTAATTTTTAAAGGTAAGGATTAGGACAATTTTATGGAGTAAATAATTAATATAAAAATCATCAAATGGTAACAATTTATCATGGCGAACCATGTTTTTGTTTGCTAATAGTTGTTAAAGCTATTGGATTTATAGGTTTAGTTAAATATCTTGATTAAAGAAGTACCTACCTACTTATTTTAAATTACTTCCATTTATAATTTGAAAATCGTGAAATTTTGATATTACAACTGTTAATAGATTTTATGTTATATTGAAGAACATTTAGGCACGAGGAATATAACAGCATGCATTAATTTATTTTCACAATTACGACGTATTGCATCTGGAGTTAAATTAATTTGTTAAGTATTAAAATATATATGTATGTATATTCTCTGACATGTGTGTGGAAATAAAGTTAAGCAATTATTATTTCGTATATTTCTCTGTTAAAAACCAAAATGCTTCCAAAATACTATGACGTGACGTGACTGAAAGATTATAATCTATACATATGATAAAATCGGCCTAGGAGGTAGGTTAAAAAGGGTAGCAGAACCCATCCAGGTATTTTTTTAAATTTGTCTGTCTGGTTCAGTGGTTTGTGAGTGATATACTCAGAAACCACTGAACCGATTCAATGGGGGTTTTGGATAATGTATTTGGCTTATTTTCGTGCAACACCGAAAGCTTTGTTTCATTGCATTCGGTTCACTCAATCAAAAGCTGCACTAACGGTCTGTGCTCCAATGACATGTAAGCTACTGAACCTATTCAGTTTGAATCGTTTCATTAGAAAATGGTACACAGAGAAGAATTGCTAAAATAGTCATCAAAATCGTTTGTTTGTTTGCCAAAATCACATCCCACTCGCCTCTAACAAAAAATTGCACTTTTAAAATAAATATGTCGCAAACGAATCCCAAAATCGAAAAATGATACAAGACCTATCCAACGACACTCCACACGATGGGGTAGACGAGAAAAAATATTTCAACCCCACTTTACTTATCGGGAGCTTACAGCTTACTCTACCTAGGGGAGGTACCCTAAAAACTATTTCAGAAGATTTTATTTTGCCAATTTGTCAGCATGGATGAAATGTATATCCGTACAAAATTACAGCTTTCTAGGCCTGTCAGCTAAAAGTAGAGAGGATTTTGCGCAGGTACGGTCAACCGCTTGTCGGTAGAAACTTTTTCAACTCTATTACCACGCCATTAAGGTCCAAAAGTGTTTCTACTGATGTGCGGCCGTGTGTACAGCCTAACGTCCCTACCCTCTTGCCGCCAAAATGGCCTGCGAACTGCCTACGTCAAGTCTCATCTTTCGTTGCGCGCATTGTATTAAGGGTCTCTGAGCTAAGCCGCGGACAGTCAAGACAGTTGGACATGGTAAAACTTTAAGGGTTCCTTATTGACTAGGAAACCCTAAAGACCTATCAAGTGCGAGTCAGACTCGCGCGCCGAGGGTTCCGATGTGCCTATAGTAGGTAATGTAAGAAGCAATAAAGAAAGTCCATTTTTAGGACCACAAAACAAAATTTGTTTGTTATGGTTTTTTTTGCAGATTTCAAAAAAGCTATACTACTTAGATAAATGGTTTTATTTTTCTTGTAATATTTACGTAAACTTCTACCGACTTCAATTAAGGGGCTACCCGCTGTCCACTAGCGCCCCAACCAGTTGAGATGCGAGTGCGCTATTTTGGATATTACACCCGAGGCTCGGAAATTGCAGCCCGAGCCGCAGGCGAGGGTGTAATCACCAAAGCGCATGCGCTTGTATACGACGCACAAAATAACTTTGGCCCTGTCATTGATGCGCAGAAGCAAAAAATGGTACATTTTTACATCTGCGCATCAATGACAGGGCCAAAGTTATTTTGTGCGTCGTATACGACGTTTTTCGTTTACGAATAAAAACAAATGAAATTTACTTACTTTTTTTCCCAAAGGAAAATTTCCTTACATTTCTACATACACCCGATCTTGTGTTTTGTGTCTAAGCATTTTTGACTTGAAGAACTACACTAATTACGGTTTTTTAGGGTTCCGTACCTCAAAAGAAAAAAACGGAACCCTTATAGGATCACTTTGTTGTCCGTCTGTCTGTCTGTCAAGACCCTTTATCTCACGAACGGGTAGAGGTATCAGGTTGAAATTAATACCATAGTCAATGTATCACCAGTTGACCATTTAAGCGGTTTAATGACGAAATTCATAAAAAACTAAATTATTTGCTCTACTTAAAGTTTAGTCACTTCTTAAGTTTGACTATGTAATAAATGCTTAAATGAATTAGATGCTTGTTGATATAATAAGTGTTAAGGGCTTTACAAAATATGCTCTTAAAGTTTTTTTTTTCAAATGTTCCATTGCATGATGAAAATTTTGTTAATGCATATAAACAACAACTCCGATGAAACTGATATTGAGTGTGTCCTCTCGCAAGATCTTCAGCTATGTCTTCCTCTGAAACCCACTACGCCTGGAGAAGTAGCTCGCGAAATCAAGAAGATGAAATCCAACAAGGCTCCAGGATTTGACCTGATTTCCCCGAAGATCTTGAAAGAGCTTCCCAAGAAATGTCTAGTGTTCCTGGCTACTCTTATTAACGCTACTCTCAGAATCGGCCACTTTCCCTGCATCTGGAAGATCTCCCAAATCATAATGATCCACAAATCTGGAAAGCCAGCTAATGAGACAACATCTTACCGTCCTATTAGCCTCACACCCGTGCTATCAAAGCTGTGGGAAAGAATAGTTCTCGCGAGGCTAAAGGTGTGCCTCGAAGATTCCGACATAATTCCACTTCACCAATTTGGCTTTCGACAACAGCATTCTACTGTAGAACAAGTGCACCGCGTTTACCATGTCGTGCGAGAATGCTTAGAAAAGAAGGAATATTGTTCTGCTGCTTTCTTGGATGTGCAACAAGCATTTGATAGAGTCTGGCATAAAGGCTTGTTGTATAAAATCAAATCTCTTCTGCCGCACTCGTTCTACCCAATCATCCAATCATATTTGTTAGACAGAATGTTCCAAGTCAAGCAAGGGAATGCCAGATCTACTTTCTATGAATGCAATGCCGGAGTCCCGCAGGGCTCGGTCCTTGGTCCATTTCTCTATAACATCTTCACGTCGGACTTACCACAGTTACGAGAAGTCACAGTTGCGACCTTCGCTGATGACGCAGCTTTCCTATCTTGCGATACTGATCCGAGCCTAGCTTCTAAGCGTCTACAGCAACAACTAGATGCTACCGATGTTTGGCTTAAAAAGTGGCGGATAAAAGCAAGCGCTCAGAAATCACATCACATCACTCTTACCCTGAGACGAAGTGACTGCCCACAAGTGAGACTAGGCAACGATCCCTTGCCAGAAACCACATGCGTCAAATATCTAGGCTTCTATATGGATCGTAGACTTACCTGGAAGGAGCACATCAAACACAAAAGAGACGACATAAATTACCGCTTCAGAAATCTCCTCTGGCTTCTTGGGAGACAATCCAAACTATCCCTGAGTAACAAAGTTACGGTTTATTGCGCTATCATAAAGCCCATCTGGCTATACGGCATAGAACTTTGGGCAACAGCATCTAAGTCAAACATTGAATGTATACAAAGAACACAAAACAACATCCTCAGAACCATTTGCGCTGCACCATGGTATGCACGTAATGATGAATTGCACAAATACCTGGAAATGCCGACCGTAACGGAAGAAATAGAGCGATGCAAACAGAAGCACGAGAAACGCTTAGCTCAGCACCCAAATCCACTTGCTAACTCACTCCTGACAAGTGTTACTACTAAAAGATTAAAGCGTACTCATGTACTTGCTGAATGACGAGGAGCAATGACAATGGTCTTGCTACCTCATTAAAAGTCACTTTCAATGAAACCAAATCTGATTATAGTCTGGCGACTGATGGCAGATGTAAAAAAAAAAAAAAAAAAAAATATATATATATATAAACAATGTTGTTAATATTATTAATTAATGTCTTTACAAAGAATTATTGTACTTATGTATACTGATATAATAATCTGTACAAATGTTCAGAAATGAATGACAATCACAGTACATACCTCTATATTTATTTGTAAAATAGCATAAAATATAAAGATTGTATTAGTGAAATAAACTAAACTAAAACTAAACATTACAAATATCGTATCGTACCTACCAAAGTAGAAGGAAATTTTAAGAGACCGCAATATTAGCCAAAGTGACTAGACATGCGTTAGCCTAACTTTAAAGTTTAGGATAGGTACATTTAAAAAAACCGGTCAAGTACGAGTAGGACTCGCGCGCCGAGGGTTCTGACTTACCTTTAGTATTTTTGGAAGCAATCAAGTCCATTTTTAGGACTGTAAAACTAATTTGTTTGCAACTGTGCAACTTAGAAAGATCGTTTTATTTTTGCTGTAATAATATGTGAACTTCTTTATCAACTATAAATAAATCAGATTTTTCGCATTGTACTTCGGAGATAAGGGGGGGGGGGAAATATCGATGTGAACGTGATTTCTGAGTAAGTAACCACCAGGTCAACGGATTAGAAGTATTGATAAGACAACAATGTAAACTTCATAAAATGTAGCATTAGACACGCGTAAGTGAAAATATGAATGAGCATTCAATAAGCGTAGATAAATAAATTCCTAATAGGGTGTTATCAACCACCTTTTCAAAGTTCAACTGGGTGGCGCAGCAGATCAGCATAAGGGAAAACCTTCATGGTGCCACGATGTATCAGTATGAAAATGATTAAGAAGAGAGTGAGAGAAGAAATGAATTTGATTGCTGCTGTCTAATAAATGGTTTTTCCTGTGTTACTAAACCTAAAAAAAAGAAATTACCAACAATGATCAGAGTGCCATCCATCGACACTTTAAAAACGTAGTTGACAAACGTCAAGGAAAATTCCCTATTGCTTTATTCATAGGTGTCAGAATCATTGGATAGGAATCAACACGATCAGAATGTTTTAAGTCGAACCTGGTCAAAAATTATTTTTTTACGCCAACAAGGTTCTATCTACAGAGCTCTGAAGCGCATGCGTCTTGCTCTGCACCTAGAGACGAATTCTTTATTTCATTCAATACAAATCAGTGTCACCACTAAAACTAACACGCTTTCTGCACCCACACTACTAGCGTCATTTGAGTGCGATAAATATAGTACCATTATTGCGAGAGAGTAAGATGCAAAAAACCAGTGACGGCGTCTCTATGGCAACGAATGTGTTTATGATGTGCATTCAAAATAAGCGCACACATAAATTGGATAGTATACCTCGTCGATTTTTTTTACTATCTTCGCTTCTATGGGGGGGTGCGCGAGCACGCGGAGTGGCCCTATCGTTGTTCTGTGGTCCTATCCACGGGTCCTATCCCATTCCGATTGAATATCATGCTTATAAGAACTGTTTTCTAGTACTAGGTATATATCAGTTCAACGATTAGCAAAAAAATGGCGACATAATTAACCAAAGAGTCAAAGTAAGGAAGCATAGATATTTCTAGAACCATATAGGCCGTTCTATGTACTCTCAGTTGTGGGTCTTATCTATCGACTTCGATGTAAACAAGTGATGCTATTTATAATATACAATAATTTCCCTACATTAATCTGTCGACGCGCCACTTGAAAACCCGCACCATCTTATGCTAAGAATAGAAAGCTCTCGAACACGCAATGTTCTTCCATATGTGACTTTTTTGACAATACTAGAACTTGCACGAAGTTCTTTACTGATAGATGTGATACTTACATACAATTTACATATACAAAAAGTGCGAAAAATGGCCACTTTTAGCAGTTTTTGTATCTGTAACTACATCGAACTTTATTTTGCAGCATTAATAGGTTCTAAATAAACTAGAGAACCTTTACTTCAATCTGTCTTTCCGGATCCGATAAGTTTTGTACTTATGTAGCGAGTAAATTTTTTTTTAACACATCTGCTCATAATACAGTTTTATTTGCACTGTATTAAGGGCCATAATCTAGCTTATTAAACACACGTGCTTTTACCATTATATTACCGCACTAGTGTTTTATATTTTATATCGGCAAGGTGCAAGGAGTGTCTATATCTATAATATTCATAATATTTTCATGAACCAATAAACTGTGTTCGACGATATGATAAATAAACAAAAATTACGTGAAAATATTTATATTAATCAACTACGAGTAACTACTTTGTCCTTACAGTAACAAATATTTTAAATAGTTCAAGGTAGTTTGTTTGGCAGTTTAGTCCAAGGAGGTTTTTACCCACGAAGCGTGGGATGAAACCTCCTTGGTTTAGTCATTGCCTCCTGCGCGCGCATGTATAATCTGGGTCTTCCGAAAAAGTGATACGCGCGCCATTTTCACAAATATTTATTGTGTGTTGTTAATATTTTCAAAAGTATTGTCTTTTACAAATAAAAAAAACCGGCCAAGTGCGAGTCGGACTCGCGCACCGAGGGTTCCGTACCACCACATAATCATAATTGTATTAGTTGAAATTCCAGTAAGTTAATGTGCTAGATTTTTTTTGTCCGACACGCGCTTGACCAAATTTGATTATTTGTTGTTATTTTATAGCTTATGCACTATAAACATACCAATTTTCAAGTTTGTATGTGTTCCCGTTTTTAAAATAGAACTAAAACTAAAATCGCCTCAGCGACCATCCAACTTGACCCCTCTCTTATATGAATGTTCTTGAAACGGGAGCTCACCACAATTGGTTACTATTAGTTGTGAGAAAAGTTGTAATATTTAATGATTTCAGACTTTTCCCATTATTTGTACTTTGAGACCTAGCTTCTTGCCAAATTTCATAATTTTAGGTTAACGGGAAGTACCCTGTAGGTTTTTCATTTTTGAATAAATGTATGGAGATGAGGACATAAAATGCCATATCTTTTGATTGCGTCATTGTAAAAAATTTAAATTTTCAGATCTTGTGTGGTTCATGGATCCTAATAGGGTCAGTGCACCACTACATGGCCAAGCACCAATAGCTTACCAAGACTTAAATTTGAACTGAAAGTAAGAAAATTTAAAATACCGCGATTTTATATAGAATTTAATTATGTTGACGTCTTATAATAAAGTTATGAGTCAATCTAGCTAGTACGTAAGTATGTTTATTCGAAGTGATCATGCAATGGAACATTTGAAAAAAAAAACTTTAAGAGCATATTTTGTAAAGCCCTTAACACTTATTATATCAACAAGCATCTAATTCATTTAAGCATTTATTACATAGTCAAACTTAAGAAGTGACTAAACTTTAAGTAGAGCAAATAATTTAGTTTTTTATGAATTTCGTCATTAAACCGCTTAAATGGTCAACTGGTGATACATTGACTATGGTATTAATTTCAACCTGATACCTCTACCCGTTCGTGAGATAAAGGGTCTTGACAGACAGACAGACAGACAGACGGACAACAAAGTGATCCTATAAGGGTTCCGTTTTTTTCTTTTGAGGTACGGAACCCTAAAAAACCGTAATTAGTGTAGTTCTTCAAGTCAAAAATGCTTAGACACAAAACACAAGATCGGGTGTATGTAGAAATGTAAGGAAATTTTCCTTTGGGAAAAAAAGTAAGTAAATTTCATTTGTTTTTATTCACAAATGTGTTGAAAAACGTCGTATACGACGCACAAAATAACTTTGGCCCTGTCATTGATGCGCAGAAGCAAAAAATGGTACATTTTTACATCTGCGCATCAATGACAGGGCCAAAGTTATTTTGTGCGTCGTATACGACGTTTTTCAACACATTTGTGAATAAAAACAAATGAAATTTACTTACTTTTTTTCCCAAAGGAAAATTTCCTTACATTTCTACATACACCCGATCTTGTGTTTTGTGTCTAAGCATTTTTGACTTGAAGAACTACACTAATTACGGTTTTTTAGGGTTCCGTACCTCAAAAGAAAAAAACGGAACCCTTATAGGATCACTTTGTTGTCCGTCTGTCTGTCTGTCTGTCTGTCAAGACCCTTTATCTCACGAACGGGTAGAGGTATCAGGTTGAAATTAATACCATAGTCAATGTATCACCAGTTGACCATTTAAGCGGTTTAATGACGAAATTCATAAAAAACTAAATTATTTGCTCTACTTAAAGTTTAGTCACTTCTTAAGTTTGACTATGTAATAAATGCTTAAATGAATTAGATGCTTGTTGATATAATAAGTGTTAAGGGCTTTACAAAATATGCTCTTAAAGTTTTTTTTTTCAAATGTTCCATTGCATGATCACTTCGAATAAACATACTTACGTACTAGCTAGATTGACTCATAACTTTATTATAAGACGTCAACATAATTAAATTCTATATAAAATCGCGGTATTTTAAATTTTCTTACTTTCAGTTCAAATTTAAGTCTTGGTAAGCTATTGGTGCTTGGCCATGTAGTGGTGCACTGACCCTATTAGGATCCATGAACCACACAAGATCTGAAAATTTAAATTTTTTACAATGACGCAATCAAAAGATATGGCATTTTATGTCCTCATCTCCATACATTTATTCAAAAATGAAAAACCTACAGGGTACTTCCCGTTAACCTAAAATTATGAAATTTGGCAAGAAGCTAGGTCTCAAAGTACAAATAATGGGAAAAGTCTGAAATCATTAAATATTACAACTTTTCTCACAACTAATAGTAACCAATTGTGGTGAGCTCCCGTTTCAAGAACATTCATATAAGAGAGGGGTCAAGTTGGATGGTCGCTGAGGCGATTTTAGTTTTAGTTCTATTTTAAAAACGGGAACACATACAAACTTGAAAATTGGTATGTTTATAGTGCATAAGCTATAAAATAACAACAAATAATCAAATTTGGTCAAGCGCGTGTCGGACAAAAAAAATCTAGCACATTAACTTACTGGAATTTCAACTAATACAATTATGATTATGTGGTGGTACGGAACCCTCGGTGCGCGAGTCCGACTCGCACTTGGCCGGTTTTTTTTATTTGTAAAAGACAATACTTTTGAAAATATTAACAACACACAATAAATATTTGTGAAAATGGCGCGCGTATCACTTTTTCGGAAGACCCAGATTATACATGCGCGCGCAGGAGGCAATGACTAAACCAAGGAGGTTTCATCCCACGCTTCGTGGGTAAAAACCTCCTTGGACTAAACTGCCAAACAAACTACCTTGAACTATTTAAAATATTTGTTACTGTAAGGACAAAGTAGTTACTCGTAGTTGATTAATATAAATATTTTCACGTAATTTTTGTTTATTTATCATATCGTCGAACACAGTTTATTGGTTCATGAAAATATTATGAATATTATAGATATAGACACTCCTTGCACCTTGCCGATATAAAATATAAAACACTAGTGCGGTAATATAATGGTAAAAGCACGTGTGTTTAATAAGCTAGATTATGGCCCTTAATACAGTGCAAATAAAACTGTATTATGAGCAGATGTGTTAAAAAAAAATTTACTCGCTACATAAGTACAAAACTTATCGGATCCGGAAAGACAGATTGAAGTAAAGGTTCTCTAGTTTATTTAGAACCTATTAATGCTGCAAAATAAAGTTCGATGTAGTTACAGATACAAAAACTGCTAAAAGTGGCCATTTTTCGCACTTTTTGTATATGTAAATTGTATGTAAGTATCACATCTATCAGTAAAGAACTTCGTGCAAGTTCTAGTATTGTCAAAAAAGTCACATATGGAAGAACATTGCGTGTTCGAGAGCTTTCTATTCTTAGCATAAGATGGTGCGGGTTTTCAAGTGGCGCGTCGACAGATTAATGTAGGGAAATTATTGTATATTATAAATAGCATCACTTGTTTACATCGAAGTCGATAGATAAGACCCACAACTGAGAGTACATAGAACGGCCTATATGGTTCTAGAAATATCTATGCTTCCTTACTTTGACTCTTTGGTTAATTATGTCGCCATTTTTTTGCTAATCGTTGAACTGATATATACCTAGTACTAGAAAACAGTTCTTATAAGCATGATATTCAATCGGAATGGGATAGGACCCGTGGATAGGACCACAGAACAACGATAGGGCCACTCCGCGTGCTCGCGCACCCCCCCATAGAAGCGAAGATAGTAAAAAAAATCGACGAGGTATACTATCCAATTTATGTGTGCGCTTATTTTGAATGCACATCATAAACACATTCGTTGCCATAGAGACGCCGTCACTGGTTTTTTGCATCTTACTCTCTCGCAATAATGGTACTATATTTATCGCACTCAAATGACGCTAGTAGTGTGGGTGCAGAAAGCGTGTTAGTTTTAGTGGTGACACTGATTTGTATTGAATGAAATAAAGAATTCGTCTCTAGGTGCAGAGCAAGACGCATGCGCTTCAGAGCTCTGTAGATAGAACCTTGTTGGCGTAAAAAAATAATTTTTGACCAGGTTCGACTTAAAACATTCTGATCGTGTTGATTCCTATCCAATGATTCTGACACCTATGAATAAAGCAATAGGGAATTTTCCTTGACGTTTGTCAACTACGTTTTTAAAGTGTCGATGGATGGCACTCTGATCATTGTTGGTAATTTCTTTTTTTTAGGTTTAGTAACACAGGAAAAACCATTTATTAGACAGCAGCAATCAAATTCATTTCTTCTCTCACTCTCTTCTTAATCATTTTCATACTGATACATCGTGGCACCATGAAGGTTTTCCCTTATGCTGATCTGCTGCGCCACCCAGTTGAACTTTGAAAAGGTGGTTGATAACACCCTATTAGGAATTTATTTATCTACGCTTATTGAATGCTCATTCATATTTTCACTTACGCGTGTCTAATGCTACATTTTATGAAGTTTACATTGTTGTCTTATCAATACTTCTAATCCGTTGACCTGGTGGTTACTTACTCAGAAATCACGTTCACATCGATATTTCCCCCCCCCCCCTTATCTCCGAAGTACAATGCGAAAAATCTGATTTATTTATAGTTGATAAAGAAGTTCACATATTATTACAGCAAAAATAAAACGATCTTTCTAAGTTGCACAGTTGCAAACAAATTAGTTTTACAGTCCTAAAAATGGACTTGATTGCTTCCAAAAATACTAAAGGTAAGTCAGAACCCTCGGCGCGCGAGTCCTACTCGTACTTGACCGGTTTTTTTAAATGTACCTATCCTAAACTTTAAAGTTAGGCTAACGCATGTCTAGTCACTTTGGCTAATATTGCGGTCTCTTAAAATTTCCTTCTACTTTGGTAGGTACGATACGATATTTGTAATGTTTAGTTTTAGTTTAGTTTATTTCACTAATACAATCTTTATATTTTATGCTATTTTACAAATAAATATAGAGGTATGTACTGTGATTGTCATTCATTTCTGAACATTTGTACAGATTATTATATCAGTATACATAAGTACAATAATTCTTTGTAAAGACATTAATTAATAATATTAACAACATTGTTTATATATATATTTTTTTTTTTTTTTTTTTTTACATCTGCCATCAGTCGCCAGACTATAATCAGATTTGGTTTCATTGAAAGTGACTTTTAATGAGGTAGCAAGACCATTGTCATTGCTCCTCGTCATTCAGCAAGTACATGAGTACGCTTTAATCTTTTAGTAGTAACACTTGTCAGGAGTGAGTTAGCAAGTGGATTTGGGTGCTGAGCTAAGCGTTTCTCGTGCTTCTGTTTGCATCGCTCTATTTCTTCCGTTACGGTCGGCATTTCCAGGTATTTGTGCAATTCATCATTACGTGCATACCATGGTGCAGCGCAAATGGTTCTGAGGATGTTGTTTTGTGTTCTTTGTATACATTCAATGTTTGACTTAGATGCTGTTGCCCAAAGTTCTATGCCGTATAGCCAGATGGGCTTTATGATAGCGCAATAAACCGTAACTTTGTTACTCAGGGATAGTTTGGATTGTCTCCCAAGAAGCCAGAGGAGATTTCTGAAGCGGTAATTTATGTCGTCTCTTTTGTGTTTGATGTGCTCCTTCCAGGTAAGTCTACGATCCATATAGAAGCCTAGATATTTGACGCATGTGGTTTCTGGCAAGGGATCGTTGCCTAGTCTCACTTGTGGGCAGTCACTTCGTCTCAGGGTAAGAGTGATGTGATGTGATTTCTGAGCGCTTGCTTTTATCCGCCACTTTTTAAGCCAAACATCGGTAGCATCTAGTTGTTGCTGTAGACGCTTAGAAGCTAGGCTCGGATCAGTATCGCAAGATAGGAAAGCTGCGTCATCAGCGAAGGTCGCAACTGTGACTTCTCGTAACTGTGGTAAGTCCGACGTGAAGATGTTATAGAGAAATGGACCAAGGACCGAGCCCTGCGGGACTCCGGCATTGCATTCATAGAAAGTAGATCTGGCATTCCCTTGCTTGACTTGGAACATTCTGTCTAACAAATATGATTGGATGATTGGGTAGAACGAGTGCGGCAGAAGAGATTTGATTTTATACAACAAGCCTTTATGCCAGACTCTATCAAATGCTTGTTGCACATCCAAGAAAGCAGCAGAACAATATTCCTTCTTTTCTAAGCATTC
The DNA here is from genome assembly GCA_947532105.1 of Athrips mouffetella. NCBI lineage: Eukaryota > Metazoa > Arthropoda > Insecta > Lepidoptera > Gelechiidae > Athrips > Athrips mouffetella. Next base: position 14,559,480 of record OX383971.1, read on the forward strand.
TCGCACGACATGGTAAACGCGGTGCACTTGTTCTACAGTAGAATGCTGTTGTCGAAAGCCAAATTGGTGAAGTGGAATTATGTCGGAATCTTCGAGGCACACCTTTAGCCTCGCGAGAACTATTCTTTCCCACAGCTTTGATAGCACGGGTGTGAGGCTAATAGGACGGTAAGATGTTGTCTCATTAGCTGGCTTTCCAGATTTGTGGATCATTATGATTTGGGAGATCTTCCAGATGCAGGGAAAGTGGCCGATTCTGAGAGTAGCGTTAATAAGAGTAGCCAGGAACACTAGACATTTCTTGGGAAGCTCTTTCAAGATCTTCGGGGAAATCAGGTCAAATCCTGGAGCCTTGTTGGATTTCATCTTCTTGATTTCGCGAGCTACTTCTCCAGGCGTAGTGGGTTTCAGAGGAAGACATAGCTGAAGATCTTGCGAGAGGACACACTCAATATCAGTTTCATCGGAGTTGTTGTTTATATGCATTAACAAAATTTTTCACACAATTATTCATTTACCTACTGAGTAATATGGTTTATCCAACAAGAAGTTTTTTAATCGATCGGCGAATGTTTCGTAGCTAGGTTCATTCACGATGGTTTCCGGAAGGTGATTGTAGTAAACAGGCCCTATAACACGAGGGTTTTTAGTTGCAAGTGCAGTGCGGTGATTTCCTCTATGGTGCGGTGCGGGACAGGTCGTAGCTTACCGGCTTGTCGGGCTCGGTCGTTACGCGGAAATGATGCAATTTTGCGCCGAGTGAAGAGAAGAATCTCATAAATATAAAGTGAGCATAATGTCATGATCCGGAGATCGGTAAAGATTTTCCTACAAGATTCTCGCCTGTTAGCTCGTAATATCAATAAATAATGTTCGTCTTGTCTTTACAAGAATAGCAACACCCTAAATCAGTGCCAATCTAATTTATTTTATGTACTTAGATAATGTATTGTATAAACAATGAATTAATTAATACACTGGTCTTAACGAGGCTAGTTAACCGGTAATTTCTGGTAAACGTCTAGAATCTGGAGCGGTGTTATCTTTAGACATGACAATTTTGAGCTGCAGATGACATCTTTTCTACTAGATCGTTAAGGATAAATAATTACATGTACAATAATTAAAACAAAGATTTATTGAATTATGGACAGCTCCTTAAAGTTGCTGAACGAAGAAATCATTTATAAATAAGTCTCTTTGTTTTGCGTCAGAAGGAAGCCACAATTCAACCTTTGAAGTTTACCCCCCCTTGACGCACGTCTGACCTTTGCTGCTTTCCAAGTACAGATTCATGACGTAGCGATAGCTTTTAAATAGTATCCATGAGTTCTAGATTATATTTTAACCGAGATCAGTCGTTTGCGGTGGCGCCGCGGGTTATCAGAAGGCGCGTGCGCGACGCCACTCGTTCCTACTGCGCGCGTGCATAAATATCCTGCGCGGTGACCTACGCGCATTAGTCTCGTAACGCGTCAACAAGAAACTAGAGACCAGCATGGTCAGTTCTCGCGATAGCTGCGGCTACTGCCAAGCCTGCGTGCGTATGCGTCTGAGTGCCGCTCGGGGACGCAACACTGAGCCCTATGAGTGCGCTTACAAGCATATTTTGGAGTCGTATAGAGAAGGTAGCCAACCGGTGGGAAAGGTGCGTGAATCTCCTAAATCAGTCTGTTCCTCGTGCCGATGGACTTCTGACGCTCAGTTCCCGGAGACGCCGTCGTCGGTGAGCGATCTCAGTTTGGAGTGGAGTTCCAGATCCGCGTTCAAATGGCGGGCGCGACGTCGCCGTAACAGGTAGCTGCGTGGTCGCCACTAACTTGGAACATACTTCGCGACAAACCTTGTATCAGTCCCCGAGTCACTGCATCACTGATGAATGGTGCTTGCTATCTTCAACTGTGCTCCTCGCAACTAGTTCCTTATTAAGATTATTATAGTAAACACTGTGATCCTTGACATTATAAAAAAAATTACTTTCCCCAAATAATATAGGTAAAATAAGAAAAAAAAATTTTTGTCTCCCATACAAAATGCACAATCAGGGTCAGGGTTTATCGTATTTCGACCTCTGTTCCTTAACGAAAGTTGTTCAGTTTCATAGTGTGAATGCACGGTTTCAAGGATCACAGTGTTAACCCTAACACTCTGTGTAACTTGTGATTATTTGTTAATATTTTTTATCTTGTTAAGTTTCTCAATAAAGACTGATTTTAACTATCCAATGACACAAGAAGCCCTAATTCAAATATAGATACGGATATATATTATAGTAAACTGCTTATAGGTAGCATAGTTGGTATTTATGGTTAATACATTAAAAAGCGAATTTTACGGTTGAAAGTAGACCCTATCTCCAATATACAGGGTGTGGAAAAAGTACGATGATCCTTTTAAAGGTTGATTCTGCATCATTAATAGATTGCATGAAAAAATGTAGAAAAATCCTATCCTATACTATTTAGTATACAGGGGTTTTTAGGGGCAAAAGATCTATCTAGCTAGGTCTCATGTCTGAGAAAATTCGTTTTCTCCGTCTTTTAAATATTTCTTAGCGCGTTTTAGTGCGTTCAAGAAACTTAAAGCGCCACCTGTTGTTGAGTAGCATAGCTTGCTCACCCGATGATATTTTTATCATACACAGCATAGCTCGGTCGCCCAAGTACTACTTTCTTAAATGAGCGTTGGCTCACGAAGCGCGGAGTGACCTGTATGATCTAATCAGCTGGTGACGTAGAGAAATATTATTTTTGTTAAAATATCCAGTCACCAGTTCAGAATTTTCAAATTACATGATCATACATTTTTTTCATGAACTACTCATTAAAAGGATTGCGTGGTACTTTTTAAATCCCTGTATATATATCTCTATAAAGAACAATTTGCAATCCAATTGAGAAATTCAAGACGAATATCAAAATATCGTTTTCAACACACTTGCTCATAAAACAGCTCTATTTACACGGTATTAAAGTCCATAATCCAGCTTAAATACGCGTGCTTTTTCCATTATATTACCGCACTACAATAGTTTTTTTTTTTTTTCAGCAAGGAGCAAGGATTTTTTATGTCTATAAAATTCATAATATTTTCATGAAAATATATAAATATATTGATCAACTTAGTAACAACAAATTCTTCTTAGTAACAAAATATCCTAATTTTTAAGACTAAGCTATTTGGCAGTTTAGTCAATTGCCTCCTGCGCGCGCATGTTTGTATGAAGGAATAGGATGCCACCAAAGTCAGATTTTTTTTACACAATTTACAATGTTTACAGTAATAGGTACAGTTGAAATTTTTACAGATCATGTATTTCTGTTGCTGCAATAATAACAAATCCTAAAAACAAAAAATAATCAAAAATTAAGGGAGGCTTCCCTACTACAAACGTGTTGTTAGGCGATTTTTGCTCGATTTTTTATTTTAGTTCCATCGTAAAAACGGGAACATTTACAAGCGTGAAAATTTGTATATTTATAAAAACTGGTCAAGTGCGAGTCGGACTCAAAAAATCTAGCACAGTAAGTTACTGAAATTTCAACTAATTCAATTAATATTATGTGGTGGTACGGAACCCTCGGTGCGCGAGTCCGACTCGCTCTTGGCCGGTTTTTTTAAAGTGAGGAACATTGTACTTTTTTGTAGAGGTTTATTGATTTGAAATCTATTAATTTCAAATCAATAAACCTCCGTGATTCTACTTATGAAAACAAGCAACTTTCCCAAAGAAAAAAAAAATTTTTTTTCTGTAAAAAATTATTACACTTTCCCATACAAAATGAGTCGATCACGTGACCACTTTAGAGACGAAAAAATTTATCGAGAAAAGCATTTTCTTTGGGAAAGTTGCTTGTCATCATGAGTAGAAAAGTAGGCTTCGGGAGCAAACCCAATGAAAATTCACGCTGTTTTAAAAGGGTGCAATATAAAAAAAATGTGCAGTTGAAAATGTATTTATTTTTCGTTAGTTATTCCGCCACAATATGATTAGAAATAATTGCGCTGCGCCGTTCTTATCGTAATAATAAACCTCAAAATTGATCATGTCTTCAACATATAGGTCTATAATTTTATTCATTTACGTTTTGTTTTGTAAACATTATGCAGTTTAGAACATATTTAAATTACACGAGGTGAAGTTTGTATAACTACAGCACATAAACAGAGAAACGCTTAGATTATCGTAAAAATACATAAATAAATATTTGGGGACATTTCACACAACGCCATCTGGGGCGGTAGCATGTAAACTCAATGGGAATCGTTTTGAACCCGATTGAAAGCTGTCAAATGCAAATAGTATGAAGCTGGATCCCATTTACGCCATAAAAACGATCCGGCTTCATACTATTTGCGTTTGACAGCTTTCAATCGGCTTCATAACGATTCCCGTTGAGTTTCAATTCTAGCAAAGATGATCGGAAACTAGGCGAAGCCTGTATTATGAGTATCAGGGACTTCTTGAATATCACCGGATGATAAAATATCACTCAAAAAATTCAAAATCGCAGATTATTCTTTTCAAAAGTGAAGATTGATATTCTTTAAATATAAAGCAGTCCTTGATTGGTAATTTTTATGTATTCTGATTTACATTTCAACAGTTTATCAGGGCAAATGTAAATTTTTAGTCTCAAAAGTGATATTTTATCACACGGTGATTTTAAGAATTGAGTCCCTGACACTGATATACATTCATAAATAAATAACACCCAGACACAGAACAAACACTTGTGTTAATCACACAAATGTTTGCCTGGGCGGGGATCGAATCGAACCCGCGGCCCACGGCGTGAAAGGCACGCTCACTACCAGCCACACACGGGCTTGTCAAACATACAACTAGTCAGAAATATCAAAATTTTTAACATTTTTTCCTTGAAAATTTAGGTTATCTTGTTTACAAAACGTCGCGTTCTTTGGTGGAATGGATCGAAGAATTCGGACTCCTATGTAGTTTGAATAATACTCATAACTTTGTACATATAAACGCATAACGACTAGCGCCCTCTATCAACATAATATCCTAAGATAATGCAAAGAATACTAATAATCCTCTGACGAGAAATAATGGCATATGGTTTGGCAAAATATATAAACTCGAAAGTTTAGTCAAACTCAAAACTATATAGGGTGACTTTCATTAGTTCTTGATAGAAAAAGGTTTGAATTTACTCATGATACTGAACAACTTTCCCCAAGAAACATAGGTCGAAATACGAAAATCAAGTTTTGACCTCCCATAGAAACTGCATCAGATGATAGCGCATTTTTGTATGGGAGGTCAAATTTGGTTTTTCGTATTTCGACCTATGTTCCTCGAGAAAAGTTGTTCAGTATCATCAGTACAAGCATATCTCGTGCTATCAAAAATTAATTAAAAGTCACCCTATATGTATACTTCGGTACCTACTCTTCGCAGGCGAAAACACGTAACGATAATTTTTTGTCAAAATCTATAAACCGTAAGACTACGATTTTGGCGTTGTATATAGTGCGGGGCAAACAACTTGAACAATACTCGTTATCGCATGGTGGGGGAAGCATTGCGTCTGCAATTTGTATGTAAAATCGACTGCGCAGCGTTCAAGTAGTTTGCCCACACCTATACCTCTATTCCCCCTGCTATTATTAATCGGGCTACACGCTGTTCTGTATTTTAGAGATAAATGATTTTATTTGGATCGTTTGTTTATTGCGATGCAGAACGGCGGCGGCGATTACACCTCGGTCTGATTAAATATATTGTACAGGATGTAGATGAACGTACGTAGTACCTACTAAAACTGGACCAAGTTTCCTTGAATCAATATTCAACTCAATAAATCTATTCGAATTCTGGATGGTTTTATACTAATAAAAAATTGCATGTAATTCACTTGCTTCGTTATATGTTGCAAAACATAACAGAATAACTGTAAGTAAGTAGTCTCTTCCAATTCTTCAAATACCTAATTATAGTGCTACACTGTACTTAACTTGTGTATATTCCTAAGTAACAAAAGCATTAGGTTCGATTATGATTTTGGTTCGATATAAATTTTTCTAGGTTCAATATTTATTGGTTATCAAGCAAGTAGGTAGTTAAATTTATTTATAAATGTCATAAGATTACGTACACACAATCTAATTTTCGGATATGTATACGTTTTTATCTTAGAGGTGCGTTTCTACCGAAGTGATGCGGAGCGGAGACGTGCAAAATTATAGCGTGCGCAGGATTAGTTTGGCTCTGATTATTTTTTCGCATGGGTGACAGGCGGAGAGCCAATGAATGATTCGCACGCCTCCCCCCCACCTGCCGCGCACACCCTCGCGACTAATTTTTTTACTTCTGCGCATTAATGGTCACAGACATACATAATATCACGCCTTGTTCCCGTCGGGGTAGGCAGAGACCACAGTTCTCCACCTGCTACGGTCACAGCCAAAGTTATTTTGTTCGCCGTATAAAGGTTGTCGGTTGCCAACTGTTTTCTATGCCAGCCAACGTAGTCACGGCAGAGGTCATCTTGGTAGTTTTCAACTACGGAAAATATAAGGCAATTTGCTTTTCTTAAACCGATCGCGTTAAGACCCGGAACAAAATTAACAAACTATGGAATCCCGACGATTGCCAACTAAGGTGATCTCTGTTGGGGCTCTTTTAGCTGCCGCCGTTTAGGTGAGAAGATAGTTAATGCCTTTTCTATAAACAAACAATTCGTAAGTACCTCTCTACCATATTAAATTGTGAATTGATTATGTCTGTACATTGAAGATTCTCATAAAAAAATTATCATGTTACGCTATTTTAATGCCCTTGAATCACAGATTTTTGGACGTTTTGTCTGTTTGTTTGTTTATTTGTTCGAGCATCACGCAAAAACTACTGAACCGATTTTAATAAGACTTTTTTGTTTGATAGCTAATAGTTTGTTTTATAACGTGCGGATGAAGTGGCATGCAAGAGACAGTAATTCATATAATCATTTTGCACTAAAAGCGTTTGCCTTGCATGTGGTGTCTTTTGAGTTCTGTGGTCATTTACAGTCCTACAGATTTCACGCACTCTATTTTCAAATTTTGCACGTCTCCGCTCTGATTCACCTTAGTGGACGCAACCTTAATATTATTTACATTTTAAAAACAGTATTTACAACATATCTACATTTAAAACAACATTCTAATTAAAATCACTGAATAAAGGAAACTAAAAAACCGATAAAAATCTGGAACAGACAATTCAGCAGCTATTTTACAGTTTATTTTCTGAGAAATGTACGCAAAGAAGTACTAAATTAGGTTTGCGTGACGTGCGGCTACGATTGTACGAATATGCCACCGGTCGTCGTGAGCTGTACAGCAACTCTAAACTGACGATTGAAAAAAGACAGACATCATTATTGCTCGAAAGCTGCTTGTTGTAGGATTACGATAAAATCAGGATAATGATGATGAAGAAATAGAGGTTCAATTTCATTTTCCCGATTTTATCTTAAGGTGATCTGTGACGGCCAGCTTAGCCCCGAACGCAACTAGATGGAGCCACTGCTGCAAATATAAGGTTTTATTTTTTAATGCAATCACTACCAACTATATATGTGCAAAAAGTTGATTCGCGTAAATTTCATCGTGCAACTTCAGCGCCTAACAACAATTTCGATAAGAAAAATATCTCCATATGTCCACTAAAGTCGATTACTCTCGTCAGTCCGTGTTTACATGAGTTCGATCACTCACACATGCACACAAAGCACAACCGTACAGTTTTGACCGCACGCCCACAATCGTAATATTGAACCAAAAATTGCTAACAAAAATAGTACTTTCAGTACATTAACTGTATTTTTGTATTAATTAGCGAAAAATTTAACTAAAAATGGCATCATTCGTTCGTTTTTCAACAGAATTTTATGTCCCGCGTAAGAATGCAAGTCATTTGAATTTTTGTTTGAAAAACGGATCACCTTAAGCGCTTTCCCCCAGCCAACTAGCGCCCCCATCAGTTAAAAAAATATTGCTCGCTAAATACAAAACTTTTCGAAAATCTGTCTTACCAGATTGAAGTAAAGGTACCCTAGTTTATTTAGAACCTATCAATCCTGAAAAATATAGCACACTGTAGTTACAGATACAAAAATTTAATTGATGGGGGCGCTAGTTGGCTGGGGGAAAGCCTTCTGCGACATGTACATGTTTTTCTTCAATGTTCTGTAAGGGCATTGGTGTTTTTACAGTCAACGACAGGTCACGGGCTAGAGTTGCACTCTTGAATGAACAATATACGACGCACAAAATAACTTTGGCCCTGTCATCGATGCGCAGAAGAAAAAAATGGCCCATTTTTGACTACTGCGCATCAATGACAGGGCCAAAGTTATTTTGTGCGACGTATATTTGTATTTAAGTAGTTGGTTTCTTGAAAACGGCTATACGGGGGTTTCAGGGGCAAAAAATCGATCTAGCTAGGTCTCATGTCTAGGAATATCTTTTTCTCCGTTTTTTGAGAATTTCTTAAAAATAGCGCATTTTAAAAACCCTACAGCGCCATCTGTTAATGGGCTTTAGTTAAGATTAAACAGAGCAAAGCTCGGTCGCCCAGGTACTGTCTAAGGAAATAAGGCCGGCACAAAGTCCTATGTGTCAAACTTGATGTGCTCTTGACTGTACAACAATTAGATTGTATGAATCCTAACTAGGAAATTTCAACATTCATCTCAGTCTCTGTCTACTATCATACTATGCTCAACAATTATTTATTACATTACAATGCCGAAATTACAAAACACATATATAACATTATTAATTACATTATAAATTAAAATTAACATTTAACAATATTTTTTTAAATTACGTACAGGCAAGATCAGGTCAAGCTTGACGCTCGCAGTGCGATTTCCGTCTCCACGCCTACTAAGATAAGCGCTGTACAGTCAAGTGCATAAATATGTTTCTAGAAATCCATTGCGATTACATGTATTTATGTAAAGATTCACGAATTATGTCACACTTTTCTCATCGTTATTATGTCTTCGTTTTTGTTGCAAAAATATCTAAATAACTAAGTGAGCAATAATATGTCCCTCAAAAGGTTTGTATTGCTCGTTACATAACAAATTGTCCTTTATAGTATACATATTATTGATCAGTTTCCGCAGACATATTTATATCAGTTAGATTGGATGCTATAATAATAAACATTCAATGATACATACTTTTGAAACGATAGTTTAGATACATATTTATGCACTTGACTGTACAACGCTGTTAAAATATATTTACAAAAATATTAAAAATACAAATCTTTTAATTTAGCAAACCTTTAACTTGGGATATCAAGAGTGTCTTATAATTATTTAATGCAATCATATTTTAGAGTAAATTAAAATTATCTACCCGATATGTACCTACTACAGTTAATATGCCCCTATGCCACGAAATAACATACATGTATTGTATCGTTTAGTAAACAATAAAACATTGAGCCGGCAAGAAGACATTTCTCTTAAATTATACGAGGCACACATTTGTTACTGCAATACACGCACAATAACGTATGGATTATCGTCTCCTTGTTTCACCATGGTTTACAGAAATATCCACATTTGTAATACTTACAAATGTTACATTCAAAATTGACATAATTCTGTTTACCAAACGATACATTGCTTGTTATAATCAGTATTATTGTTTTATGCGTTTACAGTTATGTATCAATATATTTTAAAAAGATAATTCGAAAGGTAAAAATAAAAACAACGAATACGAAGCACAAGAGTTACGGATTTTAAGATATTGTAAGGATTTTTTTTTTATTTCACGAATAGAGTTCTCATTCTCACGTATACAAGGTGTAACAAAAAGGGTATACCAACCCTGAAGAATGTGGTTCTGCCCATGAAACTGAACAACTTTCCCTAAGGAACATAGGTCGAAATACAAAAAAGAATTTTTGACTTCCCGTACAAAATGAGCTATCAGCTGATTCGTTTTCTATGGGAAGTCAACATTTTTTTTTCGTATTTCGACCTATGTTCCTTAGAGAAAGTTGTTCAGTTTAATAAAATGAGCAGATTCACATCCTTCACGGTTGATATAGCCCTTGTTACACCTCGTAGATTTGGCCTAATTCTAAGATTCACAGAACTGTTAACTTTGAGTTTCCTTTTATGTCTTTCAGCTGTAGCTTTGGCTGTAGTTTCAAAGAGAGACGGGTATCTACCTTGGAACCTATGCAGTTTGTTAAACACGCATTCGTGTCGATGCAGACGAGACTCCTATATAGGGTGACTTTTAATTAGTTCTTGATAGCAAAACAAAACATAATTTTTGACTCAACATGGTATACCAAATAGTATGGGGTTGCCAATTTCTTTTCTCGTATTTCGACCTGTGTTCTTTGGGGAAAGTTGTTCAGTATCATGAGTACATGCATACCTTTTTCTTTCAAGAACTAATTAACAATCACCCAAAGTAGGTACCCTACACAAGGTTATTTTTTTGGACCTGATTTCCTTTTGCCCACTTATTAGTGAGATCAAAAGCAACAACTTTTGTTCTACGACTTTGCTAACAACGCACAAAAAATTTTCAACTCTCCATACTAAAGTGGTCACGTGACCGACCCATTTTGTATGGGAAGTTGAAAATTTTTCGTGCGTTGTAGTAGAATAAAAGTTGTTGCTTTTGACCTCACTAATAAGTGGGCAAAAGGAAATCAGGTCCAAAAAATAACCTAGTATATACAGCATGGCGCCGTAGAAAAGCGACTTTCTAATATCGTAAACGCTAGTAGAATAGAATTAATATGTATTCCATAACAGCTAAAGTCAGTCCCATACAGTATTATAAATTCTATTGGCGTTTTCGATAATAGAAAGCCACTTGTGTCCTAAAGACCTTGCCTCAAAGGTCTGGGCGGTGAGCGATTTTCAAATACGCCAGTTAGATCGTAGCGGCACGGTCGTAGCGCACCAGTAAAATATGGTTAGCGAATCGTACAGTCAAGACCAGGTCAAGCTTGATATAGTAGCAGACCTACTACTTATATCAAGCTACTGGACCGGCTCTTGACTGTGGGTAGTGGGCACCTAGACAAGTGGCTTTCTATAGACGTAAACGTTAGTAGAAAGAATGAATGAATGTATGGATTTGACATTAGCTGTCAAGCGACATTAGCGTATTGACCACGCGTGGATCATTAGCCCGCGTACTAAAAGTTCGTATGTGATCACAAGTAAGTTATCGGACCACTATCCAATAGGACTGAGCCTTACGAATGTCTCAAATTGTGACAGAACTGGTAAGCAATCTTACATTACTCGATTATGTGATAATAAAATCGCCACAGAATTAAATAATGTGTCGTGGAAGGAACTCATGGACTGTATGTATGTATGCCCTCTAGAACTATATGACAGATTGTGTGCAGTTTTTTCTAGTATTTATAAGAAGTCGGAAATTAAAATTCCTATTCGTAAGAAGCGTCATAGTAAACCCTGGATATGTAAAAAAATAAAACGTATGATTAGTTTAAGGGACAAATTATTTAAAAATTGGAAAAGAAAACCTAATGATATGAATCTAAGACTGCAATATAATAGGTATAGAAATAGGGTAAATAAATTAATATTTAGAGCTAAAAATTAATACAGAAAGGAAGAAATATTAAAATGTAATAAGAATATAAGAAAGATTTGGACAAAAATAAATGCTTGGACAGGGAGAGAAAAGATGAGTGTGGATGCTACTATCCTAAGGTATCTAGGTAAATTAGAAAAAACAGAAGTAATATGTAACAAATTTTCTGAAACTTTTACGAAGGAAATTTTAACCATCAAGCATGACTGTAACTATAAGTTCTTGGATAGGTCGCAATATGTTAAAAGTAGTGAGGTCTCGTTAAGGTTTAAAAAAGCATGTCCCGAGGCCATAGAAAAAATTATAAATAGCTTAAGTGCCAACAAGTCACCTGGGCTGGACAAAATAAGGATGAAAGAAATAAAACTACTAAAATTCGACTTTTTGCAATCGAATTTTGCAGTGCTAGCGTTATTCATCAACTTGTGTATAGAAAAAGGAGTATATCCCTGTACACTAAAAGCAGCCTTAATACGTCCAATATATAAACAAGGATCTCATAGCGATTATTCTAACTATAGGCCTATAGCGATCCTTTCTGTAGTCAATAAAATTGTTGAAAAATATATAGTTGAACAGATAAGTACTTTTTTGGAAAAAAATAACATTTTAACTAATTCGCAACATGGTTTCCGACGTGGGCGGGGCACGGCGACGGCTCTGGCTCGGTTCGCGGACGACGTCAACGAGAGTCTGGGACAGCGGCAGCAGGTGGTGGTGGTGTACATAGACTTCAAGAAAGCTTTTGATACTTTAGGGCACCACCAGCTGCTTCAGGCTATGGAGGAGTGTGGTATCGCGGGCCCGTTGAATAGGTGGCTTCGCGCGTACCTGACGGACAGAACCCTGCAGACTGTCGTTGACGGCGTCGGGGGCGCGCCTGCGCACGTCACGTGCGGAGTCCCCACTGGTTCCGTGGTCGGTCCAATTGCATTTATCATGCATGTCAATAGTATGTGCAATGTAGTTCGAAACTGCAACATATATATGTACGCGGACGACACGTGCCTACTGTATGCGGATAGAGATTTGAGTGTCATAGAAAACAAAGTCCAAGAGGACTTTACTAACATCATAAAGTGGGCACACGACAATGGAATCGTAATCAATATAAATAAGACCAAATGTATGTACGTGCGATCCCCGTACAGCAGGCATGTTAACCGTCCGCCACACATAATAGGCCACACATATGAGTGCCTGCACAGCGTGCAGCAGAATTGTCAATGTAAAAGCATCGAAGTTGTGTCAGAATATAGGTATTTGGGTTTATTAACAGATTTCAACTTTTCTTGAAAGAATCATATCAACAAATTATGTGACAAACTAAGAACTGTACTTATAAAATTTCACCAGTTAAAATTTGTATTAGATAGGGCTACATTGTTTACTTTATACTATGCGCTGGTAGACTCCCTCCTTTCTTATGGACTGGCAAGCTATGGGAGGACATTTAAAACTTATTTAGTCAAGATCAAATCAATTCAGATACGGTTTATGAAGCTTTTAGTAGATAAAAAAACAAAAGAACGCTGTAAAAAAACTGATTACGAAGAATTGTTCGTGGAATGCCGTATGTTGCCGGTTGATGAGAGGGTGGTGTTTTTGTTGGCTTTAGAGCAGTTCAATAAAGAAGAATTTAAAAATTATGTAAATCACCCTATGCTGGCAAGGAAACTTAGTAAAAAATTGCTAGAGGTGCCTGCGTGTGGTGATAATTATTATGCACAGAGAAGTAGGAAGCACTTGGTCCCTAAAATATATAATAATATACCGTATGAAATAAAAGAAAAATGTAAAACTTTCAATTTGTTCAAGTATAAAACTAAAGGATTTTTATTAAAAGAAATTAAAAGTAAATTGAAAATGTAATGTACCTAATCTTTGCATCGTAACACAACATATCATTAATAACTAATTGATCTGACGCATGAATTGTATCGTCATTAGTACGAATGGCTGTACGTCAGTGGAAACACTCTGACCTTGAACTAATCTCCGGATTCACAAACTTGTGGCTTAGTACGCTGGTTCAGCTTATACTGGTTTTGTTTCCACTTACTTGCTGCCGTGCGTAAATGGGTATGTGTAAGTATATTTACCCGTCTGGTAATTTAAGGGAGTATCCTCTGCCAACAAACTGCTCTGCAGTTTGGCAGAAGTATAACACATGTAAATAGGGTGTTATTATCTGAATAAAAAAAAAATAGTTACTCCTGTACTATACTTACTAATCTGGGCATACTATTATTATTATCGTTCGGCCTATTTATATATAACCTGCATTAAAATATTTACAAATTAATATCCAAGTGCTGTAGCCAGTCTACAGCCGCCGCAGAAAGCCCGTGAAGTTCCTCGTATGAGCCAGGAAACCGTCTAAGGGGGCATTCTCCTACAATATGCATACTGTTAGCTTATGTCAATCTCATACATTTTTATTCTATTCTAATGGCGTCCACGTTAATAGAAAACTACTTGTCTACCGACTGTAGCATGTTGTTTGAAATAAGAACGTTACAAAGTTCAATGTATTAAGCTTGGCGTATTTAATACTTAATACTTCAATGCATAAAAGAGGTAACGTTACTCGGTAAAATGGTTGTTGTGGTGGGTATTGTAGGTAGCGGAGGGGTTGGGTAGACCCTGCAAGGCGCCGCGGCCGGTTCTCCTAACATACTCAGTAACAGGTACGATACCAGCGACCCGGATAGCAGACCGCCGTTGTAGGATAGGGTCATCATGTTACCTGTAACAACAAACTGGCAATTTCTAAATGCTTAGAAATAAGTGTCATCATCATAAAGGTTCCGTGACACGAAAAAACGTTATGTTCTCTGTTATGTAAGACCAGGATGTCCTAAAAGACCATGATGATTGAATGAATAGAATATTTAAATAAATAGAATACTTAAACTTACTAGTTCCATCTTTGCTTAAACCTGGTTATTGCTGGTTTCACTATACTCTGTTAACTAACTGACATGCTAACTATTTTACTTGCCGCGCCTAAAACTTTTTCTTTGGCAAGGCTTAAGGCTTTTTCTTTTAGAAAGCCAATTGCTGGCCAATTGACAATAAAAAAAATGTCACAACCAAAAAAGTTAGAAATCATTGTTCACATGTTTGAGTTTTTGCGGGGTTGATTAAATCGCCAAGTTATCAAACAGAGTATGGTAAAATTAGGGCTAAGCGTCAGGATCGGATTTAATAGAATTGCTCGACTGGTTTTTATTTTATTTTTTATTTTATTTATTTGGAACAAATAACAGCAGTGTACAAAGGCTTACTTTAAGAATAAGTTATACAAAGAGACTTAAGTCTATACACAGCCAACTACAATGTTCACAGATTATTTAAAAGAAGTAGGTCGAAAGCAGATATAAACTCACTTAATTTAAAAAGTAGAATGCTAGTTTACAAATCTTGAAGCTCTTTCAATACCAAGTTCCTAAATCTGTTGGGCGTTGTTGAGAATGTGTCAATATGCATAAATCTATCATTGTAGGTTGTTACTATCCGGCGCATAGGAGAACGCAATCCAGCATTACTTTGACAGGGACACGTGAAAAATAATTTGTGTGGATTGATTGAACGCTGAGGACGGATAGGGACGTTATATGCAAGATAACTCGTAAGTGCGGAACAATCAAGTGTATTGTTGCAAACCTTGTAAAACAACATAACGTCTAACAAAACTCGACGTGACTGAAGAGACATGACGGAATACTTAACTTTAAGATTATTATAAGAGAGCTTTTTGCGGAAGCACCTATAGTGCAGAGAGCGGTAGAATTTTCTTTGGACAATTTCGATTTTGTCAATATACCTACCTATTGTAGAAAGGGTTCCAGACTTGGGACGCATATTCAAGATTGGGACGAACTAAAGACTTGTAGAGGTGAATAAATGTTATTGGACGCTTAAAGTCGCGACAGGTTCTCATAACGAAGCCGAAAACACGGAAGGCGTTATTAATAATTTTATCAACGTGAGTGTCAAAATGAAGCTGATAATCCAAAAGGACACCGAGGTCTCGAATTATTGATACAGGAGTAAGGTATGTGCCGTTAAGTTTATAAGGAAAATTAATAATATTAGACTTTTTAGTAAATGTAATTTTATTGCATTTGGGTAGGCTTAAATGGAGTTTGTTTATGATACAATATTGGGTTAATCTGTCTAAGTCGCTTTGAAGTTTAAGGCAATCAGTTAATGAACGGACACCTAGGTAGACCTTCAGATCATCAGCATATAAAAGGAAGTTACAATGCTGAAAGCATTCACCAATATCGTTTATAAATAATACAAACAGTAGTGGCCCAAGGATGGATCCTTGAGGCACACCGGAATAAACTGTTACAGAATTAGACTCGAA
Organism: Athrips mouffetella; assembly: GCA_947532105.1. NCBI lineage: Eukaryota > Metazoa > Arthropoda > Insecta > Lepidoptera > Gelechiidae > Athrips > Athrips mouffetella. Next base: position 14,575,483 of record OX383971.1, read on the forward strand.
CCCGTTGATAACTACTTTTTGAGACCTAAGTGTGATGTAAGAGATAAACCAGCGTAAAAGATTGCCTTTGATACCATTAAATGCGATTTTATTTAAAAGTATCTCGTGGTCCACCTTGTCGAAAGCCTTTTTGAAATCAGTATATACGGCGTCAACTTGAACACGGTTATCCATATTTTCGAATAGGTATGTGGTGAAGATCATTAAATTGGTTACAGTTGATCGAGATTTGACGAATCCGTGTTGCTGTGGTATAATTTTATTATGTAGTATAGGGTATATGCAGTTATGTACTAGTCTTTCAAAAAGTTTCGACAAGGTGGACAAGATGGATATCGGGCGGTAATTATCCACTAGGTTTTTAGATCCAGCTTTATAGACAGGAGTTATATGTGCCAGTTTCCATATTCGCGGGAAAACTCCTTCCTGCATACATTTGTTGTATATTATAAATAAGGGATCTGCTATAGTGGCCGCAGTGTTTTTGAAGAACGCGGGATGTATCCCATCTGGTCCAGCACCTTTTGTTGTATCAAGAGATTTCAATTCTTTAATAATGGATTCAAGTGGAAAGTATAAATTATTAAGATGAATATCATCAGGATTATCTTCTGGAGGCAACCATGTATAAGGGTCAAAGGAAGAGTCTTCGTATACCGAGTGAAAATAATCACAAAACATATTACAGATGACCTCAGGATCGTCGCTAGTAATGCCGTCATGTTTGATTGTAGAAGGAATTTTGTGTTTAGCTTTACGGCTGTTAACGTAACTCCAAAAGGATTTGATGTCGTTATTAGCTATACCGTCCTCTACCTTACCAATATAATTATTAAAGCTTTTTAAACATTCAGACTTAAATCTGTCCCGGTAAAGGGAGAACTGTTCGTAATCATAAATGTTATTGTATACTTTCCATTTGATCCAGTATTTATTTTTAGAGTTGAAGATTCGAATTAGTGCACGCGTGAAACAGACGGGATAGTCCGAGTTTTTAATTAGTTTAATGGGGACATGTATTTTAATTAATGCATAAATATGTTCATAAAATATACTGACAGAATCTTCTGCACTGCTCTTTGAAAGTAGTTCTGACCAAACTATGCGTTTAATTTCTCTATTAATTACACTGTAATCAGCTTTATCAAAACAATGTTTGGTACGTTTATGTTGAATCATGTTATTTGTATCTGGATAGCAAATAGAAGAAATAAGAAACGGGGGATGGTGACGATCAATGGGCAGCAGTGGGTCAGGTAAGGCTACGCAGCTGCAATCCACATTAGATATAAACAGGTCGAGTATACGATTATTAACATTTTTATTTTGTGTGTTAAACTGCGTCGAACTTGTTAAAGAAATGAAGTTAAGGAGTAGCTTACTAGATGGGCATAATTCTTGGTTTTGTGGAGTAACCTCTAGGTACTAAATATTTACATTCGTGTTTCTTACAATCACGATATGGCTAACATAGATAGCTCCCAATAGTTTTGATATAAGTTAATACTTACCAGCAATTTCTCGATGCTCTCTACCGACGCGAGAGGGGGCCATTATCATTGGCACTGACCCGAACAGGCCGTTAGTGAAGCCCAACACTACGGAGAACATTATGGGATACATCTGGAAATAATAAAAAGCTATTAGTATTCGTGCGCGATCCTTTTGCTGGGTAAAATCAAAGATTTTGGAAACCCACGCGGAGCGCGCGTTTTCATGGGTGAGATACATTGCGTGGACGAAAGAGGTGAGGTCAGTATAGCTCGCGAATTTACTCTCTGCTACACAAAACGGTAGGAAAGTATAGTTTTTACTGAAATAAACAAACACTCCAACTAATTTTCAGACTTTCATGTCCTAGCCTGTACACTAGCCGCTTTTATTGGCTTCAAGCTGCTGGTAAACTGGTTACAATGCTGTCATCCTCATATTGCCAGCTAAAGACGTCCGCTATTGGACATAGGCCTTACGTAGAGATCGCCACGAAGACCGATTCTGCTCTGTCCTCATCCCGCGGCTTCCTGCAACCTTAACCAGATTGTCAGTCTAGGTACCTTGTGGGAAGTATGTCCACACTACGTCTTTCGGATCGACCGAAGATATTATGGAGCTTCCCAAACTCAGCCTAGTATGCCAATAGGTGAACTCAAACTAAATCATAATTGTTAATGAATACTGACATCTCCAACGATATGTGGCGAGTGTCGCGGCGCCGCACACAGCAGTAGCAACGGTACCAACAGTAGTCGCACCCCACTCGCCATCAACAACTGACTGCGACTCCACTCGTATGGCCACGCTGCTGCTATCTGCAACACAATGGTAGGTACGTAAGTGGCCTTCTATAATCATAAACGCTAATAGGGGCACGTTTCGATTCGAATGGGGTAGGAATTACCCTGATAGCAGGATAGCTTTATGTGTCGTCGAGACGAGATAGACTGCTGTCAAATGGTAAATATTACCTAAAACGGAACGGGGCCTCTTAAATAGAATGAACATGTATGAGATTGACTAGAAGCTAAAGCAACATTTCAGTAGCTTATGTAAATCTCATACATTCTTATTCTATTCTATTGGCGTTTACGATGATTGAAAGACACTTGTCTCTAGGCCAATGAGAAATATCCCGGCTGCAAGGGGTGGGTTGCACCATCTAACTTAACGAATATACTTACGCTTCTTAACAGAGAGCTATTAGAGTGGGGAGAGCAAGTTAGAGGCGTGCATTCGGTCACGGTTAAATTAGATGGTGCACCCCACCCTCAGTCTTTAACTGCTGGATTAATGCCTCCAAGGATCTTTGCAATAATCGGATCCACCATGCCTGCATCCAGCGGATTTCAGCGACATTGGATAGAGTCAGTCACTCGCCCTTGTAAATCTTAGGTTTTTCTGCGAGTTTGTCGCCACTTGTCGCTCAAGAGAGAAGAACAGCTTTGTATTTTTTTTTTGTGTCGACCACATCAGACCAACCTATTTAGTTGCCAAAGCGACAGACTTTTGATTATGATTTGGCTGGGTTCAAGAGGAATTTATTTCGGATTAGATTAAATTGTCCAAGAGTTTTTCATGATTTTGACGAAGTTACCTTCCCAATGAAGTCAAACAAGTTGAATGCAGACATCAATATGATCGGCATCCAGGACCCGAGTCGACAGGAGGGCACTTCTGAAGCAATGCCGGGGTACAAGCTTAGTGTTGTGAAGTACACTAGTCCTATTGACACCATGTATGGGTATATCGCACGCGCAACTGCCCATCGCGCCAGAACTCCACCTGAAAATTAACAAATGATAAAGTACACGACAGCACAGAAGTGCGGGCGAAATTTATGGCGCGCAATACATTTCGCCCGCATTCCCGAACTGTTGCGAAGGCACTAAGTAGGTACCTATAGCTAACCCCTATTTTCTATCACCCAGGAAATTTTAAGAGGTGATTCTGTCTATGAGACTAATCAACTTTTCCTGAGGAACATTGTCATTGAACGAAACTAATTTTTCAACATCCCATACAAACTGCTTCAGCTGACAGCAAATTTTGTATGGGAGGGTCGAAAATCGAAGGTCGAATTATTTTTTCGCATTTTGACCCAAGTTCGTAGTGATAATTTCTGGAGTAGTAAAAAATTAAGCTGTTTGTAATTTTGAGCATGCTTAGCTTTATCTTAAAATTTGTAGAGCCCTATAGAGAATCAAATTAAATGGTTGTTGTAACAAGGAATATATAGACAGGAATAAAAACTGAAGGATGTGGAACCTGCCCATGAAATTTAACAACCAAGGTCGAATACGCGGTAAAAATATTAACCTAAACGAATAGATACTTCTCCAGTATCAGCATCAGCTGATCACTAGCAAGTGTATTTTGGTCGCATGAGAAATCATTTTTGCCGTATTTCGACTTGTTAGACAATGTTGTTCATTTTCGTGGGCAGTTTTACATGTTTCAGACTTATTATACCTGTACCCTTTCGGCTACGTACTCCTTGTTGATTCCGCAATGATTAGTGACATATTGCATTTGCCATTTGAAGATGTAAACGGTGCTGTAGCATGGTCGCAAAAATATTCAACCAATTTTACGTAGTTTCGACAAATTAATCTTACGTTTAAATGCCCTCCAAGAGGTTGGCCTCTCTGGCGGTTCGAAGACAACATCTTCGACTTTGTACGATGGACGCGGGGTGCGAAGCGTCGAAGGTGATGCTGACGGATCAGACAAAGATGGCGGCGACGCGAGCGGTGGCGCTTGCGCAGATGTTGCGGTGGGCGAGTACAGAGGGTTCGCGAAACTAAACGCCGTCGTTTCCGGTTCCGCTGTAACATAGCAACACTGCATTCACACAACCGCGGAAAATCTTGTGCTACTTACACTTCTGAATCTAATAATATCTAGTGCGTGCTAAAGCTACTTACCTACACTACCCTAAACGTAATTTATAGCAAGTGTACCTTGACCTAAAGTTGAGGCAGGGCTTTGCAACTTCAACACACCGTAACTTGGTTCTCCTGTTTCGCTCTCCATCTAAAACAAAGATGTAATTGTGAGTAGTTGACCAAAAAGGGACCTCAGGGAAAATAGTCAGATTTCGAGTAAATCGCGTTTGAAGTTTCGTGTAGAGGCAGTTTTGCTGCCAAAGGCAAACTGCCTCGGCTCACAAAAAAAATCATAAAAATAAAACTACGGCACCTAAAACTATTCTGGTTTGACCAAAACAAAGCAGACAACAGATAAAAAAAAGGTTTCCAATCCCTCCAGGCCCCTTTTTGTCAACCACTCACAATTTTGTATATTTAAATTACTTAAATAAAAAACAAATAAATAAAATACTTAAATTGAAAGCTTTTGATGGGATTGCTTGACGTATTTCTACAAAGTAGGTAGAATATCGCAAAATTCATAACTACAGGCAGGACTCGAACCTGCGTCTTCCGTATGTACCGGTGTCCAACTGGGCTACCGTAAATGAAAACACAGAAAAGGATGCTTGGTGTATAGAAATGCTAAGTGGATAAATTTACAGAAGAAACAGGTACATTCTTACCAACGTAGCGTCTTCATTAGGATTCAAATGGAGCTGGATACGTCGTCTATGCCTGGATTCGTTAGTGAGCCTCAAGTAGTGTAGCACCAAAGGATGGCGCATCATCACATGGTGCAGCATCGAATGCCCGAGGAGAATCAGTATGGAGAACACGAAAAACATGAAGGTACTGCGCCGTGGTGTCTGGAAACAGTACTTTGTGACGATTCGGTCGATGGATACCCAGAAGCCCGCTGCGCCTGTGAGTTTTACAAGAGCAACGTGATATAAATGCTAGTTTGCGCATCATCGCATAAAAATCGATATTCTCGAGTTTCATAATGCAGGATCTAACAAATGGGGGTAGGTATAACGACCCTGTAAGATCTGAATCTGTCTTTGAAACCGAACAACTTTTCCTAAGGGACATAGGCTGAAATAAAAAAAAGTGATTTAAAAACGTGTCCTAAGCGGTACGGGTTAGTGGCATTTGCCCCCATTTTCAAATGCCCCCGTGTCAAACGCCCCCAGTATCATTTGCCCCCGATAAATTTTATTCAGAGAAATACCTACCTGCCTGTACAATCACAAGCACAAGTGTTTGTAATTTTAAATACTTTTCACTTATTTGGACTTATTTTTGTGTAGGTAATTTATAAATAACCACAAACTGTTCTTAAATCAGCATTAGTGTAATATTTTTATCAATATCACAATGGAACACGGCATAATAAAACGACATAACTGTACATATTTTTATATTTATAACATAAATCAAAACTTAATCAGTACTGTGGCCAGTAAGTAACAAAATAATACGATTTTTCGAATTTCGTTGTCTGTATAACTTACTGTGGGATATCGGCATCCTTTCCTTTATTTAATGTAAATTTTTTGCATAACGTCAAAATTTTCGCACACTTCTTCCTTTACATTATTTAACACAACTTTAACTTCATTTTGGAAAAAGTCTGGCAAACATTATGCACTATGTTTTGTTTGAAACTGCACAGTTTTTGGCATATTTAGTAATTTCACTGCACTGCTGTAGTTTTGATGTCTTTTTAGGGTTCCGTACCTCAAAAGAAAAAAACGGAACCCTTATAGGATCACTTTGTTGTCTTTCTGTCTGTCAAGACCCTTTATCTCACGAACGGGTAAAGGTATCGGGTTGAAATTAATACCATACATTAGGATCCATGAACCACACAAGATCTGAAAATTTCAATTTTTTACAACGTCGCATTAAAAAAATATAGCATTTTATGTCCTCATCTCTATACATTTATGCAAAAAAGCAAAACCTACAGGGTACTTCCCGTTGACCTAAAATTATGAAATTTGGCAAGAAGCTAGGTCTCACAGTACAAATGATGGGAAAAGTCTGAAATAATTAAATATTACAACTTTTCTCACAACTAATGGTAACCAATGGTGGTGAGCTCCCGTTTCAAGAACATTCATATAAGAGAGGGGTCAAGTTGAATGATCGCTGAGGCGATTTTTGTTTTAGTTCTATTTTAAAAACTGGAACACTTACAAACTTGAAAATTGGTATGTTTATAGTGCATAAGCTATAAAATAATAACAAATAATAAAATTTGGTCAAGCGCGTGTCGGACTCAAAAAATCTAGCACATTAACTTACTGAAATTACAACTAATACAATTATGATTATGTGGTGGTACGGAACCCTCGTTGCGCGAGTCCGACTCGCACTTGGCCGTTTTTTTTGGAACATGTCCACTCTGACGAGTCTTTATTATTTCTGTGAAAATTATAGGTATGCCTAGCATGTAGCAATGTCCTTTTTTTACCATTTGATATAATTTTAAAATTATCTACCACTTGACCCTGAGAGGGACCTTCACCCGAAATATTGAGATAATACACTAATAGTACCCCTTGTCTTATGGCAACGTGCATTGTATTCAAGGTACTCACCACCTGACCAAAACAAGTAGACCCATGACTGATAAGAGCGTCCATACAGACCGACGTCGGATTGGTCGAAGTATGCAGAGTCATTCGTGAGAAAAGGAGATAGAACTACTGATAACACTCTGGACAGGCTTTGGCTATTGTTATCAATAACCCGTTTTTGTTCAGGAACTTACGCTCATTGAAAGTGAAGCTAACAAACTACTCAAGTATTGACAAAATAATATTAAAATTATACGCACAGTGAATTTACTTTTTTATACGCCACGTAAATGTATCACAATCTAATAATACATCAATTATTAAACGCAGAAGACTGATTAATAAAAAAAAATCTGTTAGCACTTTAGTCCTCGACTGTAAAGCAAATATTTTTTAGGTATTTCTTTCAATAAAATTTATCGGGGGCAAATGATACTGGGGGCATTTGACACGGGGGCATTTGAAAATGGGGGCAAATGCTACTAACCCAGCGGTACACTGCAAGTATCGACTTAAGCTTACACCGTGAGGTTGAAATTTGTCGGCACCCCGCCTGGGAGTGACGAATCTGTAGACGTTAGTGTACTATTATTTAATCTGTGCCGAAGCCCAGTGATTCTCCAAATGAAAACAAGCACCTTCCCTGAAGAAAAAAAATTTACTCTAAAAATTTTTTCGGCTTCTCTTATAAAATGCATCGGTCACTTGACCATTAGTATGGGAAGTAGAAAAAATTTAATCCAGAAAATTTTCTTCGGAAAAGTTGCTTGTTTTCATTTGGAGAATCATTGGGCTTCGGGTTTAAAACGGATGAATTTACCGTGTATTTATGTATGCTCTCAAAAACTGGCACAGTAGAAGTCGACAAAAAGGTTATAAGCTAAAGCGGGATTGGGTAAGTCATGTTTGTCACATGGACCCGGATAGGTTGGCTAGAGTAGCCACGGAATGGATGCCAGATAATGGCCAACCTAGGCCAACCCCGGAGACAATGGCGGCGCGATAACTTGGTCAGCTTTCCGAGAGACTGGCAGTTGGAGGCTTACGACAGAGAGGTGAGGGAGGAATGGGAGAATAGAGAGGAGCTTTGCCCAGAAGCAGTTGGACCTATTACAGGCTATTTAGAAATAAAAAAACATAGGAAGGCAGAGAAAGAAGGAAAAATAAACTTACTCTCTCCGGCCATTACAGCTTGCGTGTACCGTGGTGGTAAAGAACCGGTGAAACCGTAGTATGACGCCTGTTGCACTGTGCAGCCCACTGCGACCACCCCTATAGCCACCAAGTTGATGATATAGGAAACGCGGGAAGAGAAACCGTCCCAGCCGATGTTGCAGATAGCTACAAAGAGCATCGTGGCCAAAGATACTAGGATACCTGAAACGTGAACACGTAATCTCTATGACAAAGGTTTTCCAATTGACTGAATCACGCAAGGTTTTGCTCATCGTTTTATAACAACATGTAATTCCAAATACCTACGCAAAACCGCTCGGGGATAGTTCCACATATGAAACTGAACCACTTTTTTTCTACATTTGGAAATAAAAATAAATAAAAATCGAGTTTTCATATGAAATGAAAATCTGATCCGGTTAATTTGTATGGAGAACCAAACTTAAAAAAAATTACTTAATTCAAAAAGTTGTAAAACAAAAGCTATTCAGTTACATAGGTAGAAGGTAGAACTGTATGTATTTGAAATTACACGTTGTATATAAGGTGACTTTTAATTAGTTCTTGATAGCAAAATGATTTTCGTATTTCGACCTATGTTCCTTGGGGAAAGTTGTTTAGTATCATGAGTGCATTCATACCTTTTTCTATCAAGAACTAATTAAGAGTCACCATATATGTGCAAGTTTTAACCGCTTGCCGACGTGTGGTAGCGGCAAGGTCGTGGTCAGGTGGCTGAACAGATCAGTTGCATTGCATTAGGCAGGTTTTTAAAATATAATTTTATAGCAGAGTTCACGAAAGAGTCTGGTGTTTTGTCAACAAACGTATTTCAGGTACCTACAAGATTGTAACCACAATAGACACACAGAAAAAAGCTTAGGTTATCTATCGTTTTACATAAAGGAAGCCAGAAATATCTACATTTTTAACACATTTTACATGAATTTGGGTTTATGATTTTGTTTATAAAACACCTGACTATTTCGTGAACCCGGTATATAGTATATGAGCATGACCTATCCGTTGCCTTTGTGACTTATTAACTCTACTATAGAGCTCTGCATGCTTTGTGGTCACACTTTAATTCTCTATTCCGTGAGAGAGTACAGCAAACCAAACAATGAAATGCGCTTTTCCATGAATTTTCCTATGTAGATTGTAGTCTTCGTTAGAAAACTTTACCTATAAGTATGAAAATATATAGTCTACAACTTTTTATGGTAATACTTACGGCGTCCGTGAAAAACTCCTGGAAACGCGACTCTACCTACATACCTACTATACAGAATTACATTTTTTTTATCACCCCGAATATTTTAGGAGGTGGTTCTGTCCATGGAACTGAACAACTTTTCCCAAGGAACAAAGGTTAAATACGAAAAAAATGTTTCGACATCCCATACAAACTGCATCAGCTACATTTTGTATGGGAGTTCAAAAATGTTTATCGGATTTCGACCTATATGTTCCTTGGAAAAACTTGTTCAGTTTCATGGACAAAACTACCTCCTAAAAATATCCGGGGTGATAAAAACTAAGGGTGTACGTATATCACAGAATTAAAATAGCTAAGTAGTTACGAAGAGGTGGCGGCAAAGAGTCCCGTGTGGTGCCGGCAAAGAATAGTACCATCCCATATCCGGGGGTGTCGTAAGAGGCGACTAAAGGTTATAAACTGGAGGATAGGCAGGAGCATCCTCTTGTGTATCATACCATCTTACTTATTATCTCATCTTTATTTAGTTATTTTAAATGTATGTAATATAGAAGCTTAGCTAAGAAGTCATGGAGGAGCGTTATCGCCCACAAACTACTCTGTAGTTTGGCGAAGAAGAAAAATTGTGAAATAGATTAAGCTTTTGTGAATAAACACATTTAATGAAAAAAAAAAAAAAACTTACTGCAGTTACCTACAAACGCGGTTCATGGTGCCTGCCGTAACGCTGACAAGCGAGGTGACTATGGTACTTCCCTTCCACATTTTTCCAGCAAAAGCTAGAATTCTGGAGGGAGCTCCCTATCCTGTAGTAGACATATGATGGGATGTTATGATGAGTTACGAAGTGGAAGATCTTACCAAACGTAATCCGCGTGTTGTAAGTAAACAGATCGAGGAGCAAATTATTCGCGATGACGGCGACGCAAGCAGAGGCTATGTACACGGTGGACATGTCAAACATTATGGTTGTGTTCGGGTAGTGGTGCTGAAAGTAGTCTACCGCCATTATGAAACTGGAAAATAAATGAAAATTAGTTTTCTTTAAAAAAATATTGTTATAGGTACTTACTGGAAATATATCACACAAAGTTTTCTGATCCTGAAGTATTTTTGCCACGGCGGCGTCGACAATGGAGAAATGTTCCTTTGCGCCATCGGCATCGTGAGCAAGGACAAACAAAAGTTAAAGCTCTTCCCAATGTCATAGTGGCGATGAAATTACCTACTTTCCTTGGCAGGAATCGAACCAGCTACATACAGCACAGAAGGCAGGATCAGTACCGCACGCGCCAACAGGCTAATCTCTGATCGTGTGTCAAGGTCACAAACTCAAATGCACATTTGAAATTTAAGGAACGGTTGAAGAACAGTAACTTTGTTTACTTAAATAATGGTCGCTAAGCCAGGTCTGAGGATACCTAGAGCCTATACGATTACTAACTACTAACCTGTTAAAAGGCAGCAAGAAAGCTGCTCCTGCGATGAACAGAGTGAAGTAGACTGAGTTGTATCTGTCAGGGGGCGGAGCAGCCGGGTCCGCCATGTTGGCCAGTTCCCCTCTCGCAGCTCTAATCGCCTCGATGCGGGCGTACCCTCGCCCTAACGTCTCATTCATCTTCTGAGACACTGCACACCTCGCATCTCCACCGTTTATGTAACCAACCCTAACATTTTGGTTACAGTCCGCCAGTAACTTTTAGTATAATTTGCTTGCATGATACACTATATTAGCCGGAAGATTGTTGCTTTCTAATCCACATCGAGTCACCAGTTTAACGTAAGTTTTGATTCTCATTTGTTTATGTTGAAAAAGTTAGTGATTAATTACAATCACTTGCAAGAATACGACCCAAATTGTTTAGAATCCGATCGTTTGTTAAAATGGACTTGATTTTTCTATACGTACCTATCTGATCTTGTTCCCAATATTTGTTTTTTTTTTAAAGAATTAAGTGTTATATTCACAGTTTTAAAAACACAATCAGTGCCGGTGGCTCGTAGTTTGACAGCAATGGAATTTCCCTGAACGCATGCGCGCTCTACATTGATTTTTAGTGCAGGGAAAGTCAAAGGAAAATGCTTGATTCTTTTGAAAAACTGTCTTCTATTCTATCTATGTTTATTAGGCACTTAACTACAAAAATAAGTACAAAATATTTCGTGAAACAAGTTAGGCATCTACTAATATTCATTTACTTAAATACAATAAACCACTTAAAATATTGGTAGATAGCTCTACAATCTTTCTATAGCCTGTGCGTAGTGTTGTAGTACCTATACCGGAGTTCACGAAAGAGTGTTTTGTAAGCAATATTTTTTATTTTAAGAAAATTTTATCTTAAATTACTTGAGGTGCACGTTTGTATACAAACAGAAAAACTCTTAGTCTATCGTTTTACACACAGAAAGCAGAAACATACATCTTAGGCACATTTTACATGGATTTGAGGTTATTATTTTGTTTACAAAACACCTGACTCTTTCGTGAACTCCATATAGGTATAAGTATCTCTTTTTCTACATAACAAAGAAATAGAAGATATAATCTGTACCTTTATGTCCGTTAGGAATTTCCATAAAAAAATATGTAGGTAGGTACTACTTATACGTAGTTTTAATGTCGTTTTTTTTGTAACCAATCCATACAATTAAATATCCGTCCGTCTGTATATGTGTCTGTTATTTACGCTTCCACGGCTAATCAACAGAACAAAAGTTGTTCAGTTACAAGGGTATATGTAACTTAATTTCACCCGAGAGGAACAACGTTAAAGTTACACGTGTTCACGTTTTATTAATTACTACATTTTGTAAAATAAATAAATAATTATTTATAAAAAATAATGACCTAATTACTGTTACATTTCCCAAGTAAAAATTATAATTTCTCAGTAGGTGTTCTTCCCTAGGACTAGTGCTTAGTACTTCACATTAGCATGCATACTGACTCTTGGTTGAAACACGATCCTAAAAGGCCGAGCGGAAAGTGAAACTCCTTCGACAACTTCAGTGGATGGTAGCGGGTCACCTTCAGGGACTTTCAGGTGGAATTTCTGCAGAAGATGTGTCACGAACATAAACAGCTCCGATCTGGCTAGATTCTCTCCGATGCACCGTCTCTTGCCTGCCATGTACAATTTGAAAAGCGTTCTCGTACACTTCAGGTCACACAAAATTATACGATACTTAAATCTTAAAAGGCTCGATGAAATTGAATACTTATCTAATTATTAATTTTTTAGTAAATTTTTTTGTTCCATTATACTTAATTTATTTTTATACTTTGAAGTAAATAAAACTGAAGTTGTTTCGTTTTATAGCCTTAACTATTATTTCATCTGTGCCTGAGCTCGTTCAGAAGCGGAGCGAGGTTTTTAACTTACTTTCGATTTAGAGTTCCTTGGGAAAAGTTGTTCAATTTCATGATCTGAATCTATAGTTTTAGGGGGATGTTTTTTTAACACACTATATAGTGAAGGATTGTGATTCTGCCCATGTAACTTAACAGCTTTATAAGGAACATAGTGCTATCAGCTGATTCATTTTTTATGGGACGCCCAATTTTTGTTTTTGTATTTCGGCCCATGTTCCTTAGGGAAAGCTGTTCAGTTTCATGGGCAGAAGCACATCATTCAGGGTTAACATACCCTTTCTGTAAACCTTATAAAAATATCAATCTACACCTAATTTGGAGCATAAAATATTATTGACCGAATGTTTATTAATTTGGCTATTCGTCGTTGCAATTTAGTTGTGACAGAACAATCATGGACTTTGTTGAATGTAACTAATGTAAGTATTCAGATTATTTCTTACCCATTCCAAAAGGTATCAGCCACTCGTCTTGGATTAAATTCCCATCCTTCGTCAGGAATCTTTCCGGTCTGAATGCTTGGGGGTCCTTCCAATGGCTGCCGTTATGAAGATCGTACATGGCAAGCAGGATAAACGTTCCCTATAAGGATTGCTGTGTCTGTTCAAAAATATATAGGTTAGGTACTAGCGGTTAATCATCATCATATCAGCTGAAAGACGTCCACAGCTGGACATAGGCCTCCCCTAAAGATACCCTACCCTTGAGAGAACCCTTACGCCCCATCGGCCATCGGTTCTTCTTGCAATGTGCCCTGCCCACTGCCACTTTAGTTTAGCGATTCTCAGGGCTATGTCAGTTACTTTAGTTCCTCTGCGGATCTCCTCATTTCTGATTCGATCGCGCCGAGATACTCCGAGCATAGCCCTTTCCATAGCCGTTTGGGTGACTGAGGTTTCTTATAAGGCCCATCGTGAGCGGCCACGTCTCGGTGCCATATGTCATCACTGGCAACACATACCGGTCAAAGACTTTCGTTTTGAGGCACTCCGGTATTTTGGACGTGAAGATATTGCGGAGCTTCCCGAACGCTGCTTATCCGAGTCGGATTCGGTCTTTTCTGGTGGGGATGGACGCCGTGGCTCGGGTGATCTTTTAATATACGACTTCGTACGTGTGGATTCCTAGTGGGGATGAAGATCAGAAAATATTTCTTAGCATAGTAGTTAAATTAAATTTTGTACAAAATTTCAAGATATTAGATCAATCACGGTTTCCTTTTTACAGATTTGTACATCATTGTATAGTTATTTTATGTAGGTAGGTGGCTATTATAAGAAAGCAGCCACTCAAAGGGCTATGAAAAGAGCTACGCTTGGAGTCTAGAAGAACCTAAGGGTTAGGGTTCTAGAGTGGTGACTACGAACCAGAAGAAGTAGCGTGGGCAGGCCTGCCATAAGGAGGGCCGGCGGTCTTGTCAAGGTCGTGGGAAGCCGCTGGATGCGGACAGCGCAGGACCGGATGTCCTGGAGATCTTTAGGGGAGGCCTATTTCCAGTAGTGGACGTCTTTTGGCTATGATGACCGATGTTGTAGTTCTTAGTCATCATCATAAAAAATATTAAATCCCTATGCCATGCCCTGGGAAAATAAGATGAACGCCTAAATAGACGTTTCAAATAAATAACTTCCCAGCGCATGATCGATTAGATTATTGATCTAGTATCAGTTAAAACGTAAGTAATTACTAGAGACCGGATAATATGCATTTGCATATTTGCATATTTAAACCATTTTCAGCGCTAATAGCATATTTTTCCTAAGATCTAGTGATGATGCACATTATCGCTATAATTTACAGTATTTTTCGAGCGCAGCGCACTCAGCAGCCGCGCGTCTTTTGTTTTGCTGTGCGTTCCAATATGCACTAACAGACTGCTTTAGAGCACTGTGAGCGCGCTTAAGTCGGTCCAAATTGACCAAAAGCGTGCTCTAAAGCACTCGCTCGTTCACCGCCTTACGTCATTGATGACGTCATCGTTTCTGCTATCAGTGCTTTAGTCAAATAGGTGGAGCAGTGAAAGCGCTAATGTCAAAATCGATTTGACACATATAAAATCCCACACGTTTGCAGCCAGCTATGTTTCTCAAGTTTTGATTTTAATGAGTTTGTCTCTAATGGAAATGAGAGTGGATTTGGCGCACATTTTTCAGGGATTAGCTTAGGCTTTGTTAAAGAAAATAAAAACAAAACTGACATTTTGACAGATGAACACGTGAGCGCGCTTAAATCCATTCCAAATTGACTAGAGCCATTAAAGCAGTGATAGCTTTGTGAGCGTGCTAAATCAATTTGGACCGTCCGTGAGTACTGTATACGCTTTTAGCAGCGTTTGTACAATTTGGAACACAGCCCTAGTACGATAATAAAATGAAAGAGACAAATGATCGTCGCGCTCGCCTACGAAAAAAAAGTGTGTCTTCGTGGATAAGTGACTTTCCTGAAACATTTACTTACGACGGAAATGTTTTATATTGTCAAGTTTGCGAGAAAAATATTTCGTGCCCTAAAAAGTTTCAAATAGACCAACAAGTGTTCACGTCGCAGGATTTCAGAAAAAAGACCCACGACAACAGCTTATAACCCCGTCTACTTTTATCTCTAAACAAAACAACCAGTTTAGAATGGATTTATCTGAAGCATTGCTTGCTTAAAACAAAATATACCAGACGAGTCAACAAGTATTTACTAACAATAAACTTAAATCTAAAGGAATAATATTTACAAAACAAAAAATATTTTTAGCCTTTTAATGTTGCATATTCTGTCAGTTTTCGTGCATATTTCAAGCATTTTTCATGCATATTTGCATACATATTTCAAGCTTTTTATGTTGCATATAATCCGGTCTCTAGTAATAACAGTCACCTACCTTGGGTATGATATAGTTCCCCAGTCGTGCGTCATCCAGCGCCATGTGAGGAATACCTACTGCGGCGACTGATGATATTCGTAGGGCTTCTAGTAATACTGCTTCGGTGTACACCATTCTACATCAAAACAGAGTATTTAAAAGAAATATTTTTTAAGGGTGGCTTTAGGTATTATGTCATCCACGCCGACATTGTGGTATAGTAAAATTTTTAAAAGATTTTTTTAGGGTACCTACAAGTGTCGTAATTTCTTTATACTTGTCTAACCCAATGTGTGGGGTGTCGTTAGATAGGTAGCTCTTTTAAAAACAATGTGATGCTTGATATATTATTTTTCGATTTAGGGATCCGTTTACGAAATATTTAGCTTGAAAGTACAAATTTTTGTTGGAGTCTAATGTCCCCCCGCCCCTGCCAGCTAAACGATTGTCAGTGAATATGTGAAAATAATCAGAGAAGTAGCATATACTTAATATAATGCAATTAAAAGGAAATTTATCACAGCTAAGAAGGCTTTAAAGGTTAATTAGCTATAACCGAAAATCTGTAAGTAATAAAAATAACAATAGCAATTAGGCGCTAGGACCTCGCTGAGCAAGGAGGTAAAAAGTTTGTTTTACGAACGTTATGAAAAACCTACTAAATAAAAACCTGCTTTGGGATAAATGATCCTAAAAACCATATATACCTACTGCGCGTGACCCGAAACGCAACTGTCCGGTTTTATAATAAAGTGTTGGTGTTAGGAGAACGTGTAAAACAAAGACAGGTGGAGTAAAAAGCAAGATTAAAATCCACGACGGTTGTAATTGAAAAAATATTAAATAAGACTTTTTCAACACATTTGCTCATAAAACAGCTCTATTTCCACTGTATTTAGGTCCATAATCCAGCTTATTAAAAACGCGTACTTTTCTTATTATATATTACAGCACTAGTTATTTAATTTTTGTTTTTTTTTTATATTAACAAAGAGCAAGGAGTTCTTATGTCTAAAATATTTAAGACATTTTCGTAAATATACACCTAATGTTGATGAAAATATAATATATAAACAGTTTGTAGCATGAGATTAGTTAAATTTGACAACAAATTAACATTTATTGATTTTGTAAGCAATAAATTTAAAGTTTTTGTACTTTTTCAATGACTACGCTGTTTGGGAGGATTGCCACTGCTTCGTCACAGCTCCTCATTTGAAAAAAGAAATGCACGCGCAACAAGAATTCCGCGCGCCATTTTTCAGAAGTATTTTCATTTGCTTTGATTTTTGTGACTAACTAACAATGTCGGCGTCGGTTTCAAGCAATGAAGAAGAACTTAATTTAACCCCACAGGAAATAATTACTGGGGCACAAAATGCAAGTGAGTCTCCTTCCAGCAAAATCAAAGGAAAAATACATTCTGGCCTACGAAAAGTTCATTGAATGGAAGAACAGCAAAAATGCCAATTCGTTTTATGAGAATGTTGTTTTGGCGTATTTCAATGAGCTGGCGAATAAGTATAAACCTAGCTCTTTGTGGTGTTGCAGCCAGAACCGCAAAAAGGTAAGCGAGTTTGATTCGTTTTTATTCGCAAATGTGTTGAAAAACGTCGTAAGAAGCTTGTGCGCTTTGGTGATTACACCCTCGGCTCCATTACTCCCTCGCCTGCGGCTCGGGCTGCAATTTCTGAGCCTCGGCCGTAATATCCAAAATAGCGCACGTGCATCTTAATGTACTATTAAAATACCCCCGACTAAAAAGGACGAAAGTAACGAAATAGTACGAACGAAGAAAGTATCCAAGAAAATCCGTCGGGGCTGCCATTCCGTATCCTACGAAAATTAATATAGAATTTAATCAATATAAAGTCTATATGATCTAGTTATAAAATAGCTTTAGTTTATGTATAAATTATGAAAACATGGCAATGGCAGCCCGCGACGGATTTACTTGGATACTTTCTCTGATTATTACAGCGCCCCCTGGTGGTTTGACGCCACAACGCTAGTCTAAGAACCATCACTGATAAAACATAAATCGTTTACTGTAAACAGTACCTATATAAATCGGTCAAACTGTTTTGGAGAATACAAACCATCATTGATAAATTATAAATCCATTAGTGAAAACCGTATCTAAATCGGTTAAGCCGTTTTTAAGATAAACGGGAACATAACTTTGCACACACAAACAAACAACCTCTCACCCTAAACGCATACACCTTCTCCGTTCCGTCGTGGGTAAAAAGAAGGATATACGAGTAGTACCTACGGCTGTATCCTAAGGTGGAACAGATATCCTGATAGATTGATATTCTCATGAGAGATCGCGCACAAAAGAAGACTTATTTCGTTGGCCTCTATCCAAAATGCTAATTAGTGTAGCATGATACTTCAAACAATAGAGTTGTTTAAAGATTAACGCCAATAAACTTATTTATCACATCACCCTCATCACGCGATGTCTTAACCTCGGTAATCTGTGCCTCGGATAAAGATTTATAGTCGGGCTTGAACTTCTTTAATATTCAAATTAGCCCACAGCAACAAAAAATCCTGAAAGGTCCATGTGAGACAAATTGGGGTTAGGTATTTATTTAGAAAGTTCCATACTCTTTATACAATGTGTTAATTTAATATACTTGATCAATCAAACGAAATGTGCGAATGTTAGGCAAAAAATTATCGATAAAAACCTATTTTTTTTTCGAAAAGTTTGCAATTTAGAAATTAAAGGCTCTTTAATTTTAAAATACAACGACGACTTCTTTTTGTTTTTTCTTTGTTTCTTTTTAAGTAAACGGTACATTTTCTACAAAATAGGCTGAATTGAAAGCTAGAAAGTCTGCCTAGCTAAGAAAATAACAAAAAGTAACAATATCACACACACACTTAATAAAAAAAATATATTAGAATTTTGCCAAAAAAATACAGATTTTTTATTATGTTTGATCTATAACTTTTAAGCTAGGTCAATGAGGTACACTTTTTTGAATGTTTTTTTAAAGTTCATGATATTGTCTACAAATTCTCTGAACAAATTTTCAGTCTGTCCCTTTTCGTTGCTACGAGTATGATATTCTCCATTTTAATTGGTATTCTGATTCATAAACAACTGCGAACACGATTAAAACTTATTAAATAAGAAACTACTATACACTACTTACTAAAATTACTGATTACTTATTAAAATAAGAAATTATTTAATTTTCGTTACCTTAATTTATTTAACTTTCAAAATTAAATTACATATTTTTTTTTCTTATTTTGATGTCTAATTGTTTTGATGATTTCGCAATTTTAATGCTGAATATCATTGCAACGAAAAGAGATAGACTGATAGTTGAGAGATGATGATAGTATGAGAGGATTTGAAGACAAAATTATGAAATTTAACAAACCATCCAAAAAAGTGTACCTCAATGACATATTTTAAAAGTTACAGATCAAACATAATAAAAATTCTGTATTTTTTTGGCAAATTTCTAATTTATTCATTTTTTTATTAAGTTTCTGTTTGATATTGTTACTTTTTGTTATTTTCTTAGCTAAGCAGACTTTTTAGCTTTCAATTGAGCCTACTTTGAAGAAAATGTACCGATTCCTTAAATAGAAAAAAACGGCCAAGTGCGAGTCGGACTCGCGCACTGAGGGTTCCGTACCACCACATAAACATAATTGTATTAGTTGAAATTTCAGTAAGTTAATGTGCTAGATTTTTTGAGTCCGACACGCGCGACCAAATTTTATTATTTGTTGTTATTTTATAGCTTATGTACTATAAACATACCAATTTTCAAGTTCGTAAGTGTTCCTGTTTTTAAAAAGAACTAAAACAAAATTCGCCTCAGCGACCATCCAACTTGATCCCTCTCTTATATGAATGTTCTTAAAACGGGAGCTCACCACAATTGGTTACCATTAGTTGTGAGAAAAGTTGTAATATTTAATGGTTTCAGACTTTTCCCATTATTTGTACTGTGAGGCCTAGCTTCTTGCCAAATTTCATAATTTTAGGTCAACGGGAAGTACCCTGTAGGTTTTGCATTTTTGAATAAATGTATGGAGATGAGGACATAAAATGCCATATCTTTTGATTGCGTCATTGTAAAAAATTTAAATTTTCAGATCTTGTGTGGTTCGTAGATCCTAATATATGGTATTAATTTCAACCTGATACCTTTACCCGTTCGTGAGATAAAGGGTCTTGACAGACAGACAGACGGACAACAAAGTGATCCTATAAGGGTTCCGTTTCTTTCTTTTGAGGTACGGAACCCTAAAAACAAAAAGAAGTCTTTATTTTGTTTTAAAATTAAATAATTTAATTATTAAATAACTTAATTTCCAAATAGCAAACTTTTCAAAGGAAATATTTTTATCGATATTTTTTTGTCTAATATTCGCACTTTTCGTTTCATCAAGAATAAAATTAACACCCTGTATACAAAGGACATTGCCAGAGTCTGGACCAAGATTTTGAAAATAAAGTTCAAACAAAACTAATTCGAGCGTTGAAAAAAAAAACGAAAAAAAAAACATTAATCCCTCAGGAACCCAACAATGTTTTTTTTACGTTTTTAATGAAAATTATTTAATGATTATAGTACCTACAAGTTACGATGATTATGTAGTTGTTAATAATAATTTTATTCTGAAATACTTAGTTACCATAATTATTATTACCGCAGTAACAATAATTATTCCTAATTAGTCAATAATAATTATTCTTACTACCTAATGATTATTCTCGTTTGATTTCATTGTTAATAATAATTTTTCATATTTATTTTCTGCTAATAATGATTCTCAACAAAAGGTTTTGTTATAACTCCTCTGATTTAATATTTTGAAGTCACTTGGTTTTCAGACTATTATTAGCCTAAGGAATATATACTCGTAATGCACCATGATATGTTCATTCGGGCAGCATTTGGTCCTACACCTATAATTTAATAAAATAAATAAATAAATAAAAATAATTTATTTAACGTTCTACATTTAGCCATAACAGTCAAGTTATAATATAATATAAATTTAGAGCTATCTTAGGGCTATGCAAAAAACAGTAGGTGAGGCTAGTACTTAAAAAAGGTAGACCTGTGCTATAAGCACTAGCCAGCGAACATGAGGTGTACAGAGCTAAGACAGTGTTTATGAATCTATGGATGTTAATGTACATAATATTAGAACATTAAATTAGAACAATGATAAAAAGCAATTGAAGTAAAACTATCTGCAAATTTAGTACACACAAATTCAAAGTAGGATAAGAAAAGGATAAAATAAATAAGAAAGAATCTGACTTTACTAAGTTTCAGTTTAAGTTAGGATAAGTATGACGAGGTATATTTATGTAAGGGGTTTTAGTAGGTTTTCAGAGGATTCGTAATTTAGTGTCTTGAGCCACTCAGAAACAGCGATTTTACATTGGTGTTTGCACATAGGAAGTAATGATAAGATTTTGTGTACGGAATTATAAAGAAATGGGCCAAGAAATGGGTAAAACCTCTGCTTAAAAGATTGGCAATGCCAATGTCCTTTTATAAAACTAGAACATAGGTATCACCTTGTAGCCTTGTAGTAAGTATAGTAAGTCTTCGAAATGTTGACATGTAGGTACTGGACAATTGCGATAAGAGAGTGACAAGAAAATATGATGAAATTGTTGTTGGTTTTGTTGGCATACTATACCCACTTATCTGTTAGAAAATCAAATCACATTATTAATTGAACGACGGTACTACAGGCAAAAAATAAGCAGCGAAGGCGCAGCTTCGACGCGTTTAACAACACGTGTAGAACTTATATCATCTTATTGTTTTTGGAATACGTTTGAGGAGGATATGTCCGTTTTATCATAATGATATTACAATCTATGATTATACATCAACAATTCACAATTCAACAAACATACTTATGTAAGTACAATAAGACCTAAAGAAATGTTTAAAAATAGTTGATAAGAAAACGCTAAATGTAAACAAACATAACTATTTGCGGGGAAGTCTGTCCTATCGAGCTCACAAGTCCAGCCGATATATGTAAGAGTGGACGAGTTGTGAGAGAAATCATCGACTCTTCAGCAAGGGCACTAGGAATGCTAAATTGTAAAGTCTATATGTACGCAGATGACACATGTTTGCTATACGCGGATAAGAATTTAAACTTAATAGAAAACAAAGTTCAAGAAGATTTTACCAACATTATAAAATGGGCGCATGATAACGGTATTGTAATTAATATAAGTAAAACTAAGTGCATGCGAATATGTTCTCCACACCTTAAAAATATAGACAGCCGGACACCACGAATAGTGGGGCATAGCTATATGTGCCTACATAGTGGCGAAGTGGCGTGTGTCTGCAAGGAGCTTGAGGTGGTGGAAGAGTACAAGTACTTAGGTATGGTTATAGATACCAGCTTCTCGTGGAAAACACATATAATCAACCTGTGTGGTAAACTAAGATCAGTACTTGTAAAATTCCACCATCTTAGCTTCATATTAGATCGGGCAACTATGTACACATTATATTACGCACTTGTAGATTCTCTAATCTTTTATGGACTGGGAAGTTACGGAAGGAGCTTTAAAACTTACCTTAATAAAATAAAGTCTGTACAAAAAAGATTTCTGAAACTTTTAGTAGACAAGAAAGTAAATTATCGTTGTAAGACTAGTGACTATGAGCAGCTCTTTACGGAATGTAGTATTCTACCAGTCCATGAGAAATTTATGTTATATACTGTAGTTGAACAATTTTCCAGAGAGGAATTTAAGAGCTATGTAACAAATCCTAGACTTGCTAGGAAAAAAGAAAATAAGGTGCTGGAAGTCCCTAGATGTAACAATTACTATGGCCAAAGACATAGAAATTATCTAGTCCCGAAATTTATGAATAATGTTAAAAGTAGTTGTGCTTCAAAAAATGCATTTAGAAATAAAACTAAGCAGTATTTATTAAAAACATTTAGTGATAACATATCAAAGCTTTGTAACATGTAACATTGCATTTAAAATTAGATTCTAAATAAGACTCATGTAAAAAATAGCAACATAACTTCCTTCTTATATATATTTCTTAGAATAAACAAGTAACTTACTTCAGAGTTAAGCAGGTGAAAAATAAGCATAGATAAGATAGTGATAAGGGAGCAGTATTCCAACTGCCAACAAACTGCATAATAATTTTAAGCAAATATTATGCTAACCAGAATAAACTCCATTTTTCATTTCATTTCAATAATTGCGCCTGGAACCCAATTCTTGAATATCACCAATTGATTAAAAAATATCATAAACACGTAAATCGCAAGTTATTTATTACGTAAATTAACAACCGACCTTTATTTTTAGTTTCGAGCGGAGCGAGAAAGGTGTTGTATTCGTGAAAAAAAAAATGATTTTCTAATTTTCTCAAAAATGTGTTCTATATCACTTATACATCATAAAAAACAAGTCTCTCAAAAATGTTCGTCCGTCGGTCGGTCGGTCGGTCGGTCCGTCGTCGGTCGGTCCGTCGGTCGGTCTGTCTGTCACGCTTTGGCCTTGCGGCTACACGAAAGGTCCGATTGACACCAGATTTTGAATTTAGGAGTTTTATGCAAATCCATCGAAGGGTTCTAAGTGGTTTCTTGCTGGCTCTCATTGAAGGGTAGCTGTCATACAACGAAAATGAAAAATTTACATTTTCTCAAAAACGTCTTATAGAATCTTGATGAAACTTTGCATGACCAAGCATCTCCATGTCTTGCGCCAGTATCAATTGATCGGTGTAATTTCATATAAGGGGTGTTCCTGTACCACCAAATAGTAAATATGTGATTTACCCAAAATTGGTACCATTGAGTTTATTAAAATTTTCTATAATATTAATCCTGGATTGGTTGTCTACCTGACTGGATATTATTTATGATTTTTTTGAATAAAATTTAGTACTCAGGGTGTACCAAAAACTGAAAGGGCTTGCTCAGTAGACTAAACTGAACAATTATCCATAAGGAACATGTGTTGGGAAATTAAAAAAATCTCCATGCAAGTATCCTACGGTAGTATCCATTGATCTGTGAAAATTCATATAAAGGGTGTTCCAGTACTACCAAAAGTCAAACATGTGATTTACTCGAAATCGTTTGAGGTTTGTTTGTTTTAATGTTTGACAATTTGAATTCTGAATTAATCTGTATATTTCATTCGAACATTTTTTTGGAAAAACGTAAATAAAAGTTGGTATTTCCATACTATGTGTATGGCATTACAAATTTAAGTTTGCGGTTGATAGTTTTTCCTTGAGTATTGCGAGAAAGTAAGTGCAGTGCTGCTGTACCATTTATTTTATATTTAAATAGTATTCTTTACTTTTTAAGATTTTAGAAGAGCTAATTTTAATTTCTAAAATCTCGAATATCACTCGGTGATATTTAAGAATTGGGGGCGCTTGGACGGACTTTAGCGCGCTGACGCATTATTTATTATTACTTACCTTGTCCTATCAAGAAGCATAGGCGCTCTGTCATGTCCAATGACTTCGTCTATTTCTTTCTGGAGACGAGCCTGGACGTCCAAGTTTCTCACAAGATGAAGGAGCATGAAGACAGCAGTGTTGCCAACCGTCTCTACACCGGCTTGCAGTAAATCCATGCAGACCACTTGGAGTTCTTCATAGCTGATTTTAACTGTATTGAAAATATGCAGTCATTTAATAATTCCAGTCAAAATAATATCACACTTGTTTAATTGGACAGCCAAGAGCACGCCAAGCTTCAAACATTAGAGTCAAAGTGTGTGCTTAGTTGGTTCCTTCTTATGCCGAGATTCAGTTATCTCGGCTTTATTAGGAACCGAAATTATCTCAGTCACCGTAGGGATAAACCGCGGACCGTACGCTTAGTTTGTTAGGGTTCCTAACCAAAGGTTGAAAAACAGGACCCTATTAATATGCCTCCGATGTCTGTCTGTCTGTCAGCGGGCTGTATTTGACGAACCGTAATAGGTAGACAGTTGAAATTTAAACAGAGTATGTATTTCTGTTGCCGTTATAACAACATTTAATAAAGACCGGCCAAGTGCGAGTCGGGCTCGCTCACCGAGGGTTCCGTACCATCCACTGAGCATTGTTACTTACATGAAGTTACAATAACGTTCTTTATCACCCATTTAAAAGGTCCAAAAACAATGTTGCAGCAAGCCTCTCTTTTGTGAATAAAACTTTCAGGAAATGGAAAATAAAATCGGCCTCTCCATACAAACTGTCCAATCAAGTTTGTAATTTTGTTCGGAGAGGCCGATTTTTTTTCATTTCATGAAATTTTTATTTACTGAAAAATGTTTCGTTATCTTGATTTATCATGCCTCTTCAGGTTTTGGAAACCTGTACCTTACACCTTTTATAAAAAGCGTTTAACTTTTTTTAGTTCTTTTTTTTTTCGAGCGTTGAACTGACATACCATTCTTATCTTTATCAAATTATAATCGATTATAAAATAAATTATAACCGATTTATCTAATTATCTCAGTATCAATACAATGTTGACTGCGAAGCGAACTCGCACTATTTACGAGTATTACATTAGCTACAATAGATCTTTGTTTATCAATGAACTATCTGTTAGCTATCGGCGACATGTAGGCAGAGACCAACGACATGCTTAGGTACTTCGTTGCAGGCGCGGTTTTCCCTGCCGCCGTCGTCGTGTCAGTTAGGTATATTAGAAAAGCTTATACGAGTAGGTAAGTAAGACCAACAACAAATTCCAAATTCCTTGATCACAATTAAGTATAACACTTTTTAACGATAAGTACCTAGGTAAGTATTTAAAGAAAGACGTCTAATAGTAACGTGGCAAATGGTAAAAAAACGTTGACACTCTTCAATCGTTTCTTTGGAACCATAACATCTGAATATTAAATTATGGCACACACCTAGGGTTAAATAGTAAAAAAGTTCTACATCACACGTATATTGTGACCCGAGGCGACGTCGAGGGTGGCAGACGTTTAATTTGAGCGGTTTTTATTTCCTTCGGAAGTCGGTATGCGATTTTAGTCTCCATTTGCGTATAACTTCAGTTATGTGTAACTATTATTTCAGTTTCTTTTACAGCTTTTCACCATCGTTTATCATATTCATCTTTTGCCAACTCTTACAAAGCACTGTATAAAATTGAGTGGAAAGTTTTTGAAGAATACACACACATTATGAATGTTAGGACTTACATGCGTCATCCCTATTATTCTTCATTTCAATGAGAAAAGTGTCGATCACATCTCTTGGGTGCTTTACGTCGATGGTTCCTTGGTGGCTATTTATGACTTCCTGTAGAATTCAATTAACATTTTTAATACTATTTTTATGAGTTTGAAGATATTTCGGATCTTTGCATGATTCTTCAGCACCTTACTTATTAGATGATTTTATTACTGAGCGAATATTTTATCGATCAGAAAAATGAATAGGTACGCATAAAGACAACAGTTACAAAATTCATATTTGAAGCTCAGGGAGTCAATTCTTTAATATCACCGGATGATAAAAATAAACCTTTAAAAGCTAAATTATATTATATGGAAATTAGCTTCACTTTTGAAAAGAAATATTGATTTTTTTTTGTTATATTTTATCACCTGGTGATATTCAAGAATTGACTCCCGGATCACTAACTGAGCAACTCTTCCAAAAAACCACATAGGGGAAATGAGAAAGAAAACCATTTTGAAACTATAAAATTAATAAGTTCTTTCCAATTTTAACATAATAATATTTCGAATAAAATTTTTATTGGGCAACTGGTCTTCTTCATATTTATCATAAGGTTGTTGGTTAGCCATTTAAATTTGGCCTAGTTTCTTGTAAGGCCAATTGTTCGAAACTTACATTAATCGCAAATTTATTCGCTCAACACACACAAAACATACAAAGCTACAGACAGACTAGACGCGGCGGCGTATCATATTGCTCGCACCGCAATTTTGCCTGTGCTTTCTCGAGGGCGGTCACGAGTTCACGACACGACATGGACACGACTCACGTCACGCACGTGCGATCTAATTTCCGCGTATGTATTCCATTGTTAAATGTATGTTTATTCTTTTATCTACTCCCGTACCGGAATATTCCAAATTCAAAACCAATGACAGTTTCGAAATTGAGGTCATTGTCCGCTATCATTTTCATTTCCACACTGTTCCATACTACGAGCAGTATGGAAATGGAGTATGGATTTTCATTCTGCAAATGTTATAATACATAATTTTCATTCTGATAGGCTAAGGCAATACTATCACAGTACTGCATACAGCCTACTTACTCTAAAGTAATTTTGTAATAGTAGATTGTATCACAAGGCTGTAAAATAATATTTTTAAGGCGAGGGCGCTATTTTGAATCCAGAGCGAAGTGAAGGATTCTTGAGTAGAATCCCGAGCATGGCGAGGGATTCTAAAGTAGAATCCTGAACGTAGCGAGGGATTCAATAGGTCGCCCAAGGTAAAAATATTTTTGCTGCCGCGTAATACACTCTCATCTCCCTTTAAGAGAAAAGAATAAGAGGCTCATTAAGTCACACTCGTCATTAATTTTAAACAAAAAATACCATTACAATATTATTACTTGATGAAACAATACTAAAAATCATATTAAGTATTATTTGTAACCACTGAAAATAAAATAAAATTTTTATTGGGCAACTGGTCTTCTTCATATTTATCATAAGGTTGTTGGTTAGCCATTTAAATTTGGCCTAGTTTCTTGTAAGGCCAATTGTTCGAAACTTACATTAATCGCAAATTTATTCGCTCAACACACACAAAACATACAAAGCTACAGACAGACTAGACGCGGCGGCGTATCATATTGCTCGCACCGCAATTTTGCCTGTGCTTTCTCGAGGGCGGTCACGAGTTCACGACACGACATGGACACGACTCACGTCACGCACGTGCGATCTAATTTCCGCGTATGTATTCCATTGTTAAATGTATGTTTATTCTTTTATCTACTCCCGTACCGGAATATTCCAAATTCAAAACCAATGACAGTTTCGAAATTGAGGTCATTGTCCGCTATCATTTTCATTTCCACACTGTTCCATACTACGAGCAGTATGGAAATGGAGTATGGATTTACATTCCGCAAATGTTATAATACATAATTTTCATTCTGATAGGCTAAGGCAATACTATCACAGTACTGCATACAGCCTACTTACGCTAAAGTAATTTTGTAATAGTAGATTGTATCACAAGGCTGTAAAATAATATTTTTAAGGCGAGGGCGCTATTTTGAATCCAGAGCGAAGTGAAGGATTCTTGAGTAGAATCCCGAGCATGGCGAGGGATTCTAAAGTAGAATCCTGAACGTAGCGAGGGATTCAATAGGTCGCCCAAGGTAAAAATATTTTTGCTGCCGCGTAATACACTCTCATCTCCCTCTAAGAGAAAAGAATAAGAGGCTCATTAAGTCACACTCGTCATTAATTTTAAACAAAAAATACCATTACAATATTATTACTTGATGAAACAATACTAAAAATCATATTAAGTATTATTTGTAACCACTGAAAATTTTATTGACATTTTTGTATCGACTAGGAACAGAACCTCTTTGGTTGGTAGTCTTGTTTACATTTCAAGTATATTTCTTTTTTATATTCATAATAATTTTAATAGTGCAACCAACCAGTATCATTTTTCATACAATATATTGGTTCGAGTTCTATGGTTGACCTAAAATATCCCTATGGTGGATAAATCGACAAGAGGCTGACAGTACCCATGGTTGGCACGCAAGTGACCGTGGCAACAAAAGAATAAGTGGTTAAAACAAAATTGAAGTTCCAGGAGAACATGAATCTACAAGAGGCTGTCAGGTCAGTAACCATATACCGGGTGTAACAGTATGCAATGAAATTAATGTTAAAGCAACTTCATCCACAAGCTCTGGATCTGTACTAACTGTCCTCTAAGTTAAATAAATTACTTACTACTCTTTAAAATTTTATTTTATTTTGTCGGTCGTAGATAAAGTTTTGTATGCAACTGTACGTAATTAGTCATTTTAACACCCGATCTATATACTATTTTGATACTCGGCTGCGCCTCGTATCAAAAACCAGATCTAACCCTTAATTGGGCAGACTTTTATGTAAAGTTGTCGTAAAGGACATTAAGGAACATATTTCTCACATAAACTGAGGCGATGTGGGAACTCTTTCCCTATTGCCCAATTCGTTGAAAAAGAATTGGGGACATGTTATATTTTTCACCGAAGCCTGCAAAATGTAAAATGCAATAGGTGCCTGGTGCATGTTAGGTAGAAAATATAGTCCTTTAGTCAAATTAAGGGCTAACGAACCAACTTACCCTGAGAAACTTGTAAAGAGAGTCGTACACTTCCTTCATTTCCGTGTAACCTATAAAGCCTGGTATAATATGTCTCAGGAAAGGCATGAAGTTGAGGATCCCTCCACTCATATCGACTACAGCAAATGCTCTTTTGATCAGATGGCACAGCTTTTTAAGCCGATCGTCGTCCAAATCGTATCTAAAATTAAGTATTTAGATCGATGATAAAGAAATTAAGATACCTACTCCCCAACCAATAACCAAAGTTACAAATAATTATGTTTTTGGTGGTAACAAGTAATAAAGAGGCAGCAATTAAAAATCGTAGGCAATTCTCCTTAACCAATGCGTAAGAAGGAACTTATTTCAAAAGATGTTCCGAACCGCTTTATGCGAAAGCAAAGTGCTTTTTTCATCATATGTAACTAGGTATGCAGTATACGTTTCTAAGCTACTTTTCCTGGTTCTTATTTAAAATAATTTAAACACGATAAAGAGATAAGTAATGGTTAACTTACCTTTTCCCAGCTACAATTCTCCACAATATATTGATAATCGGTGCATCGAACATCTGGTTTACAGGTATCGGCTGGCCGGCATCCTTCACTCTCAATTCAACAAGTGCCTTACACTCTTCTGCAATGTTCACTTCCATAGCACGAGTACCATAGCCAAAGGTCTTCAGATATTTGATCACCAATTTCCGGGTAGCACTCCATGAGGGACCGTCAGAGAAAACTATCCCTACAAAAATATGGGTTAAACCTTTCAGAATACGTACAGAATTAAAATTCTCAAAAAATTTCGTCCCTTAACTTGTTCCTCTTAGTGGTAAGGCTTTTGTGCCAAGCCCGTCTTGGAAAGTACCAGCTTTTTTACTGTTTCTGCTGTAAAGTAGCAGTTTTTACACTGCTGTTTCGGTTAGATGGGAAAGGGAGCCAGTAAAACAGGCATATGAGACATTTAATATTATATCGTTTTTAGGGAGGGTAATGCGCTTTGCTGTTTATAGTATGTGTTATACACACAAATAATACAGTATGTGTTATAGGCCACAGAGACCACTTACCATCAGGTGGCCCACGTGCTCGTTTCCTCACTTATTAATAATAATAATAAATTTGTTTATTGGTTTAAAAATACAACAGATACATGTCTCTTAAAACCCTGCAGCCTGTGCTAGTAGAAACTGTGTTACAGGCTACAGTGTTCCCCTAAGTTTGACAATCAGGTACTTAAGTTATCTAAAATAATCTCAAAATTCTATTGTGACATAAAAAATCAAGTCAGTTTTTAAGGAATTTTTAGGAAAATTAAATTATACAATACCCAATTTTTTTCCGAAAGATCTCAATACGTAGAAGAATCCACCAGGTCGTCCGTCGAAAACTTCCCGCGACGACACCTCCTTGATCATGTCTCTACCAGAGACGACAACTACGTTTATGGCGCCGAGTTTTAACCCCAAAATATCTCCATATTGTTGAGCCCATGCCGACCATACGCTGTGATGGTATTTTAGTTCTTTCAATTTGAACCAAACGGCTAGAAGGTGTCCTATTATTGGAAAAGCAGGCGGACCTAGAAATAGTACATTACAACCCGCTAGTAAACGTACCCTTATAATATAACCCTTTTTCTGTTTGGGGCAGTCAGGTAAAACTGGTTGACTGTCAAATATGGCACAAACGAATTCTCCAAAATACGGGACTATATTAAATTCATGTAAAACCCCTGAAGACTTTTAACCCTGTATATATATATATAGTACTTAATGTGATTAATGAAAAATTTAAAGATATTTCTAAATGCTATCGCAAATCGAATGGGGTCCAAATTATTACTAAATGTGAATTCAAACCTGGTGGAAAGTATTGATTCTTCTTGGAGTTTCTTAAAAGCAAATGTATTAGAATCAGTATAACAACGGTAGCTGGCCACATGACTGTTCCTCGCTTGCAAGCACTCAACTAAACTTCCCAAGATTTTCCTCTCAGTACAGGCTGTAGATAGGATCGCGAAAACTTGCGCAATGACACACGTCTTTCATTGACTCTGAAGAGACGGTCTTACACTATCTTTAAAAGCTATCTAACATGACATGACACCACAGACTTATTCATAGCACCTAAGTTAGGTCATAACACAATGCAAGGTATGTTTACATACGTATAACAACAACGGTGTGCAGTGGAAAAATGAGCGGAAAATTTCGTCTCTCCACAGGTAACTAAAAAACCGTATAAAAAAAATCAAGATTAAAAAACTTCGCCTTTTGTCAAGTGCATAAATAACATTTTACAATTAATTGTTGGCGCACGCAAACACCCAAAGGGTATATTGGCGGAATGTCTACTAACGCACCTAACATTAGTTAAATTACGTCGGGACCTAGAAGCTATTATTATTTATATTAATTCCACACATTGTTTCAGCTAGTGAATAGCTATAAGTATACTTCGCTTAAGTTTGCTCGAAAACCACAACTTGATGAAAATTCAATGCACAAAAAAAGTGTGCATAAAAGAAAGACATCTCAAGATGCGTCTAGTTGGCGAAAATAGAAGAGTCCTATACCCAGCAGCATGACACCGTACAGGATACATAAAACAAAGAAGGAAAATAATACACTTACCAATATCAATTACCAATACCAATGAATAAAATAACAACTTTGTTTCACTTCCCCCAGCGAATAAAGTATGTTTCACTTTATCATAACATCGTAAAATCGTAACGTCTAATTTACTTACCTCAAGGGCGTTATTTCACTTACCTCAAGGGACACCCCAGTGGGTGGACGGGGCATGCACCGCTATGTAAAGTACGCGACAGCTCGGGAGTGCGGGCGAAATGTATGGCGCGTCATACGTACGCACGGCAGCAAGGACGTAGAAACAAAACCAGTATAAGCTGAAGCGCTACGCTACATAAACGCCCGTAACCAGAGACCCGCTCAAGATCAGTGTTTCCACCGAAGTGCTGCCGTGTGTACTTTATACTTGTTAGTATCCCTGATACCGGATTTGCCCTAACACACCTAACACACCTTAAAAGAGTTTTTTGAAGACAAGTAGCTGACCTCATCTATCCAATCATAAGTATTGTTATAAAATTTATAACTATATATATGTTACTTAGTTCATAAGTAAATCTTTTATTTTATGAATTTTGAATGACTGACATGTAAATCTTTATTTACCAATAAATTTTGAATTGAATTGAATCAAAATGTTGAATGGACTACAACATGATATTAGCGTTTTGGAACATCTGATACTAGGTCATAATATATAGGGTGACTTTTAATTAGTTCTTGATAGCAAAAGATATGCATGTACTCGTGATACTGAACAACTTTCCCCAAGGAACATATATCGAAATACGAAAAACCAAATTTGACCTCCCATGCAAAATGCGCTATCAGCTGACGCAGTTTCTATGAAAATTGGTAACGAAAATAGAAATAGAACTTTCACAAACAACAAAACCTATCATAGCAGAGCCCAAAAAACTATTATATAGTAAAGTCGCTTTGCATGACTCACACCAAAATTTTATTGACAACGATGTATTTAAAAGCAGTTCACCACAACTTGTATCAATAAATAACCAAAATCCTGCATCTCATAACTCTATAAAAGGAAGTGGCGAACCAAATGACCTCATTTACCCAGCAGAAAGAAACAAAAGAATCCATGCTTGTTTCTTTGCCTCTGAAACCACTCCGGAATCAGTCAAAACCTATATGGAACAAGTCGGACCAGGGTGTAGCTATGGCTCTGAGAAGTTGAATTTGAAGCACAAACACTATGCATCCTTTATACTAACAGTACCTGAAAGCATGTTCCAGCTATTTATGATGTCAGTATCTTGGCCGGCTGGAATAGAAGTTCGTGAATGGTTTCGAAGACCCGCCGGGCGTGCATCAAGAGTCCGTCGTCACCGCGCGTCCGGTCGAGTTTTCACTAGAAGTGGTACGGCAAACCCAGAAACAGCGTCAAAGTAAACACTTGAAAAATCTAGCCGTCAATATTACTTACCAAAACGTCCGAGGCTTGAAAACTAAACTCCCAGCGTGGCGTCGGAATGTAGCACTCATGCAAGTTGACCTAATAGCCATAACAGAAACAAACTTGGACCCTTCAATTTATGACGGCGAAGTAACACCCCAAGGATGGACTATACTAAGACGAGATCGTGCTTCACGAGGTGGTGGTGTGCTCCTGGCTGCACGACCTTGTCTCTGCTTACACCGATGTCCAGAATTTGAAACCGAAAATGGTGAAGATTTGTGGGCAGTAATGAACTACAGGGATCGCCAGTGTTATATATGTGTTGTGTATTTGAAACCAACCAGCACAGACTCTGACTACATGACATGGTTCACAAAAGTTGAAAATAATGTGTCTAAAATTAAGCGAGGGAAAACTGTGATAGTAATGGGTGATACTAATTTAAACAGCGCTACCATTAGTATTAACAACTACATGGCTTATTTTTTGACATATTGTGAGTTCACAGAGCATAATGTGGTTTTTAATGACTATGGTAGCAAACTGGACACCGTACTGGTCCGTAAAGGTGAAAAAAGTGTAACTGTGCAAGCTGCAGTAGATAGCCTAGTTGAACGTATCGATCGGTACCATCCTCCATTGAGTATATCCGTTGAGTTTGGTAGATCGGGACCAGTCATACCCCTTGAACCTACTAACATTGACCCAGCGACAGACTGGAATTTCACTAAAGCCAACTTTGATGCTTTATATGAGTTATTGAGTATGACGGACTGGAGCCCGGTGTTGTCTGAGAACGATCTGGACAGCGCTGTGGAAAAAATTTATTCATGTATATACGCTGTTTTTGACTTGTGTGTTCCTAAAAAAAAGCGACCTAAGAAACCTGCGCGAAGGTATCCCACTTGGTTTACTAAAGACATTATTAAAGATCTTGCAATTAAGGGAAATTTGCACGCATTATGGAAACAGACAAATGATCCTTACCTATACAGTTTCTTTAGTGCTATCAGGTTTGACATTAAAAACAGGGTTGACATGGCTTACAGCGCTTTTAAGGAGCGTGCTCAAATGAATTTGGTCAATGATCCTCGTGGTTTTTGGTGTCATATTGCGAGTCTAAGGTCTAAAGGTGGTTTCGAACCATCTATTACTTACAATGGACAAAAACACAATGGCAGAGCTGCAGCAGATGCATTTGCAACTTACTTTAGTAGCGTTTTTCTGTCCCAAGAACCTAACCTGGATGCAAATCTAGTCCAAGGCGTAGCGAACAATTATTATGTGGATATAAGATCATTTACCCATCAGGATGTTGAAAATGCAATCTCTAGGCTAAAACCACGCAGTGCAGTTGGACCTGACAATATACCAGCATATATAATAAAAGCATTCAATAGAGATCTAGCTGTGCCCCTAGTCCACATCCTAAACTTGTCACTTCAAGCAGGATTGTACCCATCAAGGTGGAAATTGTCCCGCGTGTCGCCTATTTTAAAAACCGGTGATAAATCGTTGGCTGATAATTATCGTCCTATAGCTGTCCTATCTGCCTTCGCAAAAGTATACGAAAGCATTCTACATGAAAAAATCTACGCACAGATTGAGCCAAATCTCAGCGAAGCGCAACATGCATTTCGGAAGTGTCGTTCTGTAAGCACAAACTTACTAGGTCTTGTAGAACAGGTAGCCAAATGCTTGGACGAGAACATTCAGGTTGATGTTGCCTACTTGGATTTTCGAAAGGCCTTCGACCAGGTCGACAATGATGTTCTCCTGAAAAAGCTTGGTTCCATGGGCTTCACCCCTAGGCTTCTCCATCTCTTTGCTGATTACTTGAGAGGTCGAAAGCAGTTTGTGCGTTTGGGCTGTTTTGATTCAAAGCCATATCACACTAAGTCAGGTGTTAGTCAGGGGTCTCTCCTGGGCCCACTCTTATTTGCAATCGTGGTGAATGATTTACCTGACTGTCTACATGATTGTATGGGATTTTTATATGCTGATGACTTCAAGATAGTAGTTAGGATAAAGTCGCAAGCTGACTGTCGTATTATGCAAGAAAATCTTGATAGGGTCGCTGCTTGGAGTGATAAGAACCATCTGTACATAAACACCTCAAAGTGCTCGATAATGAGTTTTACCAGATCTCCTCAGGGAATCATGGCGCAATATTCTATTAACGACACGCCGATTGAAAGAAAGTGCAGCGTCAAAGATTTGGGAGTTATTTTTGATCCTAAACTCAATTTCCATGATCATGTGCAAAGCCTTGCAGTTGAATCTTATAAACGTTTGGGCTTTGTAACCAGAAATTGCAAGGATTTTGATAACCCTAAAGTAACAGAGCTTCTGTACTCGGCCCTTGTACGAACAAAATTAGAATTTGGTGCATGCGTCTGGAATCCACATGAAAAGACCTACACCTTAATATTGGAAAAGGTACAGAAAAGGTTCCTGCGTTTTGTTTACAAACAAAGATATGGGTACTACCCCTTTATGTACCCAACGAAGTTCCTACAAGGAACTTTAATGTACAACTCCCTTGAAACGAGGCGACTTTATGACCAGGTTATTACAGCCTGCAAGCTATTGCGTGGCTGCCTCGATGCACCGGAACTGCATAACCAAGTATGCCGTTTCCATGTGCCGGATAAATATACTAGATTTCGTTTGGGATCTCTGCGCCTGTTTGCTGCACCTAATGCCCGCACCGTTGCGAGACAATACTCTCCAGTCAGTCGAGCCATCAAAACTCTGAATGAGCTCCTCATCTGTCAACCTCAATTGGATGTGTTTGTGGATGATTGGTCTAATTTAAAAAGGAATGTTTTGAACATTTGTGAAGACAATTGATATGAAATTTTCTCTATTATGCGTTGATTTATGTAATAATTGTATTTACCAACTTTTACCTTTGATAAAATGTAACGTTTTGGCTAGTCTGTAAGTTACGTTTTTGTAGAATAAATAAATAAATATGGGAGGTCAAAACTTGTTTTTCGTATTCCGACCTATGTTCCTTGGGGAAAGTTGTTCAGTATCATGAGTACATTCATACCTTTTTCTATCAAGAACTAATTAAAAGTCAGCCTATAGAGGGATGAATAAATATTTATATGTCCTCTTTAGATAAAAGAAAGAAAATAACTTGTATATTAGTTAGCTCCCGTTTCAAGAACTTTTCTATAAAAGACGTCAAGTTGGATGGTCGCGTAGTTTTTAAAATCAAAGAGCAAAGCTTTTAGTATATCATATGGTAGATAGGTACGGAACCCTTAGGGCGCGAGTCCGACTCGCACTTGGCCGTTTTTTAGGGTTCCGATACCAAAATGGTAAAAAAAGGAACCCTTATGGTGCCGCTCTGTCTGTCTGTCCGTCTGTCTGTCACACCTCTATATCTCAGCAACCACTTATGCTATCGATCTGAAATTTGGAATAGTTTTAGAATATAGTTGTCCAACTTAATTGCACATGAGAAAATTTTGAAAAAGTATGATTATTAATGTAAAGGGGGCCAAAATAGGGGAGGCCAAATTTCAAATTGTCGCTACTAGCTCGAGTGGGGTATCATATGAAAGGGCTTTACTTGTACATTTTAAAATATATTTTTGTATTTTTTTAAGTTTCTTAGTTTTCAAGTTATGATAAAAAATGTCAAAAAAATACCATTCCCTTATCTCCGAAGTTTGATTAAGAAAAAATCTGAATTAATTACAGTTGACAGAGGTTTATGTAAACTTTACAGCAAAAATAAAACGATCTTTCTAAGTTGCACAGTTTTTCAGAAATCTGCAAAAAACCTTTACAAACAAATTAAGTTTTGCGGTCCTGAAAATAGACTTGATTGCTTCCAAAAATACTATAGGTATATCGGAACCCTCGGCGCGCGAGTCCGACTCGCACTTGACCGGTTTTTAGGGTTCCGTACCTCAAAAGAAAAAAACGGAACCCTTATAGGATCACTTTGTTGTCCGTCTGTCTGTCTGTCTGTCTGTCTGTCTGTCTGTCTGTCAAGACCCTTTATCTCACGAACGGGTAAAGGTATCAGATTGAAATCAATACCATATATTAGGATCCATGAACTACACAAGATCTGAAAATTTCAATTTTTTACAACGACGCAATCAAAAGATATGGCATTTTATGTCCTCATCTCCATACATTTATTCAAAAATGCAAAACCTACAGGGTACTTCCCGTTGACCTAAAATTATGAAATTTGGCAAGAAGCTAGGTCTCACCGTACAAATAATGGGAAAAGTCTGAAATCATTAAATATTACAACTTTTCTCACAACTAATGGTAACCAATTGTGGTGAGCTCCCGTTTCAAGAACATTTATATAAGAGAGGGGTCAAGTTGGATGGTTGCTGAGGCGATTTTTGTTTTAGTTCTATTTAAAAACGGGAACACTTACAAACTTGAAAATTGGTATGTTTATAGGGCATAGGCTATAAAATAACAACAAATAATAAAATTTGGTCAAGCGCGTGTCGGACTCAAAAAATCTAGCACATTAACTTACTGAAATTTCAACTAATTCAATTATGTTTATGTGGTGGTACGGAACCCTCAGTGCGCGAGTCCGACTCGCACTTGGCCGGTTTTTAAATATTAGGATCATCGTAGTTTATAGGGTTCCGTACCTCAAAATAAAAAACGGAACCCTTATGGGATCACTTTGTTGTCCGTCTGTCTGTCTGTCAAGACCCTCATGAACGGGTAGAGGTATCAGGTTGAAATTAATGCCATATATTAGGATCCATGAACCACATAAGATCTGAAAATTTTAATTTTTTTCAACGACGCATTCAAAAGATATAGCTTTTTATGTCCTCATCTCCATACATTTATGCAAAAAAGCAAAACCTACAGGGTACTTCCCGTTGACCTAAAATTATGAAATTTGGCAAGAAGCTAGGTCTCACAGTACA
Organism: Athrips mouffetella; assembly: GCA_947532105.1. Lineage (NCBI taxonomy): Eukaryota > Metazoa > Arthropoda > Insecta > Lepidoptera > Gelechiidae > Athrips > Athrips mouffetella. The sequence goes on from OX383971.1 coordinate 14,613,355, forward strand.
AATAAAGGGAAAAGTCTAAACTAATAGTAACCAATTAAGGTGAGCTCCCGGTTCAAGAACTTTTAGTATATCATATGGTAGATAGGTACGGAACCCTTAGGGCGCGAGTCCGACTCGCACTTGGCCGGTTTTTTAAACCCTTATCATAATACCTATTGAGCTGACTCGCAAGACAACGTAGTGCATGCAGTGAAAATAAAGAAAATCAATTGAAATAAAAGTTATCTAATTAATAAAATTTAAACTTACCGAAAGAAGACCAAGGAAATCGTACACTTAAATATTTAATAATAATAACATTAATTGAATACAAATCGTTTATTTCGATTTATTATTAAGAAAAGTGATAACAGTTGAAATGAATTGATTTGGAATATATAACATACATAACATCACGCCTTGTTCCCGTTGGGGTAGGCAGAGACAACAGTTCTCCACCTGCTACGATCTTGACATACTGACTAGGAATATATAAGTAATATTATAGCTAACGCGGTGTAGCCTTAGGTTTAAGCGATAAGACCGCCTTTGTCCACCCTAGTTTTAAGAGTCTCCTGTGTATTGTTTTTGTTTTTGTGTGACAATAAAGAATTTATCTATCTATCTAAAGTTTCAAAATTGGGAATTTTATGTTCGTTTCCGTAATCAATACGTTTTGAAACGCGAAATGTAAAGCCGCATAGGAATATGTTATGAAATCATTGTGTTCCGCTAGCGTAGCCACGTACACGATACTACTAATAGGAAATCCTATATGTGAAAGTAGATCTTTGTGGTTTCGGCTCGTAGCGAAATACGGAACCTTTGGTCAAAAAGTTTAATTTATAGCCAAAGAAAAAGCCAAAAATAACTCCTCGAAGTCCAATGTCGTTAAAGCCTCGAAATTTGCTGAAAAACGGCTCAAACGATTTTTATGAAATTTTGGATGACCAAGCATCTCCATATGTATCTTGCGCTAGTGTCAATTGGTCTGTGTACCTATTTTATACAACGTGTTATTGAAATAAACGAAAGCCTCATACCCCAACTTGAAAAATTAATAATTAAACAAATTATTTTAAAGTTTCATCGTAGTTCTAGTAGATTTCTAAGGGGCTGATAAGAGCTAAATACGCTTCACTTGAGCAGGTTTTGAACGAAAAGTGATGAATATAATGGCCGTGAAAAATTATATGTGATAATTAAGGCTGATTCCGAAACACGATTAAATATCTATCTATATATACTCGTATAAAAGAAGAAGGTGACTGACTGACATATCAACGCACAGCCCAAACCGCTGGGTCTAAAGATTCCAAATTTGGCATGTAGGTTCCTTATGAGGTCTAGGGGTGCACTAAGAAAGGGTTTAACAAAATTCCACCCCTAAGGGGCTAAAATAGGGGATGAAAGTTTGTATGAAAGTCCGTCAGTTTTGAAGTTAGGATCTTCAAAATTTGTATTTAGGCTAACGACAAAAAATTAAGTTTTACGTGTCTCAGGGTTTTTGAAAATTCTACACCTTAAGGGGTGAAAAGGGGGATGAAGTTTAAAATCCTTCATTTTCAAAGTAAAATCCACTAAATTTATTGTTTAGGCATTAGGGTTGTAATTCTGTGGAACGTACATCACTGTTATTGAAATTCCACCCCAAGTTCAGCCCCTAAAAGAGGGAAATGGGGTGAAAAATTCTAAAAACCAATACGGTATCGTTTGTATGGTTTATCCAAAGATTTCGGACCTCCTTGCTTCGCTCGGAATAGATACCTTGCTAATTTATTTTACTATGGGATGACATCTGCCAACGTGTCCCAAATTTTTATGTCAAATCATCAATGATCACTAGGAAATATTCAAAATAACCCGTCAAATCCATAGAACGACCCCTTCACTACCTTGTGACAACTTATTTCTTTAATCCTCCTTCTAATTACCCTTATTTTTCTATGGGTTTATCGGGTCGCTGATTACGAAAACTACTACAATTTTGAAATCCAACGTGGTGGACGTGAAATACCATCATCCCCTGGGGATAAGGTTGAGGTGCGATAGGGTTGAAATGTCTAAAAATCAATATGGGTGTTGTTTGTATGGTTTATATAAGGATAGGGATAGCGGTTAAGATGGCGTTAGGGGTAGGGATAGGGGTAGGGTCAGGGGCAGGGATAGGGAGAGGGGGAGGGGAGGAGGGAGGGTGTGAGGGAGGGTTAGGGGAAGGGTGAGGGAGGGGGAGGGGTGGAAAAGGAATGGGGAGAGGGAGGGGTGTGGGACGGAGAGGGGAAAGGGGAGGGTATGGTGCGGGGAAGTCGGGATAGGGGGGTGATGGGGGGGAGGGGAAGGGGGGAAAGGAAGGGGGAAGGGGGAGAGGGATGGTGCGAGAGGGAGAGTGAATGGGGAGGGAGGTAGAGGGGGGTTGAGGGGTGGGGGGAGAGGGAAAGGGAGGGGGAGGGGGATGTGGGGGGGATAGAAAAGGATAGATAGGGAGGAATAGGGACTTTTTGACTTTTATGAATACCTCCTCGCTACCCATTCACTTCACTCCCTTTATTGCCTTCTTATTTAAGTTCGCCTGTAGCGATTGACAATGAAAATTCCGCACTACCTACCAGTTGAATAAAATCAAAAGATAATTAAATCAGGACGTTCTGAATAAAGGCCAGGTTAAAAGTACCCTAAACCGACGAGCATGTATGAAAGGATTGATGAAAGTACAGGAAGCAAGGGAAGTATGTCAAGATCGTAGCAGGTGGAGGACTGTGGTCTCTGCCTACCCCGACGGGAAAGAGGCGTGATGTTATGTATGTATAATTAAATTTGTAGTAAGATGCATTTCTTCAACTTGGATAAGTACAAATCCCCCTTCTCCTCCCTCCTACCATCGGGAGTCCAGACGCACCGCAGCATATCACCCATACTTGGTTGATATTCCGCACATTCGCACAAAGCGCTTTGAAACATCTTTTATAATGCGCACGGCTAAAGAGTGGAATTCTCTGCCTGCGTCTGTGTTCCCGAGTTCATACAACCCGAATCTATTTAAGTCGCGAGTGACTAGGCTTCTTCTGGGCAAGCTCGTTCCATCGTTGACCTCATCTCTGTCCTCAAGACTAGATCGAGGTCAAGAGTAAGCCCATTTTCAATAAAATAAAAAATAAAATGAAATATTAAAAATAAGAAAAAATTACCCCTATCAAAAATCCGTGAAATTGATTCTACTCTCGATTCTGAACAAACGATTTTATCAGTTTCGCTTATTCCGTTAACACGTTGTTCCAGTACTACCAAAACGTAAACATCTGATTATTGATAATTGGTTCCATTGAGTTTATTTTAATTTTCTATAGCAGGGTGTTCTAAAAACTGAAAGGGCTCAGTAGTTGCTCAGTAGACTAAACTGATCATCTTTCCCTAAGAGACAATTTTTGGAAAATTAAAAAAATCTCCTTAGGCAATATCTTGCGGTTTTAATGTTTGACAATTTGAATTCTGAATTGATATGAATAATATAATTTTTTTTTTTGGAAATACTTAAATATAGGTAAGCTTTAATTTCCGTACTATGAGTATGGCATTACAAATTTAAGTTTGCATTTGATACGTTTTACTTGCATATCGCAAGAAAGTAAGTGCAGTGCTGCTGTACACACGGCCGCACATCAGTAGAAACACTTTTGGACCTTATGGCGTGGTAGAGTTGAAAAAGTTTCTACCGAGAAGCGGTTGACCGTACCATTTATTTTTTAAATGTTTCTCAATGCAGTTATATTGACACAATCTCAAAGACAACATGCTCGAATTCTTAAAATTTTGAAAACCTTGACAACAGAAATAAACAGCCAATGAATTTATCGAGGATAGAGAAAAGAGTACTAAACAAGAAAAAACCGGTCACGCGCAGTACGAGTATAGGGTTCCGTAGTTTTTTTTTACGATTAAGTATTTCATAACGTTTATAACATAAACTTTTTAAATGCTCAGCTAATGCTAATTAATGGTCTTAGCGCCTCCTTGCTATATTTTTAGTGTTAGGCTATTGCTCATTGACCTGTAAAGCCTACTTAGCTTTAATAGTTATGTATAATAGTTCTGTGTAAAGCTTTTTAATGGAATCCACCTAAATTTGTCCCGTTTATTTATTTATTTTGCCGTCCAAGGATTTAAAGATTTAAAAATATGGGATTTCGGAAAAAAAAATTAATAGAGTATTTTTTTTATTTACGGCTTGCTACATATTCATAATTTCATATTATACATGAATCCACCTAAAAATATTACCCTTTTTGTATTATTTAACTTTTATATCACGAAATTTAAATAAAGTTTATCTTCGCAACCAAAAATAGTAATAGAGCCGTTTTGCTTTCTAATAATTTAAATAGTGCTAAGTACTCTTATTTTTGGCAAGTCCAACATAAATGTTAACAAAATCTTTGTAAACCACGAATTACAAAAAACTTTTTTTTTTATTTCGTATGCGATTTATGTGAATATATATAAGAATCACTTACATTTAAAAAGGTTAAGTTTAGCTCAGTTTATTTGTATTATTTTACCTCGTTTTTATTGGGCCGTATATATGAAAATAAGTGTAATATTTATATTTTGATAAAAATTGATATTTTTAAATATATTTATGGTGGATTTTCATGCCTATATGTAAAGTATACGTTTATCTATGATATAAGTAAATATTTGTATATTACTATTTTTGCCTAAGCTGTATTTCGAAAAAATATGCCGATTTAAATTTTAGGTGGATTCGTAAATATAGTGTCATAACATCATATTTAAATACGATATACACAAAAAAGTAGCTATTAACATTTAATGTTTTGCAAAACCGTATTTTTACTGGAGTACTTGTAGAGGAGGTACCTTAAAAAAATATATTTTTCAAAATTTTATTGTACCACTTTGTCGGCCTTTAATGAAATGTATATTCGTACAAAATTTCAGCTTTCTAGTGCTAAGGGTCTCTGAGCCAAGTCGCGGACAGACAGACAGATAGACGGACATGACGAAACTATAAGGGTTCCTGTTTGACTACGGAACCCTAAAAAGGTGCGAGCGGTAACGCTACTGTAGGTAGATAGGTTGATTTATTTTAATTAAATTGTTGCAACATATAATAATATAAATACCGGTCATGTGCGTGTTGGACTCGCGCGCTGAGGGTTCCCGTAATAAACCCCTAGTTACAGCATTTTTAAAAAAATAAAGCCAATTTTTAGGACCGCAAAACTAAGTTTGTAAAGTATTTTAGCAGATTTATAAAAAACTGTGCAACTCAGACAGATCGTTATATTTTTCCTGTAATTTTTACATAAACCTCATTCGATCGACTATAATGATTCAGATTTTTGTTTAGCTAGCTATGGATATAATACGGGGGAATGGTATTTTTTTACATTATTCATCATAACTTGAAAACTAAAAGTGGTATAAAATACAAAATCTTATTTTGGAATCTACAAATAAAGCCCTTTCATACGATACCCGATTTGAAAATTTTGCCTTTTTACGTACCAGGACCAAGTTCAGGACCTTCTAAATAAAGGCCATAGTATAAAAGTATACCCTAAACCGACGAGCATGTATGAAAGGACTGATGAAAGTTTAGGAATCAAGGGAAGTATGTCAAAATCGTAGCAGGTGGAGGACTGTGGTCTCTGGCTACCCCGACGGGAAATAGGCGTGATGTTATGTATGTATGTACGTGGGACACTCAGAAATATTTGCGACACTAAAAAAAATTGTTCTACAGGTACATATATTTTTATTAAATCTTTTCAAAGTACTCTCCACCAGCCTCTATACAAAGATTCATGCGTCTGAACCAGTTTTCAAAACACTTTTTCCAGTCCGCCGTAGACACCTCGTTTACAGCCTGCTCGAACGCAGCCAGCGCATCTTCCGGCGACGAAAATTATTGTATCCCCTTGAGCTGATTTTTTATTTTTGGAAATAAAAAGAAGTCACACGGTGCTAGATCAGGGCTGTAAGGAGGGTGACCCAGGAGTTTGACTGGTGTGCTGTCCAGGAAGTCCCTCGTTTTGAGCGCGGTGTGTGCAGGCGCATTGTCGTGGTGGAGCAGTAGTCCGCGGAGCCCTGTGTTTGGTCGCTTGTTGCTCACAACAGAAAAAACTTCTGGTAAACATTTGGTAGTATACCATTCGGCGTTGATGCTTCTTTGATCTCGTAAGGGAATTGAGGCCAAGTGGCCAGTCAAATTAAAAAAGCTGGCGATCAAAATCTTCCCCCCGCTTCGAGATCGCTTCACTTTGGTAGGCGTTGGTTCATTTTGAAACACCCAAACTGTCGACTGGCGCTTGGTTTCTGGATCGTATTGATAAATCCAGGACTCATCACCTGTTACGATGTCGTAAACACGCCGAGACGAGCCTGCTTCAAATTTGTTCAGCATATCACGGCACCATTCCACCCGGGCCTGCTTCTGAGCGTCGGTGAGGTAGTGCGGCACCCAGCGCGATACTATCCTCCTCACGCGAAGATGCCCGTGTAGAATCTCGTGAACGCTTCCCGATCCAATCTTTAATATGTGCTGAATCTCCTGATATGTAATTCGCCTATTATCTTGGATTAAATTTTTCACTGCTAGCACGTTTTCTTCCGTAATAGCCGTCAAAGGGCGACCGCTTCTTTCTTCATCCCTCAAGGTTGGTCGACCGCGCCTAAATTCGTTATACCAACGATACACGGTTGCCTTGGAGGGGCCTTCATCCATAAATGCCATTTGAAGTCTATCGAACGATTCATCCGGTTTCAGGCGACACTTGAAATCGTAAAAAATCATAGCTCTAAAATGTTCCCGGCGCAGATCCATTTTTCAGTAAGACACGATACTTTGAATTGGCTCGCAAAAAATGTGGAGGGAAATTTTGAAAATGGAACACACATATTTTTACTTACAAGTAATCATATTTTCGAAAAAGATTCTGACCGGCCAGTCTCCCATATATAAAAACTATTTTTCGCAATACTTTCTGAGTGGCCTGGTAATTGGACCCCATTTACAATAATAACAATAAAGTTGGGCAAGCAGTATTCCAAATTTTAAGTAGGTAAGTACGGTCAACCGCTTGTCGGTAGAAACTTATTCAACTCTATTACCACGCCATATAAGGTCCAAAAGTGTTTCTACTGATGTGCGGCCGTGTGTACATAGCGTGAGTAGTTGCTGAGATAAAGAAACAGATGTGACAGACAGACTGTTAAAGTTTTATTAATTTTGTTTCGGATATATTTAATTTATTAATTTTAAATTGTTAAAACGCCCTCTGTATATTTGCAGTGCCATGCCCTTACGGGGTGCTACATGTTGTTCTGTGTTAGAATATAGTCCACCTGTATGTATATTACCGTGTAGCTGGCAAATAAAGAATTGAATTGAATGTCGCACCAAAAGGGTTTCGTTTTTACCAATTTGGTTCGGAACCCTAACAAGTAAATATTTTATTTAAAAGGTCAAACTGCATAATAAAAATAAACTCAAAACAGATAAGACAGGTAAGTTTACTTAAGCACTGCACCGTTTGACCACAAAAGTGTCCTCTTGTGCAAAAATATCAATTCTTGCAAATTAATTAGCTTGAGTAAGATGCGTCAGTGATTGTAGCTGGAATCAAACAAGATGTAATTATTGGTCTGGTCATATCGTCCGGCAAGCAATGTACTTATAAAGTCAATAAGTGGCTCTCGCTCGTCTCATTGCCCGCTGAGACAGCAAACAAATAGGACCTCTGCGCGATCTTATCTAAGTATTTTTATTATTCCGAATTACATAAAACAAGTGTACCAACATGCCGCCTATCAACGATACCGTCCTGAATGGCAACAAGACTACGACTTTCGTCGCAAAGAAGGCGCTACCTGAAGTCGATACTGAAAATAGATACGAAAACGGAAGTAAAGGGTGTGTACTTTTGTTTACCTATTTTGTTTATAAATATTATATCTTAATTAATTTCCTATCTACAGGGTCTTTATTCATGTAAAACCTATTAAGGGCTTATTGTAGGTAGATAGAGTCAATATGCAATGACTTTTATTCTACTACTTTATTAAATTAATTGAGATTTTTATTTGCCATACAATTATGACCGATAATTTCACCGACGCTATCGACCAATAGATATTTAATATTAATTAGGTATTAAGTATGAATTCATGACCCGCCCTTATGAATTTTGTACTGATTTTGGCACAGAAAGTCAAATATAAGTAGGACCTACACATAGGTTGAGTTTCGCCCAAATATTCACTCAAACTGTAGATTTCTCGTCTCTTGTATTCAAAAGGGGTCACGAATAATACCTAGGTTCGATAGAATTATTTTATCCTTAATTTTATACCTTTTTGGTGTTTTTAAAATGTCGTAAAAAGGTTGTATAATTTAGCCTGCTTTTAAAAAGTTAAACACAAATTTACTACAACCGTATTACATACTTACATAACACTTAAACAATTATTTAAACACTTAAACAATTTTACATTGTGTCAGAAATTAACATGTTACACTCAATTAACACATTCAAACACAAGTCAAAAATATATCAAAAATAATATCTTAAAGTGCATGACAATTTGTTTTATAATCAATCAAATAATGTACCTACGCAGGTAATTACTATTAATTTCTATTGTCCAGTTCGCAATTGATGGACATTAAAATCAGCCTTCACCCGTGATCCCGTGAACCCCATTCTTTATGATATCGAGTCAATTGATACACATTTCAATCGAGATGCATTGAAGACTTCGAGCGGAAAAATCTGGAAATATTCCATATTGTTTTTTTAATGAATTGTTATCTAATCTTTCACAACTTATATTAGCATTATGCACATAAGTAACCAGTATAATACTTACCTATGTATTTTAAAGTGTTAAATTAGGTACGTACCCAATAAATACCTTGGTCTGTAGGGAACTGTCTATTTAAGTCGCGAGTGAATGGGCTTCTTCTGGGCAGGCTCGTTCCATCATCGACCTCATCTCTGTCCTCAGGGCTGGATCGAGGTAAAGAGTAAGCCCATAGGTACATAGTAAAAAAAAACACAAAACACTGCTCCTAGATTATCAATTTTCAGATTCAGATAATTTTATTCAATGTAGATTCTTTACAGAATACTTATTGAATGTCATGCAGAATACAATGCAAATAGAGCGAGTCTACGCCGTTTCGGATCGTGCTATAAAAAAAATGCGCGCGTTAGGTAAAACGTGCGTTTTAAAATTTTCTTTGTCTTTCATGCAAGTATTATAACGTGAATTTTCATTGACTTCGCTCTCGAAGCCCAGTGATGCCTTCCACTCATGAAAACAAGAAACTTTTCCGAAGATAAAAAAAAATATTTGAGAAAAGTTTTTCGACCCCATTCAAAATGAGTCGAATAAAAATGTTAAAGTAAAAATTGTATTTCTTCGGGATTGTTGCTTGTTTTCTTAAGTATAATAGGCGTCAGGAGCGAAACCATAATTCACGCTGTATACCATACTTAGCACAATTAACAAACAGAAAGGTACGTACGAAATTAAGGTGGTTGTAGGGGAGAATGATATAAAAGAATAAACATCAATCTGTGTGTTTCTTAAGTATGCTACAATCAACAAGCAATAAACCTGTCGGAATTCCTTAGAATCTTGTCAATCATGGACTGGTCGAGCGAGCCCACCGGCCTTCGACCTGATGTGACACTGACACGCCCCCGGCCTGATCGCCACCAAGGATATCATATCAAACTTGTAAAACGGATACAAATTAACAGGCCGTTTATCATCATACTAGATTAAATCAAATCAAATTAGAAAAGGCAGGTTATGTCCTTTCCCTGAGTTCATGCTTTCTGTAGGTAAATCAAATGTCATTACAATCGGTTCAGCCGTGAAAACGTAAAATAGGCAGACGGTGTTACTTTCGCATTTATAATAATAAAATATATTATAAATGCGAACTTAAATAAGTAACTATATAAAATAAAATACAGTTTTCATAAAATATTTTTTAGATTGGATGATCCGTGTTGATGATAAAATCAATAAATATTATACAGATACACTACACTAATACAATGTTCCGACTTCTATAATTTAATGACATACTATATTATTTTTTGCATTAAAAAAATCTGCTATATTTCCCGGCTAGATGCCGGAACAAAGATTTTATAGCGAAACGTAGTACTTACCTATCGCATAGTAACTAATGAATGATAGCGGTATATAAAAAGAATGATTCGCAAACTAAATATAAAACACTTATCAGTTGAGATAAGTTTTCATGCAGTCCACTGTAATAACACTTATATAATTCTGATCACTCTTGGCTTTTTAATTAACAAGTAAAAGTTACGGTGATTATGTCATGTGTAGAGGACCCTCAGAAAACACAAGTCCCGAGGAGCCTGCCTGTTCTCGTAAAAGTGTACTTACAGGGTGTTTGCTCTACCCATGGAAGTGTGCAACTTCCCCTTATAAGGAACATAGGTCGAAATAGGAAAAAAAAAATTGACCTCCCATACAAAATGCGCTATTATATTAGCTAATGTAGTTTCTATGCGACATTGATTTTTTTTCGTATTTCAAGCCATGTTCCCAGTTGTTCCGTTTTATGGGTAGAGCAATCACTTGAGAGGTTTGCAGACATTTATATACCAAACACTAGATTGTCAGACTGTTTATTTTGTTACTCCCTTCATTCAATGTAAAGAACAAATAAACACACTTTCCCTTCAGAAATACTAGCAAGCCTTATGGCAGATTTACACGGGGCAAAATTTAGGCGCCTCTGAGGGATGCATCTATAAGAAAGAAATAGTCGAATAGCTTTCTCTTTCTTTCGTATAGCTGGATCCCTCAGAGGCGCCTAAATTTTGTCCTCGTGTAAATCCGGCTTTAGGATACATAAAACGTAATAACCGGCGTGTCGAGCCACGCGCAGTGTAGGGTTCCGTAGTTACTTTTTTGTAAAATTATTATTTTCTCGTCAAATTTTTCACAACACCCAGCGAGATCCCGTGCCTGATTGCTGTTTCCATAATTTAAGTTTTTTTACTAGGTACTTATAGCTGCTAGCAAACCTTGAAAACCTTTTAAGCTGTGATAGTTTTCCTTTTAATTTCGTTGTATCACAGGGTGTAAGGTACGGTGTACCGAAAACTGAAAGGACGTGCTCAGTCAACGAAACTGAATAACTTTCCGATAGAAAACATTCTGGATACTGAAAAAATTTTTGACCTCTCCATAAAATCTGATCGATCAGAGTCAGCAATTTGTATAGAGAGGTCAACAGTTTTTTCAAATTCCAAAAATTTTTACTTGGGAAAGTTGTTCAGTGTCATTGACTGTTTTCGGTACACCGACCCTTACACCCTTTATATACTATCATTGTGATTTTTTTCACTTTTCCAATAAAAACTGTTTGGCCCAGGAAAGGGAAAAGTGGAAAAATGGGAGAGGCCTTTGCCCTGCACTGGGACAGAACAGGCTCCTAATAATAAATAAAAATAAATAAATAAAGCGTTTATTTGCTCTCACAAAAACAATTTCTATATAACAGGTAGGTACACTTGGAGTTTGTAGGTATACAATAAAAAATTGTTGATTTGTGAGAGCCTGGTGTCCGTACTAGGAAAAACCTGTATGACAGATCACCAGGCTCCCAACCCCATCACGAAAATCACGCGGCTAAGACTCCTTTAAAAAGTAAGAACAAAGATAGCAAGAGATAAAGATATACATATAACTTAAAATAATTCTAGAATATTAATTCAGTGTGTGTCAGTATGAAAGTGTGTGTGTGTGTGAGAGTGTGTGTGTGTGTGTGTGTGCGTGTACGTGAGTGTACGTAGTGTGAGTATGAATATTATAGTGCGTAGGTATTGATGAGTAGTATGTAGGCTTGGTAACTTCAACATAATGGCATTAGTAAGGTTTCTACCGTATCATAATCCGTTATTTCACCCGACAGCCCCTCCTCACTTGGTTAAGATGCCCGTGAGACAGGGAGCTTACCTCTACGACTAACATGGAGAGAAAAGAAAAACAAAATAATAATAACAACTGTTTCTGGAAATTTACGCTTTTAAGCTAGATATTTCCCAAACAGATCTCTAAATCTAAAAACCGGTAGTGCGAGTCGGACTCGCGCGCCGAGGGTTCCGATATACCTACCTATAGTTTTTGAAAGCAATAAAGTCCATTTTTTGCAGATTTCTAAAAAACTGTACAACGTAGAAGGATTGTTTTATTTTTGCTGTAATATTTACATAAACTTCTATCGACTGTTACTAATTCAGATTTTTCCTTTCACAAAATTCGGCAATAAGGGGGGAGTGGAATGGTATTTCTTTTTTCACATTTTTCATCATAACTTTAAAATTAAGAATCGTAAAAAAATACGAAAATATATTTTAGAATGTACAAGTGAAGCCGTTTCATATGATACCTCACTCGACCTAGTAACGACAATTTCGAATTTTGCCCCCTTTTCATTCATAATTCATAATTCAATACATATTTTTTTTATTTCATTTTGTCATTCATTAAGAGGCTATGGGAAAAGATAGATATTTGATAGTGCGCGCAGTCTTTTCGCTCGAAAGAAAGGGATAAAGTGCGCAATCCGCAACGCATTAGATTGCGACAGATATACTGTGCATGTTACCAAAACTAAATGACGTAAGCGCCTGATATAAAATATGTTGACTTTTTGTAAAAACTAATTAATAAAATAAAATTTTAGGTTGGGCAAACCCTACCAACTCCAAATATTTTTCTGTATACTTAATTTGACTACTTAAAACACCTCAGATTCCACAAAAAGAGGGCAACTTTAGATTTTTATTTTGTTGAGTCGATTTTCACTAATCATGTTTTGGTCTTGTTGATGCCCTCACTTTAATGGTCAAGAAACACATACCTGAAAATCACGGCAAGATACTGGGTAAAAAAAAAATTCTCTTCAGAATACTTAAAGTAGTACCCAAAAAACTTTACATATCGCCTTAAGTTAAAAAAAAAATTAAAATTAAAATATTTTTATTTAGGTAAATCTGAAAACATACATATACCGGGGCTTCCCTGTAAGTAATCAGAGATACTTGTAGTGGGAATGCCTCGCTCCTCCAAGTTACATAACACAAGATTTACAGCTAGCTTAAGTCTGCTACTGGAGTCGATTCTGGTAGACACAGGCCAACATATGGAAATAAAATATATGGATTGCCTTACAAATTTATAAAGAAATTAAAAATAATTTTATGAAATGTTACAGCGAAAGCCAACTCAAAATACGGTTAAAAAACAGGAACTTCACTAAGGCGGACAATACGTGGGTAAATAAATCGACTAAAAAAGCTAGTGAAAATAGAGACTGTTGGTTCGGCCGATGGCTAGAAGACACCAGTGATATGATTATAAAACAAAAATATAATAAAGCACGAAACTCAGCTAACAAGTTAATTCAAAAAACAAAAAATAATCATCTTAAAATGGATATCAACAACAATAAACACAATCAGTTAAAACTTTGGCAAATACTTAATAAAATTACTGGTAGAACAAAGTGTTCCATAGACAATATAATAGAGACTGCGTTTGGAAATGATAAAATTAAATCACTTGATATAGCTAATAACTTTGCCCATGCTTTCAAAAAAAGTGTTTCTAATATTATTCCCACTTGCGATAGACCACTTTTGTCTGCGGATACTTATAGATCACCTGCGTCAGTTACGTTACGATACCAAAAAGCGACTCCAAATGCAGTTGCCAAAATAATAAAAAGTCTCCATACTGCTAAAGCGCCGGGAATAGATAGTATTAGAGCGGTAGATGTTAAATCTATCCTTGAAAAGATAGCCGATCCAATTGCCAAACTTATTAACGAAAGCGTTTTCAAGGGTAGATATCCAACTGAATTAAAAACTGGAATCGTTAGACCCGTTTATAAAAATGGTACTAAATCTAATTATGATAACTATCGCCCTATTACTATATTACCTACCATTGATAAAATCATAGAAAAATACATAAGTAAACAAATACATAACTTTTACAGAAAACATTTTATATTACACAATAGCCAGTATGGGTTTCAACAAAATAAAAGCACCACACAGCTACTGTCCGCTTTCACTGAAGACGTAAACAGTCATCTTAACAATAAAAATCATGTTTTGGTCGTATTTATTGATTACAGCAAGGCTTTTGACACCTTATGTCATGACCTACTGATTCAACGACTCGATGATTGTGGACTGCGAGGACCTCTCTTGAAATGGTGTAAGGACTATATGAGAGATCGAGCTTTTAGTGTAAAAGTATCGGATACCATGAGTGAAAAGCAAAGTGTCACCCATGGCACGGCCCAAGGTTCAGTGCTTGGCCCATTGCACTACTTGTCCTACGTCAATAACGTCTCAAATATAATTAAAAAATGCAAAATTTACCAATATGCAGATGACACCTGTTTGTTGGCAGCCGACAAAGATATGCAACATTTACAGGAAGACTTTATTAGTCTGACTAAGTGGTCTCATGATGCAGGGCTAGCACTTAACGCCTCCAAAACAAAACTCATGTACATCTCTTCTAGTCACAACCGAGTGTCTCAACCAATTCACCTCATATCACACAGTCACGACTGCCTCCATGATAATAGATTTAAACAGATTTGTAGCTGTAGTCATATTGAATTAGTAGACAAACAAACGTACCTAGGTCTGGTAATAGACAACCGCTTTAAATGGGTTGACCACATAAATAAAGTTTGTGATAAATTAAGGGCTATTCTAGCAAAATTTTCTATTGTTAGGTACAAAATCCCCTATCCTATACTTCTATCACTCTACAAGGCATTGGGTGAATCAATTATACAATATGGACTAACTAGTTACGGTAGAACTTGTAAATCGCACCTATACGCAATCCATGAACTACAGCTTCGAATCCTCAAAACTATTGTGCCCCAAAAAATAAAGCTACAGTATAAGCTTGATTATAATAAATTATTTAAATTTTGCGGAATACTTCCTATCAAAGAAAAAATAAAATACACGCTACTCGTTGAAAACTTTTTCAATAACGATCTACCAATTCTACCCATTCGAAAACGGCCACTAAGAAGCACTTGTAACCCTAAATTAATAGTACCTAAAACACAAAACATTTATGGAGACAATATGAATATATACCTTATTCCCAAATTAATAAATGAAATCCCTAAAGCTCTTAAAGATGACCTAAATGCTAAAAATATAAAATACAAACTTAAACAATACTTTCTACAAAATATAATTTAATAATAATTTACTTATTAGCTTACTTTATTTACATTACTATTGCATATTTGATATTAATATACTTACTTATAAAATCAGGGTATAAATAAACATACCCGAATATATTAATATTAATAATACATATGTATGAACATTATAAACCACACATACAATATCGGTATTTAATAATAATAATATGTAATATAAAAATAAAAAAACTAGCAAAGTAAATATAAAAAAATTTAAACACTGTATCTATACGTTTAGTACACAATCATTCGTAATATCTTTGATGACGCATACGCATGCACCTTGGATATTTGTTGCTAGACTGGTAATATTTATCTGAATCTACCTTCAATGGAACTGATTGTCATAGCAAGCGAACTACCTACATATAATTTCACACTATAGACGAGTGTTTGTTCAAGTTTATTTTATAATAACATATAGACGATGAATACCGGTGTCCGTAAAAACCTGATTAAGGTTTAGGAGGCGCCGTGTCATTAATTATAAGTTCAGAAATTGTAAATGATTTTAATAAAAAAAAAAAAAAAAAAACACTAAACCAAACCCGACAGATCTGTCGCTGTCCTTGTCAAAGAAAAAGACAGTAACAGGTCCAGAGCCGCCGAACCCAAATCAGCTTCAGCCCGCGCCTACCAGAACCGACGCTACTTATTACTTATTATATACAAATTTTAGTGTGTGTGCGTGTGCGTGTGTGTGTGTGTGTGCGTGTGTGTGTATGTATGTATGTGACGATATAAATATATGTTAAAACAAGTATATAAATAAATAAATATATATATGTTCATATGTATAAATAAATAAATATATGTTCATATACATACACCATTTGTCTGAGTGGATACCTGTAAAATTATATACGCAAGTACCTACCTACATGCCCTACGGATGCAAGAGTTCCTTGGGATCGGAAATGAAGCCACATGCAGGATACTTTATGTTCTATACCAATCGTACTAAGAGGTCTTCAACCTCATCATATGACAGCGTTTTCAACCAATGAGTGAGAGCTAGTCGACAGGTGTATAACTGCATGGGGTATATTTTTACCTTACGGTTAATCAGTTGGGCAACCATATTCTAAACTATTCTAAATTTCAAGTCGATAGCATGATTGGTTGCTGAGATATACAGGTGCGACAGACAGACGGACAGACAGACAGACAAAGTCGCACCATAAGGATTCCTTTTTTACCATTTTGGTATCGGAACCCTAAAAATGATCTTTTCACACTCATCACAAAAAAAATCATCCCCACTTTACGAGACCCAAAAATAAAATTAGTTTTCGATTTCATTTTACTACTTTGCCGGCGTAATTAATAAGTATATCCATCCGTACCAAATAACAGCTTTCTAGTACCTACCTACTAAGGATATACAGGATGTGAGGGACAGGTTGGCAAATAAGTAGTCAGTCAGTAGATCAGTCAACGTAACTGAACAACTTTCAGCGAACAAAACTTTCAGGAAATGAAAAAAAAATTGGCTTTTCCATCAAGTTTGTAATTTTGTATGGAGAGGCCGATTTTTTTTTTCATTTCCTGAAAGTTTTGTTCGCTGAAAGTTGTTCAGTTACGTTGTCGTTGACTGATCATGCCCTTTCAGTATTTGCCAACCTGTCCCTTACACCCTGTATCTGAGCTAGGCCGCTGACAGACAGACGGACATGACGAAACTATAAGGGTTCCTTGTTGACTATGCTATGGAACCCTAAAAAGACATACTTACACCTACTTATATAACACTACAAAGGAAACACGTGTATTTTTAATGAACCCATAAATAATATCCGTGATTTTGCGATGAAAAATAATGCGTCAACGTAATTGAAGTAAGCAATGATAGGCGTGAATTATAGTCTAGGCGACGAAGCGGATCGTTGACCGTTGTATGAAGACCCCCGCATTAAATCCTCAGTCCATGAGACTTTGCTGGGGTACCTATTACACTACATATAAAAAAAAAATCGGTACTTTTCTATACAAAAAAGAAACACTTTTTTTGTAAATTTTTTTTTGGATATTTTGAATTTACATTTAATTCATGATTCTTTATCATCCTGACAAATAAAATCTGCCTGAAAAATTTATGTTGAGGTCAACTGCTTCGTTGCCTACACTATACCTGTATTAGGTAAAGATCGTAAAATATTGGATTTATTTTATTATTTTCATAAAGTTGGAGAAGGTGAACCATAGCCGGTTTTAATGACGTTTTCCCGACCAAACGTAACTTATTAAGGTGTTGAAAGTAGTTAGTTTTTAGCAATATAATAAATTAGAACTTAGTTATAACAAGAAAAAGTTTTACAAGTAGATATATCTATAAAGATAAAGAGCTTGTGTTAAGTAGGTATTATATTGGTAGGTACCTAAAATAAATAAAAAAACAAATAATATTGAATGATTGCATGTAAATACCTACCAAGAAATTATTTTTCAATGATAATGATGACCTCTAAAGAACGCTATTGTAGCTTATACCAAAACGTAGATAAAAACAAAAAATAAACCGACCTATTCGGACACGAATGTAAAAAAATATTCCTCGAAAAGACTTAGCTAACAAAATTCTTTGATTTCGTTTTTACAGGTACTCCTATGACACTCTTCTGGAAACGGCCAACTTTCTAATGTCGCGAACGACCATCCGCCCTCACATCGGCGTCATTTGCGGCTCTGGGATGGGTTCGTATTGGAAAGAGGGTATCTATACCATCTTATTTATGCATGCTTTTTGAACCACTTTTGGCAAATTTTTAGAAAATATCTGCGTTACGCAAATTTAAAACTTTTCATTAGTGTTGTCCGTTTTACGGATTCATGGGGTCTACCTATCACTACATATTATAAAAGAAAGTCCCCCGAAACGATTTTCTGTCGTCATCCATCCATCATGTCTGTCTGTGATCACTAAACTGAGGAACTACTATATTGATTTCGATCCGGTTTTCACTAATAGATAGATTAATTCAATAGGAAGGTTTAAGCTTATAATTCATAAATATTGAGTGCAAATTAACTGAACTGTGATAATGTTTGTCCATCGAGTCGGAAAAAAACGTGCCTCTTGAGAGCTTTCTGGCCGTGCGCTGCGTAAATGGTTTCATTTATATGAAAGTTATATAAGAAAGAATGTTGCTCTCTAAAAGCTCTAAAAAAAGTCTGCGATAGTATTTGTCTATCTTTTAAGGATAACCCACAGTAACCATTTATAGCAAAAAAGTAGTATTCATCATAACATCCCATGAAACGTCCACTACAGGACAAGGAGCTCCCTCCAGAATTCTAGCTTTTGCTAGAAAAATGTAGAGGGGAAGTACCATAGTCACCTCGCTTGTTAGCGTTAGGGCTGGTACCATGGACCGCGGTTGTAGGTGACCGCAGTAAGTAAGATGTAAGATACAAAGGAGGATGCTGCTGCCCATCCTCCAGTTAACCCTTAGTCGCCTCTTACGACACCCACGGGTATGTATGGGTTGGTACTAATAGTATTCAAAATAAGGTATTTTTGAACGTGTTTTTGTACCCGTGCGAAGCCGGGGCGGGCCGCTAGTAATTTATAAAACCATCACATCATAGCTTAGCATATCACAAATAGCTTTGATTTGGTAAAGTGCTAAAAGTGGCGTTTTGGAACCTTACCAACACAAAGCTATTTACGATACGCTTAGCCATGATATCATGGATTGCAATGCAAGTAGTTGCATCCGCCGACAAAAAAACACTAAAAAATAATCACAACTGAAACCAGCCCGAAATATTTAAAGTGGATAAACGTGCCTTCTGTTCTGAATAACGGAAACCAACGTTGGTTCATCTTGATCGAAGAGAAAGATCGAACGTAAAACAATACTCTTTAAACATAACAATGGCCAGCACAGCTCAAATCTGAATACCTAATATGCATTTGTCCAGGCTAAATATACGGCCACTTTTGTTGATGCATTTTTTTACTTGCCATATATACCGAACCGATCAGCTGTCCTACGAATAGAATGGAGAGATTTTTTGCGAATTTTAAAATGTCGTACAAGAAAAGTTGCGTAGGGCGTAGAACCCAAAAAAATCCCAATGCGAGTTCCCTGGCGTTCAAAAACCACTAGTCAACAGACGTAAAGTCGCCAACTACCATCGCAGTTTTTTGCGACGCAATTTCGCATCACATCTCGGATTTACTTGTTAGTTTAGACAACGAATCATTGTGAATGGCAGAGTCGAAATCAGGATATACCCCCGGGCATACCTCAGAGGATGAGGATGAGGGGACGTTTAGTATGTTTGTCTCCTAACCAGTCCAAACTAAGTTCCGAAGTAAACTTTCTGCTTTCGTACTTTCTATCCATTTCCCTATTGAAGCGTTCATTTCCCAAACTATGTGGGCCCTTAGCCTTAATCACAAGCTGTTAAATGGTTTATGCAAATTGTAAAACTCTGTATCTATCTAATATTGAGTAATCTACATCGCTGCTTTTATCCCCAGGTTCCCTAGCAGAAAACATCGAGGAACCAGAGTGTATACCTTACGAAGATATCCCAAACTTCCCAGTGAGCACTGTAGAGGGACATCACGGCAAGCTCGTGTTTGGCAAGCTGCAAGGAGTGCCTGTGGTGGCTATGCAAGGAAGATTCCACTATTACGAAGGATACCCACTGTGGAAGGTAGGCTATGACGTGTACTTGATGGGATAATTGCTCATAAAAACTGGACATATTTTTCTGAGATTCACGCCCGGTAATGGACGTTTTCTATAGGTGGAAGCGAAGGAAGCACTTCTTTTAAAACAGAAGAACTTTCTAGTTAGGTTGTTTACAAGTAAGAAATAAAAAACATCATAACAATCATCACTTAAATCCTTACTTAACTAAATAAATCAATTTAGCTTATCAACTCAAAGCGTCCCAACCACGTCAACTATTATGTTATAGTATGACGACGGGACGTCATGAATCTAAGATAATAATATTCCGTTAAGACACCGATAAATCAATAACAAAATAAATTATTATTACTGATGAGGAGTGGAAAATAATGTTACTTATATTACGTTATCACTAAGTAGATAGGACGTTTTTAGGGTTCCGATACCAAAATGGTAAAAAAAGGAACCCTTATGGTGCGACTTTGTCTGTCTGTATGTCACACCTCTATATCTCAGCAACCTCTCATGCTATCGACCTGAAATTTGGAGTAGTTTTAGAATATAGTTGGCCAACTTAATTGCACATGAAAGAATAAAAAAAAATTATGATTATTAATGTAAAGGGGGCCAAAATAGGGGGGGACCAAATTTCAAATTGTCGCTACTAGGTCGAGTGGGGTATCATATGAAGGGGCTTTCCTTGTACATTCTAAAATATATTTTTGTATTTTTTTACGTCTCTTGGTTTTCAAGTTTTGATGAAAAATGTTCAGAGTAAGCAATTTTAATGGAGAGGTCAAAAATTGATTTTTTTTTCAAATATGTTTCTTTGGGAAAGTTGTTCAGTTTCGTTGACTGAGCACGCCCGTTCAGTTTTCGGTACACCGCACAGGAGAATAGAATTTATACTGGTTTTGTCCGTATTCAACTTTTTTATCGAATATCTATGTTATCACAGTAAATATAAAAGTAGGTATAAATAAGTGCTCAAACGTGCGTGCGAACTATTTATGTAAAAGATGTTTGACCATATACCTACAGCCACAGAATATAAAGGGTGTAAGGGACAGCCTTCCGAATACTAAAAAGGCATGATCAGTCCACGTAACTGAACAACTTTCCGCGAATAAAACTTTCAGGAAATGAAAAAAAAATCGGCCTCTCCATACAAAATTGCAAACTTGATTGGACAGTTTGTATGGAGAGGCCGATTTTTTTTTTCATTTCCTGAAAGTTTTATTCGCTGAAAGTTGTTCAGTTACATTGCCATGCCCTTTCAGTATTCGGAAGGCTGTCCTTTACATCCTGTATAATAGTAAACAAGTTTCTACAGCGTGAATTTTCATTGGTTATGCGCTCCCGAAGCTTGCCGATGCTACTCTCAATTTTTTTAACTTCCTATACAAAGTGAGTCACATGACCACTTTGTAACGTGTTAATTAAATAACGCAAAACCTCTCGGGTGGTGGCTCTGGACATGAAACTGAACAACCTTGTAAAAATTCGCAATAGTACATTAAGATGCACGTGCGCTATTTTGGATATTACGGCCAAGGCTCAGAAATTGCAGCCCGAGCCGCAGGCGAGGGCGTAATGGAGCCGAGGGTGTAATCACCAAAGCGCACAAGCTTCTTATGACGTTTTTCAACACATTTGCGAATAAAAACAAACCAAAATCGCTTACCTTTTTTTCCTAAGGAAATTTCGTAGACGTTTTCCTCACATTTCTAGGTCACCCTATACACCGGACTTTTGTTTTTGTTCAAGTATTTTCGACGTTACACTTATCACTGTTTTTCTTATTTGTAGAAGTCATTTATTTTTTAATTACATTAAACACATTTCACATCAAGAAATATCTGTTAAAATGGCGCGCGTATTACTTTTTTCGAAGACACAGATTATGTACATGCGCTCGCAGGAGACAATGACTAAGCTATCAAACAGACTACTTTTCAATTTATTTTAAAATTGAATATTTTGTTACTTTAAAGACAAATTTGTAGTTAGTTAGTTGATTAAAATCAATGTTTTCGTTTAATTAACGTTTATTTATCATATTATCGAACACAGTTTCTTAATTCATTAAATTATTATGAATGTTATAGATATAGAAACTCCTTGCACCTTGCCGCTATAAAAAACAAAACAAAAATAAAACACTAACCTGTCAAACAGCTTACTCAGCAAGGAGGTCTTTGTTCTGAGGCTCACTGCCATGAATTATTTAATATTGAATATTTTGTTACTTTAAAGACAAATTTGTAGTAAGTTGGTTGATTAATATAATTATTTTCATGTAATTAACATTTATTTATCATATTATCGAACACAGTTTACTTTTTCATGAAAATATTATGAACGGTATAGATATAGAAACTCCTTGCATCTTGCCGATTAAAAAAAAGACAAAAATTACAACACTAGTGAAATTATAGTAATGAAAAAAGCACGCGTGTTTAATAAGCTGGATTATGGACCTTAATACAGTGCAAATAGAGCAGTTTTATGAGCAAATGTGTTGACTAAAATATTTTGCTTTTTCATACAAATTGGCTTGGTCACCTTATCGATTTGTATGAAGGAGCAATTTTTTTTGCGAATTTTCAAATGTTGTAGAACAAAAGTTGTTCAGTTTCATGTCCAGAGCCACCACCCGAGAGATTTTGCGTTGTTTGATTAACATGTTGTAGACGTATCGAGTCAAGAAATATTGATTTACTATACACGTGAATTTTTATTCGTTTTAATCCCGAAGCCCTAATTCTACTCATGAAAACAAGCAACTTTACCAAAGAATTTTTTTTAAATTTTTTTTCGTCTCCCCATAGTAAAGTGGTCATGTGATCGACTCCTTTTGTATGAGAAGGTAAAAATTTTTTTCGAGTATAATTTTATTTTCTTCGGTAAAGTTGCTTGTTTTCATGAGTAGAATCACTGGGCTTCAGGCAGGATTAAAACGAATAAAAATATCACGCTATACATTAGGTCTTTAGGAGGAATGTGCTTCTGCGTACCTGACACTGAATATTTTTTCTCAAGAAACACATACCTACTTATTAAATAGTAAATAGATTGTATCACAAGGCAGTAAAATAATATTTTTAAGGCGAGGGCGCTATTTTGAATCCAGAGCGAAGTGAAGGATTCTTGAGTAGAATCCCGAGCATAGCGAGGGATTCTAAAGTAGAATCCTGAACGTAGCGAGGGATTCAATAGGTCGCCCAAGGTAATAGTTATTTGTTATGCAAGGCAGCAAAAGCGTTATTTGGCGTGAGTGCCTTGTATTGAAACCTGAGCAAGCGAAGGATTCTAGAATTGAACCACGAGCGAAGCGAGTGGTTTAAAAGAAGAATCCTGAGCGTAGCGAAGGTTTCAAGGCACGAAACGCAAAATAACTTTGCTGCCGAGCGAAACACAGCGTGGAGGTCTGCCATACTGCATCACGTTCAAATTTCAAAAACCTTTTGCCCGCTAGCGGCCAAAAATCGCTTTTGGCCGCAGAAAAACCTTTTGCCCGCTAGGGGCCAAAAATCGCTTTTGGCCGCAGAATTTAACCGACAAAACAAATGTTTCCGAGCTTTGGAGGTGAAAAAATATTTTTGCAGCCGCGTAATACACTCTACTTTTCATCTCCCTCTATGAGAAAAGAATAAGAGGCTCATTGAGACACACACTCGTCATTAATTTTAAATATATAATACCATTACAATATTATTACTTGATGAAACAATACTAAAAATCATATTAAGTATTATTTGTAACAACTGAAAATGTTATTGACATTTTTGTATCAATTAGGAACAGAACCTCTTTGGTTAGTAGTCTTGTTTACATTTCAAGCATATCTATTTTTTATATTCATAATAATTTTAATAGTACAACCAGCCAGTATGAATTTTCATACAATATTTTGGTTCGACCTTTATGTTTGACCTAAAATATCCCTATGGTGGACCTAAATTCATGTTCGAATTTTAAATCCCATTTTTACCCGCTACGAAAGTCTCTTGGAGAAAACAGCTATTTTGTTCGCCTTTATTGACGAACCGTTCAGCGATTTTCGAATAGATGAGATGAAATAGTTATTTGTTATGCAAGGCAGCAAAAGCGTTATTTGGCGTGAGTGCCTTGTATTGAAACCTGAGCAAGCGAAGGATTCTAGAATTGAACCACGAGAGAAGCGAGTGGTTTAAAAGAAGAATCCTGAGCGTAGCGAAGGTTTCAAGGCACGAAACGCAAAATAACTTTGCTGCCGAGCGAAACACAAAATTTTTCACCTCACTAAAGCGAGGAAGCAGCCAGTACCGCAGCGTGGAGGTCTGCCATACTGCATCACGTTCGAATTTCAAAAACCTTTTGCCCGCTAGCGGCCAAAAATCGCTTTTGGCCGCAGAAAAACCTTTTGCCCGCTAGGGGCCAAAAATCGCTTTTGGCCGCAGAATTTAACCGACAAAACAAATGTTTCCGAGCTTTGGAGGTGAAAAAGTTATTTTTACTTCCCGTACAAAATGCGCTACTTTATATCAGATAATACAGTGTCTCTATGCTCTATGGAAAATTTTTAAGGATAGGTACAGATTTACATCATTAAGGGTCGTTATACTTTTCTGTTATTTAAGAGTATCCCAGTTTAGATCAACAAAAAAACAAAGTGATTAGATGCCAGGAAGTCAACAATAAGGGGTTTTCTAGAATTATCATCAGGCATGGCTGATGCAAGCTTCCGCGACCCCCAGCGGTCAGGTTATCTCTTATTTGCGTCCGTATTGACACCCTAGTAAATAATAACGCTTATTGAGATAATTCCGGTGAATGCGTACACAAACGACTCTACTATTGTTACTTGTACTCTGCTTATACTATCAAGAAATATATAAATGAATGGGACATTAAATGAGATTTTTTAAGAAATGTCACTTAGGCGGGCTACGAATCGTTGCCTACGAAGTAAAACCGCATCCAAAGATTTTTGAAAATATGTTTGCCACACCCGGGAGTCAAACCGATACTAATAAAAACAAAAAACCCGTAGGTACTTTTATACCACCAATCGTTATAGTCCGGTCCCTTATAGTCTTATATCGCCAAATTCACCAAATTGCACCAAATTTTTTCCAGGTACTAGTTAGGTACATAGCTCTCAATTTTTGATAGGAGCCAATTCTTGAATTTTCTATGGATTTTTTTTGAAATTCAAGAATTGGCTCCTATCATAAATTGAGAGCTATGTACCTAACTAGTACCTAGAAAAAAATTGTTGAAATTGTAAGGTGTGTCTACGTGAAACAGCTAACTGACCGCACTATTAGGGCCAATTAAAGAATTCAACAAACATATTATTATCTACCAAACATGGTATCTTAAAGGAGATCCAAAACCCAGTCAGTGGGACAAGACAAAGCCAGAACGGTAAGGGACATCGGTAATTAACAACAGTCTTCCAAGTTTGTTAGAAAGATTCGTTTTTATGACTGGTCCTCGAATTCCTCGATTGGTGCTATAAAAGTTTAGGGAGTTATTTTTTTTCCTTAGTATCGGCATGGCATGGTATCAGGTCGATTCCTGGGTGTACGCAAGCAAACATTATTTAAAAAAAACTTTGAATGCAGTTTTAATTCTTTTTCAAAATAAAGCTCAAGTCAGACAGAGGCGGTATGATTGCGAAAGCGGTCCGGGGCGGTTTGGCAGGAACAAAATACCGCGCCGCGACCGCTTTTCAATGTGACAGGGTGCATAAGAACTCATACTTTACAAAAAATACCGGCCCCGGAACGCTTCCGCTACCGCCTCTGTGTGACGCGGGCTTAAAGGAATAGTTAGAGTATTTTCCTACTGGGGGCATTAAAAATTTCCACCCTTTATATTTAATTGTCAAAAAGACAATCTAAAACGGTTCATCGTACAAAGGTATGCAAGTGGATAAATAGACTTTTTAGGATACAACTGTAATATAAGTAGGTATTTAATATTATCTCTCACGATTTTCACATTTTTAAAAACGACAATTTATTTATTTGTATTCTCAGTGTTGCCTGCCAGTACGTGTGATGAAACTGCTGGGAATCAGAACTCTCATCGCTACGAATGCTGCTGGCGGCCTTAATCCGAACTACAAAATCGGCGACATCATGATAGTCAAGGACCATATCAACATGATGGGGTTTGCTGGCAACAACCCGCTCCACGGGCCTAACGACGCTCGCTTCGGACCCCGATTCCCGCCTATGAGCAAGGCATACAATTATGAATACAGAAAGATTGCTAAAGAGGTAAGAGGCAACCAATTTCTTTCTACTTTCCTTGACAATTGAAGGGTGTGTGTTTCTTTCTACTAAGGCGGAATGTAGCGACGAAGACAAAAGAAAAATCATAGATCTGCCGGCGGAACCGACTTGAGGATTTCAAACAGCCTGATTGGTCGCATTTCCCACGTCTCCGCTTCTTTTCACATTAGTGGAAACACAACCAAATATTTGTAATATCCCTAATATCCCACTACAGGGTAAAGGCCTCCCCTTTTTCTTTCCAAAGATCACGATCATGGTCCATGTTTTTCCAGCCGGCTTCGATAGCAATCAGCTGTAAAGGTCCGATCGTCGCGCCACTACCTACCTACATCTTAAATATCAAAATCCACTCATACCCTCCGAGTTTGTAAGGCACAGTGAATATATAAATACTCCCCAATGATAAAAGAAACCCAAGACTACAATAGCATAAATAACGAAAAGATTTTTTCTTTGAGATAGGAGTTTTAAAATAACATCTTTGTGCGCAACAGGGCTTTCATTAACATCACTATGTGAGGGTTATCTCGGGTCACCTGGTTCTCTGCGCATAAACATACGGCCATGTGCTTCAACAATAAACAAGATAGGAATGGCTTCTTTATTTGAATGTTAAAAGAATTATGGAGTCACTGCCTGACTGATATTTTAATCAGAAGGTGACTTATGCATGAATTTCTGATACCCAATCACGCGACCGAGTTAAGAATAATAGGCATATATAGGTACGTACTTATCCAAAATAAAAACTAATATTATAAATGCGAAAGTAACTCTGTCCTGAACCGATTTTGATGAAATTTGTTATGAAGACAGTTTGAACTATGGGGAAGGAAATAGATTTCTTTCTTTCTGAATTCCATGCGAACTCGCGGGCAACAGCTAGCATAGGTGTAGTTACTTATAAATTTTAGAATCACATCACATTTCTCTTTATATAACTATTTTAACGCCTCTAACCATTGCATACCTATACGAAAATGTTGAATTTAAAGGTCTTCGTATTTACCTATGCAATTAAGAATTTAATTAATCATTCCTTTTGAAACGAGACATGAGATTCGGGTGCACAGCCATTCATTGCCTGATTCATTCAGGAACCTAAAGCCGCTATCACACCTTCCTTAATTCAGAAAATAATTCGGCATACATTGCTTGTTAAAGTAAGGATATCGAAATTAACAAAACCAAGTCTATCAGCAATGTATTTATTTGTTATTGTTATTTATTTATTTAAAAATACAACAGATACATGTCTCTTAAAACCCTGCAGCCTGTGCTAGTAGAAAGAAACTGTGTTACAGGCTACAGTGTTCCCCTAAGGTTAACAATCAAGTATTTAAATAATCTAAAAAGTTAGAATCTAAGTTATTAACAAATTCAAGTCTACACAAATAGGTATGCATGCGGAGTTTATGTGAGCGTGTATGTGTATTTGTGCGCGTGTTTGTGTGTGGTTGTATATGTTGATGTGTATGGGTTGCGTGTTGTTGTTTATTCATTCATGTTGCGCCAGATCTGGTTTATATCAAATCAGTCTTTGATTTAGGTAGGTGTGATTGCGGCTTAAAACTGCTGTCTTTGCAGTTCTTTTTTTTGTACCTATACCTACTGAAGTAGCAAGTATTGTCTTTCTTATTACAGATTGCCAAGGATCTAAACATAGAAAACATATTCCGAGAGGGCGTGTACACTTGTCTTGGAGGACCCAACTTCGAAACCGTCGCCGAATTGAATATGCTCAAGATGCTTGGAGTCGACGCCGTGGGGATGTCTACTGTACATGAAGTAAATATATCATTTACCTACACCCACTTACCACCTGCATGTCAAATGTCCACTGTAGTCTGACAAGTTCGAGCGCGATCTGACT
Source organism: Athrips mouffetella (assembly GCA_947532105.1). NCBI lineage: Eukaryota > Metazoa > Arthropoda > Insecta > Lepidoptera > Gelechiidae > Athrips > Athrips mouffetella. The sequence goes on from OX383971.1 coordinate 14,641,477, forward strand.
GCGGAGTTATAGGTATCGTTAGCTGGGACGAGGTAAAAAAGTCCTTGGCTGTACCTTTTACGGCCGCAAGTTTTACGTGGATAACGTCCAAAAAATCCCTGGTTGGCTGTATCCTTTATAAGGATGTAAGTTTTACGTGGATACGATACATCTATGTAGGTAGGTACAACCATAAGCACGTCAAGCTCGCATCCACGTCCAATCACGCCCCTCCCCATCCGAGGGGAAGAGTTGGAGATATATCCACGTCAGCAAACGTCAGCGGGGCAGACGGTGTAGAAGGGGGAGGAACTGACGTCACCTCGCATTACCTTGCACCTTGCCTCCCTCAAAGCAATAATAATTATATTGTCTTTGCCCAAAATATGTAACGTAACGTTAAAGGGCGGGTAAAAATTTACTAATCGGACTATGAAAACGCAACTCTGTTAAAAAGCATATACTTGACTATTAAAATTTATATTTATTATATTAAGACATAAAAACTTGTCCATACATACTGTATGATAAAGAACTATAAAACTTCACCTACCTATACGGCGTGCAAAATGGGGGTGAGGTGCGGCATGTGGGGGGAGGCGAGCGAGTCGTTCATTGGCTCTCCGCCTGTCACCCATGCGCCGAAAATAACCGTCATAGACAGACAAGTTTTGTATGAAACAAAATAAACTCTAGACAACATTTTATTTTAACGACGCGAATTTTAAGTTACAATTGACTTCTTGATCTTATAAAAATTTTATTACACTTGTTGATTACACAAACCTTGATCTAATAAACCTTCTTATTACACTTATTGCGTTGTTTTCCCAAAATCTTAGTATTGTTTGACTATTTATAAGGACCCTCTGTGTTAATTTGGAGCAACGTCTATAGATTAAATAACGAACTAACTAGTTTTAGAACGCAATGGTGAGCAAAAAAATTGTGAATTGCGAGATAAAAATACAACGAGAAGCGCAAAAGTATTTTGACATAATCACATACACGCGTATGACCTGGGGTTGAGCAGAGCAATGATTAAACTTTTTTTTTTCTTCAATGAGTGGACATTATCGGCGTTAACTTGGCACCCTCTAGTTGTGTAATCAAAGCAATTAATAGTAAACTTTAAAACTAAAGTCTACTTGATGTCTATAATAATACCTTATGATAATGCTAGTTTTGTAACACTAAAATCCTATACTATCAAACGAGCAATATTTGTACATATACAGAGTGTAAAAAAGTATAATGATCCTTCTAAGGGGTGATTCTACATCACAAAAAAAATTAAAAAATATAATTTTATAATTATAATTAAAAATATATAAAAAAAGTAAAAAAGTAGTTTTAGCTGAAAAGAAGTGAAGCGCCTGGAGGGTTCAATGACCTCTATGATCAGCTGGTGATGCAGACAAACATGTTTTTTGTTATAATATCGAGTCACTAGAAAGTACCTAATCATTTCAATAAATTACTGTAATGTATAATATTCGTAGCAAAATCAAATTTCATGATTAATCAAAATAAAAAAGATATTTTTTTACAATCTATTAGTGATGTAGAATCATCCTTAGAAGAATCATCGTAGGTACTTTTTTTCACACCCTGTATATATTATGAATTTGTAATCGATTTCTCGATTACGGCTCTAACGATTTTGATGAAATTTACTTACGGGGGTTCTCGGGGCCAAAAAATAAATCCTAGCTAGGTCTCATGTCTGGGAAAATTCGTTTACTCCGTTTATTTTTGGGCTTTTCCCCAGCCAACTAGCGCCCCTATCAGTTAAAAAAATATTACTCGCTAAATACAAAACTTATCTAAAATCTGTTACAAAATTGAAGTAAAGGTCCCTAGTTTATTTAGAACCTATCAATCCTGAAACTATAGTTCACTGTATAGTTACACATACAAAAACTGCTAAAAGAGGCCGTTTTTGTCACTTATTGTATCTGTATCTACAGTGAACTATATTTTTCAGGATTGATATTTATATTATATTTTCGACCTTGCAACCCACACGATATGATGATGATGATGAATAAACTAGGGTACCTTTACTTCAATTTTGTAAGACAGATTTTCGATAAGTTTTGTATTTAGCGAGTAATATTTTTTTAACTGATGGGGGCGCTAGTTGACTGGGGGAAAGCCCTTAAACATTTTTTGAAAATAGCGGGTTTTAGGAACCCTACAGCGCCATCCGTTAGAGGCCAACGGTTAAGATTATGCAGAGCAAAGGTCGCGTCGGTCGCCCAAAAGAAAATACAATGTAAATATTCATTGGTTTTGCTCCGAAGCCCAGATTCTACTGATGATAATTAAGATAAGATTAGATTGGTTGGCTGGAAGAGATCTCTTCAAAGAGATAAGCTCGCCATTGTAAACTTCATCTGTAACATTTTATAATTGTTTTGTTGTGTACAATAAAGAATACATATATAATTGATAACAAACCACTCTGAAAAAAAAAATCGATTTCCCATTCAAAATGGGTCGATTACGTGACCAATATACTCGTAGTATGGAGAGACCAATTTAGTATGGAGAGACTAAAAAGTTTTTTCGAGGATAATTTTTTTTATTTGCGAAAGTTGCTTGTTTTCATGAGTAGAATCACTTGAAATACAGATTGTAAAAAAAATTAAGCACTATCTAAAGTGTTACTTAGATCATAAAATTTAACAAATTTCTCCAAGGAACACGGGTTGAAATACGAAAAAATCATTTTTTACTTCTTATAAAACTGCATCGAGTGATAGTGCGTTTTGTATGGGACTTCAAAAAATATTTTTCGTATTTTATTCGGTTTCACTAATTAATATTTTTTGCTTTAATTTCAGGTAATAACAGCTCGGCATTGCGACATGAACGTTTTCGCCCTTTCGCTGATCACCAACGAATGTGTGACGTCATACGACACAGACGAAGAGGCCAACCACGAGGAAGTCTTGGACGTGGGGCGCATGCGTCAGGACGTACTCAGGAAATTCGTGTCCACTCTCGTCCACCGATTCCAAAAACTAGACGACCAAAGACCTTGAGGTCTTATTGAAATAAAAATAGAGAATTCTGAATTAACCCTTGAATTATGAAAATATATTAGGTTTTTGTGATCTAAGGAAGTGATTATTTGTATGTAAGTAAGTAGGTAGGATTAAGGATGCTATAATTTAGCAATATGTATGTAATTCCATAATTGTGTGTTTATGAATAGTAACTATAGGCAAAGACAATTAATTAACTTACTAACTATAGAGGTATAGATAAGTAGGTTTTATTTATGAAAGTACCTACCTACCATGCTAAGTGAAATGGGAATATTAGAATTATCTTGAAGCCCTGCAAGTATGCTCAAAAATGGGCTCTTTAAAAACACTAACGGTTTTTTACTATTTTATGTTGGTGTAGCTGTACCTACTAAGATTATTTTTACATAAAATGGTGTTCTTAACCGTACTGACTGAAATGAGGACAATTAGGAAACCAACTCACCCAGAAGTAGCCGATTTTACTCGCAAATTGCATAACCAAATGTAAAGGTAGGTTAAGAATCTGTAGTAAATTTGTTTGAATCCAAGTGATTAAATAGATATATTATGTAGAAATCTAATTTATACTGGTTAAAAAAAATGGATGATGTGTTTAATGGATCAATCTGCATCTTTATTAGATGGTATTAAAAACATACAAAAAAGCTTACTCTGTTTTTTATTATTTAAAGAGACAACAGGGCTCAATAATATCACAAAAATAACATACACATCACCAGGTGATCACAAAGGTCATTGAACTCTCCGCACCCTGTGTCCACCCACAGCCCACACCCTTACAATAACGATACAAAATCATCTAACACAGGATCATGGCACTTGGTTTTACACACTGTTATTGTTAATAAGTAATAACCCTTAATTGGGCAGACGTTTATTTAAAGTTAGTTAAGAACATATTTCCCACATAAGCTATTGCCCAATTCGTCCAATAAAATGGCGGACAGGTTATATTTTTCACCGCAGCCCGCAAAATGTATGCAAGGTGAGAAATACTAGGTGTGAGGGACGGTGTACCAAAAACTGAACGGGTGCGCTCTGTCAACGAAACTTCTTCTTCTTTGCGTGTCGATGGCATCGTCATTTTAATTTTATATTTGTCTAGCCCAAAATTCGGCAACATGCACTGCATTTTGTGTGGCGTCCATTAACTCTTGCTGTGTGCAGGTGGAAGGGGACGCAGAACACGATGTTAGGTTGGCCATAGTTTGTATCGCACCACACGTGCAGATCAGATTAGGATCCTTTGAGAAACCCCACCTGGACATGTTGTCTTTACTGCAGCCAACCTGAGTCCGAAGTCTATTTAGAGACTTCCAGGTCAGAAAAAACGAAACTGAACCACTTTCCCAAAGAAAAATTTATGGGAAAGTGAAAAAAAAAATTACCTCTCCAAAGAAATTGCTCACTCTGATCAAACAGTTTGTATGGAGACGTAATTTTGTTTTTCATTTCCCAAAAATGTTTCTTTGAAAAAGTTGTTCAATTTCATTGACTGAGCACGTTTTTTCAGTTTTCGGTGCAACGCCCCTTACACCCACTCCTTTACTCAAAACTGTCAATTATGAGACTATAAAAATAAAAGTATTGAGAGTCTTTTGCTTTTTTTTATTGCAAATATCTTAACAACAATAAATTAAATAATTGGTGTCGTACAAACTAAATAACAATGACACATTATTTACAAATCATCCTAACACTCCACGAAAACGAAATGAATACAGTCAAAAGCATGTTAACCTTGATACTTTGGACACTGTTCTGTTTTTATTTCAGTAGCCGTAGGAGCTAAAGACTTTACAAACTTATAAAAAATATTATAGCGTATATTTCTGCACCGTACCAACCTTACAACAACTTAACAACCTCACTGTGTAATAACATTTTCGTTTTCCCGTAACACGATTTTTAACGCAATGATGTTGAGCAGATAGCCTTGAAGTATTTATTCTCAGATTTTTCAGAATACAAAGCTATTTCTATTAAAGCTTTGATAATATTTTACGATTCGTCTGAGAAAATTATTCAGCGTTATGATTACGTTCAATAAAGACGAGGTACTGAAATTCACGCCCTAAAGCGCAAAGAGACGTAAAGAGAGTCGGAAGTTTACAAAAAAAAACCTTAACTTTTAATGCAATTAATCTAAAAAAAGTTGTAAAAATGTGGATATTTCTGACTATACCAAAAATTTTTTAGCATGGCAAAAGCTTACCAACACATTTCGCAGCTATATCAAGGCTATTGTGCTCCATGATTAATAGTAATCAGCTAAAGCTGTCAGAAAAAACAAGTTTGTAAAACAATGTTATTTTTTCGGTCAAATATACCCTGATTCGTCTGGTTCGTGGTAGTTTGTCTGGTTCTATGAGTGCAAAATGTGTTGGTAAGCGTTTGCCATGCTAATTTTTTTAGGTATAGTCGTGTGTTAAACGTTAGTCTAACTAAAGGGAATCCTGTGCATGTACGGTCAACCGCTTGTCGGTAGAAACTTTTTCAACTCTATTACTACGCCATAAGGTCCAAAAGTGTATCTACTGATTTGCAGCCGTCTGTACTGTAGTTACTGACGTGTGCCTCGTAGGACTGAGGAGAAATCTAGCTGTCAAACTGATTATTTATAAACTACCGCTTTTTTCAAACAACTTTTTAGATTCTATGTATGAAAGGATTGATGAAAGTACAGGAAGCAAGGGAAGTATGTCAAGATCATAGCAGGTGGAGGACTGTGGTCTCTGCCTACCCCGACGGAAAAGAGGCGTGATGTTATGTATGTATGTATGTTTCTCATTACAATCCATTTTTTTTTCGATTATTCCAACGCTTACCAATCTAATTTGCAGCCATGACACTAAAACCAGAGTACATTTGACGGAAAGAATAACATTGTTTTACAAACTTGTTTTTTCTGACAGGTGAAGCCGATTGCTTTTGACATAACTGCAAAATGTGTTGGTAAGCGTTGGATTAAACGAAAAAAATGGATCATAGTTGTTTTGGTTTTTATTTAATTACGCTTACGCATTTTTTTTAAAGAATTTTCTTTTACGATGTCCTGACAAGCGTCGGATACAGTAGAATATTTGTACTCGAAACCGAAGTCTGTGACCCGCTTGGGCGTCACGTGTTGCCCTTTGGTCATGATCATTGCTCTTTCGGGATGGAGGAGAAGATTCAAAGTAATTTCAGGTACTGGTAGAAATGCAGGTCGCCTTAAAGCCTTTGCAAAAGCCTGAAACAAAACAACATACTTTTAAGCCGCAATCAAACCTTCCTAAATTCAAAAACGAATTCGGCATACATTGCTGGGAGACTTGGTTTTATTAATAGCGATATTCTTACTTCAACGAGCAATCTATGCCGAATTAGTTTCTGAATTGAGGGAAGTGTGATAGCGGCTTTAGAAAGACTATAGAAGAATGGGACTGAGAATAAAATAAAAAATCTAATTAAAGTATTAAACGCCAAAGAATACTTACAATACGGCTTGGAAAGTCTAAATACTCGTATAACAAATCACACGTCTTTTATACCACGTTAAGTCTTAACTGACTGGCCCATTGGTGTGGTTGGTAGTGAGCCGGCCTTCTGCGCCTTGCGCTGCGAGTTCGATCCCCGCCCAGGGCAAACATTTGTGTGATAAACACAAGTGTTTGTTCTGTGTCTGGGTGTTATTTATATATTTATGTATGTATATCAATCTATGATATGTTTAAAAAAGCTCTGCAAGTACTTAACAACGCGCATCGTGTTGTATCATTAGCTTGTACAGATACGGCAAATAATTGTTGTTCTCCCATTATTTTCAAATTATTGTTAAAAATGTGAATAAAACCAGATAATATTTTATGGACGGAGAAAGTAACAGCACGAGATTATTTAGTGACTTTCTTTTTTTAAATACGTTTGTGGACATGGTCAACAATTAAATACCGCGACTGTACCTAATCAAGTGGACGCAAAGACAGATTAGATAATAACTGTGGGTCGTTTCAATCATAAGAGGACTCGGCATATAGGTATGTACCCAATCGGATTTCAGATTTAGAAACGCAAAATCACAGCATTTCATAAAGCATTTGATTAAAAGCGGGACAAAAATTATAACGAAATGTTCAATGTAATGTTAGGTAAAGTACGCGATAGCTTGGGAGTGCGGGTGAAATGTATGGCGGCCGCACTCCTGAGCTGCTATATAATAATATTGGTAGTATAGGTACCTACCTATGACTTTCAATAGTACCGTTTTGGAAGCGGCGTTCTTAATGGATACAGACGTGCACATTCTTTGCAGGCATCTTCTATTGTTGAGTAGGTATACTTGAATCCATAATTAAGTGGTTTTTTTGGAACAACATATTGTCCTTTGGTTATAATCATGGCTCTTTCAGCATTGAATAGGAGGTTTAGGGGAAGCTCAGGTACCGGAAGTAGGGCACGACGGTTTAAAGCTTTCGCAAAACTCTGAAATAAATTAAATCTCTGCAAGATTGGAATTTTTTAATGATTAAATACCTAATTTGTTTATAAGTATTTAAATAAGTTTATTTCTTCAAAGTAGTTGTTACAGTTTTTGTTTTCTCAAATTTTGTTTGCTTACATTTTTTTTCGTTTAAAATGTGTTGTCCATAAAGAAAACCGCTTCCTTATGGGATTGAATTTTTAGAGTACCTATAATCAATCAATACTTACCCACTTATAGGTTCGACAGATTACTACTATCAATATGGACACCAGTAGTATATTTTTTCTACGGTGTCATATTTGCGTGTCAGCTATAAAAATTTCATAACAAATAATACAGAAAAAAAGAGAGAGAGTGCCAAAAATCATAGTTACTTTGTACTCTAAGACTGAAAGAATTGCATCTTTCTCACCTAAAACCAAGCCTAAGGTTGTTTGTCCACCGCGACGATCCCGAGCCGATACCGATAAAACAAAAGAACAGCGCTGATAGAAACGACACTATGAGTAAGTAATAAGTACTGTTTTTGCTCGTAACTTTGTCGGTGCCTTTCTCTTGTCATCGGTATCGGCTCGGGGTCGTCGCGGTGGTAAGAAAAGCCATCGTAATAGGTCCATTTTGACAGTTGTCAAACGTATGAAAAATTAGGTGCTGCAAAGAAAAACTAACCCTGTGTGTTGGTGATAAGAAAACGTCAAAACGGACTTCTTATGTTGGCCTTACTTTACTTACTTCATATAAAATAGCAAAACAATATGCTATACAATTATTTGTTGCACTAACTCTAAACAGCAAAAAAATGTAAAGTACCGGTACTAACCTTGGTGAACTCTTCGTTAGTGATAACTTGAGGCGCGACGCCATTTAGCACGCCTCGCACTTCTTCGTGTTCAATGGAGAATAGTATCAGACGGACGAGGTCGTCGATGTGTATCCAGGGCAGATATTGCTTGCCAGAGCCGATGCGACCGCCGAGGCCGAGGTAGAAAGGGAGAAACATGTTCTTGATCATACCGCCCCATCGGCCTAGCACTGCCCCTGACCTGATTATCACCTGGAATAAACAAATATCAGGATTAAACAAGCATTCACAAATTCATGTCTGAAATTGATTGAAAAACACCGAAATAGATAAATTAAACAATAAGGGTCTTACTACAAAAAAGTTAGACATCTGTTGAACACTTGATTAAAAAAATGCGCACAAAATAACTGGCTATGTCAGTTGATGCGCAGAAGTCAAGTCATAAGAAAATAAGTAATTTTTGACTTCTGTGCATCAATGACATAGACTGACTTATTTGGTACGATTTTTTTAATCAAGTGTTCAACAGATGTCTAACTTTTTTGTAGTAAAACGGTAAAATTTTATACATAGAATAAAATTAAAATATACTGCATCGCTACCACTACCACTCATTTGTTTCCTTAAAAAATTATCAAATAATGCAAAAGTCACAAAGTGTTTTTAAAAGGGATTGTGGTGCTGGAGCAAGTAAGAAGAAGGAACTTACAAGTCTGACTGGGGGCTTGACCTCGTTAGCAGCAGCTTCCCACTTAACACATAGCTTAGAGAAGAAATCAGAGCCAGTCGTAGGACTACCCTCGTCATACTTTTCCTTATCTGATGGTTCATAAGCCCCAACTCCAGTAACTACTATAAACACTTTTGGTTTATCTTCCGATTTGTTAATTGCATCCGCTAATGTTTTAGTAGTAAATACTCGAGAAGATTGGACATTCTGCTTGAATCTGTAATTAAATAATAATATAAGACTTTATTCCCAATAAATATACATTTTCTAGAAAAATACTTAAATAAATTCATTTTATTAACATTAATCTTAGTATCATCATAATTCATAATAAGTACAATCTGAATAACATTGTACAATAATATTTGTTTTAGTATGTTCCATAAGGTGCCTGGAGAAGGCCTTTGGCCTATTACAAAAAGTATGTATTCCATGAACCATCCATAATTGGCATAGGCTATGTTAACTTTGGTACTTATGAACCAATCCCTAAAACTGTGATAGATAACCAGACCAGAGCAATTTGAACTATCCCACTAAATGAACTGTGCCATTCTTCCACATGATAGGAACTAAAAGTTTATGCACAAAAACTTCGATTTCAAGCCTGTCCAAGTAAGGAGGCTAAGGCCGAAATATGAAAAATCTCGTACGTAAGTTCTGTGGTCACCCTCAACAGGTTGTGTGATCTCTAACTATGATCCCTGGGTGTTGTGAAGTTCCTGAGTGGTGGAGGGGGTAGCAGTGACGTCATCAAGATGGCGGTACAAAGAAAAAAACGGTTTTCTTTAAAACATGCTTTGTGGGGTATCAAATGAAAGGGTCATGTACAACACTTATTTTTAAACATTTCTGGTCATTATTTTTTTTTTAAGTGATTGAAAGTATTATTGTTAGTATTTTAAAACATATTTTACCAAAATCCATGAAGTGGTTTTTGATCTATAGCAGTTCAAAGAAAACTCTGAATTGCACTATTTTTACACATTTTATAACAATTTGTTCAACCAAGTGCTGGAAATGTTATAGTGTGCTATATATTTGTAATCTACTCAAGAAACCCTTTCCTATGATACCCCACAAAGCATGTTTTAAAGAAAAACTTTTTATGTTCTTTGTACCACCATCTTGATGACGTCACTGCTACCCCCTCCACCAATCAGGAACTTCACAACACCCACGGATCATAGTTGGAGATCACACCCAACACATCCATACCTGTTGTAGATGAGCACAGAACTTACGCACGCAATCTTGTTTAGAGAGGGAAATTTGGCACTTAGCCCCCTTACTATAACATGAATTTCTCATTTGAGAGCTATGGCACTGTTCTTTTTTTATTGTGCTGGTCTTTTGCATTTTGCCAAATTACATGCATGACCCCAAGTCAACTGGAATTACCCGTTACATTTTAGGTTGCTTTATTAATATACAGGAATGGGGACATAAATGGCTGAATCTTTTGATTGCATTGCATGGACTTAGAAGCTTGAATTTTACGCAACCTCAAGGATCAATGAAGCTTGATCACGAAAATGTCCACTACAGGACAGGGAGCTCCCTCTAAAATTCTAGCTTTTGCTGGAAAAATTTGGAGGGAAAGTACCATAGACACTTTGCTTGTCAGCATTATGGCTGGCACCATGGACCACAGTTGTAGGTGACCGCAGTAAGATGGTATGATACTCAGGAGGATGCTGCTGCCCATCCTCCAGTTTATAATCCTTAGTCGCCTCTTACGACACCCACGGGTACTATTCTTTGCCGGCACCACACGGGACACTGAACCTTAGTGCTTTATATTAATTTTAACTTGATACTTTTACCAGTTCATGTGAAAAAGACAGACAACAGTGGTCTTAAACCCCAAAAGATCTTTGTGTATGGGCTACTTTTTATTGTATATAACTAAAAAACATCAAATTTTTTTTCTATAAAGAATATTTTTTTATAAAATACATACCCGGGTGTCCATAGCTTTTTAAAGTCCATAAATTGTTGACCAGCGCAGTTGACCACGGCGTGTGTGTTTGCGGGCAGACCGGCCACTTGTATGGTAGTCCAAGATATGTTATTAGCAGCCGGCATTCGCGAGACATTGAACACATCATACTTATTGCCTCTGAGCAATTCGCCTAAACGTTGTCCAATGAAGCCTGTACCCCCTCCTATTTAGATGAAAAACAGCGATGTTATTTTTATGTAGGTACCTACACGTAACATATCTTAAAATCTTAGAACTTACCTATAAGCACTTTCTTTGCCATTGTATTGGAGGTTATATAATCCTTATAATTCAATACTTGCTGCTGAGCTGATTGAGCGCGAGTGGGGTAAATTTATAATACTTTAGGCTTTTGAATAACATAAATGATTTTGTACCTGTTTTGTTTGTTGGTTCTGTATGTGAACAAAAATATAAACAGCTGTTTGTTTTGTATCTATGGTTGTATACTTTTTTTTCTTTCGTTCTTTTATGCCCTAATACCAAAGATTTTGGAAACTACGCCAAGCGCAGCGTTTTTCTTACGTCAATGCCTAATACACAACCACCACCGCATAAAATAATTTGAAGCAGGTGTGCCAACAGTATTGATTGAAATTGGATTTTTTGAAGTATGCACAGACTACTTGTGTGCAAAGATTTTGGAAACTACGCCAGGGGGCGCAG